>CM057071.1:13584813-14316243 GCA_029379335.1 Thymus mandschuricus
TATGGAAACTCTAATACATATTTATAATTAAATATATATAATATTATATTATTATACTTATACGGGTTGAAAACGGGGCGGGTATCAAGAAACCCGGCCCCGCCCCGAACCCGATGCGGGTATAAACTTCTCCACCCGCCCCCGACCCCGAGTCCAGAATCTATCCCCCATACCCGCCCCATTAGGGGCGGGTACCCGCGGGTACCCGATTTCGCGGGTATAATTGCCATCCCTAAACAATTGAGATTGGCGTGTAATTGCATTTATTAACTTTCAACCACCAAATTTGCCAAATTAATTAAAAATAGAGGTTGTTAGCATAACATTAATTGAAAAATCAGAAAAAGTGAGAAAACAATAGCAATAGCATAGACATAATTAATTTCATCACAACATTAAATTTAAAAAATCGTTGAGAGAGAAAATTTGTAGGCATTCTCGAATTTCTGGAAATTTTGGAATCGATTCAAGACGTTTTTTCGAGACAAATACAAAGGTAATATACGTTTTTTTAATATTTATTATTTATAATATGCGAAAAAACATGTGTTCTTAAATACACGACTAAACAGTGAATTTAACCGTGTATACACGGTTGAATATACCAAATTGTCGTGTAAAGTCAACAAAGTCAACGACTGAAAGTCAAAATTGTTGACTTTACACGACAATTTGGTATAAAAAATCGTGTATACACGATTTTGACATTAACTAACCGTGTACTTAAGAACAATTAATTATTATTATTATTATTATTATTATTATTATTATTATTATTATTATTATTATTATTATTATTATTATTATTATTATTATTATTATTATTATTATTATTATTATTTATTTTATTTTTTTTCTTTTTTACAGATCGAAATGGGTGAAATGGGTGATCAGAGAATTCTTATCCGTCATAGCGGTCACTGGGAGGGAATATCGTACGTAGGAGGAGACAGTTTTCTCGTGAATTATCCCATATCGACTTTAAGCTATGAAAACGTAGTACGAGACATCCAATTTTACTTGGGTGATGAAACGGAGTACATGCTATTCCATTTGATGATCATCAACGAGCGGGAGACGGTGAAGGCCATTTTAAAGAGCACCGGGGATTTGCTTAGAATGTGCATCGCGAGAAGGGAGATGTCGACAATCTACATCATTAGTAGAGCAAATAGGGCAGCCCATACTACCCAACAATCGATGAATTTTCAGAACTATAACGTCGAAGAGGAGCCGATGCCGAGATCAAATGCATTTGAAGCCGAAGTAGGCGACGAAGAAGAGCCGGAGTCGGAAGACGAATCTCTCGAGTCCGAGGGCGAGGAAGCAAGGGATGTGGACCGATCCCAATTATTTGAGAGCCTAACGGCTGAATTCGGAGCATGGATCCGCGAGCCCGGCCACATTGATAGGGTTATCGGGCTTCGTAGCATGCACTCACAAAACTAAGAGCCCCGTGGCGATGAAGCTCGTGCTCGCGCTAACAAGGAGGCGGTTCGACATTGGTTGATACCGCACGTCGATCTAGACACCGCGCTCCCTTTAGGATGGATTGATCCCGATTTGGCACCGGCCTTGGGTTAGTTGCGAGAGGACGGATTCTTCAAGAAGAAGGATGACTTGCATATAGCCGTCGGATTGCTTCACATGGATCTCCGGAAGGAGTATTGTATCCCTCGCTCCGACAAAGGCCGTGTGAGTTTAAGGTGCACGAAGGGGAAGGATTGCGAGTTCAAGTTAAATGCAACGCAGAAAGGCGGGATTTGGGTGATCACCAAGTACAAGGCCGATCACACGTGCCTAGTTGATTTAAATTCAAACAACAAACGACAGGTGTCGGCCATGGTATTAGGAGCATTCTATGCTCGTAGATTGATCACCGAGGGCGCAGTGTTGAAGCCAAAAGAGATGGTGGATGAGCTACGGAGTGAGTACGGTATTCAGATTGACTACCCATTCACTCTCCGTGCGAGGAACGTCGCTATAGAGATGACGTACGGTGCCTTCGACGAGTCTTATCAGAGGCTCCCTTCTTATCTCTACCTTTTGAAGGAGATGAATCCGGGCACCGAGTACGACATCCACACCTCCCACGCCACCGACCGTCTGACCTACTTCTACCTCGCCTTTGGTCCGTCCATCGAGGCATTCCAAAATGGTTTGCTACGCCCCGTGATTGTAGTGGACGGGGCACACTTGAAGGGAAAGAATAAAGGGACGCTCTTTGTGGCGGTGACGAAGGACGGGAACGAGCAAGTGTTCCCCCTTGCCATTGGATTCGGTCCCATAGAGAACGACGAATCTTGGACGTGGTGGTTCTTGGCCAAAGTGAGAGAGAGTTTCGGGGTGCCCTTGGACTTGTTGATCGTATCTGATCAGCACGTGAGCATCTGAAATGCGATCGACTCCGTTTTTCCGCATGCTGCTCACGGTCTTTGCTTCGTTCACCTCCAGAGGAATTTCGTTAGGTACGGAAGGCATGCGGGGGCTATATTCGAGTCTGCAGCCTATGCCTATCGAGATTCCCAATTCGATAAATATTGGGGGAATTTGAGGGACCTAAGCAGGGAGGGAGGCGGGATCTACAGAAGGTTGAGCGACGTTGGCCTGCCGAGGTGGGCGAGGTGCAAGTGTCCCGTCCGACGTACGAGCTTCATGACTTCGAATCCCGCCGAGACCATGAATGCTCGGTTGTTGTGGGCTCGGAGACTCTCGATTTGTGCCATGATTGAGGTGTATCGGATAGTTGTTGAGAAGTGGTTCGATGAACATCAGACTAGTGCCCTAGCTCGCCAACATGAACTCACGGAGAAGGCATATACGAAGATGTCGGCATCGTCGGAATGGGGGCGTCGCTACTCAGTTAGAGGAACGCCTACGCCTACCATTTGGAGAGTCGAAGGTGAAAAGCAGACTTACCTCGTCTACCTCCAAAACTCGACTTACGAATGCCGTGAGTTTGAGCTAGACGGCATCCCTTGCCGACACGCTTGTGCGGCGATAAGGTACGAGTAGTTCTCGTTTTATTTTAGTCTCGTGCTTGTCGTATTTCAATCGGATTTCTAAACATTTTTGTATGTTGTTACAGGCATTCCGGTGGCGGGCAACTGACTACGTGAGCCATTATTTCAGGCAATCCACCTTAGTTGCTACGTATTCCCCTCAGATTCAGCCGGTTCCTCATCCCGAGACGTGGAGTGTTCCCGAATTCATTTCACGATGGGTCGTGCTACCCCCTCTTGTACCTAGGCAAGCTGGACGACCACCGATGGCGAGAGCTCGATCGGCTGTTGAAGGGACCTCAACGAATCGGCGACAAAGGTGTTCAAGATGCGGACAAGAAGGGCACAAACGACGGAATTGTCAAGCCTCGCTTCCCATTTCGGGAGTTGATCTAAATGCTCCCCCTCGACGTCCAAGAGGTAAGAAAAAATGTAGCATTTGCAAAAGCGATGAGCATACTAGGCCTCGATGTCCGTTCGATACCGATGCTTAATTGTATTTTTTATTTTTATTTTAAACAAATTGACGTTTTTAGATGTTAATAAGTGCTATTGGATGTTTAAGAATGTTATTGGATGTAAGTTTATTAGATTGTGTTCGAGTTGATCATTTGGTGAATTTTGATGTTTTTGTGTGAAAAAAATGGAAACCTTCGGCTAAGTACACGACATGATTGTTGAATTTAACGTGTGTACACGGTTACTGTACAAAATTTCTTGTGTAAAGTCAAAATTAAAAAAGTCAACATCGAATTTTACATACACGACTAAATTTGTTTTTTAACCGTGTATACACGGTTGAAAATACGAAATAACCGTGTAAGGTCAACAAAGTCAAAATTAGATAAAAGTCAATGCCCTCTACACGATTGTTGACTTTACACGATTTAAATTAAAAAAAATGTCGTGTACCCTTTGCGTGAGAAGTCAAAATTAAGCAAAAAAAGTCAAAATTAAGCCAAAATTCCAAAATTCTCGCATTTGATTTGATTTTTTCGTGTATCTCAAGTCTATTAAGTCATACAAACGTGTAATAACGTAAGTTATGTCATAATTAAGCCAAAATTAGGCCGAAATGAAGGATATCTTATGTAATTATGAAGTATAGAGTGAGTGTCACTTATATTGTCTAACTACTAAGGTTACGTTTGATCTCGAACTAACTTACAAACGTGATGTTCTTACAAACGTATAATTCACATAACATGATCGAATCATAAGATTGCACAATGTATGAAAGTAATAGTGATTCCATCTCAGATAAGCCCCACGAATTGAAAAATCAAAAAAAAAAAAAAAAGGAGGGGGGGGGGGGGGGGGGGGGTTGTTGAGTACACAGTTAGGGTTCTTGAGTACACGGTTGATTTGCTCAATCAACCATGTACTCAGCTGAAGGTTTAGGGAAAAATGGGCAAAAATTCAAGTTGCTCCCCTTTTTTATTTTTCAACCATTCGATACAAATTAACAAAATCAAGTTAATGAAATCATATTTCCATAAACCACTAACAAAACATTAACCACTAACATAGCAATTCCACAAACATAAAAACAATTCCAATTAAAATCATTCGAATTCGACTTGTCAAAAAAAAAAAAAATTGTTTGTCACCATTGCCTCCATCCCTTTGAAATTTTAAAAATTCGACATGCCATCTTCTTTCGAAATTGGGTCACGACCTGTTGCTCATCGCCGACGTACATCCTATGGTTCCCAAGGAGCATGTCCAAATACATGCACGCGTACACACCACAACTTACTTCATCGTGTTGGACAAATTGACACTCCGCCGGGGCGAACACGATCTCCATGAATTGCGTCCCGAAGTTGCGCAAGTGTGGGTTGTACCTTGTGTAGTAATGTGGGTTGTACTCCAAGAGCCGTGAGAAGAGGCGGTACAATGGCAAGCACTGGACGATCCATTGTTGCATGAGAGGAGGGTTTTGTTACCCGCGTACTTCCAGTAGAACGAGTCGTACACCTTGATTTTCCACGCCGGAACGTTCACCCGGCACACGATCCAATGATCGGATGAGATATGGCAAACGGCGACAAACTAAACCAAAAAAAAAAAAAGTACAAACGATTTAACAATAATAAGAATTAAATACGATATTATCAAAAGTGGGTATTAAACTTACGTAATGGCCGGTGATCCAAGGGCGGTACGTGTTAACCCCCTCCAAAGCCCTCACGAAATGTAGGGGATTTCCCAGTTCGTGTACTTCTTCTTCTCGTTTGCCAACCCCATTGTAGTGTCAAATTCGCTGTGAAAGGCCTTGTACTCGCCCAAAAGTGTTGTCTTTATTTAATTGAAATTGAAACATTGTTTTTATTAGGTTTTTTATTTAATTGAAATTGAAACAAATTAATAAGGAAATAGAGAAAAGGAACTTACGTAAAAAGAAAGGGGCAAAAGTATGTGTTGCTCCCAGGTAACACCGACGTTGAGACGGTACCCTTGTTGGAGTCTACGTTGCCAGTACACCATGTACAGGTCCATCTCCTGTATTCATTTCAAAATAATCTTATTAGTACCTGTAATGACCCGGACCCGGGGCTATGCAAGATTTACGAATTAATTAAGGGTTTAGGGACGCTACTCAACAATAACATAGATAATCATTAGAATAGGATCTTGGACACACTGAGTACCCGCGTTTCCAATGTATGAGGACATTGGGACGCCTATCATAAGCTTAAAATTTACTAAGAAGGAAACATGATAGGGGTTGATAATATAAGAAATGATTATTCAACATAAAAGGAGAAAGTCGGTGGCAAAATAAACATGACATGGTTTAAGAGTTTAAGCGGAAGTAGATTTGGGTAATAAGGGGTTATTCTTATTACAAAACATCAAATGGTTCATTGAGGAAAGAATCCACAAGCTTGACCACCCCTCCTGCAAACTCGTCCACACCTTCGTTGTTTAACCTGAAAACATTTTGAAAGAATTTTGGGTTGAGTACTAGTGCACTCAGTGGGTCTCGGTTGCCCCTTTTGTCAGTGAAAAACATAAAGCCTAACTTGATTATGCATATCCATCATATACGTAGGTGTTTTAAAACGAAAGCCTCACCCTACGCATACGTAAAACATTTTATGACCATAACATGTTACATTGTTGCGTGCGTCTCGCTCATACGCCATTCAACCATAATTGGGGACCCGGCCGAGTACACCCAATATGGACTTAAGTGCACTAACCTTTGTCTAATCTAGCCCAAGACCCAATTGTTAACTCGACATTACGTCACCTCGTATGAGCAGAAGACAAAAGAAAACCTTTGACATGCATAATCATACTTTCATACATATATACCTTTGGAGCTCATTAGCTCGAAAATACCGTACTGAAAATAGAAACCCATCTCGTCAGGTGATCACGTCTTAGAGAGAATTCAACTCGATCGTTGGTTCACAACCTTCCTTTAATGGCCCTACAATAGTAATCTAGGGCTAAGCTTTCATTTAAACATGTATGTGGCATCTATTCTCCTTAGATCCTATAGTTCCTTTCTCCCCCGTCATATAAGAGAAACATAGTCTCACGAATAACTCATATGGTGTACACATAACTTAGGTAATATGCATATAAGTAACACAACTTGAGCATTTGAGAAACGTTCACTTGATCTCATACATTCAATACATAATATGTTTGCAAGTATCCAATTAAATATAACATGATTCTCATAAGTTTCAAATTTCTTACATTTGGTAGTAACACAGGCTAGTTCACAAAGCCATGCTTCTATAACAACTAATTAGCGATGTATATCAAAATTCCTTTACAAAGATCTCACATTCACACAAACATGTTAAAAACTTCCTTCAATCGTAAAATATCAAATTGAACACCATTTCAACTAATGAGTTTTATTCTCTTAGTACATACTTTTATTGTCAACACCCGAAATGTTGTGCAAATAAACGAGTAAGAATAGAATATTACAATGACTAAAAAAGGTATCCTACTGCCCAATGGTTCTTCAAGAAAATATTTTAAAATAAATCGAATAAAATTTTTAAAGGAAGAAATTTGAGTTTGCTGAAAACAGTGGCATGATAACCACATATTTAGCATGCTTTAGAGTGCGCCTCGATGCGTGTTTTGGGTCGGATATGTGTTTTAATGAATAGGAAATGATAGGTTTTTACAATTTATACATTTTCTATATGCTTTGCGTTTTCTCTCGGTTTCCGTGCTGATTTCAGATGCTGTGGAAATTTTCTGGGCAAGATTGACTTATCCTATGTCGAAGAGGATCGAGAGAGGAAGCCTTAGCACATTGCGGATTAATTTTCCGATACCGGACGAGAGAGAACGAGTCAAAACCGTGAGAGCGCGCAAACTGTCAAATGTGGGCGGAAATGCACAAGTCAACCGAAAATGCACAAGTCAAACATCTACTCAACTTTCCAGAAATTACAGATTTTACCCCACCTTCTCAACTCAAGTTTATGTTATTTGCAATTTGACCCCAATTGGTGGAAAAACTATAAATAGCTAGTTATTTTCCTTATTTGGTATCCAACAACACTTATAATTCACTTTAGCATTTTCTCTTAGAACCCTAGCTATTTTCCCTCTTTCTACTTTGGTATTTTCAAATATTGTTGGATGATCAAGCTTGGAGATTGAAGATTATTGAAGCATTTCTATTCCTTTTCCTTTCCTTGTTATTTCTATTATGAATTTTCTTATTTTCCATGGTTTAATTGCTAGATCTATGGCTAGCTAAGCTTGCATATGGCTCCAAGTGATGGATAATTTGATGTAGATGATAGGTGTTAGATTCTAGGATGTTGATCTACCTTCCTCTTGGATTGCCTATGGATTGGGACTTTAATTTGAATGCATGAATAATTGATCACTAGGAGTGCATCTAAGGTGTTTGAGGGAATGCCTAGTAAGCTTCCTTTCATAGCACTTGGCATCAATCCATACTCATATCACTTGATTTCATCTCTTATAGTTCCTAGAAAGAATTAGATGAGTTGGATGAGAGTTGGTAGGTTATCTTAGACTAATTTGAGCTATTTGGAGTTGATAGAGTATTTAAAGGCTTAGTAAGCATTTGTTGCTCTATTGATCCACTTGTTAATCACCCTAGTAAGGTAGGTTAGCATATATGATATAAGAAACCATCCAAGGTGGATTAAATTGGTTTGAAGCATCTAGATTCTAAAGCCTTCATCATCATCATATTGGAAATCACTTGGATCCATGCCTTTTACTATTGTTGAATCTTCATATTTGCACTTTACTTGTCTTGTTTACTTTACATTGTCAAGTTTACAATCTACTTTACTCTTTGCCTAGTTAAGAAAAACCAAACCATGAATATGTGCTCAAATAGGATAATAGAGACGAGACGAACTACTTGATTATCTCTCGACACATTCACTCCTTGTGGTTCGACCCGGACTACTAGCTAGTTCGGTTATTGTATTATTGCTAGGCTAGAAATAGCCTAGTCAATTTTTGGCGCCGTTGCCGGGGAGTGAATAGATTGATGATCAATAGATTGTTTAGTTTCTTGTTGCTAATTTGAGCTTGTTTTTTTTATAGATAGGATGGTATTGTGCTTGTTGATTCAAGCATTTTATTAGACTATTTTTTATTTCTTTATTGGTGTGCTTGATAGGTACACACTTCATAGATCCAAGGTTAAACATGTGGAATCTTTCATTTTGGATTATGAGAAGAGAGAAAGAACTTCCAAAGAGCAAGATGTGGAAATCAATCGGGAAGTGGAAGTTCTTAGGATGCAATTGGAGGTTATGGAAGCAAGAATGGATGAGCAAAGAAGGAGAACTCAAGAGGTTCAATTAACTCCTATAATTGAGATATTCCAACCTCCAAAAGCTAGTTATCAAGGAAGAGAATGGGGCACGATAGATGCACCCAACTTTGAGCTCAAACCGGGTTTGATTCGTTTGGTTCAAGCAAATCAATTTGGAGGAGAAGTCACCGAGGACCCAAATGATCATTTATACTCATTCCTCGAAATTTGTGATACCCTCAAGATCGAAGGAGTGCCAAATGACACAATCCGGATGAGACTCTTCGGATTTTCACTTCGTGACCGGGCTAAAGAGTGGTTCAAAGGTCTCAATGGGAAGTCAATCAAATCGTGGGAGGATTTGTGCAAAGCTTTTCTCTCGAGATACTTTCCACCTTCCAAGGTACAACGCCTAATCACCGAGATTTATCAATATGTCCAACATGAGGATGAGACGATAGTTGATGCTTGGGAGAGATTCCGTATGAGAGTCGACAAATCTTCTTCTTCTATGGTGGTTTGAGTTCACAAACAAGAACTATCGCAGATGCTACCTCCGGAGGTTGCTTGCTAAATCGAGATGTGAAGGAAGCCATGAGGATTCTTGAAGAGATGGTCTCTAACTCTTTTCAATGGCCTATGGAAAGGGTGCATTCAAGGAAAGATACCTCCATGATGGATGGTAAATATGAAGAGCTTGCTTCCCAAATTACCAACCTTAAGAAGGAGCATGAAGAGATTAGAAAGGCGTTGATGGAAGCACGAGCTTGGCAAATACCTAAGAATGGAGGAATTCTTGGCAAAGAAGAGGTGATTCACATCAACCAACAACCTCTCTCGGTTTCTCAACAACTTGTAGGAGATGATCCACTCCAACCTTGGAGCTATGAAGCTCCATCGATGCCTCTATTTTCAATGCCTTTCCATGAGATTCAACAAGAGGAAAAACCATGTGTAAAAAAGGATGAAGGTATTTCTCTTACTCATCTTCCCCAAACTTCTATAGAGAATGATGGTGTGAGTGAGTTGAATGATGGTATCATGAACGATGTATCATTTCCTCTCGAGTTTGGATATGAGAATCATGCTAAGTTTGGGGGTGAGAAGAGGGAAGACCTTGTGGAGAGTACTCCTCATGAGGAAGTTGTAAAGATGAGCATTGATAGGTTGGAAGTGTTGAAGAAGTTGGATATCAATGCTCATTTGGTTGATTTGTTGAGTAGTATGCCAAATCATGAGAAGTTCTTGGGGGATGTAGACAAGAGAAAGGTTAAAATGGATGATGATATGACCATTGAGCTATCGAAGGGATGTAGTGCTAGACTACGAAGAGAATTCCCCAATAAGAAAAGCGATCTTGGAGATTTCACAATTCCTTGTGAAATTGGTGATCAAGTGCTAGAGAAGGTCTTGTGTGACATGGGTTCAAGAGTGAACGTGACGCCTCTTCCTATCTTTGATTGTTTGAAGATTGGAACCCTTATGCCCACCATGACTATACTTAAATTGGCGGATCGCTCTATCATAATTCCATGGGGCAAGGTCGACAATGTGCTTATCAAGTTTGGAAAGTTCATCTTTCCGGTGGACTTCTTCGTTCTTGACATTGATGAGGAGCATAACATTCCTTTGATACTTGGTATGCCTTTCTTGTCCACAAGCCGAGCTTTAATGGATGTATGTGATGGAAGCCTCACTTTCCGAGTTGATGAAGAGGAAGTGACATTTTATAAGCCGAAACTTGAGAGTGAATTGCCAACTCCAAGAGAAAAGGTTCTAGTTCCAAGTCCCAAGAGAGGTGGCATGATGATGAATGAAGTGAAGTTCCAAGAAAAGAGTGTCGATACTTTACATGTGAGGTTTACAAGTTTTGGAGGTCAAGAGGGAGCCTCGTTTGATGTGCCATGAGTCGTCCATTGAGGTATCGTCGAGCTAGCGACGTTAAAAAAAGCGCTCGTTAGGAGGCACCCTAACACGTATCCTTTTTATCGTTCTTAATTTTCGTTTATTTTTTATCATTTTATTTCGTTTTATTTTTATTTTATTTCTTTTATTTTCTTATTTTTCCCTTAGTACTATATACAATGTGTCTTTAAATAGGTTTAGTTGTTTAAATTGTTAGAAAAAAATTGAAAAAAAATGGAAAAATGAGCAAAATTAATTTTTTTTTGGGGTAGATTTTGTCTCTTTAGTATTTTTGTTAGTAAGGAAAATTAGAAAAGAAAATTACAAATATATATATATATAGGGGAGGGTTATTATGGATACTAGTATTAATAATGAGAACTAGGAACCAATCACAACCTTCCATCAAAAACTAATTAATGGATGAGATTTAATCTTATCAAATAAAATGAGGATGCTACTTTTCTATTTTTGATGCTTATAAGGGCATTTTAGTAAGCTTTAATTTGAGGAGATCCCACCAAATCTGATAATTAAGGAATTAACACCCATATTCTCTCCAAATATTTAACACAATATTTTTTCTTAAGTTATATGTTTTAAACGTCACTTTTTTAATACAATTCCTACGTCTTTTTTTTTAATATATTTATCCCTACAATTTTTATTGCTTAATTAGGTTTCATCAATTTATATTATAAATGAATACCTAAATAAGCTGAATATTAATGGTTAATAAGCAGCCTAACAAGCATGAAAATTATGAAGATTGTCCTGCTTAATTATGAAGATTGTGTTGCTTGTTTATATCAAACAACTCGTAATGGTAATTCGATAACTGTACTTTCATTCGTAATACAAATCATCATGTCCAGTTCTTATACGTTCATCCTTGAGCACGAGAAGCATTTATGCATATATTGTTTTTTTTTTTTTTTTTTTTTTTTTTTTTTTGCTTATTATCAATTATCAATTTTAAATTTTGCATATTTATATATATTTTTTAATTTTTTAAATATTGTTTTTATCTCTTTAGCAATTGTAGAGTTGCCTAGGTTTATTTTGTTGCAATTTGTTATTTTATATTTAAATTATGATTAACTGTTTTGTATTGCTTTATGATGATTAACTGTTTTGTATTGCTTTATGAATTGGAGAGTTGCTTATTTACACTCCATTTGTTGTTTTTTTTTTTAATAGTTTTATTATTAAAAAAACATGAAAAAATTACAGTCCAAGCATATAATACAAGTCAAGCAAATTAAGCACACTAAGATTAAAAACTAAACTCTGTCAGGAAAAATTAAACCCTAAAGGGAAATAGGAAACCCTAGGGTTTAGGATTTTCCCCTACGGTTTAGTTTTCTATGACATTGTTTAGTATTCAATCACATGGTTAGTTTTTCCTATTCTTAAATAATTACTATACCATGCTTATATAATTACTATATGATGCTTAAATATTTATTAAATAGGATATCAAATTAAATATATGTTAATATTATGAGTATGTTTTTTATATGTTAAGGTGTATTTGATGCTTAAATAGTTTTTATAGGATGCTTAAAAAATTATTAATCGACGCTCAAAAGAAAAACATGTGTTAATATTATAAATATAATAGTAAATTATATTAACGCTTAAATAGTTATTATAAGATAATTAAATGGTAAACCTTATATTTTCATTCTTGATTAAAATGAGAAATTATAAAGCAAATGGTGGAAGAAGGAAAAAAATAATCAAAACTTGAAAAAGAAAGGGGAATAAAACGAAGAAGATGAATGGACGAGTGGGGGAGAGAGAAATGTTGGGAATTCACGTTAGAGGCGGTTTCAAATGAGAATGAGAAAATAATTATATCCCACAATTTTAGGAGTGTATAATTAGTTGACCTTATTACCCCTATATTACCGTATTTAGCATAAAAGTCTTAATTAAAATGACCAAATCTTAACCGTTCCTCTATTTAATCTAAGGGTGAGGATTGGTTCCTAGTTCTCATTATTTAAAAGGGTTCTCATATGATATATTCTCTATATATATATAGGGATGAGATCCTGTAAAAAATCATTCTTGGATAAAAAATAAGAAATATCATAGACTGTTGATTCTTCAATCATGGGCGGCTCAGATTTGATTTAAAATTCAGTAGATTTTAATGTGGACGTTGACTTCCTATGTTATGAGGGTAAAATTGAACTAAAAAAGAAATTCATTTCATTGCACTGCATTGCACCATGAATCGGCGGAATTCATGGGATTAAGATGACACAAAAATTAAATAATTTCATGTATATGAATTTCGTGTACCAATTAATGATAATTCACTACTAATTATGTAGTATAATATTTTCGATATAATTTTTGTAATGCATTTTATATTCCAAATCAAAATGTATATTGCATTATACGTCATGGGATTATTTTCGATGATGCATTATTAACTTGCATATAATGCATTATAAGCTATGAAAATGCATTATAAATAATTAATTAATGCATTACAATTATTTAATTATTGCATTATAGGAGTAGTAATTATTTGCATATAAGCAATTCACATTATTTTTAACTAACTTAATTATTCATACTTCGCCACAAATTAAGTAATGAATATAGGAAAAAATTAAGTACATTTAATTTAATTTTATTTTTTGAAAAGTCAAAAAAATTTACTTATCAAAACGGAGTACAAGGGGTACTCAAAACCCTCACAAAGATCCATCACAACTCAATACAAGACATGGACTCAAAGCAAAACCGACGGGCAATACAAAAACTAATTTAAATTGATATCTGAAAAACTTAATTTTATTGCTTTCGATAGTTATTATCAAAATAATGATTACTAAAATCTGAATTAAAGAAAAGAAACTAAAATTTCCTTAAAAAAAATAAATCGGCATAATGCTCTATAGATTCCCCCATAATGCATTTTTTAATTTACTATAATGCAGTTAAATGTACATTTTAAGATATGTGATTTGTTGAACAATTTAATAAATTAACTAATTCACCATCAAACGTGGAGTTAGAAAAATAAATAAACCGAAGAGCTTCTAATTGGTAAACGAAAATAAGAAAGAGAGAATAAAATATATATTTTAAATATGATAGCAGAAAAATAATTTCAAATCAAATCCCATCAATTTAAGGGACTTTTACATTTATAGCCCTTCGTCAATGTGAAAGCACGGATGTAACTGATTTTTTTTTTTTTAAATTACAAACCGTCGATTAAATAAGATGTACGTTCAGGATTGTTTCTTACTTCTTACTCAACATGTCTTTTTTATTTGTTCTCTCCTCTATATATATATATATATATATATATATATATATATATTAATATAAATAAAAAATAAAAAAAATTAAAATTTTGAATTTTCAGGCTGCCGCCGGCGACGGGCGGCCGGACGACAGCAGTTTCCGGCGCGGAGCAGCAGCGAGCCGAGACGGCGACCAAAACGGCGACTGGTGGGTCGCCGGGAAGCTACTGCTCAAGAACGGCGACCGAGACGGCGACCCGTGGGTCGCCGGATAGCTACTGCTCAAGAACGGCGACCAAAACGGCGACCGGTGGGTCGCTGGCTGGAGTTCGAAGTTTGCAGCAGCAGCTTTCACCCATTCGTGTCCGACGCGCAGATCGACGGCGAAAGTTCGAGCAGCAGCCCCATTCGCGATTCACGGCGGGCGTTCGGATTCCGACGAAGAGTAGCAGCAGCAGCGGTCGACGGCGGAGAAGCCTCCTTCGCGATTCCGGCAGGTC
Organism: Thymus mandschuricus; assembly: GCA_029379335.1. Taxonomy (NCBI): domain Eukaryota; kingdom Viridiplantae; phylum Streptophyta; class Magnoliopsida; order Lamiales; family Lamiaceae; genus Thymus; species Thymus mandschuricus. The sequence continues at coordinate 13,599,284 of CM057071.1, forward strand.
GCGACTCCGGCGTGAGCAGCAACACACGGCAACTCCACCTTCTCCAGTTCGTCGGCGCCGACGGAGCTTTTTCCTGCAGCAGCGGCGGCTCTCCAGCATTTCCGGCACGAAAATCCGGCGAGCATCTGTAGCAAATCCGGCGATGGCGGCTGAGTATCCTTCGGGCCCAGATCTAGGTCTGGGCCTGTTCGGGCCGGTTCGGGCCGGGTCTGACGGGCCGAGCTATTTTCATTAAAAAAAATAATAATAATAATAAAAAAAAATTGAAATATATTTTAAAATTTTGAAAAAAATTTAAAAAAATTCTAAAAATTCTGAAAAATTTTTAAAAAATATTTTACAATTTTTAAATGAATAATTTCCCCTCTATCACCCTCGTTTCTTCTAATTTTTGTGCAAAAATTGTGGGGTTTTTAACTTTCCTTGTGATTTTGTTGTATATAGTAAAGAGGCCGAAGATTTGTGGGGTGACGAAAGGGGGAGTATCAAGGAGGAGACGGGGGATTCGCCATCAAATGAGAAATTGCGATTGAGGGGTCCGTCTTGAGGCTCATCACACGGAAACGGGAATCATTCCCCGTCTCGTCCCTCACCTCAATAGCTTGGACATTTGTGAGTAGTAACTTAAATATCTTATGTATATTCGTCCCTCCAACCTTATTTTTGATTTTATTGTCAAAAATAAGTTTGGGGGAGGGGGATGGGATAAGATATTCAAGTTACTTTTTCATATTTCTTCAAGTTATTTTTATCGGTATTTCTTTCTTTATTTGTTTTAAATTTTTATGTTTTGTTTGGAGTGAATTGGTGGTGGAATTTATGTGTATTGAAGGATGAGTTGTTTTGGTGTGTGCAAATAATTCAAGTGATGTTTTCATGCTTTATAAGGGTGTTTAATTGCGTAGGTGCAAATTATTTCGAATTTCATTTTAAAAGCATCACTTGAGTTGTAGTGCTTCTTTTCTACATGTTTAGATATTGTGGTTATCGCTCATTTGCTTTCAAGAGAGATGTCGATGATGATTTGAGCGGAAAATGATATCATATTTTTGGAATCTCTCATGTGTATTGAGCATGAAATGGTTGCATAACATGATTAACTAGGAATGATTGATCTTAGGCACATGAACTCTAAACAAAAGCTTGTGAGATTTGAGCCAAAACGTTGCATTGATAACGTTATTTTTTCTTTCTTGTGAGTTTGCCATGTATTACATTGTTATCTTCTAGAACTTGCCTTCAATCTCGATCGAGATTGCTATATGTGCCACTAGAACTTAGAAATGATTTTAGGCCCTCACTTGTTAGCCTCATTATTCCCTAAACACTAACCAAATGAAACGTTAACTTTGTGGTTCCCCTTGAGCCTTTGAAGCCTTTGTTGCTAAACCGGATGAAAGGGGGTGAAGGTTGGTTAAGGGAATCTATTGAGAGGTTGTGAAGTAGTGAGAAAATGAGGTTCGGGAAGTTTGATTGAAGAGATCGGTTTGAGATGAATGTACTCCTATGAGCTCTAGTGAAAAAAAAAAAAAGAAAAAAAATGAAAGAGATGAGAATGGAATTCTCATAGAAAAAAAAAGAAAAAAAAAAGAAGAAAGTGAAAAAAAAAATGATGATGAGAAAAGAAAAAAAAGAGAGAGAAAAAAGAGTTTGAATAAAGTTAGTTGTGAATGAGAGCATAAATGAGTTATTCATGAATATTTGAGAAGCTTCAATCAAGCTTGTGTACTAAAGTGTGTAAAGAGGTGAAATGGTGAAGTTAGAAGGTGGAGAAATTCACACTTAGAGTGGAAAAGAGGAGGTGAAAGTACTTGAGAGATTTCTTAGTCACTTAGCCTAAAAATCCCTACCTAAACCAATGTCCCCACATTACAAGCCTAAATAAAAGACCTAATTGATCTTAGTTCGAATGCACAACCAAGCGATGGAGATCTTGAGATTTAGGGCAAGCTTATGGTAAGAGCAATGCATGCATGAGTTCGATGAGTGTAAACTTCCTACCATACACTTGAGAGAAAGAGTGATACACTTACACTTTGAGAGGTTTGGAGTTTCATTATGCTTGAGTAATTGATTTCTTGGTTGAGAGTGTTGTGTGGTTGTGGATTGTTTAATGCACCTTGGGAGTTCCATGTTTGAAAATGCTTAATTGAGTGAGCTTTGAGGCATCGATGATCTTGATTAGCATAGCCATATGTGCTTATGTTCTTTGATTGTTCGTTCCATTGTCGGGACGAGCAATGGCTTAAGTTTGGGGGAGTTTGATAACCACATATTTAGCATGCTTTAGAGTGCGCCTCGATGCGTGTTTTGGGTCGGATATGTGTTTTAATGAATAGGAAATGATAGGTTTTTACAATTTATACATTTTCTATATGCTTTGCGTTTTCTCTCGGTTTCCGTGCTGATTTCAGGTGCTGTGGAAATTTTATGGGCAAGATTGACTTATCCTATGTCGAAGAGGATCGAGAGAGGAAGCCTTAGCACTTTGCGGATTAATTTTCCGATGCCGGACGAGAGAGAACGAGTCAAAACCGTGAGAGCGCGCAAACTGTCAAATGTGGGCGGAAATGCACAAGTCAACCGAAAATGCACAAGTCAAACATCTACTCAACTTTCCAGAAATTACAGATTTTACCCCACCTTCTCAACTCAAGTTTATGTTATTTGCAATTTGACCCCAATTGGTGGAAAAACTATAAATAGCTAGTTATTTTCCTTATTTGGTATATAACAACACTTATAATTCACTTTAGCATTTTCTCTTAGAACCCTAGTTATTTTCCCTCTTTCTACTTTGGTATTTTCAAATATTGTTGGATGATCAAGCTTGGAGATTAAAGATTATTGAAGCATTTCTATTCCTTTTCCTTTCCTTGTTATTTCTATTATGAATTTTCTTATTTTCCATGGTTTAATTGCTAGATCTATGGCTAGCTAAGCTTGCATATGGCTCCAAGTGATGGATAATTTGATGTAGATGATAGGTATTAGATTCTAGGATGTTGATCTACCTTCCTCTTGGATTGCCTATGGATTGGGACTTTAATTTGAATGCATGAATAATTGATCACTAGGAGTGCATCTAAGGTGTTTGAGGGAATGCCTAGTAAGCTTCCTTTCATAGCACTTGGCATCAATCCATACCCATATCACTTGATTTCATCTCTTATAGTTCCTAGAAAGAATTAGATGAGTTGAATGAGAGTTGGTAGGTTATCTTAGACTAATTTGAGCTATTTGGAGTTGATAGAGTATTTAAAGGCTTAGAAAGCATTTGTTGCTCTATTGATCCACTTGTTAATCACCCTAGTAAGGTAGGTTAGCATATATGATATAAGAAACCATCCAAGGTGGATTAAATTGGTTTGAAGCATCTAGATTCTAAAGCCTTCATCATCATCATATTGGAAATCACTTGGATCCATGCCTTTTACTATTGTTGAATCTTCATATTTGCACTTTACTTGTCTTGTTTACTTTACATTGTCAAGTTTACAATCTACTTTACTCTTTGCTTAGTTAAGAAAAACCAAACCATGAATATGTGCTCAAATAGGATAATAGAGACGAGACGAACTACTTGATTATCTCTCGACACATTCACTCCTTGTGGTTTGACCCGGACTACTAGCTAGTTCGGTTATTGTATTATTGCTAGGCTAGAAATAGCCTAGTCATGGCAGATTCACTTTTAAGGTTCGGTAAAAATAGTTACACTACTTGCAAATTTCTGAAATTTAACAGAGAGGTTACACACATGTAATAAGACCATTATGTAAAGTTTGAGAATTTTTGGAAAAATATTTCTACTCAAAATGTATTTTTCAAAACGGTGCACGTGTGCTGTTCCGAGAAAATATTTACTGCACAATTAAGTTTAAAACATTATTGTTAGCATCTACACATATATACCAAAAATCATATATACCAAAAATCAAGTTCTTTCTCAACGATTCATCTACACATTCCATGCACGAATTTTACACACACATAATAGCATTTAGAGCATGATATATGTCAAAAACAAGGATATCCAAGAAGGGAAAATAATACAAGAAACCCTTGCCCCAAAACTATCAACAAGAGAGGCTTTATCGGGCTACCTTTGAGAAGATCGAAGCTAAAACGGTACACACTCCTTGGATTTGACCTAGATGAGTTGGTGGATGAAAAATGCTTCAAAAATCAGTGCATGGAACAAGGTTTAAAGTGCAATAAAGATGGAGGAAAGAGAAAGGGAGTGAATGAGTAACCATAGATTTCTCACCCTTTCAACAATGGAGTGTTTTGCTTGATGGGGGAAGAGGAACTATCTCCTACTCCCTTGAGATGATTGAATGTGGAGAGAGGAATGAGGAGGAGAGGAGTTTATGATTGTTGTTTCACTAAAAAGTGTTCGCAATAGAACGAAATCTATCCTAGCACTTAGTAAGTAAAAAACCAATGTCGAATCTCAAGGAAAACTTTGCAGGGCAAATAATCGTGTAGCAAAAATCCTAATCTAGCCTAAAACTAAGAAAGCAAGTAAAAAGAATTTTGAATTTTGGTTTTTAAATCCTAGGCAATAAAATAAATTAAAGCAAGTAAATAAATCTAATCTAGAAAGCAAAGAAATAAATCGAACTAATTAATCTAAAGAATTAAACTAGATGAAAGCAAATAAACTACCCAGGCAAGAATCGAAAAGAAAGCAACGAAAGAAACGAAAACGAATCTAGACATGAATTAAACTTAATCTGAAAATCTAAGCAAATAAATCTAACTACGAAAACTTGAAAGCGAAGGAATTGAAAACTAAGAAAAACGAACCTAATCTAAGAACTTGAAATCAAACGAACTAAATTAAACGAATGAAACTAAACGAAGCAATTACGAAAGTAAATCTAGAACTAAGGAAAGCAATTAAATCAAATAAAAGAAAGCAATAAAGAACTTACGAGATTGAACAAAGAACGAAGAACTTGAATTAAACGAAGAAATCTTGAACTAAACGAACAACGATCCGGATCGAACAAAGGAAATCTAAACTAGAGTATTTGAATGCGAAACTAGAGCTAAAACTAAGGTAAAAGGTTGTCTCTAATTCGTGCCCTAATGACATATATATAACATAAGGTAAGAGTTCGATTCCCACAAGGAAACTTAAAATAAAACCCATCAGACACGGAGCGAGCGCTCCAGAGGGTTGGAGCGAGCGCTCCAAGATAGCTGCGCTTTTTCCCTTCTTAATTTGACTTGGAGCGAGCGCTCCAATGCTGGTTCGCTGGGACTGCGCGCGTCTTTCTTGTTTTGGCCGTAACTTCCTCGTCCGAACTCCAAATATCGAACCCCTCTTCGATATAACACTTCTTTCTTCTCGTTTCCGCCCCTTTTATCCTGCAATACCAAAGACTCCAAAGCAACCAAATCATAGCCTCAAACAATGAAAACACACGAAAACTAAGGGAAAACGGACTCGAAAAGACGACTAAAAACCTAACATCTAGACACCAATCAATTGTCTTGAGTGATGGTAGGGGTGTCATGAAAGGGATCAAATAGGAGAAAGTTCACGAATGAATGTGGAGGTATGCACTTCTTCACCCAACTTAAATCTTGACACATATCAATTGTGTCCCCTAGAAGCTTGTCACTAGAATCTCTAGGTATAATCATTAGATTTCTTAGTATAATCCTAGGCTAATTAGCTAGGATTTTGTCTAACATAGCAAGCAAAAATCCAATGACACTTGTCACACATGCACACACACATTCATCATATAAAATAAAATAAACATAAACATAATTAATATAAGATGCATGAATATAATTATAAATGCATTTATTCAATACTACCGTGCATGCATAATTCATATATTCACAATCCCACATATCTAATAAGAACAAATAAATTTAAACACTTAATTAAGTTATAATAACATAAATTAATGTACAAATATATTGATTTAATAATTAATCACTCCGTATAATTAATTATGGGGAGTGAAACTATAATATTATATAAACTTAGCCCGTAATTAATAATAGCGAAATTTCGGGATATTACAGTACCCTAATTAGAACAAAATCAACCGAAAAAGTAAAAATAGAAACATCAAATAAAATTACCATGACAGTGAGGCACTGCGTCGTGTCCTCGATCGTGGAGAAGATCTCTTGGGTCAGGAAGAACTCAGTCCCGCTCATGATGACGTGGGGGGCTCCCGAATCCCTAAACCTCTCATACGGAGAGGATCGCTTTTTGGGAGGCTCTACGACGTATGGAGATAATAGAGATTTTGAGGGGCGTACCGCCCTCGTCGAGGCATGAGCCTGACCTGCCGGAAGAGTGGGAACTGACGTGGCTATCTCCTCATCTGAACTCGGCTGCATCTCCTCTATCTCGGCAGCAAACTCACTCAACCGAGAGTGATGGGAGCCTTGGGAGGGTTCAGGTTCGTCGAAAGGCTGGTGGTCGGAGCCTCTTCGTGAAGAGAGTGTCTCCCTTCAGAACATCTTGAAACCTCATGACGGTCTGCGACGTGAGCACCGGAGGTGTGGCTCACGGAGTGCCGTCCCTCCGACCGTCTCTGACTCTCAGCACGGTCTACGGGGTGATAATCCTCACCCGTCTCGATCGGGGCATCCCTGAGCCCCCCAAGCGAGTGCTCACCGATCGGGACATCCATGAGCCTCCCTCCCGAGTGCTCACCGATGCGGGACTGCCCCTTGCCACCCGAGGAAGCTGGGCTCCGGCTCTTGCTCCAACTCGGAATCTTCGTCGCGAACTTCTTTAGCTCCCCAGCAAGAGCTCTAGCAAGGCGACCCAGAAATCCGGTCCCTGACCGATCCTGCTCCCATCGGGACACCAGACGGTCCCCGAACCGGTCCAAGAAGTCGTCACCCAGGGGACCGCGCTCGCACGGATCTCCGTGTGCGCAGCAGATCAAGCCAGAGGGCCAGGGGTCTGTGTGCTCGCTCCGAGGCCTCTTCGAGGCCTATGCTTCGGGCCTCCTCTCAACCCTCGGCCTCAGCATCTCCACCCCGCCGTCGGAATGAGCTCGCTCAGCTCGTGGAGCACGACGACGAGGGGCTATTGCCTGAGAAGCGTCCCTGCACTTCAACTTCTCCACGGCCTTCGCCATCTCTTTTTTTTCCTTCGACTGCCTTTTCTCGGCCGGGAGATTGGTTTTTTCGTTGCGCTTGGAGGGAACAAAGGCCACACCCATCGGCTCGATGCTATCGAGAGTATGGACTGCAAACTCGAGAAGATCGTACTCATCCGCCTCCAATGTCGTATGAACCTCGAGCTACAACGAAAAATAAAACAAGAGGTGTTAGCAAGTTGCATTTTTATTTACTAATCGATGTGAAATAAATTAAACAAGATAAAAAATACTAAATCAATTACCCGAGGATCGTCGAGGAAATGTCTGAAGTTGAGAGAAGAGGAGGACATGGCCCATCTCCTGAGGCGGGAGGACATTGTCGGACGATCCCGTCGACCGCATGCTAGCCCTAGTCGGGGGATCGCCTCGTAGGCCCAAATGTTCAGCGCCCAGACCGGCCCGTACAGGTGATAGGCACCCCGCTTGTTCGTTATGAGGCCGGGGTCCCTCTTCATCACGTGCAGCTGGTAGTGGAGGATCTGGTACGACCACGCTCCCAGGGAAATGAATTCCATTGTTCCTCGAACTCCACTAGGTACCTTACCCAGTCCTGGATCGTCGGGTTGTCGTGACCGGCCAACATAAGATAGTACATGAGCAGGTTGGCCGCCCTCAGATACTGCTCATCCGTGCCCAATACACGGAGCTCGTCGTTGAAGTCCTGCTTCAACTGATTTATCGTAGGGGATTCGTCCCCATACTTCGTGTGGAGGAGGCTCCTTTTGGGAGGGTTGTGCCGTCCATTAGGGTTGAATTCCGACTCCCCAAAAGCCAACCCCGTCACGATGGCATACTCTTGCCTAGAGAAGCGTATGTCCCGGCCACCGACGTGGAATCACCTCTCGAACTCGGGAATCGAGTCATCCTCGAGCTCTCGGGCTAGAAGCTCGTGGAGGGCGTTGTTCGCACTCCCACTCCTCCGAATTTCGAGGAGGTATCGAAACGGGCCTGCCCTAAATCTTTTGAGCAAGCGTTCGCCGCCTCCGCGACGCAACACGATCGGGATCGACTGGATCACACCGTCCCGTATGTAGAGGTTTATTAGCCCTCTAAACCCTTGCATACGGCCCCTCATCCATTGAAACCTAGGCTGCAAATCGAGAAGAAACAAAACGAATCAATTTTTTTTTTTTGAAAATTTCATGCAAAAGGTTCGGCTAACTACACGACTGAATTTGTATTTCAGTCGTGTAGTACACGATAGTAACTGCAATTTTGTCGTGTAAGTCAGCAATTTTGACTTTTAAAGTCAAAATCGTTGACTTACACGACAAAATCGAAAACTAATTCGTGTAATTCACGTCTAAAATTAAAATCCAATCGTGTAAAGTCAATGACAAATTTCAAATTCAAGTAATTTAAGTCAAAAACTACACGCCAATTTACATAATTTTAACGTGAAATTCACGATTCAAGGTCAAAATAGAGTTCAATCGTGTAAAGTCAACAATTTCAAAAGTCAAAATTGTTGACTTTACACGATTGAACTCTATTTTCAATCGTGTACTACACGATTGAATCTTCGATTTTACCGTGTAAGTATGAACTCACTCAAAAAATTCCAGAAAAAAAATACGAATTAAACCATAACATGATTCATGCTTATTGCCATTGACTCGAAACCATAACATGCTTCATGCATATATTCAGTAATTAAATCGAAAGAATCGGACTTACCGGCGGAGGGATCGGGGTATACACGGGGTTGGTTCGCCGGCTGCTCCGCCGCCTGCTGCGGCTGACGACGGGAGGCGCCCCGTCGGCGTTGAGGGGGTCGATTGGAGGGCCCGACTTCGTCTTGGTTTGTCATCGGAGACGGCGACAGTAAAAAAAAATTCCGGCGAGAGGGGGGGTTAAAATTGCAGTTTTACACGACAATTTTTTGGAGAAATCGTGAAAGAGCGAGAGAGAGAGGAGGGTGGGGTAGATTGAAATATTCAATTTTGTATTTATTTCAGGTGGGGCCCACGACATAAATTCTCAATTTTTGTTTTTGCATTAGAATTTTGTTTTATTAGAAAAGTGGGAGAGTATTTTGACATTTCATGGCAAAATGGGTATAGAAGTTATACTTCTTATAATGTGAGTATAAAAATACTAGTTTTTATAAAAGTGGGTATTTTTAACTATTCTCTCATAAATTAATATGTTAAAGTGTTAAAGTGGAATAATTGTGGGTCCATTTGATTTTTTTAATATTATTAAAATGTTAAAGTATTAAAAAGTAGATGGATAAAATGTTAAAGTGTTAAAGTGATTGTGGGACCTACATTCTAAAACGGAAAGGGTCAGTAAATGGTGGACGTCCCAATATAGTAATAGTGTCAGTGATCTTGCTTGTATCATCAAATATTTGTTTCTCATATAATTACTCCTTAATCTCAATATTGACATCATCAAATAAAAGCCCTCTCTCTAACTCTAGCGATGGTGAGTATATTGACGGGGAGATGACCTCAATTATAAAGGATGAAAGAACTGAAAATTACTTTCTTCAATTAGTTTCCATATAAGAAGATACGTCCATCGAGATCGTAAGGTCGCACACGAATAAGAATGAATTTTCTGTTGAAAATTCAACATATGGTGGAAGAGAGTTTCATCCACAGAATGAGATGCATAAAGAGTTATTTATTTACACTAGTAGAGAGTGTGTGCGTTACACACATTAAACTCGTACGAAACAATCAATGAATTAAAATTTGAATGAAAATAGACTATGACAATAATTATTGCAGGCATTACAACTGCAAGTAAATACTGGATGAATCTGTTAAAAATGATGAAAATAAAATAATAAAAGCTACATCAAAGCACATATTTAATTGATTAATTGATAACATTCAGTATATTATTGAACATACCATTATGATAGAATCATAGATACATAAATATATACTATTTTAAATTATCAGAAACAACTATTTTTCAGGAATTCAAAATTAATAAATCTAATATAAAAATAGTAAGCTAAATCAATCTAGAAAGACAGAGAGAAATTATATATTCCAAAGTTGTCTAATTCGTAATACATCAATAAACCATGTACATATCAAATATGAATAATTTTCTGTGTCCAATTTTTTTTTTTTTTTTTTGGGTACGAATAAAATATCGTTAAATATTTCTATTACTTACGCTTAAATATTTTTAAGAAATAATGAAATTTGTTTGCATCCTAGTATTTTAAAACTGTGACAAAATGTTTCTATTTGGTCAAATGTTTTGATTTGTTGTGCAATTGTAAAAAAATCACATTGGTAGTAATATGAGAAAGTTTAGAAAGGAATAAAATATAGTACGCGTATAAAATATGATAACACTTAGTTATTCTTACACAAATAAAAAAATGAATATCCATATTTTATCATAACTTCAAAACATTAGAAGTATATAAGATAAAATGCTTAAATATAAATATATTAATCACAATATTAAATTGAAGAACCACGATCCTAAAAGGCAATTTGAACCAATCCACATCCTTACAGCCTATGAATAATCTATAAATAACAATCCAATTTATTATTATAACTTAATTTTTTTAATTATTTTTTTAAGAGATTAGTCGTTCCATTAACTTAAACAGGTAGAAACATAAATTTATACTGTAGTAATGATTGAATCAAGTGAAAATTCAAAATTTGATCATTCTATATCTAATTATGGTTAGCAATCTAAATATAGATCTACAATATCCTTTGTTGGGATAATCGTATGATAATCGTATGACATAGCAATCTAAATATAGATCTACTATTCCGTCATTAAAAAATTAATTACGGAAAATCCGTAACTGATTCTGTAACTAAATATGGCGCTAATTACTGGCGCCAAAGTGTGTGAGTAGTCTGTCACCAATTGCGTTACCAGCCCTTGTAAGTATATTCCGTTAGCATTCCGTAATTAGATCCGTCACTAAATGGTGACGGATCATTGTCCGTAATTAAATCCGTCATTATTCTGCCTTTATTTTTGTAGTGTCAATAGTAGTTAAAATTTATATGGCGCTCCGGCGGAAAGACAGTAGAATTGCAGCTTTTGCAAAAGGATTCAAATGACAGCACGGATTCATCTACTCCTCTCTCTCTCTCTCATTTTGTGTGATGTTAGAGAATGAATAAGAGATTGAATGAAGAGATTTAAATTCAAACTTTTGGATGGTCTGGTTGGAATCAACGATAAAGGCGGATTGTGACAATTATCTAAAAGCTCTTCTCACGCAATCAAATATTGTTTTCGTCCCACTTTACTTGATTTCCTTTCATAATTGAGACGTCTAAAATATATTAACCCTTATTTTTCAATGTGGGCCCGTTACTTTTCACTTTTAACATTGCGCCTAAAATTGCGTGTCGAGATGAAACAAGCCAATTGAAGTGGAACAGAAGGAGTATATTTCATAATGCTAAATATATATTCAAAAAATTTTAAGTTATTTATTTTGGAATGTATAAATGACTCTGTGTAACCTAAAAAGACAAAATCATTGAGCGGTACTCCCGAGAGAGGTGTTGAAATACTCTCGATCGATAGTGAATCTAGTAGCTTTCCTCTCGATACACCTCTCGATCGAGAGAGGTGTCGAGAGGACTTCAACTCGCCTTCAAACCTTGGATTTCAACTTCGATTCTTCTTGCCTCGTCTTATCTCGGGGTTTTATCTTCAAAATATACCTAAAAATACAACAAAATACCCCCAAGCATAATATTGTCCAAGATAACATAAATCATACAAACCATAGACAATAATACACAATCGAGACTTAAAAACGACTATTTTTGACTATGAAAATCAAGTAAATTTCACCTATATCACTTACGATCTTTTACCCCTCTCAACAAGCAGCCTGCCGATTTGCTTGAAGTGGTTATGAGGAAACCAGTGGTTCAGATCCCTATGGGACATAGGCACCTGCCAAGGAACCCACCTTCCGACAAATTCTGCAAATTCCATAATGACTATGGCCATACTACCAATGACTGTAGAAATTTGAAGATATCTATTAGAAAGCTAATTCAAGAAAGAGAACTCCTGGAGTACGTCAGGAGAGAATCAAGACAAAATAAGAGGCGTAAAGAAGCCGATGACAAGGCGCTTGATGCTGAACAAAACCCTGAACCCAAGGGCGTTATCAAAATGATATATGGAGGCCCCACTATAGGAGATTCTAAGGTGACTTAGCCCACCTGGCCACCGGGTTCCTCTCTTTAGTGAGGGACCCGGGTTCGATCCTCTTAATTGTTGGCTAAGCGGTAGGGGGTTAAAGAATAAATCTCGGACCTGAAAGGTCTCGAGTTCGAGTCCTCCGTGGTGCGGCCATTAAATTTCCTGTTACTTGTTTCAAAAAAAAAAAAAAAAAACAGAAGCCGGAAGGCATCTGTAAGGGAACTACACATGCATGAGAGGCATGAAGTCTTAAAGGTGGAAAAGGGCTTGCCCATGCCAGAGATATCATTCGGACCTGAAGATAATTGACGCGACCGTCGTTTAGCCGCGATCAATAAATTTATAAGCCTATGCCCAAGGCTCCTATAACTAGTATAGTATGGTAAGCACAAGGTCGATCCCACGAAGAGTTGGCTAATAATCCTTTCAAGTCAAATTGTCACGTTTCTTGTAGGCGTTGCCCAAGTTAGATTATAAAAGAACAAAGGAAAGTAAAAGGCAATGTAATTAAAAAGACTTGTAAACAATAATAAAAAGGAAAACCCATCCTGGGCAAATACCCTTAATTATAATATAACTCTACTCGTTCATTGATCTAAGTATGCATATGTGATAGGGTGTATTTTTACCATATTATCTAAGTGTTATATTATCGTTTTCTTGTCTTATTTTGATAGTTTAGCTTATGTTTTGTATTGTTTATGTTATTTCGAGCTAGATTACGCTTTTGGGTTGTTTTGAGTGTTTTTAGGGCTTTTGAGTCGAGAAAACCCAAGGCGAGATAAGAGGCGATGAAACCAAGGAAGAGATGAAGTATTGATCCAAAGTTCTGACTTCTCACGATGTTATTGAAGACTTATTCTGGAATTATTGAAGCATATCATTGAAGAGGAGTTCGATAGGAGCGTGTAGGCGAAAACGGAGGTCAATTCGGAGTTCGGATGAGGAAGATACGATCGAAACAAGAAAGGTGCGCAAACTGCATGGATCCACTCGGACGCCCACTCGGCCGAGTCGCCGGCCGAGTGAATTCATGAACCCGAACCAGTAGCTCCACTCGGCCGAGCACTCGGCCGAGTCATTAGCCGAGTCAAACACACGGAAATCATTAAATTTCATATTTTTTATTTCCTTAACCTAATCCTTGCCCACTTAGGTAACAATTATGATCCCCTACCTTATAAATACCCCAAAACTCATCATTGTATCGAAGTTTTTCATAAGTTTTTCATAAGTTTTTTAGTTTGAGGTCTTCAAATCTTTCATATACTTTAGATTAGTTTTTTCTCTACACTTTTATACTTTAGATCTAGATTTATTTTATGTATGAAGACAATTGAAGATTGAAGATTCATCAAGATTCAAGAGTTTTTCTATCCCTTTCTTTTTACTTTATGCTTTTAATTATGTTTATTCTTCCTTCTACCTTTCTTTTAATTATGTCTAGCTAATTTCGTTTAGTTGATTTTAGGGATTGAATGCCTAATTGAATTTATGTAAGTGTCTTTTGTTTACAATTAGACTTCCAATCTAGATGCATGTTTCATGGTGCTTATTCTCATGCATGATTAACTGGCCATTGATTATGTATGCATAATTATGTGTTTATGCCGTGATAGGATAATTGCATAATAGATCTCATGAATACATGGTATGATAGTTTGATTGTCTTGATTGAAGTTGAATTATCATATGTCTATATATAATCGATTTGAGTGTCGTGATTGAACTTAGTTGATTATATCATTGATACTTGTTCTATTTTGCACTTGATTTGATATCTATCCGGAAGGAGATTAGGATCTTATTAGGTGACGATCTATACTGCCTTAGCCGGAGTGTTATGTTATTTTCGTGTATCACATCTAGATTGGATTAAATTGGTTAATTGTATTCATTAATTGCTTGCATATATTTGATTAGGTGGGCTTCCCTAGAATCAACACTTTTCCTTAATTGAGTTTTTTTTCTTGTTTGATTATTTGCTTACTTGTTAGTTACTTTATTTGTTTAATTGCTTCCTTATTTGTTTATTTCCTTATTTGATTAATTGAGTCCTTTTATTTATTTGCCTAGTTATAAATACCACATTCCTAAATTTCTAATTGCCTAGACATCAGTTTAGTTCTAAAGTAGAGGTATTGTGTGTGGTTTCGATACATCAATCCCTGTGGATACGATACTCGTACTTCTTTATACTATACCTATTTTGTGTGGTAGAAAATAGTGCGATCAAATTTTGGCGCTGTTGCCGGGGATTGATTAGATTTCACATTCATATTTTGAAATAGAATTAATAGGTGATTTAGGCGTTTTAATTTTCTGTTTTTCGGTTTATTGATCTAACGTTTACTTTTCTTCTCTTTGGTTTTAGGTAGTGCAAAATCACAAGGTCTAAAGGGATAAATCTTATTCCGATAGACTTGGAGTTGGAGCGCTCACTAAGGGCATTGAGACGAGAGAAGAAGGCGAGCAAGATCAATACACCACCCTCTTCACCACCCGATTCACCAAGGAGTTTTGATTCAATGGGGGATCAAGCAGCGAGGAGGACTTTGAACGACCGTTACAAGCCGGTCGTTGACAAATTCCAGCAAGGTGGATGGGGGACCACTGAATCTAACAACTATGAGATCAAGGCGTCCCTCATCAACATAGTGCAAAACAACCAATATGGAGGCACACCGATGGAGGACCCGAACGCTCACTTGAAGCAGTTTCTGGATATTTGTGCTACATATAAAGCCAATGGAGTGTCTTCGGATTACCTCAAGCTTAGCCTCTTCGTGTGGTCTCTCAAGGACGATGCAAGAGAATGGTTAGATGGATTGGACAAGAAGGAGGTCACTACTTGGAGCGATATGTGCACGAAGTTTCTCAACAAATTCTTCCCACCTTCGAGGGCTCAGAAACTCATCAACGAGATTATCCAGTTTCAACAATACGAGGATGAGCACTTCTACGAGGCATGGGGGAGATTCAAGAAGCTACTACGAGCATGCCCGAATCATGGAATTAGCAAGGAGGATCAAATCACGAACTTCTATCGTGGTTTGAACAAGATGTGTAGGAAGGAGCTCGACTACGCTTCGAAAGGAGGATTTTTGAACAACAAGTACGACGTGGCCATGGAGATTATTGAGCTGACCGTGAATTCAAGTTATGAGGAGGCTACTGACCGTCGCATTGGAAGAAGGAGAGTTGCCAACATTGGAATCAATGCTTATGAAGACTTGATGGAGAAGTACACAAAAACAGCAAAGGAGTTGGATAACATCAAGAAAGGAGTGCTTCGGTGCGATGCTATAGTTGATGAACAAGCACCCCAACCGGAAGGAGAAGATGCCAATTTCATGCAACAAGGTGGCAAGTGGCAACAAAATCAAGGAAACAACTGGCAAGGAGAACAAGGAGGTTCGAACTACCAAGGAGGTTACAAGAAGCCTTATGTTCCCAACAACCGAAACCATCCGAACTTCTCTTATGCCAACCCGAACAACGCCTTGCAACCACCTCCCGGCTTCCATGTTGAGAACGGAGTCATCCAAGAGCCAAAGAAGGAGATGTCTACCGACGACTTGATTCGTCAATATATGGCTCAGTCGGAGAAGAGGATGACACAGTCGGAGATGAGGATGACACAACAAGATGCAAAGTTGAGGACATTGGAGCTTACTCAAAATACCTCGACTAACAACTTGGCGAGTAGCATCAATGCGTTGACCAAGCAAATGCAAATGTTGGAGACGCAAATGAGTCAAATAGCCAATGCTCAAGGAGGAGTCCACAAGCCCGGCCACTTCCCAAGCAATACCGAGCAAAACCCGAAGAACAACCATCAAGTTCACGCTATTGAGCTTAGGAGTGGCACTCGTTACACGAATCCATCTTTGGAAGACGACGTTGAAGGGAGAGTCAAAGATTTGGGTGATGGAAGCAATTCGGAGGCGAAAGACGAAAACCCGGAAGGAGACTCACTCGGCCGAGTCACCGGCCGAGTAGAAGGAGGCAAAAACCTGGACGACTCACTCGGCCAAGCACTCGGCCGAGTCACTGGCCGAGTCGCTCCACCAGTAGCCTCACTCGGACCTCCACTCGGCCGAGTCACCCTACTCGGCCACTCACTCGGCCGAGTACCCGGCCGAGTGGAACCCAGCTCCGAACCCGTTCCTACCCCGACGCGAGAATCGACCCCCAAGGCTCCGTTTCCGCAACGGTTGGCCAAGACGAAGCAAGACGAGAAGTATCAACGATTTTTGGAGATGCTTCAAAAGGTCAACATCAACATCCCGCTTCTCGATGCTCTTCAAGACATGCCCAATCACATGAAGTTCATCAAGGATGCGGTGTCGGGAAAGAAGAAGTGGGCTAAGTTCGAGACGATCAACCTCACGGAGGAGTGTAGCGCGGTCTTACAGAGGAAGCTCCCGTTGAAGCAAAAGGATCCCGGGAGGTTCACATTAGCATGCAAGATCGGTGATCAAGTCTTTCAAAATGTCCTTTGCGATCTCGGTGCTAGTATCAATTTGATGCCTCTCTTGATTTTCAACCGGCTCAAGATCGGGAAGATGAAGCCAACTACCATCTCTCTACTTATGGCGGATCGTTCGGTTTCTTATCCACGTGGAATAGTCGAGGACGTTCTCGTTCAAGTTCACAACCTCGTCTTCCCGGCGGATTTCGTAGTCTTGGATATGCCCGAGGATGATAATCAACCATTGATCTTAGGACGGCCATTCCTAGCTACGGGGAGAGCTTTGATCGATATTCAAGATGGAGATTTGACATTTAGAGTCAACGGAGAAGAATTAAAGATTTCCATCTATGAAGCAATGAAGAGGCCCGATGATAATCGAGAAGATGTGTTTGTCGTCCAAGTCTTGGAACCTCCTATACCTCCGGCGCCGGATGAAGTTCTCGACAAGATCATCACCAACTTCTTGCACCATTATTTGGAGATGTCCGAAGTTTTCAAAGAGATCCTCGGGTGCTTAAATCAGTTGGAAGCCATTTCACCATTGAAGTTAGCCGCATTCAAGAGATCAATTGATGGAGCCATGAGGAAACTCAAAGATGGGGGAGAAAAGAACTTTCATTTTGATCCACCTTGATATGAGGTATCGTCGGGCTAAAGACGTAAAACGTAGCACTTGTTGGGAGGTAACCCAACTCTATCTTTAATTTTCAGTTTTTGTTTTATTTGTTTATGTTTTTGTTTTTCTTTGAGTCTAATCTTTTATTAAGCTGTTTATCCAAGAATTTTCGAAGCTTGTGAGTTGTAGGTTTTCTCGACAAGGTTTCGGCTAGAAGAGAAGATCGATAGTAAGCTAGCTTCGGTGAAAGGTACGCTCGTTAACTTAACCACTCCTTCTTCTTAAACTTATTCCTTCATCAAGATTCGAAATAAGTTTGGGGGAGGGGGAAGTGTGGCTTTGTTAACTCGTTTACATGAGTTCTTGGATTGTAGCTTAATTTTTGGATATTTTATTAGTAGTTTTTATTTTTGTTGAGTCTTAGGTTTAAAGTTGAGTCAAATAAGCATGTGATGATAGTATTGTGGATTTGGCCGATGATAGAAAATTTTTGTTGTTTTTTTTTTTTTGGAGAAAAATTCATGATCTTTATTATGCATGGAACCTTGGCGAAGTGACACGATTTATTTGATGAGTTTGAAATATGCTATGATGTCGGGAACTAGTTAGTTTGAACCCGTGAGATTTGAGCTATTTGTGCATATTTATGCCTATTCTTTGATTGAGTGATCATGCATTCTTCATTGTTTCTAGAACTTGCCTTGTTTCTCCATCAAGACCTTAGTATATTTATGAACTAGGAGATGATCTTAGGCCATCTTTCTTTAGCCACATGATTCCTATACACTAACCTTGTTCATATTCCTTTGTTTACCCCTTTTGAGCCTTTATTAGCCCGTTCTTTGTAAAACCGGATGATAGGAGGTTTGGATGATTATGGGTATCCTTAGTTGTAGTTGGTGATATGGAAGGAGATAATTGAAAAATATTTTGTTGTGGTATAGAGGGAGAAGAAAAGAATTTTAGATGCTTGTTTAAGTATACTTGGCTATCCCTATAAGCTTGAAAAAATAAAAAAAAATAAAAAAGAAAAAGGAAAAAAAATAAAAATTTAGAGCTTTTGATTATCATTAGAAAGAACATTCATTAGTTGAGCTCTAGAAAAAAAAGAGAATAAGCATAAGGGGATAGTTAGCTTTGATTTGTATAGTTGATATTTTAGCATTTTTGAGTTTGTATTTGGTGTGTTGGATGGTAGAAGATGGAGTTGAAAATCCATACTTTGGTTGGAGTTGAAAAGAGGTTGATGATTTGGAGTATTTTGAGTCACTTAGCCTATACAATCCCTACCTTAACCAATGTCCCTACATTACAAGCTTATATAAAGACCTTTTTGATCCTAGTTTGTATGTATTACATTAGGTGGAGATGTTGAGATTAGGGGCAAGCCTATGGTAAACATGTTGCCTTGCATAGATGATGAGTGAACCCTTATGATGTGCATTATTTCATACATCTTTTCTTTGATAGAGTTGAGTGTTCACTTTCATATACAAAATTTCACATGTTGGAGAGTGTTCTTTGATGGAATAGCATGTTTTGAGTTTGTTGAGTGGATTGTGTTATAGATGCTAAGGTTGTGTGCATAGTTTTGATCATGATCATGAGAGATTGTTTTTGAAAAGTTTTTGAGGCCTATATAGTTCACAATGCTTGAGTCTATTGTTTATTTCGTTTTTGTTATTGTTCGGGACGAACAATGTTTAAGTTTGGGGGATTTTGATAGGGTGTATTTTTACCATATTATCTAAGTGTTATATTATCGTTTTCTTGTCTTATTTTGATAGTTTAGCTTATGTTTTGTATTGTTTATGTTATTTCGAGCTAGATTACGCTTTTGGGTTGTTTTGAGTATTTTTAGGGCTTTGGAGTCGAGAAAACCCAAGGCGAGATAAGAGGCGATGAAACCAAGGAAGAGATGAAGTATTGATCCAAAGTTCTGACTTCTCACGATGTTATTGAAGACTTATTATGGAATTATTGAAGCATAGCATTGAAGAGGAGTTCGATAGGAGCGTCTAGGCTAAAGCCGAGGTCAATTCGGAGTTCGGATGAAGAAGATACGATCGAAACAAGAAAGGTGCGCAAACTTCATGGATCCACTCGGACGCCCACTCGGCCGAGTCGCCGGCCGAGTGAATTCATGAACCCTAACCAGTAGCTCCACTCGGCCGCTCGGCCGAGTCATTGGCCGAGTCAAACACACGGAAATCATTAAATTTCATATTTTTTATTTCCTTAACCTAATCCTTGCCCACTTAGGTAACAATTATGATCCCCTACCTTATAAATACCCCAAAACTCATCATTGTATCGAAGTTTTTCATAAGTTTTTCATAAGTTTTTTAGTTTGAGGTCTTCAAATCTTTCATATACTTTAGATTAGTTTTTTCTCTACACTTTTATACTTTAGATCTAGATTTATTTTATGTATGAAGACAATTGAAGATTCATCAAGATTCAAGAGTTTTTCTATCCCTTTCTTTTTACTTTATGCTTTTAATTATGTTTATTCTTCCTTCTACCTTTCTTTTAATTATGTCTAGCTAATTTCGTTTAGTTGATTTTAGGGATTGAATGCCTAATTGAATTTATGTAAGTGTCTTTTGTTTACAATTAGCCTTCCAATCTAGATGCATGTTTCATGGTGCTTATTCTCATGCATGATTAACTGACCATTGATTATGTATGCATAATTATGTGTTTATGCCGTGATAGGATAATTGCATAATAGATCTCATGAATACATGGTATGATAGTTTGATTGTCTTGATCGAAGTTGAATTATCATATGTCTATATATAATCGATTTGAGTGTCGTGATTGAACTTAGTTGATTATATCATTGATACTTGTTCTATTTTGCACTTGATTTGATATCTATCCGGAAGGAGATTAGGATCTTATTAGGTGACGATCTATACTGCCTTAGCCGGAGTGTTATGTTATTTTCGTGTATCACATCTAGATTGGATTAAATTGGTTAATTGTATTCATTAATTGCTTGCATATATTTGATTAGGTGGGCTTCCCTAGAATCAACACTTTTCCTTAATTGAGTTTTTTTCCTTGTTTGATTATTTGCTTACTTGTTAGTTACTTTATTTGTTTAATTGTTTCCTTATTTGTTTATTTCCTTATTTGATTAATTGAGTCCTTTTATTTATTTGCCTAGTTATAAATACCACATTCCTAAATTTCTAATTGCCTAGACATCAGTTTAGTTCTAAAGTAGAGGTATTGTGTGTGGTTTCGATACATCAATCCATGTGGATACGATACTCGTACTTCTCTATACTATACCTATTTTGTGTGGTAGAAAATAGTGCGATCAATATGTCATCGGTTATAGGCAAGTCACTAGGCAGGACCCCCTTCTGTCACGTGTCACGTGCCCCGCCAATGTATGCCCAATCCACCCTTACAGTATAGAAATATAAATCTCCCTAACTTGAACTATCTACATGCAAGGACTAGTTGTCACGCATCTTGCCCAAGCAGCATTGCGGATCTGTGGCGGACCCGAATAGCCACGGAAGCATGCCTAACGTCGACCTACGACTACACTCCGTTGCTAGTTCATACTATATGGCGTGAGGACCTATCCTACACGTTTTGCCCATGTACTACTTGTAATCATGCTTGACTCGATATGATACCGGCCGCATACCCGACCAAGACTAACATGAATTGTAGAATAGAACCTAGCAAACTCGGGAACACATGCAATCATCATTAAGTCCAATTATTCCGATCTCACGAGTGTTAAGTTACATTACGATTACGGCATCTTGCCCAAGACGGGTTTAGACGACTAGTCTAGCATGCTGGAAAAGTAAATAACATAAATGTAAAAGAAAGACATAATTAAACTAAACGAAAATAACATTAGCATAAAATAATAATGGTTCGCCCGTAGGGCTTGTTTCTTCCTCCAACACTAGAAGCTACATTATGAATTCTCTCCAAAACTATTTCTAAGTGTATGTAAAGAAAATAACAATCCGAGGGAGAGCTTCCGATAGTTCCCCCGCTGCTTTGGGCGAGCAGACATATACTTCCTCCGTCCCAGGATTGATGACACGTTTCTTTTCGGCACGGGAATTAAGACGGAGTAATTAGTGTTTTAAGTGGATGGGTTAGGGGTGGAGTGTATTTGTATTTATGTATATATGTTTTAAGTGTCTAATGTATTTGTATTTATGTATATATTTGAATATTTATCAAATTAATAAAAAAAATTTAGTAATTAATTTTAAATTAACTGATTCATATAATTAACTAATTAATTAATTTTTTTTATTTTTTTAAAATTTTTCCAGAAATTTTCGTGATTTCTCCCTCTCTTCTCTCTCTGCGATTTCTCTCTTCTCCCTTACACTCTCTGCCGCCACTGCTCCTCAATTCGCGGCGGTGCCGCCGTCTCCGGCGCTCCCCATCGCTGTTGATTTTGCGGCTTCGTCGTTCGCTCTTCTACTCTTGGACGATTTACCCCAAAATCAGAGCTCTCACTATGAAATTGGGGGCGATTCGCCCTAGAGCTCTAGCCGCTGATTTTCGACGCTGCTCTTCTTCAATTTCCGGCGACGGAGGTTGTGAGTCGATCTCCACGCCGAGGGAGGCGAGGGAGGAATAGATCTGGAAGCATCTGAGTCATCCATAAAGAAGAGCTAGGGCAGATTCGCAGTGGAGAGGGGGAGTGAAATTAGGGTTTCCAGATGAAGAAGATGAAGAACAGAGGAGGGGAGAGAAATTTGGGTTTCCAGACGAAGAAGATGAAGAACAGAGGAATCGAGAGGGAGGGGGGATTTTTTTTTTAATTGAAGGAGAGAGGAGGAGGAATCGAGAGAGAGAGAGGGGGAATCGAGAGAGAGAAATTTCGGTTTCCAGACGAAGAAGATGAAGAACTGATGAAGAAGATGAAGATGAAGAACATATTTAGAGTGTAAGATGAAGATGGGTGTTACCGTGTTGGTGGGGTATTTTTATTTTATTTATTTGTATTTGTTTAATTTGTATTTTTTAAAAATGAAATTGGATTGATGTTAATTGAAATAAGGGAAGTAACTAATTGCACAATTAAAACCCTAATTATTTCCTTAAAAGGAAACGTGTCATGAATCATGGGACGTCCCAAAATGGAAAACGTGTCAAGAATCCTGGGACAGAGGAAGTATTATGTTTGAGGCTATTTTTTTTTTTTTTTTTCCCTTCTTATGCTCTATAGGTAGTTTAATTTCTACCCCTATAATGCTTGAAAATTTAAAAATTAGGGCATATTACAATTAAAAAAATGTATTTTTTTTCCCATAAATGTCATTATAATTTCTTATGCAATGCAATTTTTATTTTTTTAAAATTTTAATATTTAACTAATAGAAATTAAGATTTTGGACACGTTTTGGACATTCAATTCGAAACAGAGGATACCATTCGCAATCTCACTGTTGTGTTTGGCAATTCAATCCCACAAACCTTTTTCAAGTAGTTGGCTATTACTCCCACTATCTCACCACTATCTCACCCTAAATGATTCATTGTTTATTCATATGTGAAGTATCTCACCCTATATGATTCATTGTTTATCTCAAAAAAAATATATGTGAAGTACTCACTTCGTTCCTCGCAAGAGGAAACGGTCCCTTTAGTCAATTTTTGATACGTTTTTTCCATGCTTCTTGACGATTTTTTTTTTTGTCAATTTTGATACGTTTCCAACACTTCTTGATGATTGGTTTTAAAATAGATTTTTAAAGAATACGTTTTTCCACGCTTTTTGACGATATTTTTTGTCAATTTTGATACGTTTTCCAACACTTCTTGATGATTGGTTTTAAAATAGATTTTTTAAGAATTTTTTCTTTTACAGATATTATGACACGCAAAAGAAAAAAATCTTCAAAAACCCACTTTAAAAATCATTATTAAGATGCATACCTACCTTATTAGAGTGTTCTATACTATTTGATATTAAGATGCATACCTTATTAGAGTGTTCTATACTATTTGACATCTTTCTACAATAACCCGGATGCATACCATACGGTCTTATACTGTTTGACATGTTTTTACAATTACCCAAAAAGAAATAATTAACCCGAGGCGTGTCATACTGCTCATAGTACTCGGCATGTCTCATAATAACTCAAAACAAGATAATTAATTCCGACACTGTGTCTAGAATTCCATTTCCAGCAGGGAGTGCAAGTTTGAAGACAAATCCGGCTTACAAATAGTTAGTCACTAAGAGGGTGTTTGGCTAAGCTTATAAGCTAGCTTATAAGATGTTTGACTGCTTATAAGCACTCTAAATGTGTTTGGCAAAATAAGCTCTTTAAGAGCTTATAAGATGCAAAAATAAGCAAAAAATGCTTATAAGCACTCCAAAAAATAAGCTCTTCTACCCCAACTTATTTTTTTTTTTTTTAATTTTGCTTATTTACCATTATAATTCTATTTTATTTTTATATTTATATTATATACATTTCCATTTGATGTTACAACATTATGATTTTATTTTTAAATTTTTTTTTTTAATTTTCAGATTTTTTTTTTTTATTATCTCCTTGAGCTTATAAACTCTTTTATCCAAACACTTCAACGACTTATAAACTCTTACCCTCATACATCTTATAAGCTCTTAAACATCTTATAAGCACTTAGCTTATAAACATTTTGAAATAAGTTTAGCCAAACGGGCCCTAAATTATGAGCAACTCCATTCGCCCAATAACTTAACAAAAGTAGTATCTGCATAAATTTCCTCGTAGTAAGCTTCGAAAGAATGAGAAATTCTCTATATTTGCATAACAACTTGGAGAGCTTAAAAGGGAAAATGTATCAACCAAACAAATACTCACACAATTCATTC
Organism: Thymus mandschuricus; assembly: GCA_029379335.1. NCBI lineage: Eukaryota > Viridiplantae > Streptophyta > Magnoliopsida > Lamiales > Lamiaceae > Thymus > Thymus mandschuricus. The sequence continues at coordinate 13,623,568 of CM057071.1, forward strand.
ACTAATGGGCAAACCCCTTCGCTCCATCTCCTCCGCCACCGATTTCGCCTCCGCCGCTCTTTTCTTGTACTTTAATCGCCGCAACAGGTAACAATATATCTCCGCATCCAATTTCTCATTATCTCCGGCAACAATCCTCACAAACTTCAACGCCTGATCACTATACCCGCACCTCACCATCTCCCCTATGATGTGAGTATACATCGAAAACAACGCCGGCACTCCTGCTTCTGACGCCCTCCGCACCACAGCCAGCGCCGCCTCCGCCCTCCCCGCCCTACACGCGCCCAGCACCAGCGCGTCGTACGTAACCGCATCCGCGTCAATCCCCTCCGCCTCCATCTTCTCTACCGTGTCGGCCGCCGACGCCACGTCGCCAACGAAGCAATATGCCGTCAGAATGTGGTTGTACGCCGCCGGGCTCGGCCGGACGCCGCACGCCCGCATCGCCTCCACCGCGCGCCACGCGGCGGCCATCTCCTTCCTCTTCGCGAGCGAGTTGACGATGGGTTCGAACGTCACCGCCGTGGGACCGTAGTCTCCCCGCACCATCGCCTCCGCCACGCGCAGCGCATCGTCGGTGCGGTGCAGCCGCGCTAGCTGCGCCACCAGAGCGTCGTGCGCGTGTTTCCTAGGGAACCAGCCGTCGATCGCGGCGAGGCTCTGGAGGAGTTCGTCGAGTGCGACGGTGCTGGTGGCGATAAACCTGAAGGTGCAGCTGGTGTTTAAGACGCCGGCCCTCAGTCGCTCCGAGAGGAGGTTGCGCACGGCGGCGAAGTCTCCCCTGCGGCCGGCGGCGTTGATTAGTTCATCGTATTTAGCCGGCGATGGTGTTGAATCCCCGGCCTGGCCGCTAAAGAAACGAGCCGTAACATCGTAGATCTGTGTTACCGGTCTCGAAGTACTTACCCTGCGAAAAATTATCATTTGAATTAGGGTTTTATTTGTGAGGATAGATTTTCAGTCGCCATTTTTTTACTTTTGGAGGTACTTGACGGGGATACAATGGGCTGGGCTAGAAAACTTGTTTAGGCTTTCAATTTTTTGAAGTAGAATAGGGTAATAGTCAATTTTACCCATTTTATTAGTAATTTTTAAAGAATTACATATAAAACTAATTAATTTGGGGAAAAGTAGCAAAAACACCCCCAACGTTGCCACTTCGGAGCAAAAACACCCTTAAGGAAACGTTAGCAGCTGCCACCCCCTCAACGTGTACATAAGTGGTGCAAGAATCACCTTCCTCTTAACAGCCGTCTAACGCCGTCCATGACAACTTTTTTTATTTTTTTTGAATTACTTATTTATTAGTTTTTCTTGTGGAATCCACCAATACATTTATAGCGGGAGAAGAGTTAAACGTAGAGACGTAAAATTCAACTTCAATCATTCTTCTCTCTTTTCTCTTATCTGCAAAACCCTTTTCCTACAAATTTATTCTCTTCTCCACAAAATCTTTCTCCTACTGATTTATTCGAGAGACACGATTAGTTCGGCGGCCACAGGCTTGGGCACAAGCTTATTGTGCAGAATGCCCACAAGGTGTTTGACAGATTGCCTCAATGAGAAACCTCCAGAAACACAAATCGCTACCCACAAGGTGTTTGACAAATTGCCTCAATGAGAGATCTCCATAAACACTTGACGCTCCCAATTAACATTTGAAGCTCAATGCTTTATATAGTAATTTTGTAACATATCACTTTTGTTTTCTTAATTTGTACGAAGATTTATGCAATGTAATGATGAGACAATCAATAAATATGGTTTTTAACATCAAAACATTTTTTTTTCCGGATTACAAATTAATATTTGATCTTTTCGGGCCAACCATGTGAATAACGATCCATGTTTCTCCCAAGTAGGTTTAGTACCAACAATAAAAGATGTGAACAAGATATTATGAGAAGCATGTACTAGTAGCATGAGCATAAAATGTTATACTTAGGTATGATAAATGGCAAACCAAAAGCTCAATTCATAATAAACGAGTCTTAAAAATCAGAACACAGTCAAAAAGTCACCATATCCAGCTGCAAAGCTCAATTAATTCTTCAGTCTAACAGTTCTTGACTAGCAAAAATTAATCACCATAACATTGACAAGCAAATAGTCACCATATCATTCAACTAATTTGCAGTAGTAGAAGCACTAGTTGAATCAGTTTGGTCTCCACGTTTTCCTTGGCTTAGTCGTCTTTTTTCTCGCTTATCCAACAATTGACTTGTCGTAAGCGCTATAGGTCCATTCCATTTTAAACCCGGAGGCTTAAATGGCAATGCTCCAGGTTGCTCACTTCTAAGCCCTCTCCAGCTGCAAAGCTTACATGCTTAAGTTTTCTCTTGGTTTGATTGATCACTCTCTCATTTGGTATTGGAAATCTAATCATAGGATCACTATCATGTTGAGTAGATTGCCCATCCTCTACAATCACTCTTTCAGAAGACATACCAGGCTGGAATTTTAACAGAAATAAACGATAAGCTTAGCTTAACATAAACTCCCAAAATCAGATGGTATAAATACTCTTACATTATAAGTAGTCCTACCATTGTTTGACACGTAAACTCCAATACCGGAAAATTGCTTAGAGGCCTTAGATTACCTTCTTGGTATAATCTTTTTCGGCCTACTAGTTGTCGAAACTTGTGAGTTTACTGATACCTAGTAAGAAATCATTAAAGAAAATGTCATAATATATATTGAATTAAGGATCAATTATAAAAGCTACATATTAACATTACCTGAGATTGAGATGATGGACAAGCATTTTTTTTGTGCCCAATAGCTTTGCAGATACTACAACGCTGTATTTGCCCTCTTCTAGATAGATGGTTGACAGATGAAGGTTCATTAGATGCTCTAATTCTCTTCTTCCTCGGTCTACCAGTCATCTTTGTAATAGGTGGAGGCTCAACTGGTGCATGATCTTCTATCTTGTAGAACTTTACACCAGGAACGGGTAAGATCGGGCATTCATAAGCCTTTTGATAGGTGGACTTATGATACCAGTTTGACATCTTTGATAAGGGGTCTATTTTAGAGTAATGAAAAGCAGCAATTGCATGAGCGCATGGAATACCAGTGAGTTCCCAAACTCTGCAGGTGCACAACCTTTTATCTAACAAAATAGTGTGCTTATATTCACCCTCCCCAATCTCATACCCTTGTGCACCATTCCACAAAACCCTACAACCAGCAGCAGCTTCTTGTCCTTCTTGATATATATTCATTGCAGCAGGAGACCATTCACCAATCCATGAATCACACAACTTTTTCCTATCTTTAATTCTAGTCATTACCAAGATTCTTATTTCTTCAAGCATGGTAATTATGGGCTTATACCTAGTGTTGGGAACCCCCTGCAGTTTGATTTTGATGATGTTTATCGAAACCACACTTAGGCATATTTTACTTTGTTTAGGGTCAAGGCCGATAGATCGACCTGCTACCTGTTAGTGCAGGTCGATGCTCTTTATGTTCTAAATGCAAGTTCGATCCACCATGTAAGAGGAAGGTCGTTTATCGACCTGCCTCAATAGGATCGAGCTGGCTTTATCCGCCTGTCTATCGACCTCCCCTATCAAGCTTCCAGCTGGCATTGCCTTAGAAGATTTCAAGAGCTGGATTATCAATCAAGGTCGATGCTCCGCCTTCATGGAGCGTCACGACCTGATCCTTGCCACGTCGAGTGCCAGCAAGGACGAATATTCCCAACGGCTAGAAGTGAGTCAGCATCCAACGGCTAGTGCCACGTCAGCCCGACTCCAACGGCTAGTTTTTCAAAACTGCCTATAAATACTTCAGCCATTTTCGGATTCAAGTAAGGGGAAACACTAGCTATCAACGCCATATCTCTGCCCAAATCTCTCTCAAAGCTCATATCCATTCAAGTGTTCGAAATCCGATTAGTTTCCCAAACACTTGAAGAAGAGAGGTTTCCGATTCCGAAAAACACCACAACGACGAAGCGTTCACTGCTGCTTGTCGATTGTTCAAACAACTTCTTCTCCGACTTGTTCGAAGTTAGAAAGCTTGTTCTTATTTTCGCCATTATAGAGTTAGTCAAGCTCTGTAACAGCGTAAGGTTGTTTGTACGTTCTAGTACGAAGGTTGTAAGGGTCACGACCCAAAACTCGTGTCTAGTTACTCTCAAGTTAGATTGTAGCTAGAACTGATACTCAGTCAGTATAAATAAGAGAGAGGTGGATCCAAAAGAAAAGGGATTCTCAGGTCGAGTCGACCTGACGTGGACGTAGGAGGGTTTCTCCGAACCACGCTACATCGCGGTGTTTCTCTCTCTCTCTTTATTTATCGCTCTTTCATTTCATTATCATACTGACGAGCATCAACCTGCATTACACGAATCAACCTGCTATCCATATTCAACCCTAAGATTTTTCAAAGAGTAATCAACCTCCACCAACTTCCGCATTAACAGTTTGATAAATCAAGCTTGATACCATACGAGCTTGATAGATCAAACTGCCTCTGATAAGGTCGACCTTGACAAACGACCTGCAGATCAACCTGAATTTTAAAAGTCAAAAACGGTTGGTTATTGGTGTATTCCCCCCCCCCCCCATACACCAATTACTCTTTCCCGGGACCAACAAGTGGTATCAGAGCAGTGGTTCTTTTGACCGCTGCTTTGCATACTAAAAGTTCCTTATCAAACTTTTGGTCATTTTGAACCGATCCTTAGAAAAATCTTCTTCATTCATTCATATCATATTATTCTGCTATGGAGGCTTCTCTTCTCAGGGTATGTGAAGACTTCTCCGTTCAAGGCTATGAAGATTGGAGCTTTCGAATCAAGATGTGTCTCAAGGCACATCACGTCCTTATGTGGGACATCATCGAGAACGGACCCTCCCCCATTTATGCTGCAAAGATCATCGTGGATGGAACAGCCCCCGGGGAGGCTACATACGAGAAAGTCCTTAAGAATCCTCGCGATTACACAACCGAGGAAAGGAAGGAGGCCGGTCTCGATGATTATGCAAAGGGACTCATCTCCAGCACCGTGAAGGGCGTCTACCTGGCCAAGATCAGAAATCTTGAAACGGCCAAAGAAATGTGGGACACCCTCCGGTCCATCAGCCTTGGCTCAGAGGAAATGAAGGAGAACAAGCTGTCCATGGCGTGCAGCAAGTTCGATGACTTCAAGATGGTTTCGGGAGAAACCATCGAAGCGATGAAAATTCGCTTCACCGAGATTGTTCTTGAAGTGGCTGCCATCAACCCATACAAGTATACGCAGCGCGAGAAGAATCTCAAAGTGATACGTGCCCTCCCTGCAAATTGGCACGTATACGCCGCCATGCATCCAGCCCGATCGGATTTCAACTCCCTCACCACTGAAGATCTTTTCGACATTCTTGTCGGAAATGAGTATGAGATGATCCGCATCCATGGATCAACCCAGCCTTCCACCAGCAAGAAGGCTGATGAAAAGAACAAGGAGGTAGCTTTCAAGGCCGACTCAGCCTCAGCCGCTACCCCAAGTCCGATTGACGAATCCATCGTCAAGAAGTTCGAGAAGATGACTCTCGACTATGCTCTAGCCGCTAGGAGAAATGAGAAGCTCCTAGGGAAGGTTGTCAAATACAAGAAATTCTACCGTGACAACAAACGAAACTTCTCCAACCGCAACCACGACCGCCCTGACAAAAAGGGAGAAGGTAAACCCTCAACCTTCAATTCTTCTAACACACCCGAGGGTGGTTGTTTCAACTGTGGCAGGCCAGGTCATTACAAGACGGACTGCCCGGATCTTACCAAGGCCGAGAGAGACGAGCTCCGTGCAAAGCGCGATAAGAAGCTCAAAGATCAACGAGCTGCAATGATCGCCGAAGAAACAAAGGAAGCTCACCTCTCGGATAGCTCGTCAAGTGATGACGAAGGATACATCGCTTTCGATGAAAGTGATGATGAAGAATGCTTCGTTGGAAAGCATCAACAAAACGAGGGATCTTCAAAGGTTGGGAAGGCTCAAAGAAGGAGCCAAGCAGCTCATGGAGCTGTATGGATCATTGATAGTGGATGCTCAAAGCACATGACGTGTGACAAAACGCCACTTTCAAACTATCAAGAACGAGACGGGCCCCTTGTAACCTTTGGAGGAAATTCTAAAGGATTTACGAGAGGCCAGGGCGATCTAAAAGTTGGTAAAACAACTATTTCTAACGTCTCTTATGTTGAAGGTCTTAATCATAATTTATTCTCTGTGTCGCAATTCTGCTCGAGTGGTAAACGAGTAGAATTCACCGCTAACAAATGTCTCGTGAAAAATGAGGAAGGAGAAATTCTTCATACATGAATATTGCAGGATAGACTCTATATTGTACAATGGACAGATTGGATAGAGACCTGCCTGGTCACAAAGGCCGATTCCGAGACAAGCTGGCTATGGCACAAGAGGTTGAGTCACTTAAACTTCAAGGCCATCAACAAGCTCGCACGCAACAAGCTGGTGAACGACCTGCCAGACCAAGTCTTCGATCGTGATCACATCTGCAGAGCATGTCAAGCTGGAAAGCAGACAAGATCATCATTTCCAAGCGTGACGGCTCATTCATCGAATCGAATTCTTGAGCTTCTCCATCTCGACCTCTTCGGTCCAGTAACTCCCTTGAGTATAAACGGTAGAAAATATGCTCTCGTTATTATAGATGATTATTCTAGATTTACGTGGGTTATTTTCATGTATAAAAAGAAGGAGACATTGGAGAAGCTACCTGCGTTGCTGAGCAAGCTGTGCAATCAAAAGGAGAAATCCATCATCTCCATTCGATCAGATCGTGGCACCGAATTTATCAATGCAATGATCGAAGAATATTGCACAAAGAGTGGGATTCATCATCAAACTTCAGCTGCACGCACACCTCAACAAAACGGCGTGGTGGAACGTCGTAACAGATCGCTGAAAGAAGCAGCCCGTACCATGTTGGATGAAACCAATCTTCCAAAGAAGTTTTGGGCAGAGGCCGTCAACACAGCCTGCTACACCAAAAACAGGTCGATCATCACGACCCGACATGGAAAGACTCCATACGAGCTGTGGAACAACAAGCTCCCCAGGTTAAAGTATTTTAAAGCTTTTGGGTGTTTGTGTTACATTCATAACAATGGGAAATCTCAATTGAAGACTTTTGATAGCAAGGCCGACCCAGGAGTATTTTTAGGATACTCAGAGGTTAGCAAAGCTTATAGAGTCTTTAATAAGAAAACCCTGGCTGTGGAGGTAACACCTCATGTTGTGTTTGATGAATCTACTTGTCTGTACAGAGAATCAAGTACAGGAACAGAACAGCCCGCTGCTAACAGGCCGTCTAACTCCCCCATTGACGACCTGCTAGTATGGACTCCAAATGATTTGGAGGAAGAGGATCAATCTGATCCTAAGGTCACACAGCAAGGGGGAAGTGATGCAAATACTAATACGAGCTGTAATACATCAGCCGGACTTAACCAGGCTGATCCCCCTCCCTCAGTCCCCAAGACTGATGCTGTTCACGACCTTACATCCCAAATTGAGCAGCTCGATAACACAATGGAGCAGCTCAACATCCAGGCCGAACAGCAGCCTGATCAACAGCTCGAGCAACAGCATGTGCCCACTGATCAACCTTCAACTCATCCAGAGTTTGACGAACCCATTAATGAGCCCGAGCCAATCATTTCAAATGAAGAAAGATCACGACGCAGACGATGGATCGATGATCATCCGAAAGAGCTCATTGTTGGGAACCCAAACCAAGGAGTACGAACGAGAAGGACGATTGGTGAAAGTGCACTTCTAAGTTGCTATCTCTCTCGCATAGAACCCAAGGATGCCTATGAAGCTCTTCAAGATGCTGACTGGATAGAAGCCATGCAAGAAGAACTCAATGAATTCAAAAGAAATGAAGTATGGTCACTAGTTGATCGTCCTTATCATCAAGGCGTCATTGGAGTTAAATGGGTTTACAAAAACAAGCGAGATGAATCTGGAGAAGTTGTCAGAAACAAAGCCCGACTGGTAGCAAAGGGTTACTGTCAACAAGAAGGAATCGACTATGATGAGACGTTTGCCCCCGTTGCAAGATTAGAAGCTATAAGGCTGTTTCTAGCTTATGCCGCTCATCAACGATTCAAAGTCTACCAGATGGATGTTAAAAGCGCGTTCCTCAATGGCATTCTTGAAGAAGAAGTCTATGTGGAACAGCCTCCTGGATTCGAGGAGGGTGATTCAAGCAAAGTCTACAAACTGCACAAGGCCGTCTATGGTCTTAAGCAAGCTCCTCGAGCTTGGTATGAGACGCTATCATCTTTCCTCATCGAATCAGGATTCAAGCGTGGTTCAGTCGACAAGACGCTATTCACTATCAAAGTGAATGAACATATCCTTTTAGTACAAATTTATGTTGATGATATTATATTTGGATCTAAGTCTCCCATACTGTGCGAAAAATTTGGTAACCTCATGACCGAAAAATACAAAATGTCTATGATGGGGGAAATGAATTTCTTTCTAGGGTTGCAGGTCAAGCAGTCCGATGAAGGAATCTTCATTAGCCAAACAAAGTACGCACACGAGCTGGTTGACAAGTTTGGTGTCAAAGACAGCAAGCCAGTCAAAATACCAATGCTCTCTGGTGGGAAGATCGACCCGGATCCCCAAGGAAAACCTGCCAACATAACACAGTACAGGGGTATTATTGGTTCATTACTTTATTTAACTGCTAGTCGACCTGACATCACTTTTGCAGTTGGAGTGTGTGCTCGATTTCAAGCTAATCCGAAGGAATCTCACTTGGAAGCAGCAAAGAAAATTCTTCGATACATCAAAGGAACCACAAATTTGGGTCTTTGGTATCCTTGTGATGACAACTTGCAGCTTACAGGTTATTCAGATTCTGATCATGCAGGGTGCAAGCTCGATAGGAAATCTACCTCGGGTACTTGCCATTTTCTCGGAAACAAGCTGATTTCTTGGTTTTCAAAGAAGCAAACTTCAGTAGCCACCTCCACCACAGAGGCCGAGTACATGGCCGCAGGAAGTTGTTGTGCACAAATCTTGTGGATCAAGCAACAACTTAAGGATTATGAAGTTGAAGTCAGTGAAGTGCCTATATTCTGCGACAGCTCGAGTGCCATCGCCATTACTCAAAATCCAGTTCTTCACTCTAGATGCAAGCACGTGGATATTCGACATCACTTTATTCGTGATCACGTGGAAAAGAAGAACGTGGTTATAGAGAAGATTCACACTGACATTCAACGAGCTGATATTCTAACCAAACCCCTAGCCGAAGAAAGATTCAAAATGCTATGTGGAAAGCTGGGGTTACTAAATGTTGAGACATCAGGCCGATCGTAAGCCTACAGGCCGTTATCTCCTCATCGACCTGCCACATCCTTCAAAAGCTTGTGGGACCAACAATCGGAACCAACGAGCAGGCCGTCTCTTTACAAGCAGGCCGATATTAAGGGAGAACAGGCCGTCATCTACTCAACAGGCCGATACCATTGAACAGGGAGACACTATTTGAACAGGCCGTGTCTGTCAACAGGCCGTGTCTGTCAACAGGCCGTGTCCATCATCAGGCCGTCGACTATTTAATAGATCGACCTGCATTCCTCAAATTGAGGGGGAACACTTATCCAAAGTGATCCATCATTTGAGGGGGAACAATGGTCAATGCCTGTCTCCAGGGCGTTTATTTCGCCAGGCCGACACCTCAAGTCCAGGCAGTTCCAACTCGCCAGGTCAATGTCATATGTCCAGGCCGATATCACAAATTGAGGCCGTTCATTTAGACAGACCGATATCATCAGACCAATATCAACCTGAATGCAACTGCATTTATGAAGGAAGAATCAAAGGGGCAGTATCACCCTTTTGTCTTATAACTTCTTTAATACGCATTGAATTTTTCATTTATTAATGTTATTTATTTCTCAATGTGTTTCATTGTTTAAGGGACTGCAAATTTGCAGAAAATGAGGAAAAAGGGAGTAATGATTACCATTTTCTCAACACATCTAGTCAAGTGTCAAGTTTTGACACGTTGACCGAGGCTACATTTAATTCCCTGCCATTTTTCTGTAAAAGTGCATATTTATGCACGTTCCAACCTCTTCACGCGCGGATGTGAAACGTTACACATTCCACGCGCCCACGATCGTGCGGTTGAGGATTAATACTGCAACTTTAACCTTTTCAAATTCGAACGATCTCAACCGTTCGAAAAATCTATATATGTCATGCAGTTTTCTCTCAAAAACTTTACTTACTCTTATCATCTTCATCTACTAAAACCTAATTTTCTCTGCAAAATTTTAAACTGCCGCCGTCGTGATCATCGTTTCTCTGCTTCTTCACTCTCTGCTTCGAATCACTCGCAGTGGTTTGTGTTCTTTTTACCATTTATGCTTTTAATTTCCTGTCAAGCTCTTAACTGTGTTTCTCTATCTTTTCTCGAAAAACGATTGGTTCTCTTTCTAATCTCTTTTGGAAAATTTGCAGAAAACAACAATGGCAGCAAATATTTTACCCTCTGGTCATAAAGAATTGCAGTGGTCAGAAGTAGAAGAGTTCTTGACGGCTCGCATCAAGTACGAGCCCTACATGGTGCGTGAAAACTTCGGTTTTCACAATCTCGACTCCATGTTCGCCATGGTGGAGAAGTGCCGTTCATTCCATCAGATCATCTCCACCCGGCCGGCGAAGAATCTCCCTAGGCTTGTGGGTGCCTTCTTCTACAATTGGAATGAAGGAGATTCCGTATCCACCCACACCGTCTCTATTGGAACCACGAAGTCCGTGGCCACCATCAACGTTCTTGATGCTGTGAAAGCGGCCTTCGACATTGATGAAGAGGGGACGATGCAACTCTCTGACATTTCTAGGGACCAACTGCAGCAGGTTGCAGATCGTGTCCTAATCGAGCAGAGGCAGTTCGTGCCAGTCGCATTCAAGAGGAGCGAACTCCGCCCTAAATATCGCCTCTTGATGGACTTCGTGCAGAAGTGTTTTCTGGGGCTTCTCGGGAACTACGACCAGGTCACCCCTTTCAAATTCCAGATCTTGGCGGCCGTAGTGCTCGACCTGCCCATCAGTTGGGACAAATTGTTGGTCTCTCTGCTTTGGGATGAAGCCAGGATGATCATCTGCGAGACGGAGGGAGAAGCCATTGTAAAAGTATCTCTCCGCAACGACAAGCCGCTTCGCCTTGGGACGAAGGTGACCTCCATCATCATCTCCCACTTCAAGCAGAGGACGTGGTCCAAAGATCCGGACTTCCCCCCTCTGTTTATTCCAAAAGATCTCCATCAGCTTGAGATGGCGATTGGGGTGGCACCGCAAATCTACCACAACTCCCCAGACTCTGTCCGGGAGCATCTCGCCAGAACCGGCCATTCCAAAGTTGGTTGGAGGATCCCAGATCGACCCCTTCAAAAGAAAAGGAAGGCCGATTTCGATCTGGTTCCCTCTCGCCCTGTCAAGAAGGGCCAGCCCGTGAAGAGGACTCCCCCTCGCAAAATGCAGTCGGCCTCCGGTGATCCTCCCAGACCGATGCATAAAGTCCTTCCCGTGCAGCTCGATGAGCCTGCTGCTCGCACGGAGACTTCGCGCTCTCCATCGCGCTCTCCATCAGCCGAACGGACTCCATCTCCAGTCCGTTCCGCCGGCGAGCCGTCCGCCTCGCAGAAACGGCCTGCATCTTCTACGCAGGTCGTTGCTCCCTCTCCAGCAAAATCCCCTCGTGTTCAACGAGCTGGATCGGTGGAAATTGTTGACGTCACCGAAGAAGAGGTGGAGCAAGACACCATCCTGCCCTTCCAGCCTATCCCCGAGCAGGCCGTCTCTCCTGCTCAAGCAATGGTGGCTTCGAAGAAGGCCGAAGCCAGGCTAAAGGTCATCGACCTGATGCCAGGAATCGATCAACTCCCCAAAACCCTCGACCTCGCTGCTCGCCTCCAGTTCTACCTGGATTGTAAGTCGAGCTACTACTACGTATTCGAGGCGTTGCTACAGGTCGTCACTCTCGACGACCTGAAGGTCGAGGAGCTGGCTCTTGAAGCGGAGTTCGGTTTCTACACCGTGGGGGATGCGGCCTCCAATTTTTGCCAGCTGGTGCTTCGCCGCATGAAGGTCGAAGCCAAAATTTTGGGCATCGACCTTCGCCCCCTATATGCGCACTCTCGCGCCCTGTACAACTCCGCCACCGAAGCCGGAGACGAGTTTGATCGGATTCAAACTCCGGAGCAATCATCACCCAGGATTGAGGGTGATGATCAGCCTCTAGTTGCTGCTGCTCCGTCTCCAAGAGTTAATGTGGAGGCTGCGCTGGATGATATTTCTGCCAAGCTCGAGTCAATCATCACCAGCCTCCCAGAGCAAATCAAGCAGGCCGTAGCTGAGGCCCGGGCCGACATAGTGAAAGATGCCAAAGCCCAGGCCGATGAAGTTGCCAGGGAGCGTGTCACTGATTTTGCAGTGAGACTTCTGAAAGAATATACCGACAAGCTCCTACCGGGCCAGCTTGATGAGCTCAACATGGCGTCCCGTGACCAGATCGCGGAGGTATTGGAGGATTTATCCAAGGTCGATGAGCGAGTAGACAACCTGAATTCTGCTATCTCAAACTCGGCATCGACCTCCAATGACCAGATCAACGCCATCCACGGCACGATCTCCTCCCTTCTCAGTGGGCAAATGGAGTTGAAGGATGCTGTGGTCAAGCTGCAACAAGAGGATGCGACTCTTCTTTCCCTTATCCAGGCCCTTTCTGCTGATGTCGAAAAGGGGGAAGAAGAGAGAGTCGCCGCCGCGAAGAAAAAGAAGGCCCCGGCCCCAAAATCCAAGGCTCCTCCTCCTCCTTCTCAAAAGAAGCCCTCCCAGGCCGTTGCACCCAAGGCCGCTGCCTCTCATGCCGATCCTATCTCCCAGCTTGGTGCGGAGCAGGCTGCTGCCGCCAAAGCTCGATTGGCAGCAGAGGCCGATCTCATTTCCGCCATGGTGCTGGCTGGTGCTACGCCGGAGCAGGCTGCAAATCAAGAGGAGCAGCAGCGCTTCAAGGCAGAGCGCCGTGCTGCTGAGGCTAGAAGGAAGAGAGAGATGGACTGGATCAGCCAGTCCGCTCTTGTTTTGAATGCAGGAGGATTGCAGCAGGTCGTTGATTGGCTTGATGAATCTCAGAACAACCTGCTGCGGGAGCTCAATTCGTGTTTCATCCTCCTGCACTACTTCATCAAGGATCCCTCCCTGCCTGCCGATGCCGATGAAGCGTATGCAGCCTACATGCGCAAGTTTCCATACCAAAAATTCATTGGTGAGCTCAAGAAGAAGGCTGCAGAGGCTGGTGTGACGATAAGGGCCCCTGCTCAGCAATATTTTGCGCCCTTACGTCTTGGTGCTTCGGAGTACTTGGATTACTCTCGAATCGACCAGTACATCGCCCAAACTGCCATCGGACTAGGCGTCAACGTATCGAATTCCGATCCCGACTATCGTCGTATCAGGGATGGAATCTATGCAAGCATGCAGACGTTGTCAAGGGAGCAGATTCAAGAAGAGCGCTTGGCAGCCCGTGCCAAGATCCAGGCTATGTAGATAGATGTTTTTGCAATCTTGTTTTTCATTTATGCTCTCAGCTGGTTGTAAGTTCTCCATGTATTCTGCTATCGAGCTTAATGAAACAAAAACATCTTTCGACCTGATGACAATACCTCTTTGTCCAGGCATCTGCCGTTACTGCTTTATTTTAATTATGTTCTTATTTGCCCTTCATTTAATTCCTTATCAATCTTCATGATTGAAAAATGTTTAAGCTCTGATACCATCTTTCAGTGTTTTATCTTAGGAATTAATTGTAAAGTGTTTGGTTTCGACATCATCAAAAAGGGGGAAATTGTTGGGAACCCCCTGCAGTTTGATTTTGATGATGTTTATCGAAACCACACTTAGGCATATTTTACTTTGTTTAGGGTCAAGGCCGATAGATCGACCTGCTACCTGTTAGTGCAGGTCGATGCTCTTTATGTTCTAAATGCAAGTTCGATCCACCATGTAAGAGGAAGGTCGTTTATCGACCTGCCTCAATAGGATCGAGCTGGCTTTATCCGCCTGTCTATCGACCTCCCCTATCAAGCTTCCAGCTGGCATTGCCTTAGAAGATTTCAAGAGCTGGATTATTAATCAAGGTCGATGCTCCGCCTTCATGGAGCGTCACGACCTGATCCTTGCCACGTCGAGTGCCAGCAAGGACGAATATTCCCAACGGCTAGAAGTGAGTCAGCATCCAACGGCTAGTGCCACGTCAGCCCGACTCCAACGGCTAGTTTTTCAAAACTGCCTATAAATACTTCAGCCATTTTCGGATTCAAGTAAGGGGAAACACTAGCTATCAACGCCATATCTCTGCCCAAATCTCTCTCAAAGCTCATATCCATTCAAGTGTTCGAAATCCGATTAGTTTCCCAAACACTTGAAGAAGAGAGGTTTCCGATTCCGAAAAACACCACAACGACGAAGCGTTCACTGCTGCTTGTCGATTGTTCAAACAACTTCTTCTCTGACTTGTTCGAAGTTAGAAAGCTTGTTCTTATTTTCGCCATTATAGAGTTAGTCAAGCTCTGTAACAGCGTAAGGTTGTTTGTACGTTCTAGTACGAAGGTTGTAAGGGTCACGACCCAAAACTCGTGTCTAGTTACTCTCAAGTTAGATTGTAGCTAGAACTGATACTCAGTCAGTATAAATAAGAGAGAGGTGGATCCAAAAGAAAAGGGATTCTCAGGTCGAGTCGACCTGACGTGGACGTAGGAGGGTTTCTCCGAACCACGCTACATCGCGGTGTTTCTCTCTCTCTCTTTATTTATCGCTCTTTCATTTCATTATCATACTGACGAGCATCAACCTGCATTACACGAATCAACCTGCTATCCATATTCAACCCTAAGATTTTTCAAAGAGTAATCAACCTCCACCAACTTCCGCATTAACAGTTTGATAAATCAAGCTTGATACCATACGAGCTTGATAGATCAAACTGCCTCTGATAAGGTCGACCTTGACAAACGACCTGCAGATCAACCTGAATTTTAAAAGTCAAAAACGGTTGGTTATTGGTGTATTCCCCCCCCCCCCCCCCCCATACACCAATTACTCTTTCCCGGGACCAACACCTAGCACCTAGCAAACTAGAATTAAAACTCTCAGAAATATTATTATCAACCATTAATGAATTACACATGTTGCTTTGATATGCTCTGCACCAAGTTTGGACCGGATACTTCAGCAAATCTTGTGCAGCTTGTTTCTTGATTTCACCAAGCTTTGTAAGATTGGCCCTGAACTCTTCCTCATACGTACTCCATGCACATATCCAAAACTTCTTCATAAGTTCATCTCCTTTCCATTTTTTTGACCAATTGGCATAGATATGCCTAGCACACCATCTATGTTCTGCCTTAGGTAAAGTCACATTTACTGCATCTAGTAAGCCCTGCAAAATCAAATAAAAGCTAGCTGATTTTGATGATTAATGTGTAATTAAGGAAGACGAAGTTAATAAATTGTTATACCTTTTGCATATCAGAGATAATAGTCGTGTTAGCCCCTTCTTCAAGCTCTAGTTCTTGTCTTAGCCAACATAAAAACCATCTCCAGTTCAACTTGTTCTCTTTGCTAACTACTGCCCATGCTATTGGAACGATTTGATCATTTCCATCTAGTCCTACAGCAGTAAGTAGCATACCATGTGTTACACCCTTCAAGAAACAACCATCTAAACTAATAATGGGTCTACATCCTTCCATCCAATTCCTCCTACAAGCATCAAACATAACAAATAGCCTTTTGAAAACACGTTTGCCAAATTCAAGACCATCCTCTGATAATTGAAGCTCACACTTGCTACCCGGGTTACTTTTCTTGACCATCTCAACATATGCACCAAGCATAGAAAATTCTTGTTTGAAGCTTCCTTGTAACTGCGTGAGTATAAGATGTTTTGCCCTTTTGCACTTAAACTCACTCACGTCAAGTTTCAAATGTTTCTTGATCTCATGCTGCATATCTTTAACCGTGAACTTCGGATTTTTGTAGATGTTGTCCTTGAAGTATTTAGCTAAAAAGCTTTGACTTACACTTGGTACCTCTTTTTGCTTGAAGCAACTATGTCTCGGTAATAGAGTTTTAATGGCTAAGCCTCCATTATCACCATCTGCAGGAACAAGTAGTTTAAATGGACACTTGCTGTCATTCATACAAAAAACTCTTAATCTTCTAGGCTCATTTTTCTCGAATTTTAACTTGTATCCAAACTTCACTCCATACAAGTTAATTGCCTCTCTAGTCTCTTTCGCATTTGCAAAGGTCATACCTACCATAAAGCTTCCTTGTTCACCTACTTCATTTGGTTGAATTAGAACTCCAGCAGCAGTGGTTTCAATCTCATCACCGTTTTCTCCGGCGTCTTCTTCTTCTTCTACAGATAGTAGTTCATCGTCTTGCTCATCTTCCTCGTCTGTCTCACTAACATAACCTACTGGATTGACATATGTATTTTCTTGTGCAAAGTTCCATCCATCTTTCTCAATGCTGTTATCAACACATTTCAAATCTTTTTCAATCCAACCATCTTCCCTTACTCTTTCACAAAATCCATCATCTATCATTTCACTTAAACTACCTAACACCTCTCTTCCAACCTCTGTTTCAACCCTTTCAATCACAAATTCTTCCATTCTTTCTCTACCATCACCATCCCACATACCTGTCATCATCATCAAATAATTCAGCCACACTAAAATTAACCTTTTCAAGTACCATTTACCATTTTGCGAAATGAATCTCAATAACCTCATGCCAAATGGAAATTGGAGGCAACCCATTAATCAAGTAAAAATAATAATTAAAATCAATCGCACTGAAGGGTGAGTTCAATAAAGAAGCTGCCCTGCAAGTGGGGAAGAGGAAAAAAAAAAAAAAAGGAAACCTGTAGTATGTGATAGTGACGACTTTTTAAACCTGTAGTGATAGTGAAGTAATTGAAAGGGAGAAATCCATTTTTTGGCAGAATGAATATTATAATGAAGAATAGGCTTTCAATTGATTCCAGAAAGAGAGTCCTTCCTAAATCAAAAAAGGATTTTTGCTGGGTAAACGACAAGAAAGACCATTACTGCAATGAAAATCTTTGAAACAAAGGTTTTGGCTCTCAATTTCAGTGTTGGGTTGGACAATATGTTGGAATAATTTACTAACCTTGGATGATTGAATGTGGCCGCCGAACTAATCGTGTCTCTCGGATAAATCTGTAAGAGAAAGATTTTGTGGAGAAGAGAATAAATTTGTAGGAGGAGGGTTTTGCAGAGAAGAGAAAAGAGGGAAGAAGAATTGAAGTTGAATTTTACGTCTGTACAACTCCCTCCCGCTAAATATATTGATGGATCCCATAAGAAATACTAATAAATAAAAATAAAAAATAAAATATATATATATATATATATTTTTGTCATAGACGACGGCGTTAGACGGAAGTCAAGAGCAGGGTGATTTTTGCACCACTTATATAGACGTTGAGGGGGTGGCAGCTCCTAACATTTCCTTAAGGGTGTTTTTGCTCCGAAGTGGCAACGTTAAGGGTGTTTTTGCTACTTTTCCCATTAATTTGTAGTATTTTAAAAGCAGACATTTTTTTCTTCCCTTCATACCCATATTAGCTCGAAGAAATAAAAGTTATACTCCCTCTGTCCCACTGATAAATGGACATTTTCCTTTTTGAGATGTCTTACTGATATAGAGACCATTTCCTAAATATAAAATTCTAACCCAATAAAATTTGAGAGCAAAATTACAATACCCCTTTTGAAACCATGCATACCCCTATTTAAAAAAGCATGCACAAAATACCCCTTTTATATTTTAATAGAAGTGCGTCCCACTTTTTTATAATTTTTAAAAACACTATTTTAAATAATTATGGGAGTTTGTGATGTTTTTTTTTGTAATGACCGCAGTTTTTAGTAGTGAGTAATAAAAACTTCGGCATTTAAAATAAGAAAAGAAATGTTGAAGGAGGTATTATTGTTGTGAGTAGAATAAAATTTTACTAAGAACTACTAGTAGTAATGTTACGTTAGTAACATCAGAACTTCTAGAAACGAGAACCCAGCTAAACAAGAAAGGCCGATTAAATAAATCGGCAAAAGAAACATTCAGTATTTATTTTTTTGGGGCGAGGCCCATTCGATTTCAAGTCACCCGAATTCAAGGCCCACTTGAATTTAAAGCCCAATTTTAATTACAAGGCCCAGTTACCAGATATAAGGCCCAGTTAATTGTTCGATGTCAGTTAAATTATCGGAGCCCACTCCATGAGAAATTACTCGAAGTATTTGATGTTATTAGTTCAGAATAAAGCCCACATTTGAGGTACATCCAACAATAATAAGAGGCCCAAGATCATTAGTTCAAGCCCAAGAATAGTGGCCCATGAGTATATATATATATATAAGCATATATATATATATTAGTATTATTATTACAACAATAAATAAATAAATGAAATAAAAAGAAAAGAAAAGATTAACAGAGGCGGCAGTACACGGGAATACAAATCCCACTCATAATCTGGGATTTAAATCTGTTAATCTCTCCCTCTTAATAAATTACAAGAGAACAAATACAACTAAACATGATTAAGAGAAGGATTAGGGGATTGTTAGCACACTCATCATTAGAAAACTGCATGGGAAAATGGAGGCTAGGAACTAGCCGTCTCTCTCTCTTCTATTTTGTCTCAAACAACCTCCCCATGCACCCAAACCATCTTGGAAAAGGAACCCTCCACCAATCCCCTTTCACCATTCTCTTCCATGTAATGATTACGAACCATCTCTACAAGCCAAGAGCCCCATCACCTCGCACAAAACCAAGGCAAAATTTGTCATCAACACATTCACAAGTAAACACTCACATAAACACACAAGAGAGAAGTAGAGAACAAGTAGAGAGAGAGAGACTGCCGAGAGAGGAAGAGAGGGGGCAGCTGCCGGAAATCAGCCGCCGGCAACCATTCAAACACCAAGGTAAATCCCCTCTCATCCTTTCCTAAGACCTAGAGTACACATGCATTAACTTGAGGATTCAACTTTCGTTCCTAGAAGTGAAGAACGGAGGAAGAAGAAGACACCCGAAGCTCGATTGAGAAGAAGGCAGCCTCTGATCGGAGCTCGGGACTCATTTTCAGTTTCACAAAGGTGAGAAAAGCCTTCCCCTTCTTCCCTAGCAAGAGTACTAAGGCCCTAACACTTAGATTATCAACATGCAAGGGTAGATTCTAGTTGTATTAGCAAGGAGAAGGAACAAGAGGGAGAAAGCCGACAAGGAGAAAGGGGACAGCCACCAAATCAAGCTCAAGCATCCCTATTTCGATTTCTACAAACAAGTAAGGCTTCATCACAACCTCACTCTAGCATTAGCAAGCCCTAAGCATGTTTACACCCTCTCTCAAGAACAAAAGGACAGCATGCAAGAATCAATTTAAAGCCCTAGGCACCCACAAGGCATGAATCATGTATTTAAGGCCTTAGGATCAATCATAAATGCATAAGATAGTTGGATAATTAAATGCATGTGTAAGGAAAGCTTAGAAATCAGATTTAGGAACCTTTATAATCTCTAAGACTTCAGTTTAACAAAGCTTAAACATGTTTGCACCTTCTAACAAGCCACACTTAAAGTATGAAGAAGATGCACAAAGGTTGAACCTTTCAAAACTCACAAGAACAACAACATCAAGCATATAAAATCTGGAAAATTTCCCAATAAATAATCAATCACAGACCCTCACCCCTGTTCAATCTAATCTCCTAAATTCATAATCGGAACCGAGAGAGAAGGTTCGAGAGTATACCTCGTCGGCCATGCCGACGGCTTGCAGAGACTGCCGGAGGAGGCAGAGAAGCCAAGAAGGGCCAGGGATGGAATAGAGACACCTCAGTGTCTCCGTTCACCACCGGGAGTCTTTTCCAGTCGAGGACAGCTCCACACGGCAGCTACAGCACCATCGCGGCTCGGAGTTCGCCGCAGTCGAACCTGCAAACAAAGAGGGGGAAAAAGAAGAATTAGAAGAGGAGAAGCAGGGGAGGGAACACCGACAACCTCGTAGCCGGCGTCGAGGATGAATCAGAGAGAGAATAGAGCGCAGGTGGCGATTGAGGATGAACGCGGCGGCGCCCTGGCGAAAGTAGAAGCCCTAATCGAGGGAGCATCAACTAAGATTGAGAGAAAGGGGGAGAACCACGGCCGAATCGGAAGGGGAAAGCCACCACCGGAATCGCTACAGCAGCGGACGACAGCAACAACGCGGAGGGCGAGGGCAGCGAATCACTGTGAATCGACAGAGGAGACACGACCGGCGAGCCGTGTTGACGGCGACGAGGCCGAGTCGGAGGAGAGAACCCAGAATTTTCCCCAAATTGCGGGCTAGGGTTTCCCCTTGGTCGGAAATCAGGAACGGAGGGGGAGGAACGCCGACCGGCGATGAAGGGAGGCCGCCGGCCGACGCACGCCGGCGGAAATCGGAGGAAAGGCGGTGACGATGGCGACCCGAATGAGAGAGAGAGAAGTGTGCAGAGAAGAGGAGCAGGTCGCGAGGAAGAGAAGAGAGAAGAGTGTGTGTGTTCTTGCAGAAAGGCTCACGGGCCGAATTAAGAAAACGGGCCGAGCCAGTTAATGGACCAGAGTCGAATAACGGGCCAAGACCAGTAACGGGCCGAGCCAGTTAATGGACCAGAGTCGAATAATGGGCCAAGACCAGTAACGGGCCGAGCCAGTTAATGGACCAGAGTCGAATAACGGGCCAAGACCAGTAACGGGCCGAGCCAGTTAATGGACCAGAGTCGAATAACGGACCAAGCCGATTAATGGGCCGATGAGTTAGTTTTAAAACATACTAAAAGATTGGGTCGGGAAATTATTTTCCGACCTGGGCCAAGAATTAAGAAACTAATGGGCCAGAATTATTTTACAGTTGGGCCGAGAATTAAATAGATAATGGGCCAGGACTAATATATACATAGATGGGATTAGATATCTTGTTAGGCCGATAATTAATCGAAAGACGGAGACAACACGGGATAATTTTTCCCGAACTAAATTCAGTAATGTTCGAATTTAAATAATCAAGCCTCGAATAATTATCAGCATTAGAATTAGTAATAAATTAAGACCCAGTTATAATGACCTTATAAGTGTAGACCACTTATATCCATTAACGAATTCGAAGTCTAAAATTTATAGATTAATCGAACATCCTACGATCTCAGTCGAGGATGGAAAATCAGTAATAACACAAGAATCAATCGAATGATTGATTTCAATGAAAATCGAGAAGCTCTCGATTAGAGAACACAGATAACCCCACTACCAGAATCAGAAATTATAACCTCGACTAGGAATCTACCTTCGCATAAATCGATTAGATTATCGATTTCATTACCAGTTACTCATTTCGCGTTCTTTGAACGAGGTCAGGCGAAGGAGCAAGCCGATTCTAAGCGGCAACCAGAGATTTCTAAGTACTATCAGGAAAGCAGTCGAGGTGGGCCTTCAGGAAGCTAAAAATGTTTCTCTATGCTACAGTTATTTTCTTTAAAGTATTGTCATGCCATGAAATGTTTTGCATTGCATGAAAATCCATCTGAGAAGGCTTACGCCTCAGTTATCAGAACGATTCGGGCTCACCGAGGTCAAGATCTCGGTGAGTTAGTGCACTCAGTTGACCGTGAGCTACAGTATTGGCCGGTCAGGTATCCGGGAGGGTGGCCAACCTCTCCGGATACACCCCAGCTCAGATATGATGGATTACCAGTAATTAGCTTGCATGCGTATTTATCTTTTGATTTAGAATGTTTTCGTGAGCATCGGTTACTCCTAAAACCATCATGCATCACTTCAGTGACTAATGATAAAAGAAAAGTCTTGGCACGTGCCCACTGAGTACTTCAAAGTACTCAGCCCTGTACACCTTTCCCGTGTGCAGGTTGATCGTGATGGATATGGAGCAGTTCAAGGAGCTTTTTGTCGAGTGTCAGCGTGTTGAAGTCTCTTGGTGGTGCATGTCTCCACACATGCATCTCATGTTCCTCAGAAATGTTCGTTTTGAAGTCCACACCGTACATTTCGTGTATCGTTGCAACGAAATGGTGTTTTGTGTATCTATGCAACGAGTCGAGCTCTTCGTAGCCGACAACCTCTATCTTGATTAGCTTCCGCTTGTCCCATGTAGTACTTCTTTTGTAAGACAAACACGTTTTCGCGTACTTTCTTCTTCTGTAACGAACAACGTCCTTACCAACATCTTCGATGAATGTTTGGTGTTTTGAGTTGAATTCAGTGTTGTTTCTACATAATGTTCGAGCTCATAATCAAGTCTTCGTATGTTATTTCCCTTGTATTTCTTTTCTTGAGTCACGGCCAGCTCGGCCCAAGTTGTGGCGGGCGGGCTGTGACAGAGTGGTATCAGAGCATTTGGTTCGCTCTGAAATCCAAGAGTCTTCTTCTTCATTGTAAGGTCTAGACTTGCTTCGCTAGACTTCTTAAAGCTCTCGACAAAAGCTCGACTCTCCATGACATCACGGGCGACCAAGAAGATAGGTTGCTTATCACTATTATAAGAACCTAGACGAGGTAACTCGTAGGGATCACATAAGATGTTGAGATCAAGGACTTCTAGAGAACGTAGCTCGCTTGAGTCAGGATTTTTATCTTGCATTGTAACAGATTGAGTCGAAGAAAGTGACGGGACGCATATTCAGTTCAAGGAAGCGAATAGAATTTATAATCGAGAACGACGTCTCTAAGATAAGACAAGTGAGGTGCCGTCGACCTTATAACGGACGCAAGGCGAGTTTTCCGACCGCCTCTAACTTAACCCAACAGGAATTTGGTAAGGGTAACTTAACACCAGACTTAGAACCGAGACCTTACTCCACATAGAACCACCCTCACATTTGCATGAATAACGATTATGACTCAATAGAATCTCAGAACCATAGATCACAACCATGAAAAGATGCTTCCTTTACCAACTTATTTACGATTACTGTTTCTATCCCAACGTTTCTTTTAACAGAACCTGATTAGAAATTCGCTATCTCGTGTAGATGGCAGGAGCTAGACCGACCCCCGACGTTGTTGCGATACTTTTAGACTCGTACCTACACTACAGACGTCGAGTAGAGCACGATATAGGGGAGTACTTGGCCCACTTCGGAGGGTTATGGGAGGAGGTTCACCAGTTCGCCGGGGTTTCCGGATACGACGGCATGGCAAGGATGATTGTGCACCTACCCCGCGACTGGCAGATGTGGGCGTGGACCCTATCTCTAGACTTCACTGCGTGCTACCACCCTTACTACGACCTGGTAGCCGACTTTCGAGGGTTCCTGTCAGCCCTCCAGCACCGGTTCACAGTGTACCGTAGGCCGCCCGACGGACCGCACCTGTTTCCGTTCCGTCTTACCACCGAGGCCGGCCTTCCACCTTCCGTGCAGCCTCAGCCGAGTGGAGCACCAGCAGCGATAGGGGCTCCGACACCTTCCGTTTCCGTCCTTGGTCGCCGAGACCGTGAGGACTTTGAGGCCGGGACTCCAGTGGACCGTTTCCGGCGTGCACTCAGCGCACCTCCAGTGCCTGCTCCCTTGTCAGGCGAGGGAGGCTCTTCGGCAGCCGACCGGGGCAAGGCCCCGATAGTAGACGCGAGCCCCGAGAGGGAGGCACCCCGTTCTTTACCGTCCCGTTCACTAGGCCCAGGGACTTCCACGGAGGAGCTACTCCGTGTAATGGCAGAGTTACAGCAGCCGAGGACTTCCGCCCCTCGCCCCGTAGCTCACCGAGACTGGCCCGTAGGTACAGGGCCCAGCAGCAGCAGCGCCGGTCTCACATCCTCCGACTTAGAGAAGTGGATGGAGGAGTTAAGACGAAGTACCAACAGGCACAGCCAAATGATGGTTTCCCTTTGTGGACGCCTAGACGACCTTAGTGGGCGCTTAGACAACCTTGGACAGATGATCGAGGAATTGTTGCCCGAGGTAGAGCCCCAGCCGCAGCCAGTGCCCGAGCCAGAGTTCGAGGAGGAGGATCCCGAGGAGGACCCTGAGGAGGAGCCCGAGGAGGAGGGGCTGTTCGTGGACATGGAGGTTGACCCTGACTCCGACGAGGATCTCGGAGGGGGACCAGACGCCGACTCTGACGCCGAGTCGTGCTTGAGCACCGAGAGTTCCTTAGTGGGGTAGAGTAGTCCTAGTTAGTGTCAGCAACGGATCCTCGTAGACCGTACTGACTTTATTTTGGTGATAGAACTTACGAATTCAAGTACTATGTTTTGACGTGATAGTACGGGGCCACAAAGTGTTAGGTGGACCGTAGGACAAATTGACATGTTTTCATTCCCGCTTCTATTATGACATTTAAAGACCTCCATGAGGCAATTTTCCCTAATTGCGCCTTTTATGCTATATAATTGCGAAACCAGACCTTCACACCATACTATGACAAACCAAAACAGCATGTAAACCGAGAAAGTACATCATGATAAGTTGAGAACAAAGCCTGAATGCGCTACCACCTATGCGAGGAACTTTTGTGAATGTTGACAATTGAAATTTTTTTTATCATAGTTAATCAGAATGCCGCCAAGAGGTAGGAGAGGAAGACCCCGAAGTGGAGCTAGAAATGAACGTGATCAAACACCCCCGCCACCACCTTCGCCACCTCCACCTCCACCTCCACCACCGCCTTCGCCACCCCCACCACCACCACGAAGGATCGAAGAGATTTTTCTTCGACAGAATCCACCCGTTTTCGATGGGATGGGAGATCTAGCAGAGGCTGAGACTTGGATACGCACTCTGGAACGTATCTTCAACTTCTTAGGATGCTCTGATCGGGAGCGACTAGCATGCGTAGCATTTCAATTCACTGGATCCGCCGACTTCTGGTGGGAAGCTCAGCAAAAGATCATGACTCCCGAGCAGCGGGCAGGCCTTACCTGGGAGGAATTCAAGACTAGGCTATATGATAAGTATGTTCCGAAAGGTTACCGAAAAAAGAAAGAAGTCGAGTTCTATAATCTCAAGCAAGGTAGGATGACGGTGACTGAGTACGACCGAGCTTTCTGCGACATGTCTCGCTACGCGCCCGACCAAGTCGACACCGAAGAAAAGATGACGGAGAAGTTTTGAGCCTGTCTGAGGCCCGAAATTAGGATGACCCTTGCAAGCCTAGGAACACTCACCTACCACGATGCACTAAGCCTCGCCTTAGATGTTGAGGCAGCAATGCCGACTGAGAAATCAGCCCCAGCAAATCCTCCGGCCCAATCAAACTATCAGCCTTCGTCCGACAGAGGAAAACGTAAGTGGGAAGGAAACCCAAGCGGCCAACGTGACAAGAGGCCATGGCAAGGACCCCAACGTCCACCAAACACCGGATCTAAACCAGCGTCAGGACAGACGGGAAATCGCCCTGGCCGACATCCTCTCTGTTCGAAATGTAATCGAAGACACGAAGGTGTTTGTAAGATTGGAAGTGACGCTTGCTTTGTCTGTAACCAGAAGGGCCACTTTGCAAAGAACTGCCCAACTAGGAAGCCCCGAACGGGTATGGGACCCCAACCCTCGGGTCACAACCAACAGTTGCGCGCCATTCAGGCGCAACCAAGGCCCCCTCAGCCGCCCCAGCTATACCAGCCATTCTCCTTGCCCACCCAGCGCCAGCAATTTCAGCAACACCTTCAGGAACAGCAAAATACTAGGGCTTACGCTCTTAAACAGAAACAGCCAGGGAAAAGCCCGGGAAACCTAGCAGGTATGGGTCAACTACTCGGAATACCTGTGATAATTTTGTTCGATACCGGTGCTTCGCATTCCTTTATATCCCAAGCATGTGTAGAGGAATTGAACTTAGAAGCAAAACCATTGAAGGTTGAACTAGGTCTCACGTCACCGGTAGGAGGAACTAAGACCCTCACGCACTGTTGCTCTAACTTAGAACTTGAATTAGGATCACTTAAGCTCTCAGCAAATAACTTAAGTGTCATGGCTTTAAAAGACGTAGATGTGATCCTAGGAATGGACTGGCTAACTCGGCACCATGCTACTATTCTATGCAACGAGAGACGAATCTCTTTTCACCCACCCGGGAAAGAACCAACAGACTTCTACGGAATCTCTATGAACCAGCGAAAGGCAATCATTTCGGTACTCCAGGCGGCCACGTTAGTCAAGAAAGGATACCCAGCATATCTCGTTCACCTATGCGGAGAAACCCAGGAAGAAACAAAAGTTGAGAATGTAGAAATCGTGCGAGAGTTTCCTGACGTATTTCCCGAAACCCTACCAGGACCCCCACCAGACCGAGAAATAGAGTTTACCATCGAGCTAGAACCAGGGGCAGCTCCGGTGTCCAAAGCACCATACCGAATGGCCCCAAAAGAATTGGAGGAACTTAAGATTCAACTTCAAGAACTACTAGAATTAGGTTTCATCAGGCCTAGTGTATCACCGTGGGGAGCACCCGTCCTCTTCGTGAGGAAGAAAGATGGATCAATGAGGATGTGCATCGATTATCGAGAATTGAACAAGCTAACTCTTAAGAACAAGTACCCCTTGCCTAGAATCGATGATTTATTCGATCAACTTAGAGGAGCTAGAGTCTTTTCGAAGATAGACTTGAAATCAGGATACCATCAGTTGAAAATCCGACCCAGTGATATACCCAAAACCGCCTTCCGAACCCGATATGGCCACTACGAGTTCGTAGTTGTACCTTTTGGACTAACCAACGCACCAGCAGTATTTATGGACCTCATGAACCGCGTATTCCACCCTTATCTCGACAAGTTCGTCCTAGTCTTCATAGACGACGTACTAATCTACTCAAGGAGCGAGAAGGAACACAGAGAACACCTGAGAACGGTTCTAGAGACCCTCAGAAAGGAAAGGCTTTACGCAAAGTTCAGCAAGTGCGAGTTTTGGCTCAGAGAAGTGATTTTCTTAGGACATATCGTATCATCAGAAGGAATCAAGGTAGACCCTGCAAAGGTAGAAGCAGTGCAGAATTGGAAATCCCCGACAACCCCTAACGAAATCCGAAGCTTCTTAGGACTAGCTGGCTACTATCGAAGATTCATTGAGGGATTTTCTAAGATAGCGAGACCAATGACTCAATTACTTCAAAAGGGGATTAAGTTCGTTTGGACCCCAGAGTGTGAGGCGAATTTTCAGATACTCAAGGAGAAGTTAACCACAGCCCCAATTTTAGCAGTTCCAGAGCCCGACAAAGGCTATACAGTTTACACCGATGCCTCGAAGATGGGCTCGGGTGTGTATTGATGCAAGACAGGCGAGTGATAGCATATGCTTCACGGCAGCTCCGACCTCACGAACTGAACTACCCGACTCACGACCTAGAACTAGCTGCGGTAGTGCACGCACTGAAAATTTGGAGGCATCACCTCTATGGAGTGAAGTGTGAAATTTTCACCGACCACAAGAGCCTTAAATACTTCTTTGAACAGAAGGACCTCAATATGAGACAGCGACGGTGGCTTGAATTGGTAAAGGACTACGACTGTAGTATCAACTACCACCCAGGTAAAGCTAATGTTGTAGCTGACGCCTTGAGTCGAAAGACTCGACCACAGTTAGCGTATCTCCTCACGTCTGAGGAGATGCTCATTCGAGAGTTCAACAAGCTCAGACTAGAGATAGTATCTCCACCAGGGACCATCGAAGGAGTCATTGCCACCATCACCATAGAGCCCGACTTAAGATGTAGGATTATCCAAGAACAAAGAAAAGATGAGACGTTAGAAAAGATTCGTCTAGGAGTGAGGACAGATGGTACAAAAGACTACCGAGAAGAGGCCGACAACGCAATTACATTCAAGGGAAGGTTGTGCGTGCCACGTAACAACGAACTCCAAAATGAAATTTTGAGTGAAGCTCATGACACCCCATACACCGCACATCCCGGAGGCACCAAAATGTACCAGGATTTGAAGGAGAGATTTTGGTGGGAAGGCATGAAGAGGGACATAACCTCTTTCGTTGAGCGCTGCTTAACGTGTCAACAAGTGAAGGCCTTGCACCAACGGCCACACGGGAAGTTACAACCTTTGGAAATCCCGCAATGGAAATGGGAGCATATCACCATGGACTTCGTAACAGGTTTATCCCGAACTAAAAAGGGAAATACAGCTATCTGGGTAATCGTAGATCGACTAACCAAATGTGCTCATTTCATTCCCATACCCACCACCTATGGCTCAGAAAAGCTAGCTCAACTGTACGTTCGAGAAATCGTACGACTCCATGGAATACCGTTGTCTATCACGTCGGATCGAGACTCGAAGTTCACCTCGAAATTTTGGATGAGTATGCAGAAAGAACTAGGCACTCAGCTGAATTTTAGCACTGCGTATCACCCTCAGACCGATGGTCAATCCGAAAGGACCATACAGATCCTTGAAGACATGCTGAGAGCAGTAGTACTTGATAAGGGAGGAGAATGGGAGAATATCTTGCCATTAGTTGAATTTGCTTACAACAATAGCTACCAGTCGACCATAGGAATGGCTCCATACGAAGCATTGTATGGAAGGAAGTGTAGATCACCACTTTACTGGAGTGAAGTTGGAGAAAGAAAGAGTCTAGGTCCAGAAGCAATCGACGAGATGGTCGAGATAGTACGACAAATCAGAGATAGGATGCGAGAAGCTCAGAGTAGACAAAAGTCCTATGCCGACAATCGTAGAACTGAATTGCACTTCGAAGTAGGCGACAAAGTTTTCTTGAAAGTTTCTCCCACCAAGGGACTAACCAGATTTGGGATCAAGGGCAAATTGAAACCTCGTTTCATCGGACCCTACGAGATTTTGGACAGAGTCGGACCCGTAGCCTACAGACTAGCGTTACCTCCAAAACTAGGAAACATCCACAGTGTATTTCATGTGTCTCAACTAAGGAAATACGTGTTCGACCCCAAACACGTTATTCGACAGGAGGACACAGTTATAGAGCCCGATTTGAGCTACGAGACAAAACCTGAAGCCATCATAGATCGGAAAATCCAACAGCTTAGGAATAAGCAAATTCCTCTAGTGAAGGTACAGTGGAGACACCACGGGCAGGAAGAAGCCACATGGGAGTTGGAAGACAAGATAAGAGAGCAATACCCCAAATTGTTTTAGAAAGTAAGTAAATTTCGGGACGAAATTTTTCGTAAGGGGTGTAGGATGTAATGACCGCAGTTTTTAGTAGTGAGTAATAAAAACTTCGGCATTTAAAATAAGAAAAGAAATGTTGAAGGAGGTATTATTGTTGTGAGTAGAATAAAATTTTACTAAGAACTACTAGTAGTAATGTTACGTTAGTAACATCAGAACTTCTAGAAACGAGAACCCAGCTAAACAAGAAAGGCCGATTAAATAAATCGGCAAAAGAAACATTCAGTATTTATTTTTTTGGGGCGAGGCCCATTCGATTTCAAGTCACCCGAATTCAAGGCCCACTTGAATTTAAAGCCCAATTTTAATTACAAGGCCCAGTTACCAGATATAAGGCCCAGTTAATTGTTCGATGTCAGTTAAATTATCGGAGCCCACTCCGTGAGAAATTACTCGAAGTATTCGATGTTATTAGTTCAGAATAAAGCCCACATTTGAGGTACATCCAACAATAATAAGAGGCCCAAGATCATTAGTTCAAGCCCAAGAATAGTGGCCCATGAGTATATATATATATATAAGCATATATATATATATATATTAGTATTATTATTACAACAATAAATAAATAAATGAAATAAAAAGAAAAGAAAAGATTAACAGAGGCGGCAGTACACGGGAATACAAATCCCACTCATAATCTGGGATTTAAATCTGTTAATCTCTCCCTCTTAATAAATTACAAGAGAACAAATACAACTAAACATGATTAAGAGAAGGATTAGGGGATTGCTAGCACACTCATCATTAGAAAACTGCATGGGAAAATGGAGGCTAGGAACTAGCCGTCTCTCTCTCTTCTATTTTGTCTCAAACAACCTCCCCATGCACCCAAACCATCTTGGAAAAGGAACCCTCCACCAATCCCCTTTCACCATTCTCTTCCATGTAATGATTACGAACCATCTCTACAAGCCAAGAGCCCCATCACCTCGCACAAAACCAAGGCAAAATTTGTCATCAACACATTCACAAGTAAACACTCACATAAACACACAAGAGAGAAGTAGAGAACAAGTAGAGAGAGAGAGACTGCCGAGAGAGGAAGAGAGGGGGCAGCTGCCGGAAATCAGCCGCCGGCAACCATTCAAACACCAAGGTAAATCCCCTCTCATCCTTTCCTAAGACCTAGAGTACACATGCATTAACTTGAGGATTCAACTTTCGTTCCTAGAAGTGAAGAACGGAGGAAGAAGAAGACACCCGAAGCTCGATTGAGAAGAAGGCAGCCTCTGATCGGAGCTCGGGACTCATTTTCAGTTTCACAAAGGTGAGAAAAGCCTTCCCCTTCTTCCCTAGCAAGAGTACTAAGGCCCTAACACTTAGATTATCAACATGCAAGGGTAGATTCTAGTTGTATTAGCAAGGAGAAGGAACAAGAGGGAGAAAGCCGACAAGGAGAAAGGGGACAGCCACCAAATCAAGCTCAAGCATCCCTATTTCGATTTCTACAAACAAGTAAGGCTTCATCACAACCTCACTCTAGCATTAGCAAGCCCTAAGCATGTTTACACCCTCTCTCAAGAACAAAAGGACAGCATGCAAGAATCAATTTAAAGCCCTAGGCACCCACAAGGCATGAATCATGTATTTAAGGCCTTAGGATCAATCATAAATGCATAAGATAGTTGGATAATTAAATGCATGTGTAAGGAAAGCTTAGAAATCAGATTTAGGAACCTTTATAATCTCTAAGACTTCAGTTTAACAAAGCTTAAACATGTTTGCACCTTCTAACAAGCCACACTTAAAGTATGAAGAAGATGCACAAAGGTTGAACCTTTCAAAACTCACAAGAACAACAACATCAAGCATATAAAATCTGGAAAATTTCCCAATAAATAATCAATCACAGACCCTCACCCCTGTTCAATCTAATCTCCTAAATTCATAATCGGAACCGAGAGAGAAGGTTCGAGAGTATACCTCGTCGGCCATGCCGACGGCTTGCAGAGACTGCCGGAGGAGGCAGAGAAGCCAAGAAGGGCCAGGGATGGAATAGAGACACCTCAGTGTCTCCGTTCACCACCGGGAGTCTTTTCCAGTCGAGGACAGCTCCACACGGCAGCTACAGCACCATCGCGGCTCGGAGTTCGCCGCAGTCGAACCTGCAAACAAAGAGGGGGAAAAAGAAGAATTAGAAGAGGAGAAGCAGGGGAGGGAACACCGACAACCTCGTAGCCGGCGTCGAGGATGAATCAGAGAGAGAATAGAGCGCAGGTGGCGATTGAGGATGAACGCGGCGGCGCCCTGGCGAAAGTAGAAGCCCTAATCGAGGGAGCATCAACTAAGATTGAGAGAAAGGGGGAGAACCACGGCCGAATCGGAAGGGGAAAGCCACCACCGGAATCGCTACAGCAGCGGACGACAGCAACAACGCGGAGGGCGAGGGCAGCGAATCACTGTGAATCGACAGAGGAGACACGACCGGCGAGCCGTGTTGACGGCGACGAGGCCGAGTCGGAGGAGAGAACCCAGAATTTTCCCCAAATTGCGGGCTAGGGTTTCCCCTTGGTCGGAAATCAGGAACGGAGGGGGAGGAACGCCGACCGGCGATGAAGGGAGGCCGCCGGCCGACGCACGCCGGCGGAAATCGGAGGAAAGGCGGTGACGATGGCGACCCGAATGAGAGAGAGAGAAGTGTGCAGAGAAGAGGAGCAGGTCGCGAGGAAGAGAAGAGAGAAGAGTGTGTGTGTTCTTGCAGAAAGGCTCACGGGCCGAATTAAGAAAACGGGCCGAGCCAGTTAATGGACCAGAGTCGAATAACGGGCCAAGACCAGTAACGGGCCGAGCCAGTTAATGGACCAGAGTCGAATAATGGGCCAAGACCAGTAACGGGCCGAGCCAGTTAATGGACCAGAGTCGAATAACGGGCCAAGACCAGTAACGGGCCGAGCCAGTTAATGGACCAGAGTCGAATAACGGACCAAGCCGATTAATGGGCCGATGAGTTAGTTTTAAAACATACTAAAAGATTGGGTCGGGAAATTATTTTCCGACCTGGGCCAAGAATTAAGAAACTAATGGGCCAGAATTATTTTACAGTTGGGCCGAGAATTAAATAGATAATGGGCCAGGACTAATATATACATAGATGGGATTAGATATCTTGTTAGGCCGATAATTAATCGAAAGACGGAGACAACACGGGATAATTTTTCCCGAACTAAATTCAGTAATGTTCGAATTTAAATAATCAAGCCTCGAATAATTATCAGCATCAGAATTAGTAATAAATTAAGACCCAGTTATAATGACCTTATAAGTGTAGACCACTTATATCCATTAACGAATTCGAAGTCTAAAATTTATAGATTAATCGAACATCCTACGATCTCAGTCGAGGATGGAAAATCAGTAATAACACAAGAATCAATCGAATGATTGATTTCAATGAAAATCGAGAAGCTCTCGATTAGAGAACACAGATAACCCCACTACCAGAATCAGAAATTATAACCTCGACTAGGAATCTACCTTCGCATAAATCGATTAGATTATCGATTTCATTACCAGTTACTCATTTCGCGTTCTTTGAACGAGGTCAGGCGAAGGAGCAAGCCGATTCTAAGCGGCAACCAGAGATTTCTAAGTACTATCAGGAAAGCAGTCGAGGTGGGCCTTCAGGAAGCTAAAAATGTTTCTCTATGCTACAGTTATTTTCTTTAAAGTATTGTCATGCCATGAAATGTTTTGCATTGCATGAAAATCCATCTGAGAAGGCTTACGCCTCAGTTATCAGAACGATTCGGGCTCACCGAGGTCAAGATCTCGGTGAGTTAGTGCACTCAGTTGACCGTGAGCTACAGTATTGGCCGGTCAGGTATCCGGGAGGGTGGCCAACCTCTCCGGATACACCCCAGCTCAGATATGATGGATTACCAGTAATTAGCTTGCATGCGTATTTATCTTTTGATTTAGAATGTTTTCGTGAGCATCGGTTACTCCTAAAACCATCATGCATCACTTCAGTGACTAATGATAAAAGAAAAGTCTTGGCACGTGCCCACTGAGTACTTCAAAGTACTCAGCCCTGTACACCTTTCCCGTGTGCAGGTTGATCGTGATGGATATGGAGCAGTTCAAGGAGCTTTTTGTCGAGTGTCAGCGTGTTGAAGTCTCTTGGTGGTGCATGTCTCCACACATGCATCTCATGTTCCTCAGAAATGTTCGTTTTGAAGTCCACACCGTACATTTCGTGTATCGTTGCAACGAAATGGTGTTTTGTGTATCTATGCAACGAGTCGAGCTCTTCGTAGCCGACAACCTCTATCTTGATTAGCTTCCGCTTGTCCCATGTAGTACTTCTTTTGTAAGACAAACACGTTTTCGCGTACTTTCTTCTTCTGTAACGAACAACGTCCTTACCAACATCTTCGATGAATGTTTGGTGTTTTGAGTTGAATTCAGTGTTGTTTCTACATAATGTTCGAGCTCATAATCAAGTCTTCGTATGTTATTTCCCTTGTATTTCTTTTCTTGAGTCACGGCCAGCTCGGCCCAAGTTGTGGCGGGCGGGCTGTGACATTTTTACTCCCTCAAAAACCGGAATTTGATTCCCAAATAAAACAACTACTCCCTCTGTCCCACTGATATAGGGACCTTTTCCTTTTCGGGATGTCCCACTGATATAGGGACCTTTCCCAAAATGGAAAATTCTAACCCAATAAAATTCTGACACATCACTCTAACCCACTACCTTTCACTTTATCCCACTATCATCATTCTCGTCTTAATTCCCGCGCCGGAAAAAAAGGTCTCTATCCCAGTGGAACGGAGGGAGTACAAGACAAAAAAAAAAAAAAATACTCCCTTCAATTCATAATATTAGTCGTTTCTCACTCTTAAGTTTTCTTCAAATTGTGAGTCGTTTTGTATTATTTTTCCTAAAATATCCCTGTAATTAATTGGTTCATGCATGATAGTAATTAATTGGTTCATGCATGATAAAATATTGACTTGGCTTTAATTAATACAAAAACCCATATAACTTCTCATGGTCCTATTTATTGTGCATGGCGATCGAATTTTGTAGACACACAATCATTTTTCTTTCTTTCTTTCTTCTTCTTTTTTTTTTTTTTTTTTTTTATTTTTTTATTTTTTATTTATTTTATTGCAACTGTAAAAATTTGTTCTTCATGGATGAGGGTGGGAATACAGAATCGGAAAGGAATAAGCAATTGCTTCTCAATAATGATCTTGACGATGAAATGATGTTATTCGAAAAGGCTATTAAGGATGCTAAAGCATCCGTGGAAAGAGCTGAACGATGGGCGAAACTACTTAGTCATGCTATAGAGTGCCAAAAAGTATCCGATTCAGAAAAGAGTTGGTTCGATGTTTACCATATTTGTAGAACATGTGTAATGGGGGGA
Organism: Thymus mandschuricus; assembly: GCA_029379335.1. Classification (NCBI taxonomy): domain Eukaryota; kingdom Viridiplantae; phylum Streptophyta; class Magnoliopsida; order Lamiales; family Lamiaceae; genus Thymus; species Thymus mandschuricus. Next base: position 13,658,234 of record CM057071.1, read on the forward strand.
AATTAAAAAATAAAATGGTGAAAAGAATTCAAATTTTTTTGTTTCAGTTCATAAGTTTTAAAATCCTTCTATATTTTGAATTTTTCCCTCAAACTCAAATTTTAATTTCCCGGCAATAGTATGGAGGAGAAGAAGATGAAGTGTTCTTTTCTTCCTTTTAAATTTTTCTGTCATAAAATGAGTGCAATGCAAAAATTAAGATAACATTAATATTATTTAATAAGGTTAAATTGGGAAAAATATTTTTTTCTTAATAGTAGTGCCCAAGCTTATAGGAAGACTTATATAAAGAATTGGAGGGAGTATAATTTACTCCCCCCCCCCCCCCCCCCCACCCCCCCTATTAATCACGTTGCCTCCCCCCTTTTCGGCACCAAACAAACAACTCTCTCTCTCTCTCTCTCTCTCTCTCTCCTCTCCCTCTCTCTCTCTCTAGTCTCTCCCATCCATCCCCACCGGAATTGCTCCTCCGGCTCCGGCAATTCGCCCTCACTCCCATCTCTCTCTAGTCTCTCCCATCCCTCTCTCTCTCAACCCCCCATGGCCTCTCCGGCAAGCATCCACCACGCCGACAAGCCGCCCCGACACCGGAGAAGACTTCGGATCCCGTCGACGGTCGAAAAGAATTAGGTAATATAAAATAAGTACATTACTCGAAGGAAAATAATAATATGGAATTTTTGGCCAATTTCACGCCGGGGAGTGTTTGCCGGAATACATACCACGCCGGCAACACATCACGCCGGCGTTATATGTATTCCGGCAAACACTCCCCGGCGTGAAATTGGCCAAAATTTCCATATTATTATTTTAAGTTTTTTAGTATATGTAGTTTAAATTTATAAGTATTCTAGTGTATGTTAGATTCAAAGATTTGTGTAAAATTATGAGATTTTCAAAGATTTGTGAATTGAAATTTAAATTCGAATTTTACAATTAAGAGATTTGAGTGCTAATTAATTCGTTAAATATTATGTATATAATGAGTGCTAATTAATTCGTAAAATATTATTTGAAAGGTTTGTAGACGGGAACGAGGCCGGAGACAAAGTCGTTGAGTACGGATCGTACAACTAATCCACTAATTAAACTAAATGGTATGTTAAATTCACAGAATTAATTTCCTACTTTTCACGCCGGACAAAGCCGCTGGAGAAACTCATCACGCCGGCGAGAACCTTCGCCGGCGTGAAATGAAATTCGGCAACGGGTGTCCGGCGTGAAACGATGCCAAATGTTTAGTTTATTTTTTGTTTTACCACTATGATTTTAACTATGCAATGTTGTTTTTATTTATGTCATTACTATGATATTGTTATATGTTTAAAAAATAGTTTTTACAAAAAATTTAATAATAGTTGGTAAATATATTCGCACATATAATGTAGTAGGAAAAATTAATTTAAAATACGTGTGTAAAACACGCCAGAGAAGTCATGCCGGAAACAACATCACGCCGGCGTGAATTAAAGCCAGCGCTATATGAGTTCCGGCAAGGCTTCTCCGGCGTTAATTAATGTTTTTATTTCATATTATTTTTCTTATCCTAAGTATGTTATTGTTATTAATTTTTAGGGAATAGGGAGATGTTTTATATTATGATATGGTTTACTAAGAATGTTAAATTCATTTCGTATATAATTGTTGGTAGGAATAATTCAATATTAGTTTTAAAATACACTCTACATATAATTTTAGTTATAAAAAATTATTTCGAACTTGTTTTTGCTTTTCACGCCGGAGTTACCTTGTCGGAAAACGTATAACGCCGGCGTGATACGTTTTCCGGAAAGGTAACTCCGGCGTGAATTTTGAACGAAAGTAGTATTTTTAAAATTTAATCTTTCTGTGCATATGGATTTTTTATTTGTTTTCGTATGCCGCACTTGGAGTCGATTCTTATTAAACGCTTATTGTTTTTTTTTTTTTAATCAGGCTCTTATCGCGAACGCCGTTGAGCTACATCGACCGGAAAATTTTAACAAAAAAGCTACGTTGAACCTCTACCATAGACCTTCATTACTGAAGGATGTCGAGAAAGCTTTACAGACGGTAGGGGGAGAACCACTGATCTGTCGATTCAAGCAAGGCCCTTTCGGGAATTTTTTGGAGTGGCGCCCGGGGCAATCATATGCCCAAGCACTGCACAGTATCCTCTGTCGAGCTGTTAAGATAGATGGAGGCATGTTTTTCACTATAAAAGGGGCTTGCATAGAATTTACTGTACATGACTATGCCCTAGTGACTGGATTGCATTTTGGCGAGAGCTCCTTCGATCCCAATGAGCATTTGAATGCGCAGGAGTCCCGACTCCACCGTAGGGTGTGTCGCAAAGGATTGAATAAGGGGAGGGAATTGTTGTCTCTGATAAACACGGAGCCCCGCCGCTTTCAGGATGATCATGATACTCTACTCTCACTGGCAAATGTGTTGATTGCCAATACCTTCATTCTCGGGCACGATATCAAATCCGCCCCTTTCGCCTGGTTGTGGCATCTTGCCGATGATCCGGAGGAGTTCAACCGGTTTCCTTGGGGTGCATACAGTTTCATCACCCTTAGGTATTACGTCGAGAACGCCCAAGACTCCTCAACCTACCACTTTTACGGGCCGGCCTGGGCCTTGATAGTCTGAGGATATGAAGTGATCGGAGGTATTAGTGCATACGTTGGAGAACTTGAAGACGAGCACGTATACCCGAGGTGTTTGAGATGGACGTTCGGCAAGAGCCCGCGGGGTGACTTGACTGAGGATCAATTCTTCCTGATAGTCGACGATCCTCGGTATACGCTCCGTAATATCCAGCCGACCCCGTTCGAGTATGAGCTCGAGTATTTTCGGCCGTCCATGGTCCCAAATCCCTAGGACGTAGTTTTCTACATGCCGGTAGCCGTGACCGGCGATCCTACTCAATTTTTGCCCGAGGCACGTCCACGTCGACCGTTGCACGACCCAGAGGACATACTTGATGCATCTGGAGGACGTCCGAGGAGGAGCACCGAGAGCCGGGCATACATGGGTGAGGACCAAGACCAGCAGACCTCCGAGCGGAGATCTAGTAGCAGACGCGATCCCGGGAAACGTCAGAGGGAGGCATCTTCTAGTGGCAGTAGGGGTCATGATATCCCCTGATACGCGATGCCCGACGACGTAAGGAGGGTTGTGAAAGAGGAGATAGCAGAGCAGAATGCAGAGATTGACAGGAATCTTGACGGCTTCATGAACAAGGTGAAATCATACTTCGAGGAGGTGAAGGCCTTGTTCAGTTGCAAGTCTACGAGTATTCCACGTTCGGTCTCACAGCCTCGTCGTGGTGGTCGTCCTCCTATTGTCTCTTCGGGACGGGCTTCTTCAGCACGCCCTTCGGGCGTTGCGACTACCTGAGCAAGAGGTTCTAGTAGCTCCGGGCTACAGTACGTGAAGGCAGATGTGGGGGAGCGTTGATAGGGTGCATTTTTACACTATCATCAAAGTGTTATATTATCGTTTTCTTGTCGTATTTTGATAGTTTAGCTCATGATTTATATTGTTTATGTTATTTCGGGCTAGATTACGCTTTTGGGTTGTTTTGAGTGTTTTTAGGGCTTTTGAGTCGGGAAAACCCAAGATAAGACAAGAGGCGATGAAACCAAGGAAGAGATGAAGTATTGATCCCAAGTTCTGACTTTTCACGATTTTTTAAAAGAGTTATTCTGGAAAAGTGGAAGCATAGTATTGAAGAGGAGTTCGATAGGAGCACGTAGGCGAAAACGGAGGTCAATTCGGAGTTCGGATGAGGAAGATATGACCGAAATAAGAAAGTTGCGCAGAACCCTCTCGACCTCTCGACCCACCTCTCGATCGAGAGAGGTGTCGAGAGGTGCCTCCTGTTTTACAGACGGGATTTCTTTTAAAAGGCAAATTTTGACTTTTTCTTGGTTTCCTTGTACAATTAGGTATTGGATGTAAACTTCTACCCTATAAATACCTCTAAACCTATCATTGTAAAGCCAACAACATAGAGCCAACATTAGTCCTACATTCTTTAGATTAGTTTTTATTCTTTTCTCCATACTTTTATACTTTAGATCTAGATTTATTTTATGTATGAAGACCATTGAAGATAGAAGATTTATTCAAGATTCAAGAGTTTTTCTATCCCTTTCTCTTTTACTTTATGTTTTTACTTATGTTTAATCTTCCTTCTACCTTTCTTTTAATTATGTCTAGCTAATTTTCTTTAGTTGATTTTAGGGATTGAATGCCTAATTGAATTTATGTAAGTGTTCTTGTTTACAATTAGCCTTCCAATCTAGATGCATGTTTCATGGTGCTTATTCTCATGCATAGTTAACTGGCCATTAATTGTGTATGCATAATTATGTGTTTATGCCTTGATAGGGTAATTGCATAATAGATCTCATGAATGCATGATATGATAGTTTGGTTTTCTTAAATTGATAATTGAATTATTATATGTTTATATATAATTGATTTGGTGTCTTAGTTGAACCTAGTTGATTATATTATTGATACTTGTTCTATTTTGCACTTGATTTGATTCTTACAATTCGAAAGAATATTAGGATCTTATTAGGTGACAACTTGCATTGCTTTAATTAGGGTGTAGGTTATTTTTGCATGTATCACATTTAGATTGGATTAAATTGGTTAATTGTATTCATTAATTGTTTGCATAGATTTGATTAGGTAGGCTTCCCTAGAATCAACCTTGTTTCCTTATTTGATTTATTTATTTCCTTATTTGCTTACTTGCCTTATTTATTTAATTGTTTATTTATTTGTTTTCTTATTTGTGTTCTCTTTTATTTATTTTATTTATTTGCCTAGGATTATAATACCACATTCTTATTTTCTTAATTGCCTAGACATCAGTTTAATTCTAGAGTAGAGGTACTTTGTGTGATTTCGATATATCAATCCCCGTGGATACGATACTCGTACTTTCTTATACTATACCTATTTTTGTGTGGTAGAAAATAGTGCGATCAAATTTTGGCGCCGTTGCCGGGGATTGATTAGATTTCACATACATATTTTGAAATAGAATTAATAGGTGATTTAGGCGCTTTAATTTTCTGTTTTCGGTTTATTGATCTAACGGTTTCCTTTTCTCCTCTCTTTGATTTTAGGTAGTGCATGACCACAAAGTCTAAAGGGATAAATCCTATTCCGTTGGACTTGGAGTTAGAGCGCTCTCTAAGGGCGTTGAGGCGAGGAAAGGAGGCAAGTAAGATCAATACACCACTCTCTTCACCACCCGATTCACCAAGGAGTTTCGATTCAATGGGGGATCAAGTGAGGAAGACTTTGAACGACCGCTACAAGCCGGTCGTTGATCAATTTCAGCAAGGAGGATGGGGGACTACCGAAGCAAACAACTACGAGTTCAAGACGTCCCTCATCAACATGGTGCAAAACAATCAATATGGAGGATCACCGGCGGAGGATCCGAACGCACACTTGAAGCAATTTCTGGACATATGTGCTACATACAAGGCCAATGGAGTGTCTTCGGATTACCTCAAGCTCAGCCTCTTCGTGTGGTCTCTCAAGGACGATGCTCGGGAGTGGTTAGATGGATTGGACAAGACGGAGGTCACTACTTGGGCTGACATGTGCACCAAGTTTCTCAACAAGTTCTTCCCACCTTCGAGGGCTCAAAAGCTTATCAATGAGATCATACAGTTTCAACAATTCGAGGATGAGCACTTCTACGAGGCATGGGGGAGATTCAAGAAGCTACTACGAGCATGCCCAAATCATGGAATTAGCAAGGAGGATCAAATCACGAACTTCTATTGTGGTTTGAACAAGATGTGTAGGAAGGAGCTCGACTACGCTTCGAAAGGCGGATTTTTGAACAACGAGTATGACGTGGCCATGGAGATTATTGAGCTGACCGTGAATTCAAGCTATGAGGAGGCTGTTGACCGTCGCATTGGAAGAAGGAGAGTTGCCAACATTGGAATCGATGCTTATGAAGACTTGATGGAGAAGTACACAAAAACAGCAAAGGAGTTGGATAACATCAAGAAAGGAGTGCTTCGGTTCGATGCTATAGTTGATGAACAAGCACCCCAACCCGAAGGAGAAGATGCCAATTTCATGCAACAAGGTGGCAAGTGGAAACAAAATCAAGGAAATAATTGGCAAGGAGGACAAGGAGGTTCGACTTACCAAGGAGGGTACAAGAAGCCCTACGTTCCCAACAACCGAAATCATCCGAACTTCTCCTATGCCAATCCGAACAATGCCTTGCAACCACCTACCGGCTTCCATGTTGAGAACGGAGTCATCCAAGAGCCAAACAAGGAAATGTCTACCGACGACTTGATTCGTCAATATATGGCTCAGTCGGAGATGAGGATGACACAACAAGATGCGAAGTTGAGGACATTGGAGCTTACTCAAAGCACCTCAACCAACAACTTGGCAAGTAGCATCAATGCGTTGACCAAGCAAATGCAAATGTTGGAGACACAAATAAGTCAAATAGCCAACGCTCAAGGAGAAGTCCATAAGCCCGGCCAATTCCCAAGCAACACCGAGCAAAACCCGAAGAACAACCACCATGTTCATGCTATTGAGCTTCGGAGTGGCACAAAATACACAAATCCATCCTTGGAAGATGAGAAGAAAGGAGACGGGAGCTTCAAGAATGCGGAGCACGAAGAAACGAGGATCAACGAGCCGAGGCGAGGACCTCTCGACACCTCTCTCGATCGAGAGGTCGATCGAGAGGTCAATACTGGAGGTCAGAATCCACCTCTCGATACCCCTATCGATCGAGAGGGGGATCGAGAGGCCCACGACGAGCTGATGCAGAATCCACCTCTCGACACCTCTCTCGATCGAGAGGTGGATCGAGAGGTCAAAAGTCGAGGTCAGAAGGGACCTCTCGACACCTCTCTCGATCGAGAGGGTGATCGAGAGGCTAAGCAGCCGCCCCAATTCCCGACGTACACTCCGAAGGCCCCTTTCCCACAACGCTTGAACAAGCCGAAGCAAGACGAGAAGTATCAACGGTTTTTGGAGATGCTTCAAAAGGTCAACATCAACATCCCGCTTCTAGATGCACTATGAGACATGCCCAATCACATGAAGTTCATCAAGGATGCGGTATCGGGAAAGAAGAAGTGGGGGAAGTTTGAGACGATCAATTTGACGGAGGAGTGTAGCGCGGTCCTACAAAAGAGGCTTCCATTAAAGCAAAAGGATCCCGGGAGGTTCACATTAGCTTTCAAGATTGGTGATCACGTCTTCCAAAATGTCCTTTGTGATCTTGGTGCTAGCATCAATTTGATGCCCCTCTCTATTTTCAACCGGCTCAAGATTGGAAAGATGAAGCCGACAACTATCTCCCTACTTATGGCGGATCGATCAGTTTCTTATCCAAGGGGGATAGTTGAAGATGTGCTCGTACAAGTTCAGAATCTTGTTTTCCCGGCTGATTTTGTAGTGTTGGATATGCCCGAGGATGAGAATCAACCATTGATCTTAGGACGGCCATTTTTAGCTACGGGGAGAGCTTTGATCGATATTCAAGATGGAGATTTGACATTTAGAGTCAATGGAGAGGAATTGAAGATTTCCATCTGTGAAGCAATGAAGAGACCCGATGATCATCGAGAGGATGTTTTTGCCGTTCAAGTCTTGAAACCACCTATACCGCCGGCACCGGATGGAGCTTGCGAGGAGATTCTCGAGTTCTTAAATCAGTTGGAAGCCATTCCACCATTGAAGTTAGCCGAATTCAAGAGATCAATTGATGGAGCCATGAAGAAACTCGATGATGGGGGAGAGAAGAACTTTCATTTTGATCCACCTTGATAAGAGGTATCGTCGGGCTAAAGACGTAAAACGTAGCACTTGTTGGGAGGTAACCCAACTCTATCTTTAATTTTTAGTTTTCGTTTTATTTGTTTTCGTTTTTGTTTGAGTCTTATCTTTTATTAAGCTTTTTATCCAAGAATTTGCGAAGCTTGTGAGTTGTAGGTTTTCTCGATGAGGTTTCGGCTAGAAGAGAAGATCGATAGTAAGCTAGCTTCGGTGAAAGGTACGCTCGTTAACTTATCCACTCCTTCTTAAACTTATTCCTTCATCATGATTCGAAATAAGTTTGGGGGAGGGGGAAGTGTGGCTTTCTTAACTCGTTTACATGGGTTCTTGGATTGTAGCTTAATTTTTAGATATTTTATTAGTAGTTATTATTTTTGTTGAGTCTTAGGTATTTAAGTTGAGTCAAATAAGCATGTGATGATAGTATTGTGAATTTGGCCAATGATAGAAATTTTTATTGATTTTTGGAGAAAATTCATGATCTTTATTATGCATGGAACCTTGGCGAAGCGACGCAATTATTTTGATGAATTTGAATTGTGTTATGATGTCGGGAACTAGTTAGTTTGAACCCGTGAGATTTGAGCTTTTTGTGCATATTTATGCCTATTCTTTGATTGAGTGATCATGCATTCTTCATTGTTTCTAGAACTTGCCTTATTTCTCCATCAAGACCTTAGTATATTTATGAACTAGGAGATGATCTTAGGCCATCTTTCTTTAGCCACATGATTCCTATACACTAACCTTGTTCATAATCCTTTGTTTACCCCTTTTGAGCCTTTATTAGCCGTTCTTTGTAAAACCGGATGATAGGAGGTTTGGATGATTATGGGTATCCTTTGTTGTGGTTGGTAGTATGGAAGGAGTTGAATAGAAAATTTTGATGTGGTGTGAAAGGAGAAAATTTTAGATGCTTGTTTAAGTATAGTTAGCTATCCCTATAAGCTTAAAAAAAAAAAAAAAAAAAAAATATAGAGCCCTTGTTCATTATTAGAAAGAACATTTATTAGTTGAGCTCTAGGAAAAAAAGAGAGAAAAGAAAGAAAAAAATATATATAAGCATAAGGGGATAGTTAGCTTTGATTTGTATAGTTGGTATTGTTTGCATCTTTGATATGTTGTTGTATTGTAGTTGGTGTATTGGATGGTAGAAGATGGAGTAAAAATCCGTACTTTGGTTGGAGTTGAAAAGAGGTTGATGATTTAGAGCATTTTGAGTCACTTAGCCTATACATTCCCTACCTTAACAAATGTCCCTACATTACAAGCTTTATAAAGACCTTTTTGATCTTAGTTTGTGAATATTACATTAGGTGGAGATGTTGAGATTAGGGGCAAGCCTATGGTAAACATGTTGCATTGCATTGATGATTGAGTGAACCCCATGATGTGCATTATTATACATCTTTTCTTTGAGAGAGTTGAGTGTTCACTTATACACAATTTCACATGTTTGAGAGTGTTCTTTGATTGAATAGCATGATTTGGATTTATTGAATAGGTTGTGTTATTGATGCTAAGGTTGTATGCATAGTTTTGATCATGATCATGAGCTTGTTTTTGAAAAAAGTTTTGAGGCCTACATAGTTCACAATGCTTGAGTCTATTGTTTATTTCGTTTTTGTTATTGTTCGGGACGAACAATGTTTAAGTTTGGGGGATTTTGATAGGGTGCATTTTTACCCTATCATCTAAGTGTTATATTATCGTTTTCTTGTCATATTTTGATAGTTTAGCTCATGATTTATATTGTTTATGTTATTTCGAGCTAGATTACGCTTTTGGGTTGTTTTGAGTGTTTTTAGGGCTTTTGAGTCGGGAAAACCCAAGATAAGACAAGAGGCGATGAAACCAAGGAAGAGATGAAGTATTGATCCCAAGTTCTGACTTTTCACGATTTTGTAAAAGAGTTATTCTGGAAAAGTGGAAGCATAGTATTGAAGAGGAGTTCGATAGGAGCATGTAGGCGAAAACGGAGGTCAATTCGGAGTTCGGATGAGGAAGATATGACCGAAATAAGAAAGTTGCGCAGAACCCTCTCGACCCTCTCGACCCACCTCTCGATCGAGAGAGGTGTCGAGAGGTGCCTCCTGTTTTGCAGACGGGATTTCTTTAAAAGGCAATTTTTGACTTTTTCTTGGTTTCCTTGTACAATTAGGTATTGGATGTAAACTTCTACCCTATAAATACCTCTAAACCTATCATTGTAAAACCAACAACATAGAGCCAACATTAGTCCTACATTCTTTAGATTAGTTTTTATTCTTTTCTCCATACTTTTATACCTTAGATCTAGATTTATTTTATGTATGAAGACCATTGAAGATTGAAGATTTATTCAAGATTCAAGAGTTTTTCTATCCTTTTCTCTTTTACTTTATGTTTTTACTTATGTTTAATCTTCCTTCTACCTTTCTTTTAATTATGTCTAGCTAATTTTCTTTAGTTGATTTTAGGGATTGAATGCCTAATTGAATTTATGTAAGTGTTCTTGTTTACAATTAGCCTTCCAATCTAGATGCATGTTTCATGGTGCTTATTCTCATGCATAGTTAACTGGCCATTAATTGTGTATGCATAATTATGTGTTTATGCCTTGATAGGGTAATTGCATAATAGATCTCATGAATGCATGATATGATAGTTTGATTTTCTTAAATTGATAATTGAATTATTATATGTTTATATATAATTGATTTGGTGTCTTAGTTGAACCTAGTTGATTATATTATTGATACTTGTTCTATTTTGCACTTGATTTGATTCTTACAATTCGAAAGAATATTAGGATCTTGTTAGGTGACAACTTGCATTGCTTTAATTAGGGTGTAGGTTATTTTTGCATGTATCACATTTAGATTGGATTAAATTGGTTAATTGTATTCATTAATTGTTTGCATAGAATTGATTAGGTAGGCTTCTCTAGAATCAACCTTGTTTCCTTATTTGATTTATTTATTTCCTTATTTGCTTATTTGCCTTATTTATTTAATTGTTTATTTATTTGTTTTCTTATTTGTGTTCTCTTTTATTTATTTTATTTATTTGCCTAGGATTATAATACCACATTCTTATTTTCTTAATTGCCTAGACATCAGTTTAATTCTAGAGTAGAGGTACTTTGTGTGATTTCGATATATCAATCCCCGTGGATACGATACTCGTACTTTCTTATACTATACCTATTTTTGTGTGGTAGAAAATAGTGCGATCAAATTTTGGCGCCGTTGCCGGGGATTGATTAGATTTCACATACATATTTTGAAATAGAATTAATAGGTGATTTAGGCGCTTTAATTTTCTGTTTTCGGTTTATTGATCTAACGGTTTCCTTTTCTCCTCTCTTTGATTTTAGGTAGTGCATGAACACAAAGTCTAAAGGGATAAATCCTATTCCGTTGGACTTGGAGTTAGAGCGCTCTCTAAGGGCGTTGAGGCGAGGAAAGGAGGCAAGTAAGATCAATACACCACTCTCTTCACCACCCGATTCACCAAGGAGTTTCGATTCAATGGGGGATCAAGTGAGGAAGACTTTGAACGACCGCTACAAGCCGGTCGTTGATCAATTTCAGCAAGGAGGATGGGGGACTACCGAAGCAAACAACTACGAGTTCAAGACGTCCCTCATCAACATGGTGCAAAACAATCAATATGGAGGATCACCGGCGGAGGATCCGAACGCACACTTGAAGCAATTTCTGGACATATGTGCTACATACAAGGCCAATGGAGTGTCTTCGGATTACCTCAAGCTCAGCCTCTTCGTGTGGTCTCTCAAGGACGATGCTCGGGAGTGGTTAGATGGATTGGACAAGACGGAGGTCACTACTTGGGCTGACATGTGCACCAAGTTTCTCAACAAGTTCTTCCCACCTTCGAGGGCTCAAAAGCTTATCAATGAGATCATACAGTTTCAACAATTCGAGGATGAGCACTTCTACGAGGCATGGGGGAGATTCAAGAAGCTACTACGAGCATGCCCAAATCATGGAATTAGCAAGGAGGATCAAATCACGAACTTCTATCGTGGTTTGAACAAGATGTGTAGGAAGGAGCTCGACTACGCTTCGAAAGGCGGATTTTTGAACAACGAGTATGACGTGGCCATGGAGATTATTGAGCTGACCGTGAATTCAAGCTATGAGGAGGCTGTTGACCGTCGCATTGGAAGAAGGAGAGTTGCCAACATTGGAATCGATGCTTATGAAGACTTGATGGAGAAGTACACAAAAACAGCAAAGGAGTTGGATAACATCAAGAAAGGAGTGCTTCGGTTCGATGCTATAGTTGATGAACAAGCACCCCAACCCGAAGGAGAAGATGCCAATTTCATGCAACAAGGTGGCAAGTGGAAACAAAATCAAGGAAATAATTGGCAAGGAGGACAAGGAGGTTCGACTTACCAAGGAGGGTACAAGAAGCCCTACGTTCCCAACAACCGAAATCATCCGAACTTCTCCTATGCCAATCCGAACAATGCCTTGCAACCACCTACCGGCTTCCATGTTGAGAACGGAGTCATCCAAGAGCCAAACAAGGAAATGTCTACCGACGACTTGATTCGTCAATATATGGCTCAGTCGGAGATGAGGATGACACAACAAGATGCGAAGTTGAGGACATTGGAGCTTACTCAAAGCACCTCAACCAACAACTTGGCAAGTAGCATCAATGCGTTGACCAAGCAAATGCAAATGTTGGAGACACAAATAAGTCAAATAGCCAACGCTCAAGGAGGAGTCCATAAGCCCGGCCAATTCCCAAGCAACACCGAGCAAAACCCGAAGAACAACCACCATGTTCATGCTATTGAGCTTCGGAGTGGCACAAAATACACAAATCCATCCTTGGAAGATGAGAAGAAAGGAGACGGGAGCTTCAAGAATGCGGAGCACGAAGAAACGAGGATCAACGAGCCGAGGCGAGGACCTCTCGACACCTCTCTCGATCGAGAGGTCGATCGAGAGGTCAATACTGGAGGTCAGAATCCACCTCTCGATACCCCTATCGATCGAGAGGGGGATCGAGAGGCCCACGACGAGCTGATGCAGAATCCACCTCTCGACACCTCTCTCGATCGAGAGGTGGATCGAGAGGTCAAAAGTCGAGGTCAGAAGGGACCTCTCGACACCTCTCTCGATCGAGAGGGTGATCGAGAGGCTAAGCAGCCGCCCCAATTCCCGACGTACACTCCGAAGGCCCCTTTCCCACAACGCTTGAACAAGCCGAAGCAAGACGAGAAGTATCAACGGTTTTTGGAGATGCTTCAAAAGGTCAACATCAACATCCCGCTTCTAGATGCACTACGAGACATGCCCAATCACATGAAGTTCATCAAGGATGCGGTATCGGGAAAGAAGAAGTGGGGGAAGTTTGAGACGATCAATTTGACGGAGGAGTGTAGCGCGGTCCTACAAAAGAGGCTTCCATTAAAGCAAAAGGATCCCGGGAGGTTCACATTAGCTTGCAAGATTGGTGATCACGTCTTCCAAAATGTCCTTTGTGATCTTGGTGCTAGCATCAATTTGATGCCCCTCTCTATTTTCAACCGGCTCAAGATTGGAAAGATGAAGCCGACAACTATCTCCCTACTTATGGCGGATCGATCAGTTTCTTATCCAAGGGGGATAGTTGAAGATGTGCTCGTACAAGTTCAGAATCATGTTTTCCCGGCTGATTTTATAGTGTTGGATATGCCCGAGGATGAGAATCAACCATTGATCTTAGGACGGCCATTTTTAGCTACGGGGAGAGCTTTGATCGATATTCAAGATGGAGATTTGACATTTAGAGTCAATGGAGAGGAATTGAAGATTTCCATCTATGAAGCAATGAAGAGACCCGATGATCATCGAGAGGATGTTTTTGCCGTTCAAGTCTTGAAACCACCTATACCGCCGGCACCGGATGGAGCTTGCGAGGAGATTCTCGAGTTCTTAAATCAGTTGGAAGCCATTCCACCATTGAAGTTAGCCGAATTCAAGAGATCAATTGATGGAGCCATGAAGAAACTCGATGATGGGGGAGAGAAGAACTTTCATTTTGATCCACCTTGATAAGAGGTATCGTCGGGCTAAAGACGTAAAACGTAGCACTTGTTGGGAGGTAACCCAACTCTATCTTTAATTTTCAGTTTTCGTTTTATTTGTTTTCGTTTTTGTTTGAGTCTTATCTTTTATTAAGCTTTTTATCCAAGAATTTGCGAAGCTTGTGAGTTGTAGGTTTCTCGATGAGGTTTCGGCTAGAAGAGAAGATCGATAGTAAGCTAGCTTCGGTGAAAGGTACGCTCGTTAACTTATCCACTCCTTCTTAAACTTATTCCTTCATCATGATTCGAAATAAGTTTGGGGGAGGGGGAAGTGTGGCTTTGTTAACTCGTTTACATGGGTTCTTGGATTGTAGCTTAATTTTTGGATATTTTATTAGTAGTTATTATTTTTGTTGAGTCTTAGGTATTTAAGTTGAGTCAAATAAGCATGTGATGATAGTATTGTGAATTTGGCCAATGATAGAAATTTTTATTGATTTTTGGAGAAAATTCATGATCTTTATTATGCATGGAACCTTGGCGAAGCGACGCAATTATTTTGATGAATTTGAATTGTGTTATGATGTCGGGAACTAGTTTGTTTGAACCCGTGAGATTTGAGCTTTTTGTGCATATTTATGCCTATTCTTTGATTGAGTGATCATGCATTCTTCATTGTTTCTAGAACTTGCCTTATTTCTCCATCAAGACCTTAGTATATTTATGAACTAGGAGATGATCTTAGGCCATCTTTCTTTAGCCACATGATTCCTATACACTAACCTTGTTCATAATCCTTTGTTTACCCCTTTTGAGCCTTTATTAGCCGTTCTTTGTAAAACCGGAGAAGATATCACGCCGGTAAGAAATCACGCCGGCGTTATATATTTTCCGGCGATATGTCTCCGGCGTGAATTTCACCGTAATTTTTTAATTTTATTTTTGTAAGCTTATTATCTTATCTATTAATTTAAAATTGATGTTCGTGTGCCTAATTTTGAACAAAACGTGTATTTAAGATTACGAATTTGATTCGACATTAGGCGTTAAATATATATTTCATATAAATTCTACATTATTTTACATTGTATGCCTATAGAATTTTTGGTTATTCTGATGTTTAAATTTAGTTCATATAACTTTGAATTGACGTGGATTTGAATCTTTGTTAATTTTTAGAATTTGATTGCACGTTTAGAATTGAATTCAAGAATCGTAAATGTTTAGAACTGAAATGAATAATCGTTGACCTCTTCTTTTTAATTTATTGAAAATTCAAAAATGAATATACACAAATAAGAATAAAAGAAATATAATCTCGAAATTCACGCCGGACACAACCCTCCGAAATTCATATCACGCCGGCGTTATTTGTGTTCCGGCGGGTTGTGTCTGGCGTGAATTTCGAAATATCAACCATTGTGGTGTTTTTTTTTATATGACCTTTTTAATATCACTTAACGATTAAAACGACATAAAAACATTGAATAAACGAGTTTTAAATTAAACAATACACTTATAGGTGTTACTCATTCGACTTGGTTTGCACAGGGTTGCCTTGCACCGTGTTGTTCGCCGCATTGACGACATCGCCGAGAGGCACGCCGGATTGTCCTTTCTCGTCCCCCCCTACGTATACGTTCCGTTGGTCTCCCTGCTTGATGGACATACGGATTGGGTAGAATTTGTATACCGGATTAGGCCCTCGGCACCGTCCAATCTTCTTTTTTGGGAACTGGAAATATTTGACGGTTGTAAATTTTGGCATACGTATCCCTTCTGTAGTAGTGCGCAATGTATTGATCTACCGCCTGGCCATTTTCCCTCTTAAAATAAATAAATGTCAGTCGTACACGAAATATTAAATAATTGAGTTTAAATATATAACTTACATCATTGCTGCGATCGAGTGTGCAACGGTATGCAATCGAATTGCCATCTGTTGCAGTCACACAACATGTTCTTCAAGTCCACATGGTATACGCGATCTAGTGTCAGCACTTTGAAATGCGGCAAGTCGAGGCTGATCCGTGAGACCTTGTACCTATGCGATCGTTCCAACTGGACTCCTATTTTTTGCCTCGCCTCTTCACATATGGGGTGGGTGTCGTTGCGACACTTGAGTCTTCTCTCATTGAACCATCATTCGATAACGAGCTTCGCAGCATCGAGGCAAGAAACTATAGGCAGTCGACGTGCCCAAAGGAGGGAGTTGTTGAAAGACTCTGCGGCGTTCGAGGTTAGGGTACTGAACCGTCGAACGGGGCACATGCTTCGAGCCCACCTAGCAGGTCCGTTTTCCATAACCTTCTGGTACGCAGCGGGGTTGGTGTTAAGCATTGATGCCATGATGTTGTGGAATTCGTCAAGATCGTACGTGTACGCAGCTTTTAGGAACATGGCACCGATAACCAAACCTTATGTCATGTGCTGACTCAGGTGGTAGTAACACAACCCATGGTGCGCCTCCGGAAAAACTTGAGATATGACATACTCAATCGAAACATGATGATCAGAGACAATCAATGAGTCAGTCAAGTTCCCGTAAGCCCTCCTCAGACCCCTCATGAACCAAGTCCATGAATCGTGATTCTCTTTAAGCCCTACACCGTATGCCAAGGGAAATAGTTGCTCGTTCGCATCCTTCGCTACAGCTACGAACATGACGCCGCTGTTCTTACCCTTCAGGTGCGTGGCGACAATGGATA
Source organism: Thymus mandschuricus (assembly GCA_029379335.1). Lineage (NCBI taxonomy): Eukaryota > Viridiplantae > Streptophyta > Magnoliopsida > Lamiales > Lamiaceae > Thymus > Thymus mandschuricus. The sequence continues at coordinate 13,674,815 of CM057071.1, forward strand.
TAACTGGCCTGATATACCCGTATTTGTACGCAGCTATTGAGGCAGCGAGGGCAACGAACACCTGTCGAAATTGGCACTCCTCGTCAATGTCGAGATCGGTGATTGTGCCGGCGTTTGAAGTCTCGAGAGCATGGAGGTAGGCGGGCAGATCTTGGAACGACTCTTTGTGTTTCCCCAAAGATAATCTCCACGGTCTGAATCCTCCCCCTCAAGCAGACGTTGTAACTCGCCTTAATGCCGAACGACGAGAGCAACTTGTTCTGAATGATCCTAGGCTTCATTATCGCGGAGTCGCGTAGGATCCTCTTCGCAAAGTACGCCGCAATAACTTTAGATCGGATCTTATTTCTTTCGACCGTCTGTATACCGGAAGACCCGCATGAGTGTTTGGGTTCAAACACTGAAATGACCCAATTACAGCCTTTGCTTACGGCACGAATGTTGAAGATGCAATCTTCGTCCGCCGTGCATCTAAAGACCAGCCTCTTCTTATTCGACTTATTGGCGTAGAAATTTTTTCGACTCTCCATCTACCACAGACCGACAACAGTATACAGATCCTCCTTGCTTTTGAAATATGCACCATACCCCAGATCGACGATATGCCAGTCTTCCTCGTTGAACACTGCAGATTCTGTAGGCTGGAGTGGGACCACCGGCACTAACCAATTCCTCATGTGCTCCGTATCAGTATCCAGAGGTGGTTGGCTCCTACCGTGCAGGTCTGGAAACATCATACCAACAGTCTGTTGAACCTGCCTTCTTCAGCTATCCAGGCGGTCCACTCGGCCATTAGGGCCCTAGGAATTTGCCTACCTTCACCCCACACACTTGACTGATCGCTGTCCTCGGTGGAGACGTCGCACGACGGCTCATATTCATCCTCATCGTCATCATTGTTGGGAATTGTTAAGGACTAAATTGTTAAGGGGGAACTTCATGGGACATTTGATAAATAAAGTCATTTGTTTTGATTAGATCCCAAAACCCCAAGCGTCCTTTTCCCAAGCGACCCATTTTGATGTAGTTAATAGGTTAGAATTTTTCTAAGCCTACACTGTTAGGATGGCTCTTTTATTTTGCTTAGATTAGGCTTCAAAAGTTCAAGTGAAGGCCACTCGCTTGAGTGTGTTTTCCAAAGCGAAGCAAGTCAAGCAAGTTGAAGTGAAGCGTGCCGAAGAATAGCGAAGCGAAGCGATCGCTACAGTAGATTCTAAGTGAGTCTGCCAAAGTGAAGCGAAGCGAGCGCTACAGTTCAAAGCAAGCGAAGCGAGTCTACCGAAGCGGAGCGAAGCGAAGCGAAGCGAAGCGAAGCAAGCGCTAAAGCAAAACGAAGCAAACGCTGCAAAGCTAAGCAAAGCGACCCGCTATAATATGATCCTAAAGCGACTCACTTCGGAGCGGCCGCTACAACTTCAAACCGAAGCGAGCCACTACCTACCAGAAAGCGACAACACAAATTCCCGCTCCGAATTTGAATTTCAGTCAACTAGAGATCTTTGCATTAATTGCGAGATCTCCACTTGTCGAACGAGGAGAGGAGCAGCGGAGTTGACTGCCAGGCCGACAAAGACGCCGCAACAGTACTGGCTCGCTCCAGTTACTGTTAAACTTGGAACTTAGCCATTTTCGGCAAAGAGCCAAAACTGCGCGTCTGCAAAAGCTACTGCCTGCGCAAGTACTGTCGAGAGGAGGAGGGACAAGGCCACCAACCAAGCAACGGATCTTAGCCAACCCTCCGCCTATAAATAGTGAAGGATGAAGACGTGAAGAAGTAGAACACTACTTGCGCATTCGAGCCTACTGCAAACAAACACTCCCAAGCCTTCGAGCAAATCTTCGAGTCTTTGTTTCAAGTGTTCTCCGAGTTTCCAGTCCATCGGAACTCGTCTTCACAACCTTCACACTTAGATTCTAAGCCCACTTCAAATATCCAAGCTTAGAAGAAGAACTCTACCCATCTTTGCATCTACTGTAAAGAGTTCTTCATTAGTGTGTTCATCAACCAAAAACCCTAAACTGTTGTCTGTTAGGTTTTTGAGTCGTCGTTAGGTTGTTCAGATCTAAGGCCCTTCTTTCATCGATTGAAGAAGCCTCGATCGTAGAGTTGAGATCCAAGCTTACACTTACATCGTTTGTGTAAAGCTCGATCGAAGCTAGGCTGTAAGGAGAGCCCGTAATCTCCCTGTCTGTCTGACTGAAGCGAGTGAAGCTTCCAGTCTTTGTTAGGTTTGTGTAGTGAACCCGCAATCACTACGTCTGTCGTTTGATCTAGGCAAGTGAAGCCCGATCCCGACCAGGTTTTTGAAGGACCCGTAACCTTCAAGTTCTTGAGTGAAAAGAACAGTTGCCGTCGTGCAACAAAGTGGACGTAGGAGCGTTATCTCCGAACCACTATAAATCTCTGTGTCGTATCTCTCTTACCTTAATCTTTTTACAGTATTCGATTATCCATTGCACGTGCATATAAACAAACTTAACTTGGATTTTCAATTACTTAGGAAAGATTTTAGCTCACCAAATTCCGCACAAAGAGTAAAGTCTCACTCTTGATCAAGCTCTAAGCTTAGGACAAGAGATTCGTGATTGCTTTTGATCTAGCCCTCGGATAGGTCTTTGCATTTCCAAAGAGCACTTTACTTTATACTCTGAGTTAAGGAATTGAAGTTGAAAAACTTCAAAATACGTATTCACCCCCCCCCCTCTACGTATTTTTCCTATAGCAAACCGGGACCAACAAGTGGTATCAGAGCAGCGGTTCTTTCGAGCCTCTGCTTTGCATATCCGAAGTGAGTCCCCACTCACTTCACGTTGTCTCACTGAACCGGATCCTATTTCCTAAGTGCATCAAAACCGCACCCACGCATATTGCATTTACTGCTGATAGTTTGCTATGTCTACATACAGTGCATCAAATCTTCCACAGTTCTCGATCGAAGGATACGAGATATGGAGTTTCCGAGTCGAGAGCTTCCTATGCTCAATCCACGACCGGATGTGGGAAGTCATTGAAGACGGACCAATCGAAATCAAGAAAGCCATATCTGTGGAGGTTCCAGCCGCTGAAGGTCGTCCAGCCCACGTTCGACAACAGTACGTGGAGAAGGATAAGGATGAGTATACTCCAAATGATTTCAAAGTTGCCAACCTCGACAAGATTGCACGCCACACGATGCACAGCACCGTGTCGGACGCCTACCTTCCAAGGATTAGGAAGTGCGCAACAGCAAAGGAAATGTGGGAAACTCTAGCCCTCATTTCTCAAGGCACAGACAAAATCAAGGAGAACAAGCTCGCCGTTCAGATGCGGGAGTTTGAAAATCTGGTGATGAAGTCAGGAGAGTCCATCGACGCCTTCGAGCTGAGAGTTACCAACATTACTGCAACTCTCAACTCGCTTGGGAAGGAACTCACAGACAAGGAAGTAAATCTGAAAATAGTCCGTGCTCTCACAAGGAAGTGGCAGACCATGAAGGAGCTATATCTAGCTACCAAGGATCTAACAAAGCTAACGCCAGAAGTGCTGTTCTCCGAGCTCAAAGCTCACGAGTTTGATCTAAATCGAATGAGCCTCGACGACGAGGATGAAGCGCCCACTACGTCAAAAGGAGTAGCGTTCAAAGCTGCCGAAGGGCCAAGCGAGCAGTCGCTAGCCAAGATGACAAGAGAAGAATTGGAAGAACACATTGCGTTCTTATCCAAGAACTTCAACAAGATGAACTCTCGAGTGGGCAAGTACAAAAGATTCTACAAGCAGTACAAAGGGAGGAGCACTGATGCTCGAGAAGGAAAAGGAAAGAGAGAAGAGACGACCAAGCCGATCCCGCGCGACATGATGGAAGTGGAATGTTACCACTGCCACAAGATGGGCCACTACAAATCCGATTGCCCAAAGCTAAGTGCCAAAGAGCGCGAAGAATTGAAGGCCAAGAGGGATGCTCCAAGGCGAGCGCTTGTAGCAAGTGAAGTGCCGGTCGCTACAACCGAAGATCCACCAAGCGACTCAGACGCATTCACCGATCCAAATTCCAGTGATGGTGAGGATCTTGGATTTATGGCGCTCACCGATGAAGAAACAGGAGAGGTATTCTTCTATCCTTCAATCACTTCAATTACACTAGCACACACTGTCAATGAGGAAGAACAATCCTCTACATGGAGTGAGTTGTTTGACAAACACCAGAAATTGTCAAGCGACCACGAAGTGGTAAAACAAGCTTTGTCTCGAAGCGAGAAGGAGAACCGAAAGCTAGCCCGTGAGCTTGACGAAGTCAAACTTAATTTAAGGGCTATGACTAGTAAGTTCGAGGATCTCTTCGCTAGACATCAAAGCTTGGAGGGAAGGTATGAAACCCAATCCACTCTAGTTGCCAATTTGAATAAAGCATCATACGCTAGACAGGCACTAGAGAGTTCGCTTCTGCCCTTTTGTAGGAAAGCAGGCCTTGGATATGAGGGTGGACCTCCCAAGCCGACTGTCTTTGTTGGTGCATCACACACTACACCATCAGTCACTTTGGAATTGCCCACTGCATCCAAAGTGACCACCAACAAAGATAAAGGCAAAGTGGCTGAGAACCCTAAAAGGAAGCCAATGAAGATGTCTATATCTTTAAGGGCAGATCCTAAGGGCAAGCAAAGTTCAACAGTCCCTAGCACTCAACATGCTAAGTCTAACCAATCCAAGGGTAAAGGGAAAACTGTTGAAGCTTCTAAGTCTCAAGCCAAGACACGAGAGACAAAGGATCTACCTCCTAAAAAGAGGAGTAATGTCTATGTGTCACGTTATCCGGACTGGAGATGGTCCAACCGGACTAACGTTGAGGGGGAAGAACTTGAAGCACCCAAGAGGCCGCTTCAAACTTCCAAGGTTACTCAAGCGAGTCGGAGTCAAAACCCTAGTTGGACCGCTTCGAGGAAACCAAGCGAGCCGCTTCAACAGACTAGAAACCCTAAGTCAGTCTCTAAACCCAAAGCTAATCCGAAGCGAGTCGCTTCAGGATATAAGCAAAGTGGGAAGAGCATAGGTAGGTCTGAAGCGAGCCGCTACCCCTCTTGCACACACTGTTGCACGTGTGAAGCTGCTTCTAGGCAGTACACCAAGTTTTCAAAGGTCGAGAAGCCCAAGACACAAGCTTCATCTCAAAAGAAAGTGAAGCAAGTGTGGGTACCTAAGGGAACTAACCTGCAAGGACCCAAACTGATTTGGGTACCAAAATCTGTCTAATTGCAGGTGAGCGCCGTGGATCCCATGCCAAGTGAGGGTCAACTAGTTTGGTACTTGGACAGTGGATGTTCAAGACACATGACCGGCATGAAAGCTCTACTTCACAACTACATAGAGAAGAAGGGTCCACACGTAACCTTTGGTGACAACTCTCGAGGAAGCACCAGGGGATACGGCGCACTAAAAATTGGAAAGCTCACAATTGAAGAAGTCTCCTATGTGGAAGGACTCAAGCACAACCTGTTATCTATTTCACAGTTTTGTGATAAAGGGTACAGGGTGGAGTTCATTTCCAACAAGTGTATTGTGAAGAGCAAACTCACATCCCAGATTGTGCTCACTGGAGTTAGACAAAGGAATGTCTACATAGCACAATGGGACAGCTGCAAGGAGGAAACTTGTCTAGTTGCAAGAAGTGCTACAGAAATTGGATGGCTATGGCACAGACGCTTGAACCACCTCAATTTCAAAGCTATCAATCGCTTAGCTCGAAAAGGTTTGGTGCAAGGCATACCGAATGAAGTCTTCATCAGAGACCATCCATGCTCACCATGCCAACGAGGGAAGCAGACGAAGAAGCACTTCGCCAGTCTCGAAGAAGCCTCATCAAAGCGAGTGCTCGAGCTGCTTCACATGGATCTGTTTGGTCCAGTTACTCCAGTTAGTGTAAATGGAAGGAAGTACACTCTAGTTGTAGTCGACGATTTCTCTCGCTACACATGGGTTGTATTTCTATTCAGCAAGAAGGAGACACTGACCAAACTGCCACAACTGCTCAAGCGATTGGCGGTGGAAAAGAATCAAGCTATAGTGACCATTCGCTCCGACAAAGGCACAGAGTTCCTGAACTCTACAATTGAAGCGTACTGCACGGAGCATGGCATAGCACATCAAACTTCTTCAGCACGCACTCCTCAGCAGAATGGAGTTGCTGAAAGAAGAAATCGAATCATCAAAGAAGCCGTTCGCACCATGATTGCTGACTCGAAGCTTCCGATGAAGTATTGGGCTGAAGCTGCCAACACGGCGTGCTACACACAGAATCGGACGCTTCTCAACAAACGGCACGACAAAACACCATATGAAATATGGACAGGGAGAATTCCTAACATATCTTATTTCCATATTTTTGGTTGTAGGGTCTTCATTCACAACAATGGGAAGTCACAGTTGAAAGCCTTTGAAAGCAAAGCAGATGAAGGAGTATTCTTAGGATACTCTACATCTAGCAAAGCCTACAGAGTATTCAACTGTAAAACCCTAATTGTGGAGGAATCACCCCATGTCGTATTTGATGAATCTTCTTTAAGTCTTCCACAGGAACAGGCCCAAGCGAATGAAAAGAATCAAAGCAAGGAACCCTCAAATCAACTCACTTGGGACGTGCTTGATGAAGATGATGAGATCAAGGACTCAAGCGAGCAGGATCCCAAAGGAGAAGTCGAAGCTGCCCCCAAGATTCCTGAAGCTAGTGCAGGCCAAGCACCCAATCCTGTCACTTCAGACGGTGAAGCGAGCGACAAGGAAGCGGATGAAGATGAAGCTGGCGGATCAAAGCGAGCGTGGCTCAAGGATCACTCACCTAGCCAAATCATTGGAGATCCATCCAAGGGTGTAGTGACCAGAAGTCAAGTGTTTGGAGAAAGTGCCATGTTCAGTTGCTTTCTCTCAAACATTGAGCCATCAAGCGTGGAGGAAGCCCTAGCCGATTCTAACTGGGTGATCGCCATGCAAGAAGAGCTGAATCAGTTCACCAGGAACGACGTATGGTACCTCGTGGATCGTCCCAAGTTTCAGCATGTTATTGGCACCAAGTGGGTGTTCAAGAACAAGACGGACGAGGACCACAACGTAGTGAGGAACAAGGCGCGACTAGTTGCCAAAGGCTACTGCCAAGAGGAAGGAATCGACTTTGACGAGACCTTCGCTCCAGTGGCAGTCTTGAAGCGATCCGTTTATTTCTAGCCTATGCAGCGGCCAAGAAATTCAAAGTGTACCAAATGGATGTGAAGAGCGCATTCCTCAACGGTGAACTCAAGGAAGAAGTGTATGTGGAGCAGCCACCGGGTTTCGAGCAGGGAGATAAAGTGTATCGCTTGAAGAAAGCCCTGTATGGGTTGAAGCAAGCTCCCAGAGCTTGGTATGATACATTATCTCAATTCCTAGTGGAAAATGGATTCCAAAAGGGAAAGATAGATCGGACTCTCTTCACCATCAATCATGGAGATGATATGCTATGGGTCCAGATCTACGTAGACGACATCATATTTGGGTCACCAAACCAGTCGCTTAGCGAGAAGTTTGGAGAGCTAATGAAGACCAAGTATGAGATGTCGATGATTGGCTTGATGAGCTGCTTTCTAGGTCTTCAAGTGAAGCAGCAGGATAATGGAATTTTCATCAACCAGGCCAAGTACACTCGAGATATGCTTGCCAAGTTTGGTGTTCAACATGCTAAAGCTGTGAAGATTCCTATGAATACCAACTGGAAGATGGAGCCAGACGAAGGAGGAAAATCTGTAGATCCTACAGATTATCGTGCCCTAATTGGGTCACTTCTCTATCTCACTGCAAGTAGGCCAGATATTGCTTTTGCAGTCGGAGTCTGCGCTCGCTTCCAAAGCAATCCCAAACACAGCCATCTTGAAGCTGCCAAAAGGATTCTTCGATATTTGAAGGGCACTGTCAACATGGGTCTGTGGTATCCAGCAGAAGACAATTTGGAGCTCACTGGATATTCCGATGCTGACTATGGAGGCTGCCGAGTTGATAGGAAATCAACGTCGGGCACATGTCAGTTCTTAGGAAGCAAGCTAATCTCATGGTTCTCAAAGAAGCAAACAAGTGTAGCCACTTCAACAACGGAAGCTGAATATATGGCCGCAGGAAGCTGCTGTTCTCAAATCCTATGGCTTCGTCAACAGTTGAAGGACTACAAAGTTGAAGCGAATGAAATTCCGATCTTCTGCGACAACAACAGTGCCATATGTATCTCGCAGAATCCAGTGCTTCACACCAGATGCAAGCACGTGGAAATTCGACATCACTTCATTCGTGATCATGTCGAGAAGAAGGATATCAAGCTCGAGAAAATTCATACCGATCTCCAGCGAGCAGATATTCTCACCAAGCCTCTAGCTGAGTCTCGTTTCAACCAGCTATGCATGGAATTAGGGTTATTAGACCCTGGTGAAGAATGCTAGTTCCAGGATGCACGAAGGAGTGTTCGCTTGTTCTCATGAGCGTCACTCACTTCGGATCTTCACCAACTCAAGCGAGCCACTTCAAAACTCACTCGCTTGAAGAAAATGAAGTTAGGTGGAGAAAGGTGGAGTATTGGAAGAAGTTCCCTACCAACTTATTGGAATTGTTAAGTATATGGTTAAGGGGGAACTAATGCTTCTCTCGGAGCAAGCTACTTCCAAAGCAAGCAAGATTGCAGCAATCTTGAATTCTGCATCGCTTCAATTTGCCCTAGCTTGGGTCAAAGCGAGCCGACTGCAGATTCATTCTTTAGAATGTAGGAAAGCTTGAAGGTTTACCTTTTTATACAAAAGGTTGCAGGGCTGGTGACATGCTTCTGCGTAAAATACGAGATTGTCTTGTCAGAGCATTCTCATTGTCATCCTGTCCATTTCTGCTCTGAGATAAGGACTTGTACTCATCCCCCATTCGTCGTGAATAAGTACACTTACGTGATGCTCCCTTCGGGTTGTAGTAAGCTTGTGTACTTTATTCATTTTCTCCCCCATTCACTTCGATGGAGGACTCTCTAATTCGTAGAGGAAGATGAATGCCATGAAGATGAATGCCATGAAGATCTAACTCAACGTGTAGCATTCAACATGTGGCATCTAATTCAAGTGAAGTCTTCAATTTGTGGTATCAATCTCCTACGAAGTGAGATTGACTGGTAAGTGTTTCAATTTTAAAGTACACTAAGTGAGCCGAAGCGTGCTAGAAACCTTCACTCACTACGTGGAAAATATGAAATGAATCTGACACAAATACAAAGAGGAAAACACTCTTGTTTATCCTCGAAGTATGTAAGTCAGAAACATTTTAAATTAAGCAAAGAAATTCAATTTCCTATTCCAGTCGCTTCAGATGGCCAAGCGAGTGCTTCGTCACTCAAGGCTAGCCATCGCAAGCGAGTGCAGAACAGTCACTCAAGCGAATGCCTCTCAAGCGAGTCAAGGCGTAGCGGCCCAACTCGAAGCGAGCGGGCATGAAGCGAGTATGAGCTGTCTGCACTCGAGTGCAATTTTACTTTCTGCTGTGCATTTAATGCAGGTGCAGGAACGACGGAAATAACGGGCGCGTGTTCACACGCTTGAATTTGAAGCGGGAAAAGGCGGAAAAGATCCAGCCGTCGAATCTCAACAGCCCCCAATCTGGAACCGTTCGATCAAAGCCGTATACGACAAGCCAACCAAAGAAGGCCACGTGGCGACGCCGAGCAAGTGGCGGTTCACTTTAACTGTGATGACGCCGGACACGTCAGATCCATCACCGCACGTCCGCCGCCTACCTACAGGATTTTCGGCGTTATTACCGTCCTACCCCTGCCACGTCAGCCATAACCTATTTCTATATATATGGGACGAGGCAGAACTGCAAACCTTTCACAGCCTTCTAAATTTGCCATTCTCGTGTTAGATCTGCAATTACTCTGCAACTCACGAGTCTCAACCCCTTCTATTTCATTGTTAAAATTTTTCTTCAAAGTTCTTTCAAAATCCACCATGGGAAAGAAGAAGAATACTGTGACAATGGAGGAGTTCATGACAAATGTTGGTGAGCACATCAACGTCGAGCCCCATCTCGACCCTATTGTCGTCGAAGTAAATGGCTTCTTCCGTAGAGCCGTGACCACGGCCGGTCTATGGAAGTTCATAACGTTAGTGCCGACGAAGATTCTGGCGAAAGCCATTGGAGAGATTCTGCTGAATCTGAGGAAGGACCAAAATACTTCCTCATTCACTAATCCACAAACCAGGAAGCCGGTGGAGGTTAATATGAGTAAACTCATCGAGGTGTTCGATCTGCCAAGAGAAGGAGGAGATTCTCTGCTAGATCTAGGTCTTTCGGCCGGAGAGCAGTATGACCGATTTGCAGTCGCTGGAGCTAATCCGAATTTCAAGGAAGCCAACATTCGCAAAAGCTTGAAGAAACCGTTCAATCTCATCTGCGAACTCTTTACGAAGAGCATCGCATGCTATGTTGGATCCTTTGATACGCTGTCGGAGACGAAACTGATCGGAACCGCCATGATCGTCGACAGTCTCGCCGGAACAAAGTTTAACTGGAACGGGTGGCTTCTCAAGCAAATCCACGAAGCTGCTGACGATTTTGCATTCGTACCAGGAACTCCAGATAAGATTCTGCGCAAAGGAAAATTGAAACTCTTTTCCAGACTGTCTGTCGCACTGGAGATGAAGTTTCCAGAGATGATATGGCCAGAATCTGACACGATCATCTACAACAAGCACACCATCTTCTACGACAAGTGGAAGAAAACAAAAATCCCAATGGATCAGGGACTTCTAGTTGTAGAAGTGCCCGCAGCAAAGCAAGGGAAGAAGAGAGTGAAGCAAGACACTTCACCTGTCCAAGAAAGCGAGGCTGTGAAGAAGCCGCTTGAGGACATTGAAGTTAACAAATCCCAATCCTCACCTACTGAATCTACCCAAATCCCTGAGCACACCCCAACCATGCATGAGAAGAAGCTAATGAGGGATCATGCAGAAGAGATGGAGGTTAAAAACGCAGAGATTGTAAGTCTACAAGACGAGATCATCAAAAAGAAGATGGAGTTGAAGGAGAATGAGAAAGTGTTGGAGGCACAAGTAAATCTGGTGAATGATCTCAAGGACTCGCGTGACGCAGAACGGAGCCACTTGAGAGTGGTGAATACCAAACTGGTCACAGTTGGTAAAGAGAAGGAGACGTTGGAAAAGGAGGTGAAGGAGTTGAAAAAGAAACTGGAGAATAAGGAGGGAGAGTTGGTGATGAAAGAAAACGAACTCCTCAGTACCAAGAAGACTCTTGACTTACTTCGATCCCAATTGAAGAAAGTCAAAGAGGAGAGTGCCATTGACAAGCGAGAGCTTGAAAGTCTAAGGAGAAATGCTGGATTGTCGGAAAAGCAAGTCCTCGAGTCTCGAACGGAAGAAATGTTTCATATTGTACTTGACAAGATTGAGGTATTTCACAAGTCTCTTACTGGAAAGACAAGCGTCCCAACCCCTGGTTTTGATGATGCCAAAAAGGGGGAAGGGATGGTACTGAAAAATGTCAATCTGTTGGAGCCACAAGGTGGAGGAATTGGAGCTGTTGAAGCAGAGAGATTGTTGAAGGAGAGTAGTGGTGCTGGAGAAGAGGAGAGAGAGGCGAAGTCTGCAAAGAAAGGCAAAGAAAAGCTCACTAAGCCTGAAGAACCCCGCAAGCCACTTGGAGATAAAGTGCTTGCCTCTTCCATTGCTCGACATCCTCCAGTTACTGTGCTAACAAAGGAGGAAAGGCGGAAGCTAGCAGAGGCGAGCGAGACTATGGCTTGGGAGAGCGAGCGCCAGTCTAACTTGAAAACTCTTGCAGGTACTTCAAGTTCTCAAGCGCCCACTTCAGACGAAGCACCCACTTCATCTGCCCCATCATCAATAGTGAAGCGAACAGATCCAGAAACTGAGAGAGATGATTCAGCGACCAAACGCCAAAAGGTTGAGAAGGCAGTTGTTCCAAGGGCAGAGAAGGAAAAGAGGACAAGGACAAAACGACTGCAAGTCATTGACGAACGAATTGAGAAAAATTTCAATGAAATGAAAGTCATCCAGTCCGTTTTGGTCAGAAGTATCTTTGTTCCAATCACGCCAGAAGAATCCGATGCATGCCTAGATCAGGCTATGATCGACACTTGTCACAAGACTGCGAAAGAAATGATTGACTCTGGCCGCTACCCTCTCAGAGAAGAACGCAATTACATTCGCAAGCAACTCAACAAGAAGCTTCCTTTCTGGAGCAGCGAGTCAGGAAAGAAGTTCAAAACAATCATAGCACAGATGTCCAGCCGGTCGGAGGAGGAGTTGGCTGTGCGCAGAAATGAGCACCCTGATGCCCGTGAGATTGAGCAGTTCATTCCTGACGAACTACTCGAGCAATGGCTATACTACAAGGAGAAGTTTATCAAAGCTTACTACTATTGGGAGGTAGTGCCATTGCAGACTGAATGCTCAAGGGTCACTGCGCTCAACAACTTCCTTAGTATCTATGATGAGAAGTTTAGACAAGAAGTCTTCGCTCTTGCACAGTTTGCAGAGCCTGCACCGTTAATCATCAAGGTACCAGTCAAGAAGGAATTCCCTATGCCATTCCTACCTGGCACCAGTATCCTCAATCGCAGCATCATCGACGCTGAGGTGGATGAAGCCTTCCAATTGGAAGAGACTTGGAGGAGGCCAAGTATCCATAGTGCTGAGTCGATGGAAGCAAGGGTCTTCAGTGCATACACCATACCCGAAGATATGATTGCAAAGGATTTGGAGGCAGATGTAGAAGAGGAGGAGAAGGAGGAAGAAGGGAAGTGATAAGAAAAGGAAAGGAGGAGACAGGGAAGGAACTGCAGGAAACCTCCGAGTTTCAAGTTCCTTACATATTTCTTTTTGTGAACTTCTTGTTCATATATCCAAATTTCAATTTCTGTCTTCTCCGTGTCATTTACTCGCTTTGTGAATGACCTTATATTTTCTGCTACAAACTCATTAATTTAACCGAAAAAAAAAAGGGGGAAGGAACTTAAAAGAAAATTACAAACGAAACTGCAAAGGAAGCAGTCGCTTGGAGTTCCCTTCACGGTTAGATAGACTAGGTTTATTTTTATCTAAGTCGTATGGGTTTTGGCATCATCAAAAAGGGGGAAATTGTTGGGAATTGTTAAGGACTAAATTGTTAAGGGGGAACTTCATGGGACATTTGATAAATAAAGTCATTTGTTTTGATTAGATCCAAAACCCCAAGCGTCCTTTTCCCAAGCGACCCATTTTGATGTAGTTAATAGGTTAGAATTTTTCTAAGCCTACACTGTTTAGGATGGCTCTTTTATTTTGCTTAGATTAGGCTTCAAAAGTTCAAGTGAAGGCCACTCGCTTGAGTGTGTTTTCCAAAGCGAAGCAAGTCAAGCAAGTTGAAGTGAAGCGTGCCGAAGAATAGCGAAGCGAAGCGATCGCTACAGTAGATTCTAAGTGAGTCTGCCAAAGTGAAGCGAAGCGAGCGCTACAGTTCAAAGCAAGCGAAGCGAGTCTACCGAAGCGGAGCGAAGCGAAGCGAAGCAAGCGCTAAAGCAAAACGAAGCAAACGCTGCAAAGCTAAGCAAAGCGACCCGCTATAATATGATCCTAAAGCGACTCACTTCGGAGCGGCCGCTACAACTTCAAAGCGAAGCGAGCCACTACCTACCAGAAAGCGACAGCACAAATTCCCGCTCCGAATTTGAATTTCAGTCAACTAGAGATCTTTGCATTAATTGCGAGATCTCCACTTGTCGAACGAGGAGAGGAGCAGCGGAGTTGACTGCCAGGCCGACAAAGACGCCGCAACAGTACTGGCTCGCTCCAGTTACTGTTAAACTTGGAACTTAGCCATTTTCGGCAAAGAGCCAAAACTGCGCGTCTGCAAAAGCTACTGCCTGCGCAAGTACTGTCTAGAGGAGGAGGGACAAGGCCACCAACCAAGCAACGGATCTCAGCCAACCCTCCGCCTATAAATAGTGAAGGATGAAGACGTGAAGAAGTAGAACACTACTTGCGCATTCGAGCCTACTGCAAACAAACACTCCCAAGCCTTCGAGCAAATCTTCGAGTCTTTGTTTCAAGTGTTCTCCGAGTTTCCAGTCCATCGGAACTCGTCTTCACAACCTTCACACTTAGATTCTAAGCCCACTTCAAATATCCAAGCTTAGAAGAAGAACTCTACCCATCTTTGCATCTACTGTAAAGAGTTCTTCATTAGTGTGTTCGTCAACCAAAAACCCTAAACTGTTGTCTGTTAGGTTTTTGAGTCGTCGTTAGGTTGTTCAGATCTAAGGCCCTTCTTTCATCGATTGAAGAAGCCTCGATCGTAGAGTTGAGATCCAAGCTTACACTTACATCGTTTGTGTAAAGCTCGATCAAAGCTAGGCTGTAAGGAGAGACCGTAATCTCCCTGTCTGTCTGACTGAAGCGAGTGAAGCTTCCAGTCTTTGTTAGGTTTGTGTAGTGAACCCGCAATCACTACGTCTGTCGTTTGATCTAGGCAAGTGAAGCCCGATCCCGACCAGGTTTTTGAAGGACCCGTAACCTTCAAGTTCTTGAGTGAAAAGAACAGTTGCCGTCGTGCAACAAAGTGGACGTAGGAGCGTTATCTCCGAACCACTATAAATCTCTGTGTCGTATCTCTCTTACCTTAATCTTTTTACAGTATTCGATTATCCATTGCACGTGCATATAAACAAACTTAACTTGGATTTTCAATTACTTAGGAAAGATTTTAGCTCACCAAATTCCGCACAAAGAGTAAAGTCTCACTCTTGATCAAGCTCTAAGCTTAGGACAAGAGATTCGTGATTGCTTTCGATCTAGCCCTCGGATAGGTCTTTGCATTTCCAAAGAGCACTTTACTTTATACTCTGAGTTAAGGAATTGAAGTTGAAAAACTTCAAAATACGTATTCACCCCCCCCCCCCCCCCCCCTCTACGTATTTTTCCTATAGCAAACCGGGACCAACAATCATCATCGCGCAAGATATCATCTTCGTTCCGATCCTCCTGCTCATCCCTTCCTGATGTATAATTCAGGTCTGGTATTTGGTAGTCACGAACATTTGCGGCACGATGAGACGAACTGCCTTCGAGGTTGTGGACTTGATACGCATGTTCATCCCAATATGTGGAATTGATGTTCTCGATGATATCATCAAGTTGCGAACGGAACCGTGTTGCCATATGTGTTGCCAAATTCGAATGAAGAGGGGTTCCTGGTACGACGAGTCGAATTGAGAGATATAAGAAGACGAACCACCGACATGTGAAGACGAAGCACCAACATGTGAAGACGAGCCTCCGTTTTTTATAATCACGTACACTTCTGGGCTAAGGTGCTTAGTGCATTGCTCAAACACTTGCTCATCTGACCGCAATTTCGATTTCCTAATACGTCTAGTGCTCTCGGATATCGAAAAATAGAACATATCGAAATCACTTCCGAGCATGTTGCAATTTCGAGCTACCGTATTGACAAACCTATATTTATACGCATTTCAAGATGGTTTTTGGTAGGTTTTGGCTTTCATATGTGTGTTTAAGTGATAGAAATGCTAGAGTTTTCATACTTATGCATTTTCTATACGTTTCGCGTTTTCTCTCGATTTCCGTGCCAATTTCAGGTACTGTGGCGAATTTCTGGGAATGTGTGAGTAGTTCTATGTCGAAGAGGACCGAAAGAGGAAGCTGTAGCACTTTGCGGATTATTTTTCCGAGGCCAGACGAGAGAAAACGAGCCAAAACCGTAGGAGTGCGCAAGGAGACAAATGTGGCCGAAAATGCACACACACACCCTTGAGCTGTAGCACTTTGCGGATTATTTAATTGATCACTATGAGTGCATCTAAGGTGTTTGATGGAATAACTAGGAAGCTTCCATTCATAGCACTTGGCATCAATTCATACCCATATCAATTGATTTCATCTCATATAATTCCTAGAAAGAATTAGACGGGTTGGATGAGAGTTGGTAGGTTATCTTAGACTAAATTGAGCTATTTGGAGTTGGTAGAGCATTTAAAGGCTTAGAAAGCATTTATTGTTCTATTTATCTACTTGTTAATCACCCTAATAAGGTAGGTTAGCATATATGATATAAGAAACCATTCAAGGTGGATTAAATTGGTTTGAAGCATCTAGATTCTAAAGCCCTCATCATAATCATATCGGAAATTACTTGGATCCATGCCTTTTATTATCAGTCTCCTACAAAGCGAGACTGATTGGTAAGTGTTTCAATTCGAGTACACTAAGCCAAGCGAAGCGTGCTAGAAATCTTCGCTAAGCTATGTGGAAAACACAAATGCAAATACATAGAGGAAAACATTCTTGTTTATCCTTGAAGTACGTTAGTCAGAAACATTTTAAATTAAAGCAAAGAAATTTCAATTCTTAAGTTAGTCGCTTTAAGATGGTCAAGCGAGTGCCACGTCACTCAAGCTCACCATCGCAAGCGAGTGTGTCACAGTCACGCCAAACGAGTACTTCGCAAGCGAGTAAAGAGCCAAGCGGCTACTATCGTCAAGCGAGCAAGTACAAGCGAGCCGTATGAGCTGTACACACTCGAGTGCCTTTTTCACCTTTTACTTTGCATTTAATGCAGAATAGTAATAGGACCGAGAATCCGGGCTCGTGGAGTTCACTGCGAAATTTAAGTGCCAAAACTGCTAGCGATCCAACCATTGAATCTCAACAATCTTCAAATCTGAACCGTTGGATCATTGCCGTTAAAGCGAGCGAATTACAACATGCCACGTGCAGTGCTGACTCACTTATGCGGTTCCCTTTTAATCACGGTGACGCCGAACTTAACCGGAAACGTCAGCCACGTCGCCAATTGCCGCCGCCTACGTAGAAATTACAACGAAATTACCGCGTCTCTCTCCGCCACGTCAGCTTAAACCCTAAAAGCTATAAAAGGGCGTCGTTTCAGATTGCAGAAGTTTATCACCCCCTGATAGGGTGTATTTTTACCCTATTATTTAAGTGTTTACTTATCGTTTTCTTATCGTATTTTGATAAGTTTAGCTCATGTTTTGTATTGTTTATGTTATTTCGAGCTAGATTACGCTTTTGGGTTGTTTTGAGTGTTTTTAGGGCTTTTATGTCGAGAAAACCCAAGATGAGATAAGAGACGACGAAACCAAGGAAGAGATGAAGTATTGATCCCAAGTTCTGACTTCTCACGATTTTTTTGAAGAGTTATTATGGAAAATTGAATGCATATCATTGAAGAGGGGTTCGATAGGAGCACGTAGGTGAAAACGGAGGTCAATTCGGAGTTCGGACGAGGAAGATATGACCGAAACAAGAAAGTTGCGCAAAACCCTCTCGACCCTCTCGACCACCCTCTCGATCGAGAGAGGTGTCGAGAGGATACCCCTGTTTTCCAGCCGGGATTTTTCCTAAAAGGCAATTTTTAATTCCTTCTTGGTTTCCTTGTACAATTAGGTATTAGATGTAAACTTTTACCCTATAAATACCTCTAAACTTATCATTGTAAGGGGCCAACAACAATCTCTCTACTCTCCACTATACTTTTAGATTAGTTTTTCTTAGATCTAGATTTATTTTATGTATGAAGACCATTGAAGATTGAAAGATTTATTCAAGATTCAAGAGTTTTTCTATCCCTTTCTTTTTACTTTATGCTTTTGATTATGTTTATTCTTCCTTCTACCTTTCTTTTAATTATGTCTAGCTAAATTCCTTAGTTGATTTTAGGGTTTGTATGTCTAATTGAATTTATGTGAGTGTTTCTTTGATTACAATTAGCCTTCTTATCTAGATGCATGTTTCATGGTGCTTATTCTCATGCATGATTAACTGGCCACTAATTATGTGTGCATAGTTGTGTTTTTATGCCTTAATAGGATAATTGCATAATTGATCTCATGAATACATGATATGATGATTTAATTATCTTAGTTGAGGTTGAATTATCATATGTTCGCATATAGTCGATTTAGGTGTCATAGTTGAACCTAGTTGATTATATTATTGATACTTGTTCTATTTTGCACTTGATTTGATATCTATGAGTCCGAGAGGATATTAGGATCTTATTAGTGACGACCTACATTGTCTTAATCGGAGTGTTAGGTTATTTTCGTGTATCACATCTAGATTGGATTAAATTGGTTAATTGTACTCATTAATTGTTTGCATATATTTGATTAGGTAGGCTTCCCTAGAATCAACATTGTTTCCTATTTGATTTATTTGTTTCCTTATTTCCTTATTTTGTTTACTTATTTGAGTTATTTATTTTGTTTATTTTCTTTGCCTAGGATTTTAGAAAACCACATTCATAATTTCTTTTTGCCTAGACATCAGTTTAATTCTAGAGTAGAGGTACTTTGTGTGATTTCGATATATCAATCCCTGTGGATACGATACTCGTACTTGCTTTATACTATACCTATTTTGTGTGGTTAAAAATAGTGCGATCAAATTTTGGCGCCGTTGCCGGGGATTGATTAGATTTCACATAGATATTTTGAAATAGGATTAATAGGTGATTTAGGCGTTTATTTTTCTGTTTTGTGTATTAATCTAACCGTTTCCATTTTTTGACAAGGAAAAAATTCTTATGGCGGATTTGGTAGCAAAAAGGACTCTCATCGATCGGTTCAAACCGGTTGTTGATCAATTCCAGAATGGAAGATGGGGGACTGTTGAGGCTACCGAGTACGGGATCAAGACTTCCCTCATCAACATGGTGCATGCAAATCAATATGGAGGCACACCGATGGAGGATCCTAATGCTCACCTGAAGCAATTTCTCAACATCTGTGCCACCTACAAGGCAAATGGAGTGCCTGCAGACTACATCAAGCTCAGTCTCTTCGCGTGGTCTCTCAAGGATGATGCTAGAGAGTGGCTTGAGGATATAGAGAATCGAGCCGAGATAAAGACATGGAGCGAGCTGTGCAAACTGTTCTTAAATAAGTTCTTCCCACCTTCAAGGGCTCAGAGGCTTCTAAACGAGATCCACAAATTCCAACAATTTGAAGATGAGTACCTATACGAAGCATGGGGGAGATTCAGAAAGATGCTTCGTGTATGCCCCAATCATGGTCTGGACAAGGGGGAACAAATTTTTTGCTTCCATCGAGGATTGAACAAGCAATGCAAGAAGGAGCTCGATTATGCATCTAAAGGAGGATTCTTAAATAACGATGCAGAGACAGCTTGGGAGATCATTGAGCTCAACGTCAACACAAGTTATGAGGAGGCTACCGAAAGAAGAGTTGGGAGAAGGAAGGTTGCCGCCATTGGATCCGAAGCTTATGATGATTTGATGGAGAAATACACCAAGACGGCAACGGAGTTGGATGCTTTCAAGAAGACTTATTATCCCAACAATCGAAGCCATCCAAACATATCCCCTGGCTTCCATGTGGAGAATGGAGTTGTCCAAGAGCCGAAGAAGGAACCTTCATTGGAGGAGTTGATAAAGAATCTCATATCAACGACGACGAATAAAATCGGAGCCTTGGAGTCTAGTGTTTCTAATATCGAGAATGCAGTCACAAATTTGACCAAGCACATGAATATGTTGGATGCTCAAGTTGGTCAAGTAGCCAATGCTCAAGGAGGAGTCCATAAGCCCGACCATCAAGTTCATGCTATTGAGCTTCGGAGTGGCACAAAGTACACAAATCCATCCTTGGAAGCTGAAGATACTGGAAACGGAAGCCATAAGAATGCGGAGTTCGAGGAGACGAGGAGACAAGTGCCGAATCGGGGGCCTCTCGACACCCCTCTCGATGGAGAGGCCTATCGAGAGGTCAACAATGAGATACAGAAGGGTCCTCTCGACACCTCTCTCGATCGAGAGGTCTGTCGAGAGGCTGCCTAGAAAATTCCAAAGAAACCTCTCGACACCCCTATCGATCGAGATGGGGGTCGAGAGGTCAAAGTTCGAGGTCAGGAGGTACCTCTCGATACCTCTCTCGATCGAGAGGGTGCACAACCGCCCCAATTCCCGACGTACACTCCGAAGGCTCCTTTCCCTCAACGATTAGCCAACACGAAGCAAGACGAGAAGTATCAATGATTTTTGGAGATGCTTCAAAAGGTCAACATCAACATCCCGCTTCTCGATGCTCTTCGAGACATGCCCAATCACATGAAGTTCATCAAGGATGCGGTTTCAGGAAAGAAGAAGTGGGGGAAGTTTGAGACGATCAACCTAACGGAGGAGTGTAGCGCGGTGATTCAAAAGAAGCTCCCATTGAAGCAAAAGGATCCCGGGAGGTTCACACTAGCGTGCAAGATCGGAGATCAAGTGTTCAAGAACGTGTTATGTGATCTTGGTGCTAGCATCAATTTGATGCCCCTCTCAATCTTCAACCGGCTCAAGATTGGAAAGATGAAGCCGACTACTATCTCCCTTCTCATGGCGGATCGATCAGTTTCTTATCCAAGGGGGATAGTTGAGGATGTGCTCGTGCAAGTTCAGAATCTCGTGTTCCCAGCTGATTTTGTAGTGTTGGATATGCCCGAGGATGATAATCAACCATTAACCTTAGGACGACCATTCCTAGCTACGGGGAGAGCTTTAATCGATATTCAAGATGGAGATTTGACATTTAGAGTCAACGGAGAAGAATTGAAGATTTCCATCAATGAAGCAATGAAGAGGCCTGATGATCATCAAGAAGATGTTTTTGCCGTTCAAGTCTTGAAACCACCTATACCGCCGGCACCGGATGGAGTTTGCGAGGAGATTCTCGAGTGCTTAAATAAGTTGGAAGCCATTCCACTATTGAAGTTAGCCGAATTCAAGAGATCAATCAATGGAGACATGAGGAAACTCGAAGATGGAAAAAAAATAACTTTCATTTTTATCTACCTTGATAAGAGGTATCGTCGGGCTAAAGACGTAAAACGTAGCACTTGTTGGGAGGTAACCCAACTTTATCTTTAATTTTCAGTTTTTGTTTTATTTGTTTTCGTTTTTGTTTTTCTTTTAGTCTTATCTTTTATTAAGCTCTTTATCCAAGAATTTGCAAAGTGTGAGTTGTTGGTTTTCTCGACGAAGTTTCGACTAAGAGGAGAAGATCGATAGTAAGCTAGCTTCGGTGAAAGGTACGCTCATTAACTTAGCCACTCCTTCTTTTTAAAACTTATTCCTTCATCATGATTCGAAATAAGTTTGGGGGAGGGGGAAGTGTGGCTTTGTTAACTCGGTTGCATGAGTTCTTGGATTGTAGCTTAATTTTTGGATATTTCATTAGTAGTTTTTGTTTTTGTTGAGTCTTAGGTATTTAAATTGAGTCAAATAAGCATGTGATGATAGTGTTGTGAATTTGGCCGATGATAGTATTTTTATTGATTTTTGGAGAAAAATTCATGATCTTTATTATGCATGGAACCTTGGCGAAGCGACGCAAATTTGTTTGATGAATTTGAAGTATGTTATGATGTCGGGAACAAGTTAGCTTGAACCCGTGAGATTTGAGCTTTTTGTGCATGTTGATGCCTATTTCTTTGATTGAGTGATCATGTATGCTTCATTGTTTCTAGAACTTGCCATATTTCTCCATCAAGACCTTAGTATATTTATGAACTAGGAGATGATCTTAGGC
Source organism: Thymus mandschuricus (assembly GCA_029379335.1). NCBI lineage: Eukaryota > Viridiplantae > Streptophyta > Magnoliopsida > Lamiales > Lamiaceae > Thymus > Thymus mandschuricus. The sequence continues at coordinate 13,696,429 of CM057071.1, forward strand.
CATCTTTCTTTAGCCACATGATTCCTATACACTAACCTTGTTCATAATCCTTTGTTTACCCCTTTTGAGCCTTTATTAGCCGTTCTTTGTAAAACCGGATGATAGGAGGTTTGGATAGATATGGGTATCCTTTGTTGTGGTTGGTAGTATGGAAGGAGTTGAACAAAATATCTTGTTGTGGTGAAGAGGGAGAAGAAAGGAAATTTAGATGCTTGATTTATGTAGTTAGCTATTCCCATAAGCTTAAAAAAAAGGAAAAGAAAAGAAAAATAGAGCTTTTGATTATCATTAGAGAGAATATCTTTAGATGAGCTCTATGAAAAAAAAAAGAAAAAAAGAGAATAAGCATAAGGGGATAATTAGCTTTGATTTGTATAGTTGATTATTTGCATCTTTGATATCTTGAGTTTTGTATTTGGTGTGTTGGATGGTAGAAGGTGGAGTAAAAATCCATACTTTGGTTGGAGTTGAAAAGAGGTTGATGATTTGGAGTATTTTGAGTCACTTAGCCTATACATTCCCTACCTTAACCAATGTTCCTACATTACAAGCTTTTATAAAGACCTTTTTGATTCTAGTTTGTAGATATTACATTAGGTGGAGATGTTGAGTAAAAGGGCAAGCCTATGGTAAACATGTTGCATTGCATTGATATTGAGTGAACCCTATGATGTGCATTATTATATACATCTTTTCTTTGAGAGAGTTGAGTGTTCACTTACATATACACAATTTCACATGTTTGAGAGTGTTCTTTGATTGAATAGCATGATTTGGATTTATTGAATGGATTGTGTTATTGATGCTAAGGTTGTATGCATAGTTTTGATCATGATCATGAGATTGTTTTTGAAAAGTTTTGAGGCCTAAGTAGTTCACAATGCTTGAGTCAATTGTTTATTTTGTTTTGGTATTCTTCGGGACGAACAATGTTTAAGTTTGGGGGATTTTGATATGGTGTATTTTTACCCTATTATTTAAGTGTTTACTTATCGTTTTCTTGTCATATTTTAATAAGTTTAGCTCATGTTTTGTACTCCCTCTGTCCCTTTGGAGTTGTTACATTTCTTTCAGCATTTGTCTCAAGCATTTTTGAGCGTCTTGATAATAAGTTTCATAATATCTTTTTGTGAAAATTTTAAATTTACGAGATACTACAAGTGTTTTAGTATCTCATAAAAGGAAACAATATTTAAAAAGCTATTTTAAAACTCATCAATAAAATTCTCGAAAATGCTTGGGACAAATGTTAAAAAGAAGTGTAACAACTCCAAAGGGACGGAGGGAGTATTGTTTATGTTATTTCGAGCTAGATTACGCTTTTGGGTTGTTTTGAGTGTTTTTAGGGCTTTTATGTCGAGAAAACCCAAGATGAGATAAGAGACGACGAAACCAAGGAAGAGATGAAGTATTGATCCAAAGTTCTGACTTCTCACGATTTTTTTTGAAGGGTTATTCTGGAAAAGTGAATGCATAGCATTGAAGAGGGGTTCGATAGGAGCACGTAGGCAAAACGGAGGTCAATTCGGAGTTCGGACGAGGAAGATATGGCCGAAACAAGAAAGTTGTGCAGAACCCTCTCGACCCTCTCAACCACCCTCTCGATCGAGAGAGGTGTCGAGAGGATACCCCTGTTTTCCAGCCGGGATTTTTCCTAAAAGGCAACTTTTAATATATGAAGACCATTGAAGATTGAAGATTTATTCAAGATTCAAGAGTTTTTCTATCCCTTTCTTTTTACTTTATGCTTTTGATTATGTTTATTCTTCCTTCAACCTTTCTTTTAATTATGTCTAGCTAAATTCCTTAGTTGATTTTAGGGTTTGTATGTCTAATTGAATTTATGTGAGTGTTTCTTTGATTACAATTAGCCTTCTTATCTAGATGCATGTTTCATGGTGCTTATTCTCATGCATGATTAACTGGCCACTAATTATGTGTGCATAGTTATGTTTTTATGCCTTGGGACTACCTCCAACTATTCTGATTCTCAAGATAGTAATGTGAAGGTGCAAAATGTTTCCTCATCACTGCCTTCATCTTCTCGCCCCATTGTTTCACCATCGTCTCTATCTTGAATTTTGTTTATGGATCCAACTCCTCACCCGACATACCTCTCTATTTAGTAAGTGAACTCAATATGAACGAATCCAAGCTCAAAATAGGAGACAGGACTTTCCAAAAAAAAAAAAAACGCTACTTTGAACTGATCTTAAGGGCTCTAGACAACTCAAGAAACTCAAAAACGTAATTTGCACGTTGAAAATTTTCGGAAAAGTGTTACGCAAAAACTAGCTCAGGATGATCAGTACGACTCAAGGAACCCGAAAATCAAAAATCTACGTAAGCAAATTTCGGGGGGAAAATATATGCATTTAGAACTTGTACTAAACAAATCTATAAACCACTATAACCTAGAAAACTAAATTTCACGTAGGCAGTTTTTTTTTTTTAAATAAAAAACAATCTTGATAATATATAAACGAATCTAAGAAGGGAAAAAAAACGAATCTGACTTCTTTTTTTTTTTTTTTTTTTACACGGAAACGAATCTGACAAAGGGAATGGAAAAATGAAGGGAAGGAACGAACGATAAGGACTCAACGAACGACACGAACAAAACAATACACGAAGAGACGATTAAAAAATGAAACAAAAGGAAAGACAAAACCTGGATTACGTAAACTCTGGCTCTGATACCAAATGATACGATCCTTGACGACTGAACACCGAAAACGCAAGCGGAAGACTTGATAAGATACAGATAAAGGATGGAGATCCCAATATACCTACAGCCTAAACCCCCTAAGTACTATAGTTAAGTCGAAACCTCTATAACCCAAAGAGATGGTCGCCAAGTCACACGGGGACAATGAACGACACACAAACGAGGGTGATAAACTCAATTGATTTGCCGGATAAAGAACTTCTTGGTCACACCAAAAGAAATTCAAGAAAAATCTCTTAAGAGAAATAAACTAAAATATTATTAATGAAAAAAGATGTAATTTTCGTCCATAACATATGAGGCATATTTATAGGCTTCATAGAGTCCTAATTCCACAAGGAAACTAGTTTAAAACTTATCATATAATATACCAAACCAAAACCTAGTCTAAAAAGGAATAAAACCACTAAAATAAAGCTTAAAATAACCCTATCAACTAGAAAACTAAATAAAAACGAAAATTAATAAAATATTAATAAAAACTCAACTAAATAAACTGCTCCTACTAAATAATATCTTCAATCTTCAGCTCATATCATCTTCAATTCTCGGCCCATGAAGTGAAATCCATGATCTGCGGGCTGCATCAATGATGAAACATAAAGGTGAAGCATTCAAGAAGTTCAAGCAATGGAAGGCCTTGGTAGAAAACCAGACTGGAAAGAAGATCAAGCGGTTGAGAACGGATAATGGTCTGGAATTTTGTTCGTCTGAGTTCAATGAGTTCTGCAAGAATGAAGGGATTGCTCGACACGACACCATCAGACATACACCGCAGCAGAATGGTGTGGCAGAACGTATAAATCAGACGTTGCTGGAAAGAGCAAGATGCATGCTATTCATGCTGGCTTGATTAGGAAGTTTGGCAGAAGCAGTAAACACGGCGTGCTATATGATCAACCGTGGACCTCACACTGCCATTAGTTGCAAGACACCTCACGATGTATGGTCTAATCAACCTGCAGATTATTCTTTGTTGAGAGTTTTTGGTTGTACTTCTTACTATCATGCTAGTGAGGGTAAACTAGAGCCAATGGCTAAGAAGGGTATATTTGTTGGTTATGGGGATGGAGTTAAGGGGAATAAGAATCTGGTCATGTTCAGAGAATAGAGTCATATTCTGTCACAATGTGGTATTTGATGAAAATTCTATGCTTAACCCTGTTTTGAAGTCTATTGGTGCAGAAGATTGTAGTAGTGTTGATAAACAGGTGGAGCTGCAAGCCACTCACGATGAGAGTGAATCACAACTCCAAGGTGGAGAAGAAGATCAACATACTACTGCTGAAACTTCTAGTTCAGATGTTCGTCCAGAAGCTCGTCAAGAGAGCATTGTTATTGATAGAGCTAGGAGAACAGGTGTAAAGCCTCCTTTGAGGTACGGTTTTGAGGATATGGTAACCTATGCACTGCAGGTTGCTGACGAGGTGGAAGAAGAGGAATCATCTGCAAATGAACCATCTACTTACAAGGAAGTTGTTTTAGGTAACGAGTCTGCTAAATGGCTCGTTGCAATGGGTGAAGGGATGGAATCACTTGCAAAGAATCTGACTTGGGGACTGGTCAAATGGCCTAAGGGGAGAAAGATTGTTACATGTAAATGGATCTTCATGAAGAAGGAATGAACCACAGTAGAGGAGGGTGTTAGATACAAAGCTCGGCTAGTTGCAAGAAGGTTCACGCAGGAGGAAGGGGTTGACTATAATGAGATTTTCTCACCAGTGACCAGACATACTTCTATCAGAGTGTTACTAGCGATGGTGGCACATCAGGATTTAGAGCTTGAGCAACTAGATGTGAAGACAGCTTTCCTACATGGAATGCTAGAAGATGATATCTACATGACTCAGCCAGAGGGGTTCGCAGTTCTAGGGAACGAAGACTATGTTTGCAAATTGAAGAAGTCCTTATATGGATTGAAGCAGTCTCCGAGGCAGTGGTATAAGAGGTTTGATAGTTACATGATCCAGCTGGGATACAGGAGGAGTTTGTATGATTTTCGTGTGTATCACAACAATGTTGAAGATGGTTCTATGATCTATCTTGTTCTGTACGTGGACGACAGGCTTATAGCTGCGAAGTCCAAGTCTTATACTGAGAAGTTAAAGGCTCTTCTCAGTGCTGAGTTTGATATGAAGGATTCGGGTGCTGCTAATAAAATTTTGGGCATGGAGATCTATAGGGAAAGGGAGAAGAAGAAGTTTTTCTTATCACGGAAGAGCTACATTCAAAAGATTTTGTCAAGATTTGGCATGAGTACAAGTAAGCCTATTGATACTCCGAGTGCTACAAATATTCATCTGTCATCTGATTATGCACCAAAATCTGAGCTGAGCGGGAGTACATGTCTCGAGTTCCATACTTGAATGCAGTAGGGAGTCTGATGTACGCTATGGTCTGTACTAGGCCAGGTATCGCACATGTTGTTAGTGTTGTCAGCAGATTCATGGGACAACCTGGAAAGGAGCATTGGCAGGCTGTGAAGAGAATTTTTTGCTACCTTAGAGGTACGTTTGATGTTGGTCTCGTTTATGGAGGTGATACTCATTGTTCTGTAACTGGCTATTCTGATTCTGATTATGCTGGAGATGTTGACACTAGAAGATCTATGACTGATTATTGTTTCACTCTTGGTGGTTCTGCTGTTAGTTGGAAGGCAACTTTGCAGGCTGCAGTTACTCTTTCTACAACTGAGGCAGGGTATATGGCATTGACAGAAACTGCTAAAGAGGGAATATGGTTGAAAGGGCTAGTTGGTGATCTTGGTCTACATTAAGAGCAAGTTGTTGTGTTCTATGATAGCTTGAGTGCTAGCTGTTTAGCCAAGGATCAGGTCCATTATGAGAGGACCAAACACATTGATGTGAGGTATCATTTTATAAGGGAAGAGAAGAGAATCAAGGTGATGAAAGTAGAAACTGCTGATAATCCTGCTGATATGTTCACCAAGCCGGTCCTGCATAGCAAGTTTCGACATTATTTAGACTTGCTCAACGTCTGGAACTTTTAGTTGCCCAAGGAAGGCAAATATGAGGCAGGAAAGGAGAAGTTTGTTGTGGCATTGTAATGATGCATCTGCAAAGAGGATTCAAGTCAAGGTGGAGATTTGTTAGTATGCCTTGAATCAGTTGCCCCTTAGCAGAGCTGGGCGGGGGTCCCGGTCAGCGAGTCGGGGGGTCAAGGGGGGCGATGCCCCCTTGCCTGGAGGTCCGGGGGTTGGAGACGTCCCCGGCCTAACGGTATGGGCTGTCTGTTTAGTTGGGCCTAATTGGCGTATTGGGCCTAGCCCGTCTGATGTACTCTATTTATATAGAAATAGGGCACAAACTCTGTAACTTAGTAAGCCGTCATAATACAATCTGTTCTCCGTTTGCTGCCCGTGGATGTAGCCAACACAACGTTGGTGAACCACGTAAATCTGTGTCTCTCTCTACGTTTTCTGTTTGTTCGATTACTCAGTTATCTTTTTTCGTCACAACAAGTGGTATCAGAGTGGTTCGATCGGGCAAGCGTGTGGCGAACCTCAGTGTAGTGGACCAAGTCTGTAACATGGGAGAATCGGGAGGCCCCTTGAAGTAACCCTCAACGAATCGGTGGTCTGAGTTGGAGGGGAGGACGTAATGTGGTCCTTGTCTGTTTGAGGGGAGGGTTTGTTGTGACAAACAGCACATCCCACATCGGAAATATAAGGTGGATGAACCTTATATATTAAGCGTAATACCACTACATTAGTATGAGGCATTTTGGGTAGGAGCCCAATAGCAAAACCGTGCGGGCTTAGGCCCAAAGCGGACAATATCATACTAATGTGGTTCGGTAGCTCGTCTGGCGGTCCACAACATATCCTTTTGCAACGAGCCTCGCTTTATTTCTGACGATGGTGTGGTCTTCATCAGTCTTGTTCTTGATAACCCATTTGGTGCCAATGACGTGTTGAGTCTTGGGACGATCAACGAGGTACCATACATATTTCCTAGTGAATTGATTTAGCTCTTCTTGCATGGCCAGGATCCAGTTAGTGTCTTTAAGCACTTCATCCACCTTTGATGCAACTAAACATAGCGCTTTCACCTATCAGCTTTCTTCTTGTCATCAGCGCTTTCACCTATCAGCTTTCTTCTTGTAATGTGTCTAGTTTGTCTAAACTAATGTAGGGTGGAAGAAGTTGGAAGTAGAAGGGACATCTGTTGATTTTGAAAACAGGTGGAGGAGGGCATTTACCTCTTTTGAATTAAAAGAATTTTTTTATTTATGTTGTCTTGTTTTGCTGGTACAAAATGAATAAATTGGGGTCAATTTTTTGTAAATGGATTTGCGCACAATGGATTTTATTTTATTTTCAATAAAATTAATGTACACTTCACTTTACAAGGCCCCCTTAGTGGAGGAAATGGTGGATCCAATATTGAAAAGCTTGTAATGTAAGGGTGTTTCAAGCAACTTATTTTCTTATTTTGGAAGGTTTTACGAAATAAATCTCCAACTAAGGATAATTTGGTAAAAGGAAGGGCATTTTAGATGGACAATACAAAATTTGCTCTTAATACGATGGTTATTGGGCATTTGATGTGCTCTTGTAATATCAGATATGATATTGGCATATTTGGCGCAAGTATTTAAATTGGCCTAAATTTGAGTTAGTGGGATCAAATACTCATTGGAGTCATTATATCAAATTTGTGGACATTCAATGGGGAAAGACAACTAAGAGAATTTTGAATATTATTTAGCAATGTATTTATTGGAGCATTTAGAAAACTAGAAGTGTAGCAATCTTTAACAAGAAAAAAGCAAAGGCCAGGAAGATTTTGGAAGAAATCAAATATTGACCTTGGAGGTGAATTTATGAATTTAATCGATCATTTTCTGTGTACCAGTTTTACAATTGAAATTTTAATCAGAACCATAAAAATATGACGGTAGGGTTAAGTTTTATGTTGTACAAACTTTTGCACAACATTAATTCAATATCAGCATGGCCTTTTACATTAAAATTCACATAATATCACAATAAAGTAATAATTTACAAGTCTAAAAACTGATTATTATTATTTATTTTTAGTGTGGGCTTCAGTTCAGCTACCCATTGAGTATTTGTAGCTCCGCACTTAGGGGTGAAAACGGATCGGGTACGGACGGATAATGCTCATATCGTATCTTATACCATATTTTTCTCTCGAATCCGGAGTCGGATACGGAAAAGCCGGATTAGGATACGAATTCGGAATATTCGGTATACGGACACGGGACGAATCTGGGTCGGATTCGAATAATTATAATCGGATAGTAGATTCAGAGTTTGCAATGTATGTGGTCTTCTATTCTTCTTCCATTCATGGCGGTGAAGAAGAACTAAAAAAAACGCGAAGAAAAAGAACTGAAGAAAAAATGGTAGCTAAATAACTTATGATTTTTCTTAATAGTTAGTGTTTTTTTAAATAGATATTATTAATATTATAAAATAAAATTTTATTTTAACTTTTAAAAAGTTAAATAATTAAATAGTTACAATTTTAAAATTTTAAATTTTAATTTAATTTATTTTTTATTTTTTTAATTAAAAATAATTTAAATAATATTAAAAAAATATTAAAATATACAGATATCCGGATATCCGGATTCGATATCCGGATAATATCCGATAAAATATGGTAAAACTCGGATACGGTCGGATACTATGTAATCTGAATCCGATCCGGTATCCGAATTCAACTATCCGTATCCGAATCCGTATCCGACCGGATACTAATTTTTTATACCGAATTCGATACCGACCGGATACGGTTCCGGATCGGTCGGGAAATATCCGATCCGTTTTCATCCCTATCCGCACTGTCCGTACGTCCATCAATTCTTTCTGAATTAAAATTTTGTATTGTAACCCTTTTATAATAAAATTCAAAATTAGGTATTGCGACCCTTTTATAAAAAATATTCAAGTTCTTTTATACTCGTTTTAATAAAATTTTCCCGACTTTAAAAAAAAAAGTAAAAATAAATCAATTGATACGGGAACGCCGGAGAGAGAGGGCAGTGAGGCTACGCCGGAGTTGGGCGATGAGGAGACGTTCGATACGTCGGGAGTTAGAGAGGAAACGTGCGTGGAGTAGGGACGTACGGGCAGGCCGACGAGAAGGAGGCAAGGCCCAAAGAAGCTTGAAGACTTTATTGTTTATCATTAGTTTTATTCGAATATTGTTTGGGCTAGGCCCGGTTTATTTATTCTTGAGTCGAGCGTTTTATGAGCTCCGTTACGGGTTTTCTTGTTGGTTCTTTCCCGATAACGTAAGTCGAACCAACCTAGGTCTAGGTTATAAATAGGGGTCTCGGGTGTATTCATCATCTTATCATGAATTAAAACCCTACTTTTGCCCTAGTTATTTTCGCTGTTTTCGTATTTCGGGAGCGTACGTCGAGCATCGCGTCTCGCGTCCCCCTTTTATTCTTCTTCGATAGGTTTGATCCTATCAACTGGGGCTTTCATCCCGAACATGGACAAGTTGAAGAAACCCATCGGCAGCATGGCGATCCCTCAGCCCGTGTTTGGTGCGTCGCCTTCGTCGGGAGCGACGCCGTCGGCAGCTATGGAGGCGGTGTTAGAGAGGTTGCAGAAATTGGAGGCGAGGTTCGCGGGCGAGGAGGAGCAGGAGGAGAGGCGGCAGCATCCCGATCCAGACCCACCATATGGGATGCCGCCGCTGTGGAAGACGCCGGCGTGGGTCCCCGGCGGACAGAGGGGTACAGGTCCGGACCAGCGGACGGGATCGTCGGGGCTCTAGTCTCACACGCCGACCATGCACACGATCCCGGAGCCGCCGCGACTGACGGGCGGGAATGCCCAGCCGTTAGGGTTCCGCTCTAACCCTATTTTTCCCTCGGCATCAGCATGGGAGTTGGGCCCTGTTCGCACGGCGTGGGACCATCCTTCCCAACGCTCGGTTCCCCAGGCCCAAGCCCATGACCCAGGCCGAATGTTCAAGTTGGAGCCCCCGATGTTCGACGGCACTGACGCACATAGTTGGGTGATTCGGGTTCAGTACTACTTCGATCACATCTTGCTTCCCGAGGAACACCGACTCCACTACGTGGTCATGTTATTCGCTCCATCTGTTACCGATTGGATTTTTGCTTATCGCGCGAGCAATCCCACGGTTTCTTGGGCCCAGTTTTTGGATGATGTTCGTCGAAGGTTCGACCCTAACTACTTCGTTAATTACGTGGAGTTGTTATCGAAGCTTACGCAGACGGGGACTCTCACTGATTACAACCGAGATTTTGAGAAAATGATGAATCAGGTTCAAGGGGTGTCTGAATCCACGTTGTTGGCCATGTATCTGAGTGGGTTGCGACATTCGCTTCGAAATCAGGTGCGCTTTCAACATCCGTCTTCGGTGGCGTCAGCTATGGCATTGGCGGTCGAATTTGAGGTGGGAGTGGAGAGAAGTACTCCTCAACGGCGTCAATGGCCGGCACGAGAGGCCCGAGCGACGGGAGTATCGGGGACCACGGCTGATCAACCTACAGCGTCCTCTATGGCGGCTACCTCGGCCCGACCTAAGGACTATTCAAAGCTTCTGGTGGTGAGACTTTCGGCAGCCGAACGGGCCGAGAAGACCAAGCTTGGTCTTTGTTGGTACTGTTCGGAAAAATGGACGGCAGGACACACATGTAAGGGGCGTTTTCTGGCCTATATCGGGCCAGACGAGGACGACGAGCAGAGTGAGGAACCATCGGATGCACTAGTGGAGACACCGGAGACAGTTTCGGCCGACCTTTCGCATATGTACAGGTTAGACGGACAACGGAGGGCGTCTGCTTTGGAGTTTCAGGGTTTTGTGGGGACAAAAGAAGTGCGCATTCTGGTGGATTCTGGAAGTACGCACAACTTTGTGCACCCTCGGGTGGCCGAAGCCGTGAAGTTGCCCGTGAGAGCCATTCGACCCTTTCGGGTCTACGTGGGAAATGGACAATCGTTGGTTTGTTCAACCAAGTCCGAAGGCGTGGAAGTTCGCATTCAGGGCCATAAGATACAGCTTGATCTCCATATTCTTCAAGTGCATGCCCATGATGTGATTCTCGGAATAGCGTGGCTGAGTTCGTTGCAAAGGGTGACGAGTGATTATAGCGCAGGAACTTTGGAATTCCACAACAACGGGAGGCCGATTTGCTTGAAAGTCCCGCCCCCATCGCCTCGCCAAATCTCGGCCAGCTCTTGTGCGGCCTTGATGCTCCACGAAGAGTCGATACAATGCTTTGAGATTGTTCAGATGGACGCCGACTCCCGACCCGGGGATTTGGAAGCTGAGTTTCCGTCGGACCTTCCCCCGGCCGTCCTCGACGTTCTCTTACACCATAAAGAGGTGTTTGCGGTCCCGACGGGCCTTCCACCCTCAAGGGCGTTTGATCATAGGATTCATCTTCAGCCGCACACGAAGTCGGTCAATGTTCGACCCTACCGATATCCGTACTTTCAGAAGTCGAAAATTGAGAAGCAGGTTCGAGAGATGCTCGATGCGGGGATTATTCGGCGAAGCTCGAGTGCTTTTTCTTCACCGGTTTTGCTTATTCGCAAGAAGGACGGCACATTCCGCTTTTGTATAGACTACCGTGCCTTGAATGCCGTCACGGTGGCGGATAAGTTTCCCATTCCCACAGCTGACGAACTGTTTGATGAGCTGGGAGCCGCCAGGGTTTTCACCAAATTAGATCTTCGTTCGGGCTACCATCAAATCCGAATGCACGAGGAGGACGTCTACAAGACGGCATTTCGGACCCATGATGGTCACTTTGAGTTCCTGGTGATGTCGTTTGGCCTCACTAATGCCCCGTCGACGTTTCAAGCGGCGATGAATGAGATTTTCCAGCCCGTTCTGCGACGCTTCGTCATCGTTTTCTTCAATGACATACTCATATACAGTTCATCTATCGAGGAGCATGCCTTGCACTTGAAGGAGGTCTTTTCTATCCTTTCTCATCATCGATTTTTCATCAAATTATCAAAGTGCAGCTTCTGTTGTTTGACGGTGGAATATCTAGGGCATGTGATATCGGATGGCAATTTGAAGGCGGACGTGGCAAAGGTTGAGGCGATGCAGGCATGGCCTAGGCCGACTTCGGTCCGCTAACTACGGGGGTTTCTAGGGCTTACGGGCTATTACAGGTGGTTCGTCGCCGGATACGCGATGTTGGCCGCGCCATTGACTGATTTGTTAAAGAAGGACTCGTTCATGTGGTCCGATGCAGCGGATACTAGCTTCAGAGCGCTTAAGGGCGCAATGGTCTCGGCTCCAGTTCTCCGATTATCGGACTTCGAGAAGACCTTCTATATTGAAACTGATGCTTCGGATTTCGGGGTGGGAGCGGTGCTAATGCAGGAGGAGCACCCGATCGCTTTTTTCAGTAAAAAGTTGGGGCCGAGGCGTCGAGTGACTTCCACCTACCACAAGGAGCTCTACGCAATTGTTGAAGCGGTCCAGAAATGGCGTCAGTACTTGTTGGGACGTGAATTTGTTATCCGTTCGGATCAGAAAAGCCTCCGCGAGCTCCTACAACAAGTGATTCAAACCCCTGATCAACAATTATATGTTCGGAAGCTTATGGGGTACAAGTTCGTGATTGAGTACAAGCCGGGCACGGCGAATAGGGTTGCCGACGCTCTTTCACGGCGTGATCAAGACGAGGACACGGGGCCGGCAGATGCAGCCTTATTTTCGGCCGTGGCTCACCCCCTCCCCGAAGTGTTAGAGATTCTCCGGGAGGATGTTTGCCACCTGCCCGAGCTCCAATAATGGACGGCGAAAATAGAGGCCGGGACCGCACCGCCCGAATGGAAATTGGTTGACGGGCTGTTGTATAGAGGGAGGCAAATTGTGGTGGCTTCCACCTCGGCAGCTAAGGGGGCCTTACTCTATGAACACCATGCATCGCCGGCGGCGGGGCACCCGGGAGTGGAACGGACTCTTCGGAGAATTGCTTCGTGTTTCTATTGGACGGGCATGAGGAAGGACGTTAAAGCGTTCGTGGCGGCGTGTGTTGATTGCCAAACTTCGAAATACTCTACTCAGAAACCGGGGGGTCTCCTCCAGCCCCTACCGATCCCTTCTAAGGTGTGGGAAGAGGTTTCTATGGATTTCGTGACCGGTCTGCCGCAATCGCGTGGTTTTACGATCATTATGGTGGTGATTGATCGGTTTTCGAAGTACGCTCACTTCGCGTCGTTGCCTACGAAGTTTGATGCGTGGCGTGTGGCTAATCTCTTCATCGACACCGTGGTAAAACACCACGGATTTCCCAAAAAGTTAGTCTCGGACCGGGACTCGATTTTTCTCAATTCTGTTTGGAGAGCGGGACGAAGCTAAATTTCACCACGGCCTACCACCCGGAGTCAGACGGGCAAACGGAGGTTCGAAACCGGGGCTTGGATGGGTTTTTGTAGCGGACCGACCTACGAAATGGACTTCATTTTTGCCTTGGGCGGAGTTGGCATTGAATTGCACTTATCATGAGGGGTTAGGCACCTCCCCTTTCACGGCGTTGTACGGCCGTGACCCCCCTCCGTTGGTAGCAGTCGAGCCCCCGGCATCGTGTCCTCCTGACGTCGCTGAGGTTGTTAAGCAACGAAGCGAGTTGATGGTTCGTTTGCGCCATAATCTGGAGCGCGCGCAACAGAAAATGCGCGATTCGGCGAACTCTCATCGTCGTCATGTCGAATTTAAGGTGGGTGACAGGGTGTTGTTGAAGTTGCAGCTCTACCGTCAAAACTCTGTAGCTCGGCCCATTTCTCAGAAGTTAGCAAGGCGGTTCTATGGGCCATTTCCGGTGGTGGAGCGAATAGGGGTTGTAGCGTACCGCTTGCAGCTGCCCGAGGGAAGTAGAATTCACAACGTATTTCATGTGAGTTTGCTTCGACCATTCGTCGAGGGGGCGTCGTTGCAGCCGGAGGAGTTTCCCTCATTCTTTGCTCGGGGTTGTGTGGTGGCACGGCCTGTGCGCCTACTCGAGAGTCGACAAGTCCTTCGCCATGGGGCGATTGTGGAGGAAGGTCTTCTGCAGTGGGATGACGATGGTGGTAAGGTGCCGTCTTGGGAGCCCGATGTCGGTTATTAAGCGTCGATTTCCCTCGTTGATCCTTGAGGACAAGGATACTTTCAACGGGGAGGGAGTTGATACGGGAACGCCGGAGAGAGAGGGCAGTGAGGCTACGCCGGAGTTGGGCGATGAGGAGACGTTTGATACGTCGGGAGTTAGAGAGGAAACGTGCGTGGAGGAGGGACGTACGGGCAGGCCGACGAGAAGGAGGCAAGGCCCAAAGAAGCTTGAAGACTTTATTGTTTATCATTAGTTTTATTCGAATATTGTTTGGGCTAGGCCCGGTTTATTTATTCTTGAGTCGAGCGTTTTATGAGCTCCGCTACGGGTTTTCTTGTTGGTTCTTTCCCGATAACGTAAGTCGAACCAACCTAGGTCTAGGTTATAAATAGGGGTCTCGGGTGTATTCATCATCTTATCATGAATTAAAACCCTACTTTTGCCCTAGTTATTTTCGCTGTTTTCGTATTTCGGGAGCGTACCTCGAGCATCGCGTCTCGCGTCCCCCTTTTATTCTTCTTCGATAGGTTTGATCCTATCATCAATGCACCGAAAAACGTGGATGGCAGCTGCAGTAGACTTGTTCAGCCCACAGACAACGAAGCGCAGCTCAGTTGGTAAGACGCTTCTCCTCCAACAAATAGGTCGGGGGTTCGAGTCACATAAAGGGGGGAAATGAGGAACTATTATTGACCCTCTTAAAAAAAAAAAAAGAAAAAAAAAAGAAAGACTTGTTCAGCCCACATGCTGCTCTCCGGTCTCTCCTACTAGTTAAAAAGAAAAAGAAGATAGGGAAAAAAAAAAGGGCACGTGTTCAACCTTCATTTACTCCCTCCGTCTCACTGGGAAGGGACCTTTTGTTTCGATACGGGAATTAAAACGGGAGTGGTGTGTCTAAATTTTATTAAATTGAAATTTTCTATTTTTAAAACGATCCCTATATTAGTGGAATGTCTAAAAAAAGGAAAAAGTTTTTTTATAAGGGGAACAGAGGTAGGAATTGATTACTAAACCCTCTTGAAATATGTAGATGACTTTAATTAACTCCACTCTCCATTATATTAATAAATGACCAATCAACATGGAATAGAAAATTCAAAGCGCAACCCTTGCATGTTAGTTTTGCCCACCTCTAAGACTAGGAATATCGGCGGCAAAAGAGAGGCGACCTCAACCTTTTTTTTTAAAGAAAAAAAAAATACAAATTAATGAATATGATAAATATGAGGTTGGATGCATGGCAACCACCGACCTCATCAAATTTGAAGGTTGGGTGTATATTATAATCTATATACTAATAGCAGTACCGGCCTGCCGTTTATAGTAACTCCGATAATTTATAAATAGTAACTCTCATTTTAAATTATCTTTAATTTTAATTTCTTTTAAAAGAAATGCATTAATGGTATCATATACTCCCTCCATTTTTTTTTATAAGTCGTTTTTAGTTCAAACACACGAATTAATAAAACTTAATGACTATACCAATTCTTAATGAACCAATTAACATGAACGTTACAATAACAAATCATATGGAAGGTTATTAAATTCTTTCCAAAATTATACTTATTTTGCACCTATAAATTTCAATGAAATTTTACTAGGAGATTCACACATTCCACATGTCTTAGGATAATATTTTGCTTCACAATAAAAAACGAAGAAGGTAAGAGCAAAGACAATCTCATATTTTCTTCTATATGGATTGAGATTCAAGCTCTATATATATCTCATTCCTTTAGCTTAAAATTACTTCTTAATAATCAAAATGTTTTTTTTTTTTTTTTTTTTTTTTTTTTTTTTTTTTTTTTTTTAATTCCGTGTAGTATTGTATATGTATGAATATTTTGTCTAGATTAATTATGTTTTGTAGCATAGATGGTTTATCTACTGCTTAACTTTGTTTATTCATTGCATTTTTTTTTAATTATTATTATTAGTTTAAGATTTTCTTACCAGTTGTGAAAGAGATTATTTATGCATTGCTTATTATGGTGCTATTTGGTTTAAATTTTGCTTAAATTAATTTTGTTTGTACTATATTGCATATAAATAGTGTTGCTTATTGTCGATTCATGCTTTGCTTTAATCTTTTTTATTTACCCATAGGTTATCAGAAAACTTATGTTGTTATAGTTTATGCATTGCTTATTCTTTATAATTGTTTTCCTTTCTCTAGAATGGAAATTAATTAAAAAATGATGTTGGAAATACACATTCATTAGAAGTTCTCAATATTTTAAAACCTGTTGCTATATCCCTCTACAGTATATACTTACTATATTAGATTTGGCAAGATCTCGAATATTTAGAATTTAAATAGGCATATATTAACTTCTCTAGCCATTTTTATTGGTTAATGTTTACATTACGTCTTCTCATTAATTTTGATTTTTCTAAAATTTATTACGCCTCTTGATTGTTACGTATTATTCTCCACCTTCACTATCTTATTTTTTCTTTTAAAGAGCTCAAAAAAATTGTAGGATGTTTGAAAATCTTATAATTAAGCTCTCAAATGTAAGAGTTTATAAAATATTTTAATGAAGAGCTTAGAAGCTCAATAAAATTTTGAATAGTTAAAATTTGAGAATAAAAAATAAATGAAAAATAAAGATTGAAATCCAAAAGTTTAGACAACAATATTGAATTGTTTATATATAATAGAAATATAAAAATATAAAGTTATATAATGCAAAAGTGAAATTTTGAAGGAAAAATAAAATAAGTTCGGGTGAAATAGCTTATTGTTTGGAGTGATTATAGAAAAATATATTTATACTCATGGATATTGTGTTATATCATTATTGAATATATTTATCTATCTATATATCTATATACTAATAGCAGGTATGGGCTGCCTTTTTTAATAACTTCTCTATTCTATAAATAGTACTCTCTATGTCCCACTTAATTAGTCTCATTGGATATTCATATGTGATGTATATAATATTCCAATGGGACTGATTAAGTGGGACGGAGGGAGTAATTACTATATTCAGAGTCTAAAAAAACAATTACTCTGTTGTAACTAATTGTATTCATACATAGTCGTTACTCCAGATATATATTGAGTGTACTATGCAAATGTTAAATGCAATAACATAATTGATAAGTTTTATTAATATTAATTTCTGGTATAATTACCCGAACCTATTTAAGATCACATTTAAAAAGATAATAAATCTACATTGTAACCTCCTTATTCTTACTATAAATCTCTCCACTCAGTCTTAGAAGGATACTAAAAAACAAAAGTCGGAGCCATGGAAGCAGACTCGAAAAGGACCGAAGCAATTCGGAAGAGAAGGCTATTAAAAAATGAGAAGAAGTGTGGAAAACAATCCACATAGGTATATACATTTTAATGTAAAAAATGATGTAACGTGGTGTATATGAGTGAGCGATCTGCACTTTGCTTCTCATGTTTAGATCAAGCAATTGTACATTTGTATGTTTATTCATGGATTTGTATGATGAGTAGTTGGTTAAACATTCTACCAGTCAAATAATTTTATACTGTATATATTTATATTTTTTCATTTTCGATTTGCTCCATTGTTTAAGTTCTTCTCATAATACAAGTTGAAATTTTTATATTACGTTTACAAACTTTTTAATAGTGGTGAAAAAAATGCGTAAATATTTTTTAATTTTCATTAGTGAATTAAATGGAAAGTTATAACATTATGATATTAGTCTCCGCTAAATAACAAAAATTCTCTATTTTAACGTAATCTATCTATATAACGACGAGAGCTTAAAATAGTCATGAATTGTGGTAATGACTTTTTTTTCATTTATTCTGATTACGGAAATATATAGTTTTAAAATTTTAAATGTATATGGTAATACCATATTATATCGAAGTCAACCCAATATATAAAATGTATGTCTAGCATATATTATTGAGAAATTTTTATGCCAATTAACTTTATTTTTTATTAAATGATTTTTTTTTTTACAATTGTTTCATACTATAATATATCATACATTAATAAATTTACAAAATATATAAAGTATGTGTATTAAAAGGGACTTCAATAAATATTTTCAAAATATGAATTTGTATAACACCTTAAAGCATATTGTAAAATAAAATAAAATTACACAATACAGTCAATCCCGTGCGTCGCACGGGGTGATACTAGTATTTATAAATATAAAAACTTTATTTTTATATATAATATAATAAATAAATAGTTTTATTTATTTAATATATTTTTGAAAAAAGATAAAAATATTATAATATGTAAAATAAAAATCTCTATAAATAGAGATCACACCTTCAAAAATTTCTACACCTTTTATTTTAAATTATTATTTGAACATAATTAAATTATTATTAAAATTATATTAAAAAATTATATATTATGTTGGGGTTGGGTAATTTTGAATGGTCATGGATAAACATATAAAAACAGAAGTGATTGAGGTTGAATGAATAGTGAATTAATATAAGAGAGAGAAATTAATATAATAAGGTGAAGGTTGGATGGTTGGGGTTGATGAAAAAGATAGTCTTAAGTTAATATATGTGAGAAGACCTCGATGTGTGAGTTGATATGAACATATAATATTCTCACAAGTTCTACGCTAAATTCATTTAGCTAAGGAACCAATTTTCCAAGATTAATTTTAATAGCCTCATATTCATCACAATTGTATAATTTAATGGGGTTATTTCAACAAATTTACTTAATCAAAATATCATCTTATTGATTGGTAGGATATTTGGAACTTTATAGATTAATTTTAAAGGCCTCTAAATTAACTGATGAAATACTTTGATAGACCTTTTAAATATCTTTCTTGTAAACTTATTTTTGAATCAACTGTAAAGTTTTCAATATTAAATCTTGAACAAAAAGAGAGAGCAAAAATACTCGAGTAGTATTCGTTTACTTTCCTGCGTAGGACCTTCGATTATACGTAATTCAAGAAGGACCAATTTGTTGTGGAGACCAATTCTTTGAGATATCCTTTCACAAGACATAGGAAGTGTAAGTTTTATACCCTCTTTTCAGGTTTAGTTCCACAAATGCAGTAGCTCCTTCGTAAAAGATAATATTTCCCACGTTTGATATATACTCCTTCCGTGCTATTAAATAAATTTTAACTTTCTTTTTAAATTGTCTCAAAATGTACTCCCTTTTCTCTCTTGGAAATATATTACGTAAAATATTCTTTTGACTAAATTAACCTCAATATTTTGAAATTAACAAAATCATTTCAAATTATAAATAAGGGCAAAATTAAACAGTTGTATACAAATTTACATTATTTAATGCAAAATTAATTAGATTTCTTAATTTGTGTTAAGTTATAATAATGACTTATTTGGTGGGACGAAGAGCGTTAGTGACGAACAATATTTTTAGAATGTCCCTAAAGTAAAATAAAATAATAATAATTTTTGTAAAAGGAAATTAGTATTTTATACCTTTTTAATTCAAACTCTTACTTTACATTTTATTTACAAATTTACTTGTTAGAGTTAGTGCTGCCTAAAGGTGTTCAAAAGAACCGGAACCGGCGGTTAAAACCGTAACCGTAACCGGAACCGGCGGTTTTTTAACCGGAACCGAAACCGGCGGTTCGGAACCGGAAAAGGAACCGGTGGAACCGGCGGTTCGGTTAAGGTTCCTAAGGCTTGGAACCGTAACCGGTGGTTCGGTTCCGGTTCCGGTTCCAAACCGGCGGTTCCAAATTTTGGAACCGTCCAATTTATATAAATTCTATTATTTTATTTTTTTTAAATATAATTTATAAACAAATATAATATTATTTGTTAAACTTCATAAATAATAACTAAATATATATATAATTTGGACTTTTTTCAATTATATAAGTGTTACTCTCAAACACTCATTTGTTATTTCTTCATTATGAGGTATGTTTATTGTTTTTATAAGAGTATTATACTTTTCAAGCTTCTTATTTATTTGATATGTGATATCTAACACATCCCAAACTATGAGAAGAGTTGCATGAGGAACACCTATAAAATTGAAAGAATGTTCAAAGCCTTGTGAAATAAAAAAGTTTAAAATTAAAAAATAAATAAATAATTGTCCGGTTTTTTCCGGTTAGAACCGGAACCGGCAGTTCCGGAACCGGAACCGGAACCGTTCGTTTGCGGTTCGGTTTCGTTTCCTCCCTCGACGGAACCGGAACCGGCGGTTCGGTTCCGGTTAGAACCGGAACCGGAACCGTGGGCACCTCTAGTGCTGCCCATGGTTCCCGTTCCACCGGTGAGGAATCAGTCCGCCACATAGCCGGTTCCAATTTCTATTTCCAAACCATCGGTTCCAGTTCGCCCTTTTTTTATGTTTCAAATTTTAAATTTTTTTATTTTATAAGGCTTTGAACCTTTTTTCCAATTTTATAGGTGTTCCTCCCAAAACCTTATTTGCTATTTTTCCAATGCGGGACAAATGTATGTGCTTTTATAAGAGTGTCACTCTTCTCAAGTTGATAGTTTTTCAATGTGGGACAGTGAGATGTGCTACTCTTCTCATAGTTTGGGATGTGGGATTTGTTAGATATCTCATATCGTAAAAATAAGGAACTTGAGAAGTGTAATACTCTTATAAAAGCAATAAGCATATCTCACAATAAAAAATAATAAATGGGTGTTTGAGAGTAATACCTATACAATTGAACAAAATCCAAGTGTAATATCCCGAATTTTCGCTATTATTAATTATGAGCTAAGTTTATATATTATTATAGTTTCACTCTCCATAATTAATTATACGGAGTGATTGATTTTTAAATCAATATATATGTACATTAATTTATGTGATAATGACTTAGTTAAGTGTTTAAATTATTTGTTCTTGTTACATATGTGGGATTGTGAATATATGAAGTATGAATGCATGGTAGTACTAGATAAATGCATGCACATATAATTAAATTCATGTTTCCTATATTAATTATTTATATTTATATTTTTATATGATGAATGTGTGTGTGCATGTGTGACAAGTGTCATTGCATGCTTGCTTGCTATGTTAGACAAAATCCTAGCTAATTAGCCTAGGATTATACTAACAAATCTAATGATTATACCTAGAGATTCTAGTGACAAGCTTCTAGGGGACACAATTGACACGTGTCAAGATTTAAGTTGGGTGAAGAAGTGCAACTTTCTCCTATTTGATTCCTTTCGTGACACTCCTTCCAACTCAAGACAATCATAAACTCCTCTCCTCTTCATTCCTCTCCCCACATTCAATCATTTCAAGGGAGTAGGAGATAGTTCCTCTTCTCTCATCAAGCAAGACACTCCATTGTTGAAAGGTGAGAAATCTATGGTTATTCATTCACTCCCTTTCTCTTTCCTCCATCTTTCTTGCACTTTAAACCTTGTTCCATGCACTGATTTTTGAAGCATTTTTCAACCACCAACTCATCTAGGTCAAATCCAAGGAGTTTGTACCGTTTTAGTTTAGATCTTCTCAAAGGTAGCCCGATTAAGCCTCTCTTGTTGATAGTTTTGGGGCAAGGGTTTCTTGTATTATTTTTCCTTCTTGAATATCCTTGTTTTTGACATATATCATGCTCTAAATGCTATTATGTGTGTGTAAAATTCGTGCATGGAATGTGTAGATGAATCGTTGAGAAAGAACTTGAATTTTGGTATATATGTGAATCTGTGAAAATCTGCTAGTGATGAGCATTTCGAAATTATTTTGAGAACCTTCTTTCATTATTTTTGACAAGCCTTTATATGACAGTAACTAAATGATGTTGGCATTACGTGTTATTTATTTTGTAATTTTTGGATGAGTTTTTGTTGGTGAACATGACCTCTCTTTACAATGTGTCAAGCTGTCACAGAATCTGTATATGAACTTCTATGATTTTTAGCTATTTTTATACTCAACGTTTTTCAGAAATTCCTTTTTTGTAAATCAACTAAATTGAGTCATCTATGTTGTGTAAAATTTTGGAACTCTTTTCATGAACCGTTTGTTCACAATAATGTTATAAACTTATTTGTGCAGTAAATATTTTCTCGGAACAGCACACTTGCACCGTTTTGAAAAATACGTTTTGGGTAGAAATATTTTTCTATAAATTATTAAAATTTCCAGAATGGCCATTTTACATGTCTTTAATCTCTCTGTAAAATTTTAGAAATTTATAAGTAGTATAAATATGTTTCCCATTTCCCTTAAGTGAATCTGCCACAGATTTTCAGTTTTTGATGAAAGACTATTTTCTTCTTTTAAAAATACTCAACCTCTTGGAAAACGTGTAAATGGAATGAAATGAGTCAATTTGGGCAGAATGAAGACACCTCCCATAATGTTGGATTGCTACTTCTTATTTGGTAGTTGTTTAATTGTTTTCGTAACTTTTCTTATGTTGAAAGTGGAAGTGTGTTATACAAATGGAACTCTTTCCTTTAAAATGTGTTTTGTTATTCTCTAAAGAAATTGCATGTGCTTGTTGAAGTGTGGGTTACTTGAAAAAAAATAGTTATGTTACTTGTGTATATATTTGAAGTCTTGGTGAAAATATATGTGTTCTTTTTTTTCCTAATGGGGGAGTAGGGAAATATAGAATCTAGGAACGTAGATATCGTTGAATGTCTATATGGAAGCTTAGCCCTAGATTACTATTGTGGGGCCATTAAAGGAAGGTTGTGAACCAACGATCGAGTTGAATTCTCTTTAAGACGTGATCACCTGACGAGGTGGGTTTCTATTTTCAGTACGGTATTTTCGAGCTAATGAGCTCTAAAGGTATATATGTATGAAAGTATGATTATGCATGTCAAAGTTTTCCCTATGTCTTACTGCTCATACGAGGCGACGAAATGTCGAGACGACGTAATGTCGAGTTAACAATTGGGCCTTGAGTTGAAATATACTCAAGGTTAGTGCACTTAAGTCCATGTTGTTAGAACCGTAATACGATAAATGGGCAGGACCGAGGCTAGAGTTAGACACTATCTCCGTAAGACAATATTGCTCCGATATAGTGCAATCAGACTATAGCAATTGTCTCCAAGATACAACGGTTCTTCGTTCTCGAGTTGTTGCACTACAAGTCGAGAATCCGTCGAACTACTCGAATATCGAGACTTTGGAAGTGAGAGAAAAAGAACAAAGGATAAAACGAGATGAGAGATGTTATCTTCGTTTTGGTGTGTTGGATCATTCTGTGGAGGGCTCTATTTATAGGAGATAGGTGGCTTTCCATGAAGGGATGCTTCGATCTGGACCGTTCGATCAAATCTTGATCGACGGCCCAGATCACCCGAACCGAACCAACACAATGGTTCGGCCCCTCCATGAGCCAACCCGCGCTCGGCTCGTGCCCGGCACAAGCCCGCCTGAGTCACGAACGTGTGGTCGACACACGCTCGCGCCCCTTGGTTCGCACCTTTTGGGTGCCGACTTGTGACATGCACACGCCTGGCACTCATTCGGTTCGAACCATCGCATCGGTTCGCTCCCGGTGTGCGCTGGACACACTCGCATGGACTCGAGCCACACGTTTGGCTCGGTTTAGGAAAAGTAAAGGCCCCTCAAGCTCCTCAGCAAAGTGCAAAGTGCGCCTCAAAGCGCCCATTGTGACGTGCACGTGCACGGCTACGGCGGAGGCTATCGCACCGTCCTCGTAGGCCTTTGGATTTAGCCCAAAAGGCTAAGCCCAATCCACCACTTGAGGAATTAATTATTCTATACATTTGAGCCTTGACTTATATATGAGTCCAAACTTCTTTGTTTTTCCAATGTGGGACAAACTTCCCACCTCAAACTTAACCAATTAATTGCTCATCAATTTGAACAATTAAAATTGCCCAAAATTCCAACAATCCCCCACATGAATGACAATTAATGCAAATGCAATGTCTTACAAAGTCTCACGGCTCTTTATTGCATAAGGATAGGTAGCTTATGGCTTTGAACCTTCCATAGTATGATGCTATCGGATTTACTCGTTGTTTGGTGAACGCGATGTCTTAAACCGAACAGCTTTTATGTAAACCAAGACAATAACATATACACAATAAAGATCCTATATCTTTCGTTCTCACGTTGTGTCCTTTTCGGCCTTGGACCATATCTTGGATTCATAAGTGTAATCATTGAAGCGGCCTCACTTCACACTTATATAGGTGATCTCCTATCAAGGTATCCTTTTCTACCTTATAGGAATCATTAAAAACATTTATAGCTTACCCTTACCACTACTCATTAGCACTTGAGCAGTTTTCGAGAATGGATTTTAGTATAAGTTTTCAAGTGCTCAACCAAACATTCATAACTTAGTTGTCTCATTGAACCATGTTCTTGGGATCTCCATTCATCATGGTTGAGTTACCATTATGAACGTCTTTACTTGTGGATTTTAAAACTCATTCCCCTTACTGCATTGTACAATTGATCACGATTAATACCTTTAGTAAACGGATCCGCTATGTTGTCTTTGGACTTTACATATCCAATGACAATTATTCCACTAGTGATCAATTGTCTAACGTTATTATGTCTACGACGAATATGTCTAGACTTACCATTATACATACTACTTTGTGCTCTCCCGATTGCTGACATGCTGTCACAATGAATCATTATAGGAGGCACAGGTTTATCCCAACACGGAATATCTTCTAGAAAGTTTCTTAGCCATTCAGCTTCTTCGCCAGCTTTGTCTAAAGCAATGAATTCAGATTCCATTGTAGACCGAACTATACATGTTTGTTTAGAAGATTTCCAAGATATTGCTCCACCACCTATGGTGAACACATATCCACTTGTGGATTTTGAATCCTTTGTGTCTGATATCCAATTAGCATCACTATATCCTTCCAGAACATCAGGATATCTAGAGTAGTGAATACTGTGTTTTAAGGTATGTTTTAAATACCTTAGTACTCGGGTTAAAGCTGTCCAATGATCCTTTCCAGGATTACTTGTGAACCGACTCAGTCTGCTTATTGAATATGCTATGTCAGGCCTTGTACAATTGGCAATGTACATAAGGCTTCCAATGATCCTTGCATAATTCAATTGGGAAATTGGATCTCCTCGATTCTTAGCTAAGTGTAAGTTCAAGTCCACAGGAGTTTTAGCTGGAGGTAGATCCAATGCTTTGAATTTCTTGAGCACAGTCTCTACATAGTGGGACTGTGACAAGGTAATTCCTTTGGATGTTCTAGAAATTTTAATTCCTAGAATTACGTCGGCTCTCCCCAAGTCTTTCATGCTGAAGTTTCTCTTCAACATTTCTTTTGTCTTCTCAATGATCTCATGATTACTTCCTATTATAAGCATGTCGTCTACATAAAGGCACAAAATAACAAAATTATTATATGTTCCTTTGATGTAGACACATTTATCACATTCATTTATTTTGAATCCATTTGACAACATGGTTTTGTCAAATTTTTTGTGCCATTCCTTAGGAGCTTGTTTAAGTCCATATAATGACTTAACTAGCTTACAGACTTTCCTTTCTTTCCCAGGAATGACAAACCCTTCTGGTTGTTCCATGTATATCTCATCCTTCAAATCTCCATAGAGAAATTTGGTTTTCACATCCATTTGGTGTATCTCAAGGTTATACAGTGCTGCAATAGCAACAAGCATTCGTATGGATGTGATTCTCGTAACAGGTGAGTAGGTATCGAAGTAGTCATACCCCTCTTTTTGTTTGAAGCCTTTTGCTACCAAACGGGCTTTATATTTGTCAATTGTTCCATCGGCTTTATATTTCTTCTTAAGGATCCATTTGCATCCTAAAGGTTTATTTCCCGGAGGGAGATCAACAATCTCCCACGTATGATTGTTCATGATGGATTCTATTTTGCTATTTATAGCTTCTCTCCAAAATGGAGCACCCAACTAGACAATGCTTCTTTTATTGTCTTAGGCTCATCTTTCAATGAGTATACTATAAAGTCTGGACCAAAGTTCTTTGCAATCTTTGTCCTCTTACTTTGTCTATGTTCATGTGACGTTTTTTTTTTTTTTTTTTTTTTTCCTTTTCTAAAAAGAGGATCAATAACGGTTCCCCATTTTCCCCCTTAATGTGACTCGAACCTCCGACCTATCGGTTAGAGGGGAAGCGTCTTACCAACTGAGCTGCGCTTCGTTGTCCTATGTTCATGTGACGTTGATGCCACATTTTCTCCCGAATTTTCCATATTCTCATAAGTCCTCTTATTAGGACTTGTAGTGATCTTATCTTTCTTGGGGAATATAGATTCAAAGAATATTGCATTTCTTGATTCTATTATCATTCCCTCATTCATGTCGGGTACTTCTGATTTGTGTACCAAAAATCGATAAGCACTGCTATTGTTTGCATATCCAATGAAGATGCAATCAATAGTCTTCGGACCGAGCCGTACTTGTTTCGGTTTTGGTACTTCGACTTTAGCTAGACACCCCCACACTTTTATGTATTTAAATGAAGGTTTCCGACCTTTCCATAACTCGTATGGAGTTTTGTCTTGCTTCTTTTGGGGTATTTTGTTTAAAATTTTATTTGCCGAAAGAATGGCTTCCCCCCACATGTTCTGTGGTAAGCCAGAGCTGATCAACATAGCATTCATCATTCCCTTTAGAGTTCTATTCTTTCTTTCGGCAACTCCATTGGATTGTGGTGAATATGGTGCGGAAGTTTCGTGGATGATGCCATTTTCACGGCAAAATTCCTCAAAAGGAGCAACGTATTCACCACCTCTATCACTTCGGATTCGTTTTATTTTGATGCTAAGTTGATTTTTAACTTCATTTTTGTATCTTTTGAAAGCTTCGAAGGCTTCGTCTTTGCTTCTCAAAAGATACACATAACAATATTTTGTGCAATCATCAATAAATGTGATAAAATAGTTTTTACCCCCTCTTGTTTGCACAAATTTCATATCACACAAGTCGGTGTGTATGAGTTCTAAAGGTTGTGAGATCCTTTCGACGGAACGAAAAGGTCCTTTAGCCATTTTTGCTTCAACACATATTTCACAACGTTTGTGTTCATCGAAGCTCACTTTAGGAAGCAATTCTAAATTCACTAATCTTCGTAGTGTCTTTAGATTTGTGTGTCCTAATCTATCATGCCATAAATTAGGAGACTCAGTCAAATAAACAACATTGTCCTTTATTTCAACATTAGAAGGTACACTTATAGCATTAAGCTTGAAGAGGCCATTATCTATATAGCCTTTTCCTATGAATTGACCACCTTTGGTCATTACAACTTTATCTGCTTCAAAGACTAGTCTAAAACCGGCCTTGCTGAGTATGGAGCCCGATACGAGGTTCTTGCGAATGCAGCACATTCTTGAGAGTCAACTTCAAGCCTGATGTCATTTTGAGTACCACGTTTCCGACTCCAACGACCTTGGATGTCGCAGAATTTCCCACGTAGAGTTTCTTCTTCTCGGTTATGGGCTCGTAGGTGGAGAACACTCCCTTATCCGAAGCAATGTGTCTGGTGGCACCGGTATCGACCCACCACCCAATTGGGTTGCCAACCATGTTGACTTCATCAATGACCGCAGATAGGTCTAGTTCGGATAAGTCTACGGGGACACTCTTGTCCTCTGTCATATTCGTTTGGTCCTTCTTATCCTTCTTGTCCTTCTTCGGCTTGCGACAGTCCTTTGCCATGTGGCCAGGTTTGTCGAAGTTGTAGCAGTTCCCCTTGATACGCTTTGACTTCTTCGGGGTTCCTTTCTTCTCGGGAAACTTGCGCTTCTTCTTGTTGCTAGTTTCGGCCAAGTTAGCATTTTCCTCCATCGAAGATTTGGCGGCATTCTCTTCGCTTTCCGATTGTCTTCTTCGATGCGAAGTCTTACGATCAGATCTTCAAGTCCCATCTCCTTGCGTTTATGCTTGAGATAGTTCTTGAAATCCTTCCAACTTGGTGGCAGTTTTTCAATAATAGCTGCTACTTGAAAAGATTCAGAGAGAGACATACCTTCAGCATGAATATCATGCAAGATTATTTGAAGTTCTTGCACTTGTTCGATAACCTTCTTGTTATCTACCATCTTGAATTCCAAGAATCGTCCGACTATGAATTTCTTCAAGCTGACATCCTCCATTTTGTACTTCGTTTCGAGAGAGCTGCATAGTTCCCTTGAGGATTTGAGCTCCGAGTAGACACAATAGAGAGTGTCATCTAATCCATTTAGGATATAGTTGTGACACAAGAAGTCGTTGTGATGCCATGCATCAAGAGCATTCCGCTTTTGCTCGTCGGTTTCATCTTCTCCAACTTCGGGGGGAGTTTTCTTCAGGAATCGCTCCAGGTTGATAGTAGTGAGATAGAACAGCATCTTCTGTTGCCAACGCTTGAAATCGTTGCCGGAAAATTTTTCCGGCCTTTCGGCGTAGATTGGGGCCGGAGCCGGGGGCCGAGAGGGTGGAACGGTATCACTGCTGGATGCCATAATATTGTCTTATGATTGTTAGAACCGTAATACGATAAATGGGCAGAACCGAGGCTAGAGTTAGACTCTATCTCCGTAAGACAATATTGCTCCGATATAGTGCAATCGGACTATAGCAATTGTCTCCAAGATACAACGGTTCTTCGTTCTCGAGTTGTT
Source organism: Thymus mandschuricus (assembly GCA_029379335.1). NCBI lineage: Eukaryota > Viridiplantae > Streptophyta > Magnoliopsida > Lamiales > Lamiaceae > Thymus > Thymus mandschuricus. The sequence continues at coordinate 13,724,829 of CM057071.1, forward strand.
GCACTACAAGTCGAAAATCCGTCGAACTACTTGAATATCGAGACTTTGGAAGTGAGAGAAAAAGAACGAAGGATAAAACGAGATGAGAGATGTTATCTTCGTTTTGGTGTGTTGGATCATTCTGTGGAGGGCTCTATTTATAGGAGATAGGTGGCTTTCCATGAAGGGGTGCTTCGATCTGGACCGTTCGATCAAATCTTGATCGACGGCCCAGATCACCCGAACCGAACCAGCACAATGGTTCGGCCCCTCCATGAGCCAACCCGCGCTCGGCTCGTGCCCGGCACAAGCCCGCCCGAGTCACGGGCGTGTGGTCGACACACGCTCGCGCCCCTTGGTTCGCACCTTTTGGGTGCCGGCTTGTGACATGCACACGCCTGTCACCCCCATTCGGTTCGAACCATCACACCGGTTCGCTCCCGGCGTGCGCTGGACACATTCGCATGGACTCGAGCCACACGTTTGGCTCGGTTTAGGAAAAGTAAAGGCCCCTCAAGCTCCTCAGCGAAGTGCAAAGTGCGCCTCAAAGCGCCCATTTCGACGTGCACGTGCACGGCTACGGCGGAGGCGGACTCGGACGGTGCTATCGCACCGTCCTCGTAGGCCTTTGGATTTAGCCCAAAAGGCTAAGCCCAATCCACCACTTGAGGAATTAATTATTGTATACATTTGAGCTTTAACTTATATATGAGTCCAAACTTCTTTGTTTTTCCAATGTGGGACAAACTTCTCACCTCAAACTTAACCAATTAATTGCTCATTCAATTTGAACAATTAAATTACCCAAAATTCCAACACATGTTGGGTGTACTCGGCCGGGTCCCCAATTATGGCTGAATGGCGTATGAGCGAGACGCGCGCAACGATGTAACATGTTATGGTAATAAAATGTTTTACGTATGTGTAGGGTGAGGCTTTCGTTTTAAAACTCCTACGTATATGATGGATATGCATAATCAAGTTATGTTTTATGTTTTTCACTGACAAAAAGGGGCAAGCGAGACCCACTGAATGCACTAGTACTCAGCCCAAAATTCTTTCAAAACGTTTTCAGGTTAGGCAACGGAGGCGTGGACGAGTTTGCAGGAGGGGTGGTCAAGCTCGTTGATTCTTTCCTCAATGAACCATTTGATGTTTTGTAATAAGAATAACCCCTTATTACCCTAATCTACTTCCGCTTAAACTCATAAACCATTTCATGTTTATTTCGCCACCGAATTTCTCCTTTTATGTTGAATAATCATTTCTTATATTATCGACCCCTATCATGTTTCCTTAGTAAATTTTAAGCTTATGATAGGCGTCCCAATGTCCTCATACATTGGAAACGCGGGTACTCAGTGTATCCAAGGTCCTATTCTAATGATTATCTATGTTATTGTTGAGCAGCGTCCCTAAACCCTTAATTAATTCGTAAATCTTGCATAGCCCCGGGTCCGGGTCGTTGCACCAAGTTTGAGAGTAATACCTATATCATCTAGTTAGGGTACCAATTTATCATTTTCTCACACCAATGTTACTTTGATCCATCTTTAGAGCATCTCCAACAGTTTCCCCTATTTTCCAGTAGCACTAACACTAAAATAGTGCAGAAACAGTAATTCATCTCCAACAGTTTACACTAAAATACAGCATAAAAGGAATATTCCAAAATATCCTTTTTCATTTATTTTTTAAATAAAATGTACAAATAATAATTAAAAAAATTATTTATAGCAACGATAAAAAATTTAACTAAGATAAAATAAGTAAATATTGTAAATAATTATTAATGTAATTTTACGTTTTTTTTATCAATGTATTTTTATTTTTATATTTTGTTTCATTAATTTACACAATCATTTTGTATATATATTTGTATCACATGTAAATTATACATAGAGTTTTAAAATAAAGGAAAAAAATAGTTAAATTGCAATTAACATAATAAATTGTTAAAATAACGAAAAAAATGAATAAAAAAAATTTAATACACACAAAATGAATAAGCATATATCAAATTAAATTGTGAAAATGAAAAAGAAAAAAAAAAATATTACTCGTACAACAAAACAAACTAAATTGAAATATTAAATCACAAATAAAAATCACAATAAAAAAGAGCACAAAATGATGAACACAAAATTATAGTGCAATGAACAGTGTTCCCCTCACAAAATAAAAATCACAATAAAAAAGAGAACAAAATGATGAACACAAAATTATAGTGCAATGAATAGTATTTCCCTATATTTGAGGGAACAATATTCATTGCACTATAATTACTCTATTTTAGTGTGGACTGTTGGAGCAAAACTCTGCACTAAAATTGTGCTCAGCACTATTTTAGTGCATTGTTGGAGGTGCTCTTAATAACTTTATCATCCACTAAAAGACTTATGTTAACGTTAACGGATAATATTTTTTTGATTTTCTTAGAATATAAAATTTGACACATATAAGGATGTGCGGACGCAATAAACATTGTTACGATTAGGGGTGGGAAAAAATACCGAAATACCGAAATACCGAAGATACCGTGTCGATAAAAAATCGAAAAAACCGAATTAACGGTATACCGATTTTTCGGTACGGTATCGGTATGAATATTTCTCATACCGCGGTATACCGAGATATACCGAAAGTACGGTATGTACCGAAAGATCGGTATATACCGGCTTTTCGGTACATACCGTACTCTCGGTATATTCGGTATACCGCGGTATACACCGAGAATTACTGAAATTAATATTAGTTTTATTTATTTTACAAAATCATTTTATATTTACATATATTATTTTTAAAGATTAAAACTAAATTTTCGGTATCAATCGGTATACCGAAAAGTCGGACGGTATTCGGTATCACTTTGATCCATATCGAATTTTCGGTATACCGGTATATGGTATACTGAAACCTTCGGCACGGTATCGGTATGGAATATAGCATACCGTTAATTTTCGGTTCGGTATCGAATTTTCGGTATACCGTACCGACCCAGCCCTAGTCACGATTACAAATTTTTGTACGATTGCACAAGTTGAGTTGGTCAACTTGTTTATAGTCAATTAATATATATATTATTCTGCATTTCAAAGTTAGCTGCATCACTGTCAGCCACCATCTTTGATGAAGATAAGTCCATATATATATACATAATATACTATCTAACAATAAATCCTCTCTCGATACACCCGGTCTTCTCAAAGTGTTAGTTCTTGCTTGGTTCATCAGAAGATTCGTAGTCCAACATATTTTTTCGTATGACGGCGGCGACGGCGGCGGCGGCAGCACCACCTGTTCGGTGGCGGATGGTGGTTTTCTTGCTTGTATTTGCCTTTAGTCAAATGGTGGAATTTGGCCAAGCTCAAACTACTGCTGGGAACGCCACCATTGATCCTTCTGAAGGTTTGTCAATTAATCTCATTCATGAAAGTATTCTTTTTTTCTTTTTCTTCTTTCCTTTCTTTTTTCATTATCTGCGAAAGAGTTGATCAAGTACGAGAAGATTAAATCAATTTGAGTGAATAAAATGAAGGGGCAAAAAACAAATAAATTAAGATGGGTCTTGATTAGTGATAAGTGCTTGAAATTATTGTACAACTGTAACTGCCTGGAGCTTCAAATATACTGATTGGAATCACTTAAGAGGTTGGAGTAATAATTTCACCTCTTTTGATTTGGATGATTTAATCATAGCGAATTAATATCTTTAGTTGTCGTCTATTTGCGACTTAGAGATTGTTTGACTAAGCTTATTCTTATTTTGAAGAGTTAAGCTTTAAGTGTTTATAAGCTATTAGATATAAAAGCTTATACGTTGTCAAAATGTTCGAATTAAAAAGTTTAAAAGAATTAAAATTTTAAAATGAAAACAAAAATTAGAAAAAATAATTGTTTTTTTTAAATATATATTTTTATACAACCGAATGATTGTATATACTATATAATGGAAAATATAAAAATAATATTAAGTTATATACATTAAAAAAGTTCAACTTTAAAAAATAAGTTAGGTTTGAGAACTTACTTTTTGGAGATTACACTTTTAAATTATTTATAAACGGTCAAAAACTTATAAGGCCAGTTGCTTCGGAAAATAGTTCTTCCCATTTGTCTTTATACTAATTTTTCTTGGGTTGTGGTTCTAATTAATGCTTTCAATGGCGTAGGCATAAACAGCGATTGAATTGAAGCTATAGTTGACTAACTAAACCTTGGTAGATTTTGACGAGACCCCTAGTGTCTTATATTCGGACTAGGTCTTACTATCTCTATCTCACAAAAGTAGTTTATCCTTCATTTTTTATTGTATTATACATTAATCAACTTTCTATAAATGATAAATACTCCCTACGTCTCACTTCATTAGTCCAGTATACTACTCCCTCCGTCCCACGACAATTGTCCCCTAGGACGCGGGACACAGAGAGTATTTTGGCTCGTCCCATACCACTAGTCCACTTTTCTTAAATGACAAAATTCAACTCTTACTTTTTGATGTGGACCCCTTACTTTTTTACTTTAACACTGCGCGTAAAATTCCGTGCCGAAAAGGAAGTGGACTAGTGAAGTGGGACGGAGGGAATAATATTTTGCTACAATTAATTCTTTTTCCTCAAAATTAATTACAACCATACATTCTCTTTTTACTTAATTCTCGTTTCAAGTCAAACTATGATTACTTTTGTAAGATAGCGGTAACACTATTTATTTTACAATATTTTATTAATATTAAAAAAAAAAAAAATTGTAGTACGATGATGATGGATGATCGCAATTAACATTCACAAAAATTTGAAATTGCAAATATATACATATTCCCCATATATGGATGACAATTTACCCGTGGTAGGGTGGCACCCCATATACCCGTTAGGAATAAACAAATAGGTAGAAATTGAACTATGAATATTCTAGTTGATATCGATATAATATATTCCTTTTGGACTTTTCAAGTTGTTACATTTATTTTTGGAACGGAAATTAAGGCAGAGGTGCTTAGTTAATTTTTTAAGTGAGTTTAATTGAGAAGAATAATGAATTAGATTATAATTTTATTTTATTTTGTTAAAAAATAAAAAATTGAAATTCGAATGAAATGTATAGTGGTGGATCCTATAAGCTACTTGCTTTTCCTTTTGGTAAATAAAACGAGTAACGAAAAGTTCTTTTTTTTCCTCCCCTCTTTTTATCCTATTTCAAATGATAATATGTACCACTCCGGTCCTAGCTTCTTGACTCATTTGCTTTTTGCACGGGAATTAAGACGAAAATGTTTGGTGTATAAAGTGTATTTTGTAGGGAATGTAATGTGGTTTATGTATTTAAACATATTTTAGAAACAGAGCATCATATATGCATAAAAACATGTTCTTGTCTGATCTTAAATGAAAGATCATATAAAGACCTTTAATTTGATATAAAAATCATAAAAATCCGATAACAAACGAGCAAGTTATAATAATTTAAACTTTCGAAATTTAAATTATATTGAACTACGTGCAGAAAAATGAGTGGATGAGATTTAAGTATGGAATGTTAAGTGTAATAAGGGGTTTACTAATTGTACTAATTATACTCTAATTCTTTCTAAAAAAGGAAATGAGTCAACAAACATGGGACGTCCCAAAAAGGAATATGAGTCAAGAAGCTAGGACCGGAGTGATAGTATTTGGAGAACTCGTGCGAGGGTAGAAGTATTATAGTATTTGCAGTTTTTGGCAAATCCTATTAATATTATAGCTGGCAAAATAAGCCCGGCCCGCTGGGCCGGCCCGTCGGCCCAGGGTTTATGGTCGGGCTGGGCCACCAAAATGTAGGCCCATAATAAATTGGGCCGCAACGGCCCGTCCACATAGCCAGCCGGGCCGGCCGGGCTTTCGGGCTAAAAAGCCCGTGGTTTCCGGGCTAAAAAAGTCCGCCCATATATTTAATTTTATATAATTATTTTTAATTAATTACTCTTAGATTTTAATTCTAAACCCCTACTTTCTATACTTTTTTTTTTGCCACGTTACTTTGTAATTCAAAACAGAGATTAGGGACAACTTTATTTTGTTTTTTTTTTTTTAAATAAAAAAATAATAAGATGTTGAATTGGAAGACTTTTAGTTGTTTTTGATTATCTTATTAATTTTATTGGGGCAAAAATCTATATACCTATTATGCTTAAGAGAAACACTATAATACACCATACTATAATAAAAACACCAATATACCCACTTTTTCAACTTTCTTCCCAATTTACCCTTACTTTTCCCACTCTCCTTCCTTTTCTCTTTCCTACACATGCACATGTCAACATCAACTTTTACTTTTTCCTTTTTCTTTTATTTTTTTAATTTCCATCAAGAACCATATTTTTTATTTATTTTTTTATCTAATTTTTATTTCAATTTTCGTGTTCAGTTTTTTTTTTTTTTTTTTTTTTTTTTTTTTTTTTTTTTTTTTTTTTTTTTAACAAGTGTTCCTTGATAAGAAAATGAAATAATTTAGTAAGAATCTGTCAATTTCTTTTACAATCTTACTATCTTATAATGGTAGGAAATCATGTACATATAATATGTAAGAAACGTCATTGTGTTTACAATCTTATAAAATGACTCATTATGTAATATGTAAGAAACGTCAGTTGGTTAGAAAATGACTTATTCTTACCACGCATGGTAAGAAACAATGTATAATCTTATAAAATGTTGTGCAAGAAGTCATGTTCATTCTAACTATCTATCTTACGAGTGCTTCAATAAAACTTGCTAAGTAAGAAACAAACTCGTTCTTATTTACAATCTTTTCAATCTTATTATATATTGTAAGAATCCATGTACACTCTTACCACCTGTTGTAAAATATTATGTTCATTTTGTAAGAATTCATATACAATCTTACCACCTATTATATATTGTAAGAATCCATGTATAATCAAGAACCTTTTTATTTATTTATTTTTCTAATATTTTATTTCAATTTTCATGTTCATTTTTTTTATTTAATTTTATTAAGTACTGCAAAAGTCAGTTGGTTAGAAAATGACTCATTCTTACCATGCATGATAAGAAACAATGTATAATCTTATAAAATGTTGTGCAAGAAGTCATGTTCATTTTAACTATCTATCTTACGAGTGCTCCAGTAAAACTTGCTAAGTAAGAAACAAACTTGAAAAGATTGTAAATAAGAACGAGTTTGTTTCTTACTTAGCAAGTTTTACTGGAGCACTCGTAAGATAGATAGTTAGAATGAACATGACTTCTTGCACAACATTTTATAAGATTATACATTGTTTCTTACCATGCATGGTAAGAATGAGTCATTTTCTAACCAACTGACTTTTGCAGTACTTAATAAAATTAAATAAAAAAAAATGAACATGAAAATTGAAATAAAATATTAGAAAAATAAATAAATAAAAAGGTTCTTGATTATACATGGATTCTTACAATATATAATAGGTGGTAAGATTTTACATGGATTCTTACAAAATGAACATAATATTTTACAACAGGTGGTAAGAGTGTACATGGATTCTTACAATATATAATAAGATTGAAAATAAGAACGAGTTTGTTTCTTACTTAGCAAGTTATACTGAAGCACTCGTAAGATAGATAGTTAGAATGAACATAACTTCTTGCATAACATTTTATAAGATTATACATTGTTTCTTACCATGCGTGGTAAGAATGAATCATTTTCTAACCAACTGACTTTTGCAGTACTTAATAAAATTATATAAAAAAAAATGAACTTGAAAATTGAAATAAAATATTAGAAAAATAAATAAATAAAAAGGTTCTTGATTATACATGGATTCTTACAATATATAATAGGTGGTAAGATTGTACATGGATTCTTACAATATATAATAGGTGGTAAGATTGTACATGGATTCTTACAAAATGAACATGATATTTTACAACAGGTGGTAAGAGTGTACATGGATTCTTACAATATATAATAAGATTGAAAAGATTGTAAATAAGAACGAGTTTGTTTCTTACTTAGCAAGTTTTATTGAAGCACTCGTAAGATAGATAGTTAGAATGAACATGACTTCTTGCACAACATTTTATAAGATTATACATTGTTTCTTACCATGCGTGGTAAGAATGAGTCATTTTCTAACCAACTGACGTTTCTTACATATTACATAATGAGTCATTTTATAAGATTGTAAACACAATGACGTTTCTTACATATTATATGTACATGATTTCCTACCATTATAAGATAGTAAGATTGTAAAAGAAATTGACAGATTCTTACTAAATTATTTCATTTTCTTATCAAGGAACACTTGTTAAAAAAAAAAAAAAAAAAAAAAAATGAAATAAAAATTAGATAAAAAAATAAATAAAAAATATGGTTCTTGATGGAAATTAAAAAAATAAAAGAAAAAGGAAAAAGTAAAAGTTGATATTGACATGTGCATGTGTAGGAAAGAGAAAAGGAAGAAGAGTGGGAAAAGTAAGAGTAAATTGGGAAGAAAGTTGAAAAAGTGGGTATATTGGTAGTTTTTTTATATTTTGAACAAAAGTGTAAAAACACTTAAGAGAATAGGTAAAACACTACGTTTCCTCAATTTTATTTGTGGATTTGCGGTATGATGGATTAATGATGTTATCAACTAATCATATTACTACTTGTTTTATTTTATTTTAACATGTTAAATTATTTATTAATTTATTTTATAAATTATTTAATACCTTAAAATATGAATTTTTACGGAAAAAAATTTTCGGGCCTATTTGGCCCGCCCGCCCAGTAGCCCTGAGATGGCTGGGTTGGGTTTAAAATATAGCAGCCCAAAAATTTATGGGCTGGGCCGGGCCTATGTAGTAAAGCCTCAAAGCCCTACGAGCCGGGTCGGGCTTGGCCCGGCCCGCTACTTTGCCAGCTCTACCTATTATAGATGAAATTCGCAAACTCCACGAATGCAACTTCTCATTTAAGAGAAGACCGGTCTAAATTTGAGGTCATTGTAGAACGTTGTACTACTTTTATAAAATATTTGTAATTTTTCTAGTTAAACATGTTTGTTGTGACAATAATATAGACACATTTTGTTAGCATTCATGAGTGGGATGAAGTTCCAAAATTTCTGAATGAAAACTTTACTATACCTTAATTTTGTTCTTTGATATCAAATGTCATTTCCTTTCTAAAACAAAAATGTAAAAAAATATATATATATATATATATATTTATAGTATTTGTACATCTTTCGGTAGTGTTAAGTTAGGAACTTAGGATTGGATAAACACGGGAAAAAACATTTTTTTTGTAAGAGAACGAAAAAGAAAATTTTAAATAATCATTTATTTCGCTTCCGCCTAAGGTTAAGTTATGTACATATTTTATAGAACCTTGGCCACCATCTTCTTGATATAGACGTTGGTACTACTTGATCGTTATCAACATTAATTATGTATTAATTCCTATTTTCTTTAGACTTCGCTGTAATCCTCACGGAACAAAAGCATTGCACGTTGGCTCCAATGATTTGATTCTTTATGTTTTATGTTATTGGTTATTAAAATTTTGTTCAGTCAAAGCCAAAATTTACAGTTCATCCGTCTCATTTATTTAGGAATAAATTTTATTTTCATTTGCCCCATTTATATAGAGATATTATCTTAAATGATAAATTTGATCCTCTAAGATTTATTTATAATTTTTATATACTACTTTATCTACCCTCATAACTCATATCTTAAGTACCGTGTCGAAAAAAAATTATTTCATGTAAATAGATGGGGTGTATAAAAATTGCTATAATTAGTTTACTGACAATATAACTTGATTATAGTTTGGAACATATTCCGATACACTTTTGATTTTTCATATTAATATTACTACCTCCATCTCACAAAAGTAGTACACAAAAGTAGTCTGTCTTTCCTATTTTATCCGTCTTATACATTAGTTCACTTTTTATAAATGACAAATAATATTTGGCTACAATTAAATCTTTCTCCTCAAAATTAATTATAATCCCACATTCTTCTTTTTCTTAATTCTTGTGCCTAGTACTTTTGTGAGTAATTCTTGTGCCTAGTTGTGAGATGAAAGTAGTATTACAGTATTACTACTACTATTAAGTTTAGGAATAAGGATAGATTTACGAAATATGATTAAAACATATAATTGCTATAAATTATTATTAAACTTTATTTTGTTTCACATTTATTACCAAATTTTTATAGGATAATTTTACGAAATATGATTAAAACATATAATTGCTATAAAATTATTATTAAACTTTATTTTGTGTCACATTTATTACCAAATTTTTATTTTATTTTATCCAGCTTTCTATAACCTGTAATGCACACAACATGGTCGAAGAAACGCCTATATGAGAAATAAAGAAAACTGCAGCTGGCATTGTAGTGGTAGGCTCGTAAAAAGAAGCTCGAATGGCAGCGTTTGAGAATGAACTATGGGTGAACTGGTTGGCTGGGAAGGTGAGCTCGAATGGCCTGAATAGTTCTCCTGCGACGCAAAACATGTATTACTAAAATATTATCGAATGAGGGGTGGATGTACGACATGTATTAATGTACATCCATAATAGAATACCCCGGAGTCAATTATCTAATCTCTCTTTTCTTGTTATTTCATTACTATTTGTTTACAATATCTGTTATACATAATTTGATGTGAAATATTTCATTTAAAACTAAAATTTGACTGAATACGATGATGGTAATGCTAATAATGTAAGCATGAACTTAAAACATGATTTACAGCAAGAGCTCTGAACAGCATGTTTGAGCGATGGAGAATTTCAGCCAACAAAAATCAATGGAACATTAGCGGCGAACTATGTAGCGGTATTGCCATCAATACAACCGGCGATCCTGCCAATGAAATTAATCCGGCCATCAAGTGTGATTGCTCTTATGACAATAGCTCTACTTGCCATATTACTTTTTTGTAAGTCATCTTCTTTGAACAACTCATTCGTTGCAATAACTTTCTCTGTACACTGCTTTCTTCTCTTTTCCTTTGACATATTTATTCACTTTAATTAATATTTTCATGGATTTTGCAGGCGAGTATATGCGTTGAATGTTGTTGGTCAGCTGCCTGATGAGCTATGGAACTTGACTTACCTCACTAATCTGTATGGTTACGTTCTCATTGGTTTTGTGCATGTTTATGTTATTACTTATACTATAGTGATTTAATCATGCTTTGTACTGGTTTTTAGACCTTACTCAAAGTAACTAACATTATTTTAAAGAGCTTATGAGATGTCTCTGGAGCTTATAAGATGGAAAAAATAAGCTGTTGTAGAGGAATTTATTTTTAAGTTAATTATAAGCTGTTAGAGCATAGTATTATCTTATCCTATACAAGTAGAGCGCTTATAATCTCCTTAAAGCAGTTATTCTAACAGTTCTTCGTCCACATGTTTCAGCGACTTGCGTCAAAACTACTTGACAGGTCCTCTTCCACCTGCCATTGGAAATCTCAGTAGCATGCAGTACATGTACGGAACCTATATTTGTTCGTTTGATCATTTGAAATTCATTCTACTGCCTACTTGTTTGCCTGGTCAATATAAATTAATTTTGAATGCTATTTATATTAACAGGTCCATTGGAATAAATGCATTATCTGGGGAGATTCCTAGGGAACTTGGCCTGCTAACAGACTTAAGATCGTTGTGAGTTCCCTTTTCGTTTCAATTTTGTGAGGGAATTAGTCTCATGCATTTATGGGTAAGCATTGCTTATTGTTCCAACATGTGACGTTTTCACGAATTATGTACCAACGTGTGCATATATTCAAATTGGTATCCAACATTTCAGAAACATCACTTTGTGTTTTACCACTAAATTTCCGGCACCTGAAAGTCTACCTGGCCTGTCGGATAGTCCATGTAGGCTATTCCTACTTACCTAGGTACAAACATCTTTCAACGTGTCGTTTTTTTAATAGCATACGTGGAGTCATTGGCAAGCCGTGTGGATATCCATCTCCTGAATGTTGCCGGTGGGACACAATTATTATATTTTGAAACGTTGGATACCAATTTGAAAATATGAATACTCTGGGAATCTGGGATAGTATTGTGAAATTCACAAATTTTGGGATGATAAGTGATATTTACTCTATATTTATCTACCTACCTAGTTCATTTCAGAGCTTGAAATTTAACATGGATTATATGCAGGTCCTTTGGCACTAACAATTTCTCTGGCCCTTTACCATCTGAGCTCGGGAGCTTAACACGATTAACACAAATGTAATCTAAACCTCTCTATTCTTTAAATTCTTACGTCATGTGAGATCTTTCTACTTAATCTATAATCATAGTTTGGCTTGAAATGGTAAGAACATGTAATGTTTCTGTTACACTTCCCTCATTAATTATTAGTCTGTTCATCATCATTCCAGATACTTTGATAGTGCTGGAGTTAGTGGTCCAATACCTCAATCATTCGCAAATCTAGGCAACATGGAGAGAGTGTAAGAACCACTAAAGAATTTTTATATATTCTTTACTTTTATCTAAACAAACAGAACGTTGATATAAATCTTCCATCATATATAATCATGTGAGTTTTTGGTGTCTCAGGTGGGCATCAGACAATGGGCTCACAGGGGAGATACCTGCCTTCATCGGAAACTGGTCAAATCTTGTTCAATTGTATGTGCAAATTCTAATAACTCTCATAATCTTTACTTGTCGATAGCGAAGTGCACCTGAATTGGTAAGACGCATCCCCTCCAACCAATAGGTGGGGAGATCGAATAATCGTGAGTGCATGTGTATATGTGTTGTCCTTGAAAGGATATTCTTGTCTGTATGAATCTTACGAACAATGGAAAATGACTGCATGATTTTGCACAACTCATAATCAGCTGATTTTTGTTGTATTCATAGGAGGCTTCAAGGGAATTCATTTCAAGGATCAATACCAGCTTCATTTTCGAACTTAACCTTGTTAAATGACTTGTGAGTGTTATTCACAATAGTTTAATTTCTTGATCTTATATTTTTCTTTATTTTTTTCTTGATTATGTGTAATCTTATTTACCACACCCTATATGATATCTCTAGGAGGATAAGTGATATATATAATGGTAGTTCATCGCTCAGCTTCCTCAGAAACATGACCTCTCTATCCACCTTGTAAGAGAATGTAGCTTTTGATTGTCTATTATTATTATTATAAAACTGTGTTTTTCTTACAAAGTTTTTCGGTTCACCTATAATACACTTCCCTTGAGTTTTACTAGCCACTCTTGTTTTGGCAGAGTCTTGAAGAATAACAATATTTCTGGTACCATTCCTTCGTATTTGAATGAATTCCAGAGTTTGACACTTGTGTAAGTAAAAATTCAAGGCATATTGTGATTTCTATAAACTGTTGGAAAGAATGAATGATTTAGTTTTATGTTTCAGGGATTTGAGCTTCAACAATTTGAATGGATCGATTCCAGAGTCTCTCTTCAATCACAGTTCTCTCAGTAACATGTAAATTTTTATAAGCTGTCACATTGATTAAATCTGTGCACTACTCAAGTGAGAAAACTATCAATTTCATTCTTTTCAAACTGCAGATTTCTTGGTAGTAACAAATTGAGTGGTGGATTACCGTCGCAGAAGAGCCCGTCACTCCGGAACATGTGAACTCTCATTTTTTTTTGCCTTGTGTTATTTCTTATTCATTTATGTTGATATGATCATGTCTTGAAATCTATATGAATTGTAAGTGTATATATATATATATATACACATGTGTATATATTTTCTTTCTTATACACTTCATGTTTTGATACCAGAGACTTATCATACAATGAATTATCGGGGAGCTTTCCTTCTTGGATCAGTACACAGAACCTACAACTGTGAGACATATGTGTTCTCTCATTCTTGATTTTCTCTAAGTGCATCACATGCTTTGGTATTTCTAGCATTTTTTCGTCTCACTGTCCTATCTCACTCCATATCAAATTCTGTCTTGTGCAGTAATGTGGTTTCGAACAATTTCACCATTGAAGGTTCTAACACCAGGTGCCTTTAAAAATGCATGAAGCGAATTTTTAACTTCTTATTTACTTCTGTTTGTTATACATGTGCATATATTTCTTGTGTTTAATTCATCCGTTTCTTCATTATAGTGCTCTACCTTTTGGCTTGGAATGTCTTCAGAGCAATTTTCCTTGCAGTCGAGGGCAGCCTATGTGTGAGTAGTAATTTATCTCATAGCACTATGAAGTATATTTATGAGGATGACTGCAGCTCTGTTTCTTGCATTAAAGAAACTTTACAATTGGAATATATCCCTTACACGAATACGTTTATTCCTCACTTCACATTTTGTATGGAATAATGGAAGAAATGAAAACTAAACCAGTGGACAACTATGTTAATTTGCAAATATCTATTTTTATTACTTACTATTATAAAAGTGTACGTTCTTATAAAATATGTATTGCCAATTATACCCTCTTTTTATATTAAATTTAAGGATAATAATGTCATTTTATATCATTATGAAGAAATAAAATAAAATCATACTACCCAAAATTTCATTAGCATTCAAAACATATTGTTATTTCGTCCAAAAAATGTTAATTGAGAAATGATACGTTCGCTGGAAATTTGCTCGTGTGGCTCAGACCACTAGTGGCCACAGTTTAAGCCAGAGTCTATAATTACAAAGTCAATATGTATACTTTAGGATTTGAGAGATTTTTTTGTGGATCATGATGTGCAGATTCAAGCTTTGCAGTGAACTGTGGTGGTCCTCAGCTCACATCTAATGATCAGACGGAATACGAAGCAGACACCGAGCCACTTGGTCCTGCCACATATTATGCCACCTCCACACGCAGATGGGCAGTTAGCAATGCCGGTTTGGCTGTTGACAGCAGTGGTCCTCAGTACACTAGCGAGTCCACATCCCAATTTACAAATACTTTAGACTCCGAGTTATTCCAGAATGTTCGTCTTTCAGCTGGATCACTAAGGTTCTACGGCTTAGGCCTACAAAATGGTAATTACAGTATTAAGCTCCACTTTGCAGAGACCACTAACCCTGCTGCTAGGACTTGGCAAACTCTTCAAAGGCGCGTATTTGACATCTACATCCAGGTAGGTCTCTGTTTATTTAATTCTCTAGGGCAATTGCCATTAAATACAGTAACTTTGCATGGATTATGATTTTGAACTTTTGATTTCAACTCATATTGCATGGAAGAAAAATCGAAATGATAATGAAAATTGATGTGGCATCAAAAGGACGGAGGTCTTTTAATCGAGACAAGGTCGTTTTTTTATGCCATATACATTGTTAAAATTTGGCATCTCATCTTTGATTTTTCCCCAACATAAGTCCGTTGGAGCAAAATGAGATGAAATTGAAAGGTCATTTTATTCGAATTCATATTAAGGTAAGATTAACATGAGATTCTGTCTAGTATTTAGGGACAATTGCGTCAATTATTTATGGCTGATGAATCAAAATTGATTCTTTTGGTTTGAATGTATTTGGTTGACGTATTATGGAATATGTAGGGGAATTTGGTGGAGAAGGATTTTGATTTGCAGAGGGAGAGTGGAAGGGTGTATTTGAGGGCTGTTACGCGGGAATTCACCGCAGAGGTGGTGGAAAACTATATGGAAATTCACCTGTTTTGGGCAGGAAAAGGGACTTGCTGTGTACCTGCTCAAGCTACGTACGGACCTTTGATTTCTGCAATAAGTGCAACACCAAGTATGTATCATTTTTCAGTAAATAGGACTTAAAAATTTATTTTTTTTGTTCTTGATCACTTACTCATCGTTCCTATGTTTTCTTTCAACAGATTTCACTCCAACAGTTTCCAATAGACCTCCTAGCAGCAAGAAGAACAGGACTGGTTTGATTGTGGGCATCGTTGTCGCAGTTTCTGTTGCAGCTTTTCTTTCTGTATTTGCACTATACTTTATATCCCAAAGAAAAAGACGCCAAAAGAATCTTGAGCATGATGGTATAATATAAAGTCAATATGCTTGTGTTCACTTTTTCCCTGTTTGCTTACCTTGAACAAGCAATATCGTTTTCCTTTGGATTTACAGAGTTTCTAGGAATTGATGCAAAGCCGTACACATTCCCTTACGCTGAACTGAGAGCTGGTACCGATGACTTCAATCCTTCTAATAAGCTCGGAGAGGGAGGATTCGGACCAGTTTACAAGGTAACATTATTTATTTTCAAGATGAATTCCCCATATATTCATTCTTCACAGTCACATGAAAAATTTGAAGTGACAACAAGATATACATGACTTTGTTAATACGGAGAGATTACCTATGTCTATGTACAGCCTCGTCTTACCTTATAATCGAATACTCTAAATCCATTCTCGAAATGCTTGAACAAGGCAGAATGCAGCATAAAGTATAGCTGAAAACGACATGTGTATATGGATTTGTGGATAGGCATTTCTATACCTGTTGGTGAAATTGTATAATATTTATCAATGAATTGCTGCAAAATGCGCAACAGGGAAAGTTAGGGGATGGAAGACTAGTTGCAGTGAAACAACTATCTGTGGCATCTCATCAAGGAAAGAGTCAGTTTCTAGCAGAGATCGCTACTATATCTGCTGTCCAGCATCGCAATTTGGTAAAACTATATGGATGCTGCCTTGAGGGAGAGAAGCGCCTCCTTGTTTATGAGTATCTCGAGAATAAGAGTCTCGATCAAATATTATTTGCAACTGGTAAATCATATGTTCAACACACACACACACCCCTCTCGCTCAATGCTAGATAAATTATACATAATTCACTTACTCAATTAATGAAACAGGAAACACAGCTCTGTATCTTAACTGGAAAACACGTACAGAGATATGCTTGGGAGTAGCAAGAGGCCTGGCTTATCTTCACGAGGAGTCTCGACTTCGAATTGTTCACAGGGATGTAAAGGCCAGCAACATCCTCCTAGATTCTAATCTCGTTCCTAAGATCTCAGATTTTGGGTTGGCCAAATTATATGATGATAAAAAGACACATATCAGCACCAGAGTTGCAGGCACAATGTAAGTAAAGAGTCCACATTTCTAGTTATCTCAACTTTTTCCTAGCTCCCATATCCTTGCAAATAATAAAATTATTTTTCTCCTTACTTGGAGCAGAGGGTATCTAGCTCCAGAATATGCGATGCGTGGACATCTTACCGAGAAGGCCGATGTATTCAGCTTCGGAGTTGTAGCTTTGGAAATCGTCAGTGGAAGGCTGAATTCAGACTCGAGCTTGGAAGACGATAGGATATATCTTCTGGAATGGGTATGTTTTACTTTTTCACTTGTAAGCCCTTAGTCTTGGTAGTAACTTATTATCACATGTAAGCCCTTAATCTTGGTAGTAACTTATTATCAATGTTTGAAGGCTTGGAATCTTCATGAAAATGACAAAGAAATCGAGCTTGTGGACCCGGCATTGAAGGAATACGACGCTGATGAAGTAAGGAGGATCATCGGCGTCGCGCTCCTCTGCACTCAGGCAGCCCCAGGGCTACGGCCCATGATGTCACGTGTGGTGGCAATGCTCTCGGGAGATATTGAGGTAGCGTCGGTTACCACACGACCGGGCTATTTAACTGACTGGAAGTTTAGTGATGCAACTACCTTCGTCACATACACAGATAGCTCAACCTCGAATACCGACGGTATTAATGCTGATTCGGCCACAGCGAGCACAACAGCGACAACTACGGCAACTGCTGAAGCAGCCTATTCACCGGTTGAAGATAGTAAACCGATGCTTCATGAGATCATTGGGGAGGGGAGATAGTCATTTCATTTTATTTTTAAATGGTTTTTCTTTGTTTCTATGCTCACCCTATTTGTATGTGCTAGGGATTGAAAATAGAATTGATGAGGTTTGATTTCTTTGCTCATGAACAATCCCTAATTCAAGTAAATATGTGTATAATGTGAGGAAATGTTAAGACATTATTTATGATTTATGCCAAATTGTGTGGCTATTTTGACATTAAGCTAGACAAGGAATTGGAACACGAGTAACGGGCAACTTTATATAATTATATATTTTTCTAATTAATGAAATATAAACATAAAGTGTGCTTAAAAGCTTATAATCATATTAATTATATAGACTTGCTATAAATATATTCGAGGCAAAAAATATAATAGCTAAGTAGCTTAAAAAAATACAATATGTAGACAACTTTGAGGCAAACTACCTAAAATACCCCTACTTTTACCTTTTCTCTTACACATGTGTCACATCACCTTTTTACTGTTTCATTTTTTTTTGTTATATTTGCTTTTTCTTTTTTGTCATTTGATTTTTTTTAAAAAAAAATTCAATTTTCATTTTTTTTCGTACTCTCTGATTAAGGTTTTTTTTTTTTTTTTTTTTAAATCAAATTATCTTTGATACACCGTATCAAATACCTTGGTGAGAAATTGTCAATTTCTTATTTTGTTTATCGCATTTCTTACAATTCGTATCACGCTTAATAATTTGTATGCTTTGTTGTAACTAGGTGACAAATCCTATACGTAATCATAATTTCTTACCTATTATTTGTGACAAATTCGCATTTCTTACTAATAAAATTTATAAGTAGTTCAGTCCACCAGTATAATTATTATATTTCTTACGAAATGAATCCATACGATATGTATGAATTTAGTTGAATCTACTCATGCCTATGCATTCTAACTGGTTCAATCAACCTGTTAGAATTATTTATTTTCTTACTAAATAAAATTCACATGTTTGGTTAAAAATTCACTAATTCTAACCAAATCCTATGCATTCTAACCGATTGGTTAGAATCATTGAATTTCTAACCAAAGCCAATATGGTAGCTTCAATGTTTTCCGGCTTCATGGTTGATCTTCTTTGATCTAGCATGAGTCCTCCGGTGCTAAAGGCTTGTTCAACGGACACGATAGATTCCGGGATGGTGACTAACTCATTCGCCAAGATAGAGAGTATTGGGAACTCCACTCTCTTCGACCACCACTTCAACACATCGATGGATGGACCACTATCTTCAACACCAAAAACAAAACGAGATTGCAAAAATATATCCAATTCACTATTACCTTGGCCCCTTGGAAGTTCATAGGTTCTAGTATTGTACATTCCTTGCATTTGTTAAACTAAAGGATCCATTGGATCCATACCAAAAGGTAAATCAAATGAAGACATCATTATAAAAATAAGAAGAAGCATTAGAGTTGCTAGAATCGTCTCTACCATACACCGCTTTGTATTCTTCATAAAGAGTTTTCAAACTCTTACTTAGATCATCCTTGATTTGATCAACATTAGGAAGATCAATGAAGATTCGTTCACCATCAATTACAACATCACTCATGTCCATTTGCCTAAAAGCATCATAACAAATAGAAAGCATTTGACAAACACCATCATATCTCCATTTAGGATCCAAACACTTAGCAAGCAAGAACACATCCGGAATCTCCCTAAAATACTTGAGTCACTTTTGAACTATAAAATAAATCACACTCGTCAAGTTTGGCCTTCTAAAACAACTCTTAAAAAACAATGCAATATACGTGCAATGCTCCAACACTTAAACGAAATTAGAATAGTAAACATCCGATAATTGCTTAGTAGCATTATAAAAAACCTTAAACAATCCAAAAACATCCATGCATGCATCCCAATGAGACTCGGTAAGAACTAATTGAAATGTTGAAAACTCTTTTATAAAAAAATCACATAAATGACCCTTATACTCCATAGTACCATTAAGCATCTCATAAGTAGAATTCCAACGATGAGATACATCCCTTTTGACGATAATATTTTTGTCATTTCTTTCCCAAAAGTTTTGATTTGTGCAAACATTTAATGACATTCCGAATAGGAGTAACGGTATCTTGAAGAATACTAAGCGCATCTTAAACACATAAATTCAAAATATGATAAATACATCTAGAATGAAAGTATTTTACTTAGAAAGATAGTGAACATGCTTCAATGAGTTGAGGAATACTAGCGGTGTTCGCCGTTGCATTATCAAAACCAACTGAAAATACCTTGTTAAGCAAACAATATTCACTTAAAAAGGTGATAATAATTATAGCAATATTTTGAGCCGTGTGAGGCTCTCCGAACTCCCTAAATGCAATCAAACGTTTTTGCAAAGTCCATCCTGCATCAATCCAATGACAAGTAATCCCCATAAAACTATTTCTATTATATCAATCGGTCCAAACGTCGGCACAAATAAAAACTTTATGCCACAAACGATTCAAATATTTTATCAAATCATGCTTCTTCTTTTTTCCCCATGCATTGTCTCATAATCCTTTTAAGAACGGAGGTCCTAGTAACTTTATCAGCAGTGAGACTTAATACTCTTTAAAAGTAGCTTCATACGATAACCTATCGGAAAAATTAAAAGGTTGTTTCTCCATTGCAACAAATCTAGTCATAACATCTTCTTATCGAGGTTTTTCAAATTTAAATAAAGGGGACGTACCCGGAGTATCCGTAGTCGAAGTGGTACATCGGATTTGAGTTTGAGAGCTCGTTATTCCGGCCTCGAAAGGATGAACGACCTCCATGTGCATTTGCATCGTGCCATAGCCTCCCCCTTCGATCCATTTGTAGTGCGTTTTGCAATAGTTGCAATACACCGTGAATCTCTTTCGATTATCGGGAAAATGAGGATCATCTTCTTTGAGAATAACCTCTACTTTTCGAAATTATTTGAGGAAGATGTCGGACATGGGAACCTTCTTAGCCTTTGTTGGCGGCGGAAGAGGAGGAGGCATCATGCCTTCTTCGTCGCCTTCATCATCGTCGACGTCGTTGGTGTAGCCATGTAATTCGTAACCTTGGTCCTCCATACGATGAACCATCGCTTCAAACCGGGCATTTTCTTCTACTTGAAATCGCTCGGCCACTTGCCTGTTGATTTCCTCCACAATCGCCGCCCTTTTTGACCACAGTCGCCTTCACTTTGGGTGGCAATCTCCCTACCCTTTCTTGAAAACATTGTGTCTTTGTGTGTGTAATTGATGAAAGTGAGAGTGAGTCTGAGTGAATGTGATGTAAGCTTGAATGTTGAAACTTGAAAGTCAGGACTTGAGAGTTGAGCTTGAGAGTAGAGATTGAGAGAAATTGGGGTGAGTTATAGTTTGAAGGAGTGTTGTATATATAGTGGAGAGTGTGTATGGGGGGGGGGGGGGGGGGGGGGGGGGGGGGGTTGGGGCCTGCAACGGCTGTACAGCTCACCCACAACGGCCACTTCACACACTGTTTCACTAAAAAGTGTTTGCATTAGAACGAAATCTAGCATAGCACTAGTAAGCAAATCCAAAGTTGAATCTCAAGGAACACTTAACAGGGCAAATAATCGCGTAGAAAAAACAATTAAATAAAATCCTAATCTAGCCTAATCTAGGAAAACAAGTAAGAAGAATTGATTTGGTTTTGGGGTTTTAAATCCTAGGCAAGAAAATAAATATGCAAGAATGGAAGAACAAATAAAATAAATTTAAATCTAATCTAATAAACAAGAAATAAATCTAAACTA
Organism: Thymus mandschuricus; assembly: GCA_029379335.1. Lineage (NCBI taxonomy): Eukaryota > Viridiplantae > Streptophyta > Magnoliopsida > Lamiales > Lamiaceae > Thymus > Thymus mandschuricus. Next base: position 13,746,368 of record CM057071.1, read on the forward strand.
ATTAAACTAATTAAATTCAGAAAAAGAAATAAATCTACCTAGGCATGAAATCATAGAGAAAACAATAACAAAAACGAATCTAGACATGAAGGAATTAAATCTGAAAATCTATGAATAATAAATCTAACTTTAGAACTTGAAAAACGAAAGAAAAGAAACTTTGAAAAATGAGAGAAAAGAAACTTTGAAAAGCGAATCTAAACTACGAACTCAAGAACGAACAAAGAAATTAAACGAAGAATCTAAGAAACAAGAACACAATTAATTAAACGAAAGAAAAACAATACAGAACTTATGAATTAAAAGCGGAAAGGAAGGAACAAGAACGAACGAAAGATACTTGAATAAATTGAAGAATCTGATCCGGAACAAATCGAAAGCAATAAAATCTAAAAGCTAGAGTATGAAAAACTAAAAACTAAAGGAAAAGAATTGTACTTAATTTGTGCCCTCAGGGCATATATATATATATATATATATATATATATATATATATATATATACACTGACGTGTAACATGCGAGCGCCGCATTAATTACTCCCGAGCGAGCGCTCGAAGAAAGGGAGCGGGCGCTCGTGCCTCTTTGCGTCAAACCCCTTGAACCATTGACCAGCGAGCGAGCGATCAAAATGTCGCATGCGAGTGCTCTCGGCCGAGACTAGCGTGTCTTTCTTGTTTTGGTCGTAACTTCCTCGTCCAAATTCCAAATTGACCCCCATTTTCACCTACGTGCTCCTATCGAATCCCTTTTTGATAATATTCTTTCATTACATCCAAAATAAATCTTCATTCAAATCGTGAGAGGTTAGAACTTGAGCTCAATGATTGCTTGAGAACCTTTCTTCGCTCGTTTCACTCCATCTTCTCGACTTTTAGTTCCAAGCAATACCTAAGATCATAAACTCACAAAGACCCAAATCATAGCAAAGTACAATGAAAAACAATCAAGATATAAAGAAAAATAGATTTGAAACTACGACTAAAACAACACAAAATGACACCAAACACACACTACACAAACTGCACATTTTTGCCTAGCGGGCCGGGACCGACCAGGGCGGGTAACGGCTAGTTTACCCCAGGTCCATTGCTGAGGCCCGGCGGGCGGCGTTCCTTCAAGTTCGTGGCCCGAGCCCGGCACGCCATGTTCCCGTGCCGGTTCCGGTTCGGGCCTGTTGATCGGCGGTCCAGGCTAAGCCGGTTGACTCTCGGGCCGGTTTCGGGCCCAAACTGGCGGGCCCGAAAGCCCTTGCACGTCTACATGCAGGTATGTGTGCAAAAATAGTTGAATATTTACCTACATATAAATGTGTTATTAAATATATCTCCTATGTGTGGATAAATATATTTATGATATTTTATAATTATAAGGTGGAAATGAGGTGGATGACATGGAAATGACACGGGGCAATAGAAATGACACGCGACATTTCATATGTGTGGTTAAATAGTGATCTTATGTGTAATTTTTTTTTTTCAGTAAGTATTATTATTTTTAATTAATTTCTTATAAAAAATATATTTAAGTGTAGGTATTATATATATTATGCGTAGGGAATATTTTTCGGGGTATTGGAATGCATACGAATCAAACTACTTTAACCAAAGAATCATACAGTTTTACCTTGACGAAAATAATTAATTTGCCTCTGCTCTGCCTCCGCCTCCGCCTCCGCCTCTGTATTTCACATCTTCGCCTCTGACCTCTCTGTTTCTTTAAGCTAGAAGAACGATGCGCACAGAAGAGAAAGCAATTGTTGGCTGAACTTAACCATTAAAAAAGTTAACGAATTGTTGAAAGAGTAAGAGCATGTCCAATGGGAAGGATCTTACCTATGTGGTAAAAATAAGAACCATACCTTAAATTTCATTCCCATTGGAGGTCTCCAAAATAAGAACTCAGGTTCTTATATAAGATGCAGTATCTTAAGAAAAAATGGGCCCCACCACATTAAAACATACTCCCTCCGTCCCACTTCAGTAGCCCTCAATACTATTTTCGTCCGTCCCACTTCACTTGTCCTCTTTCTTTAAAAGGCAAAAATTAACCCTTACTTTTGATGTGGACCCCATACTTTTTCAAATTTAACACTACGCATAAAATCCCGTGCCGAAAAAAAAGAGGACTACTGAAGTGGGACGGAGGGAGTATTAATTACTATGATAATAAAATAAAATTAATTGTTAAATAAAATGATAAAAAAATTAAATAAAATAATAAGTGGGACCTCCAATTATTATAAGAACACTTGTTAAGAACCTTACCATTGTAAATTTTTAATAGCAATGGGCTCTTGTCTATGTGGCATCTCTAAGAACCTCATTTGGGGTTCTAGCATTGTACATGCCCTAAGAGATTGACGTTGTGTATTTAAGTTTCCTTTTTCCTTTTTCCTTTTCTTGTTCGGGTAATTAAGTAATGAGAAATGATATGCTAGTCATCTTATGCTAGTCACCTTCGTGGGCGCCTTCGTTTTCGACATTATTTTATTCGATTTTTTCAATTATAATATATTCTAATACCTCATAAATTAATATTGAAATCATTAGATAAAAAAAAATACAAATATCAAAGCTCTATTTATTTTATTAAACATTTTTTGAACTTAAAAGAAAAAACGAACAAATCGAGCATTGATATTTATATATTTTTTTAGATTTAGTGATTTCAATATTAATTTATAAGGTATTATATTATATTACAATTGAAAAAATCGAACAAAATAATGTCGAAATAAAAAAAATGATGAAGGTGTCCACGAAAGTGACTAGCATAAGGTGACTAGCATATCACTTCTCATTAAGTAATTACTTTTCTTTTCCCTTGCTTTTTAAGGAGGAGGGATTAATTATATAAGTCAAAATTACTTAAGTAAATTTATGGAAAAAAATGCAATTAAAATTGTTAACTTTCTCTAACATATCATTTCAACCGTAAACTTTCCATTTTTTCCAAAAAATCACAAACTTTTTAATTTGTTCAATTTCCCGTAATTTTTAATTTTTTCCAAATTGAAAATGCAAACTCCTAATCTGAACGGCAAACGTGGTGTATACTCTATTCCCCCTCCTCTTTTTAGCGTTTTTTCATTTTTCTTGATATTCATTTTATTTCCTTTTCGTTTGTATGTATTATTTATAGTTATTTCTTTGTTTGATGAATGATATGTTACTCACCTAATGGTACTCACCTTCGTGAGCACCTTCGTCATTTTTTCGTTTCTACATTATTTTGTTCGATTTGTCCAATTGTAATAAATTCTAGTACCTAATAAATTCATATTGAAATCATTAAATCCCAAGAAAACATGAAAATCAAATCGATTCATTTTATTATTCACATTTTGAACTTAGAAAGAAAAACGAATAAATCGAGCTTTGAATTTTATATTTTTTTTGGATTTAATGATTTCAATATTAATTTATAAGGTACTATAATATATTACAATTGAAAAAATCGAACAAAATAATGTCGAAATGAAAAAATGACGAAGGTGCTCACGAAGGTGAGCACCATTAGGTGAGTAGCACATCATTCCTCGTCTTTGTTTATTGTGATTTGCTTTAAGTTGAGATATATTTGACTGATGAATCCTATTTTTGTTGTAATTGTTTGAACAATGGCTAAAATAGAAACAAGACAATAGGGAATCAAAAGAACACAACGATTTTACGTGGTTCGGTCTATGGAGATAGATCTACGTCCACGGGAAGAGAAAATATATCAGTTTTGTAATTTAAGATTGCGTATCCTCTACAGAGACTACTCCTTCCCCTAACGGAATAATCCCCTCGGTGGGGGGGGGGGGGGGGGCTCCCTTCAAGTAGCACAAGATATGTTCCGCTGCCTTCCAATGATCAACAGTAGGTGATGACATATACTGACGTACAACACTAACGGAATAAGCAATGTTAGGATGTGTCACCCTAAGATAATTCAGTTTTCCCACCAATCTACGATACCTTTCAAGATCATCAAACAAAACACCATCTCTTGTAAGCTGTACATTAGGAACCATTGGAGAGCTACATGGCTTGGCTCCCAACTTTCCCGTTTCAGAGAGTAAGTCAAGTACATATTTTCTTTGAGACAAGAAAATACCTTTCTTACTCTTATTCACTTCAACACCCAAAAAATACTTAAGTGTTCCCAAATCCTTGGTGGTAAACTGAGTAGGAAGAAAATCCTTGAGAGATGTAATCCCTTTAAAATCGTTTCTTGTTATCACAATATCATCCACGTATACAACCAATAAAATGATACCCCTATTAGAATGCATATAGAAAACGAAATCATCCAATTTACTCTGCTTCATACCGAACTTCTCAACTGCACGAGTAAATGTACCAAACCATGCACGGGGACTCTGTTTCAAACCATACAAAGACTTATGAAGATGACACACCTTATGAGTCTCCCCCTGAGCAACAAAGCCTGGTGGTTGCTCCATACAGATAGTATCAATCAAATCACCATGAAGAAAAACATTCTTGAGGTCCAATTGATGCAATGGCCAATGATGAGTAGCAGCCAAGGAAATCAAAAGCCGAATGGAGGTCAACTTAGTTACAGGAGAAAAAGTGTCAGAATAATCGACACCATATTTCTGAGCATATCCTTTAGCAACAAGACGAACTTTCAATCGAGCTACAGATCCATCGGGGTTGACTTTGATTGTAAACACCCATTTACAGCCAATAGGGTGATTTCCCTCTGGAGGATCAACCAAAACCCACATTCCATTAGCATCTAGAGCATTCATCTCCTCAATCATATCATTCCGCCAACCAGAATGGGCCAGAGCTTCCTGAACAGTTTTAGGAATAGAATCTAGGGAAGACGCCAAAGCACAAGAGGAAGGAGAAAGACTATGATAGGAAACAAATGAGGAAATAGGATAAGGGCGAGAAGTACAAGAAAGTTTACCTTTTCGGAGTACAATGGGAAGATCATCGCTTGAAGGAGGATCTACCGACGAAGATATTGGCTCATTAGGACGAGAATCGAGAGTATTAGAAACCGGGTCAGCAGTAGCATGTCCAGATGGTTGTGAGCGACGTGAGTAAGTGTGGATAACTGGAGGGCTAACATTGGGAATAGGTTGCACAACCGGAACAGGAACACTATATATGAGAAAGTCTGTGGTCTCTTTCTCAACAGTGGATGAAGGGATATCATGATGAAAAGGTGTTTGCTCAAAAATAGATACATCAGTAGAAACAAGGTACTTTTGAAGACTAGGACAAAAACACCGATATCCCTTCTGTAACCTAGAATACCCAAGAAAGACACACTTCAACGATTTTGGATCCAATTTTGTAAGATGAGGCCGAACATCCCGGACAAAATAGGTACTACCAAAAATCATAGGTTCAATAGGAAATAACGATTTAGCTGGAAAAAGAATATGAAAAGGAATTTTACCATGCAAGACAGAGGAAGGCATACGATTGACGAGAAAACAGGCGGTAGAGACTGCATCAACCCAAAAAAATTTGCATTTCAAACAACAAGGCTCTAGCAGTTTCAAGAAGTTGCCTATTTTTCCATTCAGCCACACCATTTTGGGACGGTGTTGATAGGGATTAATATCAGCCATACTCCCTAAATAACCCAAGTTAATGGGGAATACACTTTCCTTAAACATAGACTACAGTTCCTAGGGAAACTGATGTGTCAGATGTCACAATAGAGGCGGGAAAATGAACCTTACCTCTATGAAAGGAATAATAAATCCTAGACGGAACTAGCATCAACAACGCCATTAATGGGGATAAGTATTACTTTTAAATGATGATCGATAGAGGCTATTCCGCGTAACAGCATAATATCAAAGAGATTTTATGGGCACCAGACGCTCAATACAATCAAGAATCGTATGCCATGTAAGACCCGTGAGGTTCAAACTTCTCCCATAAGCCATGCGGGATCTGCAGGCATCTGCAAAGATAGAAGGATCTAACCAGATCCCATAAGTGTTTACCAGAAGCTCGAGGTTCTGCGTAACATACGGTCCGCGTGACTCTATGTACTATAGAGTGAGGACCACTGCATTCATGACAGAGGATACTTTGCCTCCGTTGGAATTCCTTTTTTGTCCTTCCTTCATACGGATGCTCACTTTTCACCCTCCTCACGCCTATAAATACTAAGTGAACACATCATCACAACATCACTCTCTACGAACAACACGCTCCTTGGCGTACTGTTCCATTCAATTCCATACTCTCTCTTGCGAGCTTCTCCGAGCTCAAGCAGTCAAGGCGTTCAAAGCCTTCTTCCGGGAAGCTCTAGTTTCCCTTCACCTCCATCCTTTTTCCTCGACGCCGGGAAGAATCTCCATCTTCAACCCCGTCCCAAGCCTAAGGTAAAAACCTCATTGCCAAAAGGGAATGAGGCTCGACGGAGCTCCGTTCTCCTCGTTTCTCTCTTTTTCCTACCTTGTTTCTCTGTTATCTGCTTATATGAGTGCAAAGCTCCGTGGATCTTACTAGTTTATGGCTAAATATGCCCTTTACACATAGCACACAGCTTGATTCTTACTTATTATTCCTGCGCAAACCATGCTCTGTACAAAATGCTCACTTATGGTTCTCTACACGCATGAATCTCTTGCTCTTTACCGCTTTAACGCTTTACTCATAAATGCTCTTTGCAAAACATAATGAATAATACCCTAAATTGTTGTGGATCTCCAACCCGGAACTATCAACTGGCGCCGTCTGTGGGAATTTCTTGAGTTGAGATGTCGATTTCCCCTGTTTTTATGCAAAATTCCAGCTCGTTGTTATAACGCTATTTACGATTTCCCTTTATTATGTCCTTATGTGGAGAATATGAGGAAATCTGATGTTACATTGATTGGGAACGCCCTGTTTGTGGTCTAACTAGCGGAGACCCAGATGGGTATACTGTTGTTTGATATTTGCTAAGCTCTCCACGGTTATGAGCTGTTGAATGTGATGTGATTCTAGGATTATGCTCACTTTGAAATGTAAATTGTGATAAACACTTTGATTGAAAGGAAACTTGTATTTGAGAGGCTGATTTTCTCTCCTTGAATGTGAATTAAGAGTTGATATCTGTAAGTACTGTCAAAACCCATGGGTTCAGAGGGCTAATCCTCTGTTTATCTTTGAAGCTCTAACTGATTCTTATGATATATGCATAAATTTGTCCTGACATTTACTCTGTCGCGATGCTCACCTGGAATGGTATCTATCTAATAGAAGGAATATGTATTAAATGCAAGATTGATATTATCCTCGGAGAACTTTAGTATGTATACCATGAATTTGTTTTAGCTACATTGCTCATAACAAATCAAGCCGGTAATTAGAAACGATCTCAAGGCCATATCTCTTTCATGACATGAATTGTGATGGCTAATCTGTTGTTGTTTTGCCAAAATCCTAAGGTTGTGAAGGATCCGGAGGAAAGCCGGGTCAAAAACTGCAGCAATCTCAAAACGCATTTGATTCACCTTGTGTACTTGGTGAGCATACGATTCTGTCTATTATCTGTCAAATATGAAATCCATCTATGAGTTGTAAAGGATTGGTGATTACAGAGGAAGCATCACTACTAAAACTAGTCGAATGCCCCTGAATCGCCATGACTTGAAAACCCACGAAATAATAAAAAACATTAAAAAATGGAGAGCCGAAAGATGATGAGGTTGCCCCATTCACTTTGATGAAGGGAGCCCGCATCTGAAAGCAAAACCTCATCCCAGAAGCCCTACACAGTAGGCAACTCCCTCGTAAGCCCCGTGTAACGGGCAGAACCTTCTCTCAGAAGCCCTGTCTAACAGGCAACTCTCTCATAAGCCCCGTATAACTGGCAGAACCCCCAGAAGCCCTACACAGTAGGCAACACCCTCGTAAGCCCCGTATAACGGGTAGAACTTTCTCTCAAAAAGCCCTGTTTAACAGGCAGCATCATCGTAAGCCCCATATAATGGGCAGAACACTTCATAAGCCCTATTTAATAGGCAACCCTCTCACAAAGCCCTATCTAATAGGCACCTCTTTCGTAAGCCCCATTCAATGGGCAGAACCTTCTACAAAGCCCTATCCAATAGGCAACTCTTTCGTAAGCTCCATGCAATGGGCAGAACCTTTCCTAAGCCCTACTCAGTAGGCAGCATCCTCACAAGCTCCATATAATGGACAAAACTCCTTATAAGCCCCATTAAATGGGCAGTGCACCCCTAAGTCTTGTTTTAAAGGCGACATTTTTATGTATCATTCCCATAAGCTTTACCCATCGCATTCCGGTGGGTAAAATCTCACCTAAATCCCGCCTCATAAGTGGTACTCTCGAAAAACTCTATTTGATAGACAATACCTTTATGAACCTCTAAAGGATGATATTACTTTCATAAGCCCATTCTGATAATTAGCGCTTCTGTAAGCTTTATAAAATAGACCAAGCTCTCGTAAGCTCTGTTCAATAAGTAATGCTCTCATAAATCCCGCATAAAGGATATCACTCTCATAGTCCTTGGCTAACGGGGAATATCTTATAAGGAAGCCCTATAAAATAGGCGCTAAACATAAGAAGGGCCTATATGGCCGAAGCATCTCGTATTAAGCTTAATAATAAGATGCCGCACAAACTCTTAATAACCTCTCCTCCTGATCAGATCCCTTCCAGAAGCTTCATAAAGAAAGCCTTAGGAAAACAAGCTGATAAACACGGTTTTTCAATGTATTTTATATATTTTTGGATTGCAATGTTGGATAGAATTGATAGTTTTCAATGCAATAATTGGTTAAATCTATCATTGTGATCCAAATGAAGTGTTTGATCAATTTCTTGTTCGGAATATAGGTTTTGAATGACTTTGGAACCTAACATGGTTTAAGCGGTTATGGAGAGTCAAGAAATCGAGAGAATCCGAAGAAACGAGCAAAATATGATTTGATGTTGCTGAGCATGGGCCATGCTCTTGTGCTGCATCAGAAGCATGGCCCACGCGTTCAGAAGCACGGACCGTGCGTTAAGATGCACCAGAAGCACGGACCGTGCGTTCGTGCCGAGAGAAATGTAAATTCTTGAACAAGTGAAGCACGGACCGTGCGTTACGATGCACCAGAAGCACGGACCGTGCGTCAACACTGAGAAAGTCGCGATTTCAGCTGCAAAAACCTAATTTTGACGGGCCTATAAAAGGGAGAAAACGGGACTGACTTCGGGAGTCGCCCTACGCCGTAAAGAACGAAGAAACCCAAGGAAGAAAGGGAGGATTCAAGCTTCTATGCTCCAAGGAGGAGGATTTCATCCACAAATTTGGAGTATCTTTAGCTTATGTTATTCATTGTGTTGTTTATATGCTTTTGTATGGATATGAGTAGCTAAACTCATAGATTCTAGGGCTGTATGAATCCTATGGAATGGGTATGATTATATAAGTTGATTTTCTTCCTTTCTCATGGTGTTTATGCATTTCATTGGGCTATTGATATGTGTGGATGATTGGCCATCATTTATGCTTATGTGTTGATGAATCTAGATTCGAGAGAACGTGGTTTATTGATATGGTAGAATGAATGCATAACATCTATCGATTACTAGACCGAGAGGTTGGTATAGATGTGTGAGGAGATATTAATCCAACGAAATCGGGAGTTAGTCGATTATTCGGAGACCGAAAGGGTATGAATGTCGGCTAATCTACATATCTAGCGCTACCCGAGAGGGAGGTTAGGTTGAATCTAGTGATTACTCTTACACCTATGAGAATTTAAATGGTTGAAAAGAATTTGTATGGTTTGCCCATGATATAGAGGGATTACATGCTCTAGGATCATTTCTCTTTATTTGGTTATTAAGTGTTTGTTTTTTCGTCTATTGCTATTAATCGTTGTTTGATCGCACTTGTGTTTTTATGCTTGGTTTAGTTGTTAGTTGAATACCACCACCCACCTTATTTTTGATTCCGTCTAGATAACGTGATTGTGTATTGTGTAGTACTCATTTGTTCGATCAATTCGATCTCTGTGGATACGATACTCTTGCTTGCCATTACCTACACCTACACCGTGCACTTGCGGTTTTGTAGTTAAAGAAAATAGCGAACACAAGCACTCTAATAAAGTGGGTTTCGCAAAAGACAAATGTCACCGACCTCAACTCCGTTCTGGCAAGAGCCACCCTTGAAAAGCCTTATATTAAGTAATCAACGCTTGTTAAAGCCACCCTAAATGGTTGGCGGTTATAAAAGGATCTGCTAAATCAGCAGCATATTATAACTAAATCTCACATGATCAGATGCCTCATGTCAAGTGGAGGGGATTGTGTCAAAACCCTTCGTCATAATCAGCTTTCCATCCCTAAGTCAACACTTACCTTCATCATACATTGGCAGAAGCCACCTCTTTTAAGAGTCTTATAACAAATAGGCTATACTCGTTAAAGCCACTATAAATAATGCTCAAACGCAGAAAATTTGCTAATAACAAATTACATATATCTCAAGTCTCTTTCAAAGAGCATCTGGAATTAATCCTCTAAACATCCTCAAATCTTTGCAGATTCTTATAAGGATGAATGCCGCATCAGATGTTGCTTCCAAAGAGGCTGGTCAAGCCACTGGAAATCCAGAAGATTCTATAATTGGAAACAAAGGAAAAGGCACTATGCTGACAGAGGCTAGAGTTTTCTCCAGTTATGCTTCAACAAATGAGAGCCCTTGTCGAAGGAGCAGTAGAGGGGGCTGTTGAGAAAAAACTTCATACCTTGGGAGTAAATCCCCAAAACACAGATCCCTTGGGCGAGACCCAGGAAGGAGGGGGAAGTAAGAGCACTCCTGCAATGCACAAACAGAAGCCTATGCATCAAGGCATAACTCAAGAGCTAGTCTCAAGGCTGCCCCCTATAGTGGCCGTAGAGGAAGAGGGATTTTTCACTGACTGGGAATCCCCAGAGGAAGAAGGTCCTGAGGAACTCGAAGGAAATCTCAATGAGAACACTGAAAATGCATGGGCCAAGAAATATGCCCAGCAACAAGAGCAGATGAAGCTCTTGGCAAAAGAGGTCAAAAGACTGAAGGAACAAAAATAGGCCAAAGAAAGGGTCCCAAAAGAAACAGAGACGAGTGACAAAGAAGTTCGCAACCCAAACGAAGAAGGAAACCCAAAACCTTCCTCAAACAATAGGAGTGGAAGAGGCAACTCAGAACTCTTTCCCTTGTATATTGATGAGAACAGCCCGTTCTCAGTAGACATCCAAACTGATCCTGGTCCAAGCAATTTCAAAACAATCTCTTGCGAGTATCAGGGGAAAGGAGACCCCGAAGAGCACCTGATGAAGTTCGAAAGCTTATGTCTCCTTCATCAATATTCAGAGGGGGTTAAGTGTCGAGTGTTCCTCACAACCCTGTCAGGAACTGCTCAACATTGATTCAAGCAGTTGCCAAAAGCCTCCATACACTCCTTCATGGATCTGAAAGAAGTTTTTCTACAGCAATTCGTCAGTGCTAAAAGGACCACTCGGAACTCCTTGCATCTGATGACCATAAAACAAGGTGCCAACGAAAGTCTGAGAGACTACATGACCCGTTTCAACGAGGCCGTCCTGGAAATCCCAGGAGTGGAGCCAAAGCTAAAGGTGCATGCCTGTGTAGATGGCCTGAAGCCGGGACAGTTCTTCGCTTCTTTGATTAAGAAAGAAGCTACCTCTTTTGAAGAGCTACTGACAAGAGTCCAAAAATATATCCATATGGAAGAGGCTCTGAGCAGCAAGAGGGCCGAGTTGGCCTCTCAAAAGGAAAAGAAGCCGGAAGAAAAGAAAAGGCCAGCCCAGATGCTAAAAAGACTGATAAGAATGAAAGATTTCTAAGATCTTTTACTCCATTAATCAAGCAACCAGTTGATCTGCTCGAAGTGGTCCTGAGAAAACCTGGGGTCCAGATCCCCGCCGGGCATAGACAGCCACCAAGAAATCCACCTTCTGAAAGGTTCTGTAAGTTCCACAATGACTTTGGCCATATGACTAATGACTGCAGAAACTTGAGAATCGCCATTGAAAAGCTAATCCAGGAAGGAGAACTCTTGGAATATGTCAAGAGAGAGACAGAACAAAACAAGAGGCGCAAAGAAGCTCCTGAGAAAGCACCCGATACTAATCAGAAGATAGAGCCTAAGGGCGTTATTAACATGATATACGGAGGACCTACCATGGGAGACTCCAACAGAAACCGAAAGGCGTCTGCTAGGGAATAGCATATGCACGAAAGACATGGGGGCTGGAAGGTCGAGCATGGCCTATCCCCACCGGAAATTTCATTCGGACTGGAGGATAATCAGAAGGTGATTCATCCACATGATGATGCGCTGGTCATCACTGTGGAAGTAGAAAGGTATCAGGTTCAAAGGGTCTTTGTGGACACAGGGGCTGCAGTCAATGTCATATTTGAAAGCTGTTTTAACCAAATGAGCCTCCAGAAGCCTTTGAATGGGGTAACCACGGCTCTGCACGGTTTCTCAGGAGACCCTGTAATGTCACTGGGATCAATTGACTTAATGCTCACTCTGGGTGAAGGGTTTACATGGGTATCAAAGCCGGTCACCTTTTTGGTGGTCCGGCAACCATCCTCTTACAACATCATTCTAGGAAGAACTGCCTTAAATCCATTCCAAACAGTGGTTTCCACTTATTATCTGATGATGAAATTCCCCGTAGGGAATCAGGTGGGGCAAATATCGGGAGATCCAGAGGTCTCGCGAAAATGCTATGTCCAATCGGTGCAAGCGGGAGAGGCCAGGAAAAGGCCGATGACAGAACCCACCACCGAAAGGGATGAGATGAAACTCGAGGGGAAAAGGCTTAAAACCCCAACCCCAGCAGGAGAAGGCCAGAACCTTTCTGCTTCAATGGAACACTTGCTGATCACCAGCAACAACCCTCCTGGAGAGCTAATGATATCCCAGGACCCAGCCAAACAACTGCTTCAATAGACAAACGAAAGCAAAGGACCTGAAGCTGAAGCCACAGGCAGATGCCACGCCCCAATTGTGAAAGGGCAGTGGGAAGCTTTGATAACCCAGGCAAGGGCGAAAATCAAAAGTGCAAAGGAAATGCTGGACCAAGAGAATGTCGAGGAGACAACAGGCAAAGAAAAAGTTATCACCCTCGAAACACGCAGGGGAAATTAGAAATTATTCTCAAGAAGAGAGAAAGTACAACGGGGTACGACCCCTTATCCGTTTTGAAAAACTCTTATTCCATGATTAGCTGATGTATGAAACATTGGATCATACCTCTTTATCATTAAAGTAGTTATATTTCGTATGTGTTTAGCCCTCAAATGAGGTGTAATTCCTTCAGTCCCTTACACCTCACTTGGGGGGGGGGGGGGGGGGGGGGGGAGTAGGGGATACCCATATCCCATTATCTTAAAATGCTATCTCAAAATGCTGCCATTATCTTAGAATGCTATTTTACTCCAGGATGTTATTCTACTATTTTGTTTCACCATCTTGAAAATACTGGGAATTTCCCTATCTCACCATTTTAAAATGCCCCAGCAGGCAGAAACAGGGTAAAAAGCAAAACCCATATAAATACAAAAATAAGAGGGATAACATTCTAAGTTAATTAAAAAACAGCAAACATGCATTAAAAGTGGGGCCTTAAAGAGGCACTTGGCCAAAATCAGAAGTAACTATTGTCTGTGCTCCAGCAACACGACAACAGGGCCATAAATAAGCGCCCCATCAGAAATACCCAAAAATATAAATTGTTTAACAAGCATCCTATCCAAAGCAATAACATTAAGGGGATGGATTTGGAGCAGAAGCTAGATCCTCAGAGCTCGATGAATGAGAAGAAGACCATTTTTCGACAGCAGCCAAAGCAGAAGAGGTAGAGGGACCACCCTTAAGTGGGGCTGCAGGAATCTGCAGAGCGCTTCCCTCATTTGAACCATCCTTCACCTCCTCAGGAACGGGTAATAAGGAAGCACCTCCCTCGCTGGTAGATGGGCTTGAAGCTTCTCCCTCTCTTAGTTCCTAATAAAGGAGAAAATTTTCATGATAAGCGAATAAACTCTAAAAACAAAACGAACAATAGAAAACAAAAAGATACCTGGTCAAAAACCTTCCGAATAGACCTCATAACCATACCGTTATGAGGAAAGAGAGGGAACAAAGGCGCCTCCCAAGAGGGGAGATTCCTTGTGACCCTGGCAGGTTGACGAAGGATCTGAGCTGCCCCTTTCAGCGCAGGCATATACCATGGCTCTGTGGAGGAAAGGGGGCGACCCCTTCGGAAGGACTCAGGCTCTGTGTCGAACATCCTTACTATGGATTCTGCATTGACAGCGGCTGCACGCTCTGGGATACCCAATTGCTGACAGCACTCGAGGATAGCCGAAGCTGTCCACACAGTGAGAGGCTCGAACATGCGCAGCCAAAAGTCACGGGATTGAAGATAGGTTTCAGGCAAACGCTTGATCAGGGAATCCAGGAAGGCCTGACTGTAAGGGGTCAACAACAAATTAGACCTGCAGTCTTGACTCCAGAAGAAACACCCTGGCTCATCCCTTCTCTCCGCCCTTGAGTGAATGAGGAAGCTCGGGCTTGTCCTAGCTCCTTTTCGTAGCTAAGTGTCAGCTTCGCTATCTCTGCTACTTGAATTTCCATTAGCTGCTCTATCCTCTCGGACGAGGCCTTCAAAGCTCTCTCGAGTTCCTTTATTCGCTCAGAGAGAGAAAGTGTGTGCTCCTCTCTAGCTAGCAAGAATCCACGAAGTTGGTGGACTTCCGTTTGGAGTTGCTCTCTGCTCTTCTCAGATTGAAAAAGATTCTCTCGCAATTGCTCAAGGCTTAACTCTTGAGCGAAAGGAGAACTCTCCGATACCTTCCCCTTTTTTCTAGCCAAGAGGGAGGAAGACTCACTTTTCCTCTTAGGGGAAGAAGAATAAGGCGCTGAAGAGACGGGAGCGGAAACACCAGCATCCTCATCAGTGAAAATAGGAGAAAATGAAGCTGATCGACTAGGGGCAACTAGGTGAAGGAAATAAGGCTTCATTCGAGGCTTACCAATTTCTACCTCTCGGGGACTCTCCCGAGAAGGGTTACAACCCCCAGGACCCGTAGGCTCCTGGGTAGAGGTATTACCCATTGATAAGGTGGGAGAGGAGCCACTAGATCTCGTCTGCTCCATCATTTGTAATAGCTTCTCTCGAGCTTTTTGCCCCATGCCTAGCTTGGTGGAATCCATAACTGCAAGGCAGAGGTAGTGACCAAGGAATAATGATAGATGATAGGGTTGTGAATAATGGAAATAAATCCAAACTCTACAAATCTTAATAACTGAGTGATAGTTCTAAGGATAAAGCATCAGTCACATTCACATCGTAGTCAGTTTCACCTTCCAGAAAAATTGGGGCCAGCAATGTTCCCCCAAAACAAGAACAGGGGAAATAGTAAAGGTTACCCTAATCTCAAGAAATTCAAAAGAAGGCCTATGCACAAGTATAGGAAAGTAAAATAGTAATGGAATACCTGAAAAAGGACAAAAGGAAAGATCGCTGGGAGCGGCAGACAATTCGCAATATCGCTCTTTTCTTTCTGGAGCACAATGCAGAGAGAAGGATGAAGAAGTTGAGAAGAAAGAGTGGAGTGGTCTCCTACTTATCGCCCCACGACGTTTCAGAAAAAGGGAATTGCCTTTTCACCTGCAAATAAAACAAAATAATAATTATGCCTATTTTAAAATATATTTTAAGTAGCCCTGTATCCTTTCACCCTAAGGGAAAAAGTAATGATGAGTAAGGGAAACAGGTTCAACTCTATCCTTGGGAGGATAACCGGCGTTTCGATTTCCCACGCCATCAGACATCTGCAAAAAAAAAAAAAAAAAAAAAAAAAAAAAAAGAGAGAGAGAGGGGAAAGAAGAAGCAATAGCCGAAGCAAGATTCATTTTCCCGCCAAAATACCCGTCAGAAGCCCTCATACTGGTGCTTCTGGACCTGGGGGGAGAGTAGCTGATAGGGATTAATATCAGCCGTACTCCCTAAATAACCCAAGTTAATGGGGAATAAACTTTCCTTAACCTTAGACTACAGTTCCTAGGGAAACTGATGTGTCAGATGTCACAATAGAGGCGGAAAAATGAACCTTACCTCTATGAAAGGAATAATAAATCCTAGACGGAACTAGCATCAACAACGCCATTAATGGGGATAAGTATTACTTTTAAATGATGATCGATAGAGGCTATTCCGCGTAACAGCATAATATCAAAGAGATTTTATGGGCACCAGACGCTCAATACAATCAAGAATCGTATGCCATGTAAGAAGCTGTGAGGTTCTAACTTCTCCCATAAGCCATGCGGGATCTGCAGACATCTGCAAAGATAGAAGGATCTGACCAGATCCCATAAGTGTTTAACAGAAGCTCGAGGTTCTGCGTAACATACGGTCCGCGTGACTCTATGTACTATAGAGTGAGGACCACTGCATTCATGACAGAGGATAGTCTGCCTCCGTTGGAATTCCTTTTTTGTCCTTCCTTCATACGGATGCTCACTTTTCACCCTCCTCACGCCTATAAATACTAAGTGAACACATCATCACAACATCACTCTCTACGAACAACACGCTCCTTGGCGTACTGTTCCATTCAATTCCATACTCTCTCTTACGAGCTCCTCCGAGCTCAAACAGTCAAGGCGTTCAAAGCCTTCTTCTGGGAAGCTCTAGTTTCCCTTCACCTCCATCCTTTTTCCTCGACGCCGGGAAGAATCTCCATCTTCAACCCCGTCCCAAGCCTAAGGTAAAACCCTCATTGCCAAAAGGGAATGAGGCTCGACGAAGCTCCGTTCTCCTCGTTTCTCTCTTTTTCCTACCTTGTTTCTCTGTTATCTGCTTATATGAGTGCAAAGCTCCGTGGATCTTACTAGTTTATGGCTAAATATGCCCTTTACACATAGCACACAACTTGATTCTTACTTATTATTCCTGCGCAAACCATGCTCTGTACAAAATGCTCACTTATGGTTCTCTACACGCATGAATCTCTTGCTCTTTACCGCTTTAACGCTTTACTCATAAATGCTCTTTGCAAAACATAATGAATAATACCCTAAATTGTTGTGGATCTCCAACCCGAATCTATCAGGTGTGTCAACACAAGAAGTCTGATGAAGAATGCCATTTTGCATCATATAATGACAAAATACATCGGAAAGATATTCCTTAGCATTATCACTTCCTAGGATCTTAACAGGCATATTGAACTGATTCTTAATCTCACACAAAAGGCAGAAAAATGTGTAAACAACTTAGAACGATTCTTCATCAAGTACAACCAAGTTATACGAGAGTAATTATCAACAAAAGTAACAAAATACCGAAACTCGGGTTTTGAGGTAATGGAACATGGACCCCAAACATCAGAGTGAACTAACTCAAATGGAGCATCAACTCTCTTATTGACTCGAGGACTCAAACTAACACGATGAAGTTTAGCAAACTGACACGATTTACAATCGAAAGACTCCAAATGAGAAAACTGCAGGGAAAGTTTCTTTAGTAAGGAAAGTGAAGGATGACCCAACCGACAATGAGCTTCTTTAGGAGTGACCATTCTGACGCATGCTACTGAGCCAGGGTGTTCCTTCTCAAGAATGTAGAGGCCACCCGATTCACGTCCTTTGCCAATAATGTTCTTCGTCGTAAGATCCTGAAATAAGCAATAACCGGGGTAAAATGAGACAAAAAAATTTAGATCCGAGTAATTTTGCTGACAGAAACTAAGTTAAATGACAATTGAGGAAGGCTAAAAACGGAAGACAAAGATATGGAAGGAGTAGCTTGAACATTTCCAGAACCAACGACACGGGATTGAGAACCATCGGCCAAAGTAACAGGAAGAGTATTATAAGACTTGAAAGTAGAGAATAAGCTCGAATTACCTGTCATATGATCTGTGGCCCTAGAATCAATGACCCACTTGGAAAGCGATGAAACTAGAAGTGCATTGGGTTTACCTGACTCAACAATGGTAGCAATAGAGTTAGGTTGTGGCTGATCCCGAAGTTGAACCAACTGTGCATATTCATTAGTTGAAATAGTGATAGAGCCACTATCAGCAGAGGAGGACTTCTTATTACGGAGTTTTGGACAATCCCGTTTGATATGTTCAAGCTCATGACAATACCGACACTCTGCATTTGTTGGCCACTGCCCCTGTGTCCCTTTATGTCCATCATTCTTGTACGGTGGCTTACCAACTTGATTAGTAGGAGCACGACTTATAAACACACTATTGGGCTGAGAAACTGGAGTAGCAGCTGGTCGTTCAGTGCGGAGGACCCTGCTAAATACCTCATCTAGAGAAGAAATCTCAGAATCTGAAAGGATTTGTGTCTTAGCAGTTTCAAATTTAGATGGAAGGCCTGCTAAGAAACTCATCACAGCCATCTTCTCCCGCTGTGTTTGTTGAACCGTAATATCCTCACTGAAAGGAAACAAGACGTTGAGCTCCTCATAAATGATAGGGACTAATATCAGCCTCATTATGCAAATAAATCAAGTTGCTAGAAAGACACTCTTCCCATAATTTTGGGGCATCATCTCAAAATACAGTTAATATTAATAATGTTGTGTGACAATATCAGATTGTGGTTGAGTCCATTTCTCCATAGCATCAGGTGCCATGCCAACTGCAAGGGTCCGACCCAGGAGCTGTTCCCCAGGGGGGGTATAGCAATAAAGGTTCTATAGGCATTTGGAAGTTTCAGATGCTGAATAAGGTTACGAGGTATGCAGAAGCCATGAGATCATTCCTCGTCCTGGGAGCTGTTCGAGGTTCGTTGGCATCTGCTAGGAGTGAAGGATCTGCGCAGACACGCAGTCCGCGTGACTCTACATGCATTAGAGTGAGGACCACCATATTAATGACGAAGGGAATCTTGCCTGATGGGAATTCCTTTTATGTCCTCCTACTGCACGAATGATCACCTTTTCACCCTTTTTACATCTATAAATACCGGATGGTCGCACACCTTGCCATCCAGAATCCATAATCATCACAACACAACTCTTAATATACGCACTTTGTGTACTATTCCATTCATTTTCACACACCCTACTACGAGCTCCTCCGAGCTCAAGCAGTTAAAGTTTTCCGGGGTCTTCCACCGGAGAATTTCACTCACGATCACCACCATTTTCTCCTTCTCGTTGTCGGGAAGAGCCTTTCTTTTGCTCACACCATTCCGATCTAAAGGTATAGCCCTCGCTGCTAAGAGAGGACGAAGCCTCGCAGAGCTCTGCGCACTTCGCTTTCCTCTCCTTTCATGCTTACTTCTTTTGTTCCTCACTCAAATGAGTGCTAAACTCCATGAACTTAACTGATCTATGGCTAAAACGCCCTTTATCTGAGTGCATAATTCGG
Organism: Thymus mandschuricus; assembly: GCA_029379335.1. Lineage (NCBI taxonomy): Eukaryota > Viridiplantae > Streptophyta > Magnoliopsida > Lamiales > Lamiaceae > Thymus > Thymus mandschuricus. The sequence continues at coordinate 13,765,781 of CM057071.1, forward strand.
TTATTATCTGTTATCTTTATACAAACAATGTTGTGTATGAAATCTGTATGAAATGCATAACTATGGCTGATTAGACCACGAGAATCTCTTACTCTCCGCTATTGTAATCCTTCATCCATGAATGCTCTTTGCAAATATGATGAATAATTACTCAAGTTGTTGTGGATCTTCAACCCGGATCTATCAACTGGCGCCGTCTGTGGGAAACTTTGAGTCTAAGATGTCGATTTCCCATGTTTTATGCGAAATTCTAGCTCGCTGTGATAATACTGTTGATAATTTCTCTTATCATTTCCTTATGTGAAGAATACGAGAAAGCTTGACATTAGAATGAATGGGTATGCGGTATTTGCTGTTTAATCCGCAAAAATCTGAGTATGAATATTATTGCATGATTTTCGTTAAGCCTTCATGATTGTGAGTTGTAGAATATAGCGTGATTCTTAGATTGTGCTCTCCGTATAGCAAAAATTGCGATAGATACCATGCTAAAGGGAAACTCGTGTTTGAGAGGTTGATCTTTCTTTCTTATATGTGAATTTAAGCTTTCTATTTGTAAATGCCTTTGAGGCTGCCGAATCTGGAGCATCATCCTCTGTGATAGCTTTTGAGTTTTAGCTGATTGTGGTGATATGTTTATGAATCTGCTCTGTTATTCCCCTGTTGTCAGGGACGCCCGAGAATAGGGGCAGTAGAATAAATGAATATTGAATGTCAGTTTGATGTTATTCTTAGAAAATCTGAGCATGAATATCATGAATTCTTTCTAGCTGCATTGTTTATAACAGCAGGTCAAAGGAATCGGAGGTGATTTCGAGATCATGTTTTCTTTACAATATAAATTGTGATAACTAAACTGTTCTATCTGTTAAAATCTTAAGGTTGTGAAGAATCTAAGGGAAAGCCGAATCCAAAAATTGCATCAATCTCAAAACGCATTCAGTTCATCTTTTGAAATTGGTGAGTTTACGACTCTGTTAACTATCTCAAAATGTGAAATTAACTTGAGGGTCATGAGGGATTGGTAATTATAGAGGAAACATCATTTCTCAAGCTAGTTATATGCCCCTGTATTGCCATAAACCAAAAAACCCACCGAGCAAAAACATTAACAAGCGGAGAGCTGAAGATGACAAGGTCACCCCATTCACTTTGATGAAGGGGCCCTGCATCTGAAAACAGAACCTCCCATAAGCCCCATACCAGGGGCAAAACCCTCAGAAGCCCTGTTTAACAGGCAAGATTCTCAGAAGCCCTGTTTAACAGGCAACATTCTCAGAAGCCCTGTCTAACAAGACAACATCTGCATAAGCCCTATCTAATAGGCAGCACCATCGTAAGCCCCATATAATGGGCAAAGACCCTCATAAGCCCTATTCAATAGGCAACACCTGCACAAGCCCTATCTAATAGGCACACCCTCAAAAGCCCTATATAATAGGCAAACATCATCCATCAAACCCTATTTAATAGGCAACACTATCGTAAGCCCCATATAATGGGCAAAACCCTTCATAAGCCCCATTCAATGGGCACCATCTTCATAACCCCTATCTAATAGGCAACACTCTCGTAAGCCTCATATAATGGGCAGTACCTTTCATAAGCCCCATTCAATGGGCACCATTCTCATAAGCCCTATCCAATAGGCAACACTCTCGTAAGCCCTATATAATGGGCAAAACCCTTCACAAGCCCCATTCAATGGGCAACATTCTCATAAGCCCTATCTAATAGGCAATATTCCCATAAGCCCCATGTAATGGGCATAAATCTTTGAAACCATATCTTCAAAAGCCCTACATAGTAAGCATCATACACAGTAGGCACCTTATAAAAAATCCTACATAACTCGGCATTATACATAAGGACCTGCATAATCAGGCACCCCGCAGTGAGTCCTATGAAATAAGAGACTGCATGAGCTTTAAAAGGCACAACTCCTTATCAGAAGCCTTATCTAGAGAGCTATATGAAAATGGACATCGTAATATCAAGTCTTGCGAAACAGAAGTCATATACTTCTATATCATATTGGCAGAAGGCTACCCTTAAAGAAGCCTTGAAATGAACAGGCAATATTTGTTAAACTTACCACAAATGATTCCCAATTACAAAAGATCTGTTAAAAATAAATCACATATACTTCTCAAGCCTCTTCCAAAGAGCACTTGAAATTAATTCTCTCAAACATTTGCAGAACCTTGCAAGGATGAATACTGCCCCAGATGCTACTTCAAAAGAAGTTGGCCAAGCTACTGGAAATCCAGAAAATTCTCTACTTGGGAATAAAGGGAAGGGCACTATGATAACTGAAGCCAGTGTCAACATGGAAGCTCAGTTCTCTCCAATCATGCTCCGTCAAATGAAAGCGCTCGTAGAAGGCGTGGTCGAAGGGGCTGTCGAAAAAAGACTTCATGTCTTGGGAATAAATTCCCAGACTCCGGACCCCCCGGGTGAAACCCAAGAGGGTGGAGGAAGCAAGAACACTCCCGCAGTGCACAAGCAGAAGCCTATAAACCCGGGCACAAACCAAGAATTGGTCTCAAAGCTGCCCCCCATAGTGGATAAAACAGAGGAAGGATTATCCACTGATTGGGAATCCCCAGATGAAGAGGGGCCAGAGGAAATTGAAGGGAACCTCGATGAGAATACTAACAATGCATGGGCCAAGAGGTATGCCCAGCAACAAGAACAACAAAAGAAGTAAAAAGGCTAAAAGAGCAAAAGCAAGCTGCAGAAAGGACCTCAAAGGAAACAGAAGCAAGCGAAAGAGAAATTCACAACCTAAATGAAGAAGAAAACCCTAAACACTTTCCAAATAATAGGAGTAAGGGAAACAAGTTAGAACTTCTCTCTTTATATATCGATGAGAATAGTCCATTCTCTACAGATATTCAAACCGATCCCGTTCCTAGCAACTTCAAGACAATCTCCTGCGAATACCAGGGGAAAGGAGACCCTGAAGAACATTTGATGAAATTTGAGAGCTTATGCCTCCTCCATCAGTATTCAGAGGGCGTCAAGTGCAGAGTATTCCTCCCAACTCTGTCGGGGACTGCTCAACATTGGTTCAAACAGCTACCAAACGCTTCTATCCATTCTTTCATGGATCTAAGGGAAGTTTTCCTCCAACAGTTCGTCAGCGCTAAAAGAACGACCAGAAATTCTTTACATCTGACAACCATCAAGCAAGGTGTCAATGAAAGTCTGAGAGACTACATGACACGTTTCAACGAAGCTGTCCTGGAAATCCCAGGGGTAGAGCCGAAGCTAAAAATACATGCCTGTGTAGATGGCGTGAAGCCAGGACAATTCTTTGCCTCTCTCATCAAGAAAGAAGCTACCTCTTTTGAAGAGCTATTGACAAGAGTGCAAAAATATATCCATATGGAAGAGGCTCTGAGTAGCAAAAAGGCCGAACTAGCCTCTCAAAGGGAAAAGAAGCCGGAAGAGAGAAAAAGGCCATCCCCAGATGCCAAGAAAACTGACAAAAATGAACGATTTATGAGATCTTTCACTCCTCTCATCAAGCAACCTGTTGACTTGCTAGAAGTGGTCATGAAGAAACTAGGGGACCAGATCCCCGCTGGACACAGGCAGCCACCAAGGAATCCACCTTCTGAAAGGTTCTGCAAATTCCATAACGACTTTGGTCATATGACCAACGACTGCAGAAATTTAAGGATTGCCATTGAGAAGCTAATCCAAAAAGGAGAACTCTTGGAATATGTCAAGAGAGAGACATAACAGAACAAAAAGCGCAAAGAAGCTCCTGAAAAATCACCTGATGCTAACCAGGGACCAGAGCCTAAAGGCGTTATCAAAATGATATATGGAGGACCAACCATGGGAGACTCCAACAGAGGTAGAAAAGCATCTGCCAGAGAGTTACATATGCACGAAAGACATGGGGTCTGGAAGGTCGAAAAAGGCCTACCCCCGCCAGAAATCTCATTTGGACCCGAAGACAATCAAAAGGTAACTCATCCACATGACGATACCTTGGTCATCACAGTGGAAATAGAAAGGTATCAAGTCCAAAGGGTCTTTGTGGACACAAGGGCCGCAGTCAACGTCGTATTTGAGAGCTGTTTCAATCAAATGAGTCTCCAGAAGCCTTTGAGCGGAGTAGCCACGACTCTGCATGGTTTCTCAAGGAGACCCTGTTGATAGATCCGGGTTGGAGATCTACAACAATTGTGTGATGATTCATAGTATTTGCAAGGAGCATTCATAGATAAAGCCATATAATGATGGAGAACAAGAGATTTGGGTGGGTTTATCAGCCATAGCAAGGCATTTTACAGCGATTTCATACACGACATTGTTCACATAACAGCAACAAGCAATAATCGAGTTATATGCTTAAGTAAGGGGCATTTTTAGCCATAAACCAGTTGTTTTCATGTGAGATTAGGACCCATTCGAGTAGAGAGCGAAGAGAGGGGGTAGAGAGAGGAAGAAACGGGAGCATAGAGCTCCGTTTAGGCCTCTTCTCCCGTAGTAGCGAAGGTTATACCTTAGGTTTGAGACGGAATGCGAGAGGGAGAGATCTTTCTCGACGATGACGGGAAGGAGAAGGTGGCGATGACTACCGGTGAAGCTCCAAGAGAAATGGCCTTAGAGAGCTTCGACTGCCCGAGCTCGAGGGAACTTTAGGCGGAGTGTAGAGGATGAATGGAAAAGTACGCAGAGTGTGTGTGTTGTGATTATGATGATGATAGATGACAAAGTGTGAGATAGTCAAGTATTTATAGGCGCAGGAAGGGTAAAAGAGCAAACATTCGTGTGGAGGAAGGACATAAAAGGAATTCTCGTAGAGGTAAGATTCCCTTCGTCATGAATGCAGTGGTCCTCACTCTAGAGTACGTAGAGTCATGCGGATAGCGTGCTATACAGAACCTGGGGGTTCTGCCAGATGCCTGAGGACCTTGATCAGACCCTTCAACCTTGACGGATGCCAATGAATCCTGTACGGCTTCTGGGAGGAAACGAGACCTCCAGCTTCTGCACAGATCTTGTCTTACAGCTGTATTGGGTATCTGAAACCTATGAAAGCCCTTTGATAATATGCTATTATGTAGGACCGCTTCTATCAATTTGGGTCGTTTGTACTAATAGGGCTGATACTAATCCCTATCCATATTATTCTTTCGTCTTGCATTATTTGCGTAGTAAAGCTGATATTTAGTCCCTATCAGCTACTCCCCCCCAGGTCCAGAAGTTCTTTTGTGAGGACTTCTGGCGAGTGTTTTTGGCGGGAAAATTATTTTTGCTTGAACCGTTGCATCTTATTCTCCTTCTCTCTTATGCAGATGCTATATTACATAAGAAACCGAAACGACGGCTACTTTCCCGAGAATAAAGTTGGACCTATTGCCGTGGCTTATCATTATCCCTGCCTCTAGGGCAAGAGTGTATGAGAATATTATAACAAATATGTCTTGGGAGGGGCATTATTATTATTACTGCCTTTTTCTTATTTGCAGGTGAAAAGGCACTCTCCTTTTCGTGAAGCGACGTGGGGCTATAAAGGGGGAAACTACTTCATCTTTCCCTTCCTTCTGACTTCTCCCTTTTTCTCTCTATATCGAGTTTCAGAGAAAAAAGGGGAGCACCGCGAATCATTCGCCATTCCCATCGATTACTCAGGTGGTTGTTCTACTTCCATTCTCTCCCAGGTATTTTCTTACCATCGTGCTTTCCCGAGCACATATGTAGACTTCTTTTTGAATTTTTTGAAGTTAGGGCAACCCCTATCGTTTCCTGATAAGATGTATTTTTACCCTATTATCTAAGTGTTATATTACCGTTTTCTTGTCTTATTTAGATAGTTTAGCTTGTGTTTTGTATTGTTTATGTTATTTCGAGCTATATTACGCTTTTGGGTTTTTTTGAGTGTTTTTAGGGCTTTTGAGTCAAGAAAACCCAAGGCGAGACAAGAGACGACGAACCAAAGGAAGATGATGAAGTATTGATCCCAAGTTCTGACTTCTCACGATGTTATTTAAGAGTTATTCTGGAATTATGGAAGCATATCATTGAAGAGGGGTTCGATAGGAGCATATAGGCGAAAACGGAGGTCAATTCGGAGTTCGGATGAGGAAGATATGATCGAAACAAGAAAGGTGCGCAAACTGCATGGGTTCACTCGGCCAACCACTCGGCCGAATCAGTGGCCGAGTGTAGCTACTGTTGAACCTACTCGGCCGAGTCACCATCCGAGTCGTTGGCCGAGTCAAATACACGGGAACCCTAAATTTGGGCTATTTTTATTTCCTTAACCTAATCCTTGCCCACTTAGGTAACAATTATGATCCCCTACCTTATAAATACCCCAAAACTCATCATTGTACCCAAGTTTTTCATAAGTTTTCATAAGTTTTGATAAGTTTTCATAGTTTAGAGCTCTCTACTTTTTACCATACTCTAGATTAGTTCTTATTCTTTTCTCTACACTTTTTACATTGACGTATGAAGACAATTGAAGATTGAAGATTTATTCAAGATTCAAGAGTTTTTCTATCCCTTTCTCTTTTACTTATGCTTTTAATTATGTTTATTCTTCCTTCTACCTTTCTTTTAATTATGTCTAGCTAATTTTCTTAGTTGATTTTAGGGATTGAATGCCTAATTGAATTTATGTGATTGTTTTTGTTTACAATTAGCCTTCCAATCTAGGTGCATGTTTCATGGTGCTTATTCTCATGCATGATTAATTGGCCACTAATTATGTGTGCATAGTTATGTTTTTATGCCTTAATAGGGTAATTGCATAATTGATCTCATGAATACATGGTATGATGATTTAATTATCTTAGTCGAGGTTGGATTATCTTATGTTTGCATATAGTCGATTTAGGTGTCGTAGTTGAACCTAGTTGATTGTATTATTGATACTCGTTCTATTTTGCACTTGATTTGATTTCTATGAGACCGAGAGGAGATTAGGATCTTATTAGGTTACGATCTACATTGCCCTAATCGGAGTGTTAGGTTATTTTCGTGTATCACATCTGGATTGAATTAAATTGGTTAATTGTATGCATTGGTTACTTGCATATATTTGATTAGGTAGGCTTCCCTAGAATCAACACTTTTCCTTATTTGATTTATTTGTTTCCTTATTTGCTTATTTGCCTTATTTGATTAATTGTTTTCTTATTTATTTATTTCCTTATTTATTTAATTGTGTCCTTTTATTTATTTGTCTAGATTATAAATACCACATCTTTAAATTCCTAATTGCTTAAACATCAGTTTAATTCTAAAGTAGAGGTATTGTGTGTGGTTTCGGTATATCAATCCCTGTGGATACGATACTCGTACTTTCGTATACTATACCTATTTTGTGTGGTAGAAAACAGTGCGATCAAATTTTGGCGCCGTTGCCGGGGATTGATTAGATTTCATACACATATTTTGAAATAGAATTAATAGGTGATTTAGGCGCTTTTAATTTTCTGTTTTTGGTTTATTGATCTAATCTCTTCTTTCTCTTCTCTTTGATTTTGGGAGCTGAAAATTTTGATATATGACGCAATGAAGAGGCCCGACGATCATCGTGAGGATATCTTCTCCATCGAGACATTGACACCACCTACTTCGGAAGAGGCCCTAAACTCTTGCATCTCCAACTCGGTATATTCATATTCGGAGATCGATGAAGCTAGCTTGTGATGAGATTTTGGAGTACTTAAACCAATTGGAGGCAAATCAACCATCACCGAACGAAAAGGAGACCGTTTACCTCGACATCAACAAGAAGGAGGATGATGGAGTCATCGAAGAGGAAGTGAAGAAGGATTCCGCCCCAAAAGTGGAGTTGAAACCACTACCAGAGCATCTTGAGTATCAATTCTTGGGAAAGGAGGAGGAACACGAAGAAGATTTGAGAAGTAACATTATTGATCGAGAGGGGAGTCGAGAGATTCCTTTTCCGACCGAAACATACGATTTCTTCTTCGACGATTTTTCTCTTCGAGATTTGTTCGATCCCATGCTCGATGAGGAGTCCACACAACCGAGTGGAGTAGTTGAAGATGTTCGAGTTCGAGAGTTCGATTTTCCAACCGAATTCGTGATCGTAGAGATGGAGGAGGATGTCAAGCAATCTCTGATTTTGGGACGTCCATTCTTAGCAATGAGTGGAAATCGTTTTGAGATAGAAAGTGGTGATCTCACATTTCGAGTGCATGAAGAAGAGCTCAAGATTTCGGTTTTAGGAGCAAAAAGAAGGAAACTCGAAGATGGGGGAGAAAAGAGCTTTCATTTTTATCCACCTTGAAAAGAGGAAACGTCGGGCTAAAGACGTAAAACGTAGCACTTGTTGGGAGGTAACCCAACTCTATCGTTAATTTTCAGTTTTTATTTGTTTTCGTTTTCGTTTTTCTTTGATTTTTATCTTTTATTAAGCTTTTTATCCAAGGATTTGCGAAGCTTGTGAGTTTTAGGTTTTCTCGACGAGGTTTCGACTAAGAAGAGAAGATCGATAGTAAGCTAGCTTCGGTGAAAGGTACGCTAGTTGACAAAACCACTCCTTCTTCTTAAACTTATTCCTTCATCATGATTCGAAATAAGTTTGGGGGAGGGGGAAGTGTGGCTTTGTTAACTCGTTTACATGAGTTCTTTGATTGTAGCTTAATTTTTGGATATTTCATTAGTAGTTTTTATTTTTGAGTCTTAGGATTTAATTAAGTCGAATAAGCATGTGATGATAGTGTTGTGAATTTGGCCGATGATAGAAAATTTTTTGTTGATTTTTGGAGAAAAAATTCATGATCTTTATTATGCATGGAACCTTGGCGAAGCGACGCATTTTATTTGATGAATTTGAAGTATGCTATGATGTCGGGAACTAGTTAGTTTGAACCCGTGAGATTTGATCTATTAATTTGTGCATATTTATGCCTATTCTTTGATTGAGTGATCATGCATTCTTCATTGTTTCTAGAACTTGCCCTATTTCTCCATCAAGACCTTAGTATATTTATGAATTAGGAGATAATCTTAGGCCATTCTTTCGTAGCCACATGATCCCTTTACACTAACCTTGTTCATAAACCTTTATTTACCCCTTTTGAGCCTTTATTAGCCGTTCTTTGTAAAATCGGATGATAGGAGGTTTGGATGGTTATGGGTATCCTTAGTATTTGTTGTTGGTGATATGGAAGGAGTTGAATAGAAAAATTTGGTTGTGGTGTAGAAGGAGAAAAAGAGAAGAAATTTTAGATGCTTGTTTAAGTATAGTTAGCTATCCCTATAAGCTTAGGAAAAAAAAAAATAAAAAAGAAAAGTAAAGAAATATAGAGCCAATGTTCATTATTTGAAAGAACATTCATTAGTTGAGCTCTAGAAGGAAAAAAAAAAAAAAAAAAAAAAAAAAAAAGAAGAGAGAGAATAATATATAAGCATAAGGGAATAGTTTGCTTTGATTTGTATAGTTGATATTTTAGCATCTTTGAGTTTGTATTTGGTGTGTTGGTGATCACACTATTTTCTACCACACAAAAATAGGTATAGTATAAGAAAGTACGAGTATCGTATCCACAGGGATTGATATATCGAAATCACACAAAGTACCTCTACTCTAGAATTAAACTGATGTCTAGGCAATTAAGAAAATAAGAATGTGGTATTATAATACTAGGCAAATAAATAAAATAAATAAAAGAGAACACAAATAAGAAAACAAATAAATAAACAATTAAACAAATAAGGCAAATAAGCAAATAAGGAAATAAATAAATCAAATAAGGAAACAAGGTTGATTCTAGGGAAGCCTACCTAATCAAATCTATGCAAACAATTAATGAATACAATTAACCAATTTAATCCAATCTAAATGTGATACATGCAAAAATAACCTACACCCTAATTAAAGCAATGCAAGTTGTCACCTAACAAGATCCTAATATTCTTTCGAATTGTAAGAATCAAATCAAGTGCAAAATAGAACAATTATCAATAATATAATCAACTAGGTTCAACTAAGACACCAAATCAATTATATATAAACATATAATAATTCAATTATCAATTTAAGAAAATCAAACTATCATATCATGCATTCATGAGATCTATTATGCAATATCCTATCAAGGCATATAAACATAACTATGCATACACAATTAGTGGCCAATTAATCATGCATGAGAATAAGCACCATGAAAACGTGCATCTAGATTGGAAGGCTAATTATAAACAAAAACACTTACATAAATTCAATTAGGCATTCAATCCCTAAAATCAACTAAAAGAAATTAGCTAGACATAATTAAAAGAAAGGTAGAAGGAAGAATAAACATAATGAAAAACATAAATAAAAGAAAAAGAGATAGAAAAACTCTTGAATCTTGATGAATCTTCAAACTTCAATGGTCTTCATACATAAAATAAATCTGATCTAAAGTATAAAAGTAGAGAAAAGAATAAAAACTAATCTAAAGAATGTAGGAGAGTGGAGGAACTTGTTTACAATGATAGGTTTAGAGGTATTTATAGGGTAGAAGTTTACATCCAATACCTAATTGTACAAGGAAACCAAGAAGAAGTCAAAAATTGCCTTTTAGAAGAAATCCCGTATGGAAAACAGAAGCCACCTCTCGACACCTCTCTCGATCGAGAGGGTGGTCGAGAGGGTCGAGAGAGTTCTGCGCAACTTTCTTGTTTCGGCCATATCTTCCTCGTCCGAACTCCGAATTGACCTCCGTTTTCGCCTACATGCTCCTATTGAACCCCTCTTCAATTATATGCTTTCACTTTTCGAGAATAACTCTTCCAAAAAATCGTGAGAAGTTAGAATATGGGATCAATACTTCATCTCTTCCTTGGTTTCGTCGTCTCTCATCTCATCTTGGGTTTTCTAGACTAAAAAGCCCTAAAAACACTCAAAACAACCCAAAAGCGTAATCTAGCTCGAAATAACATAAACAATACAAATCATGAGCTAAACTATCAAAATACGACAAAAAAACGATAATATAACACTTAGATGATAGGGTAAAAATGCACCCTATCAGTTGGATGGTAGAAGATGGAGTTGAAAATCAATACTTTGGTTGGAGTTGAAAAGAGGTTGATGATTTGTAGTATTTTGAGTCACTTAGCCTATACATTCCCTACCTTAACCAATGTCCCTACATGACAAGCTTATATAAAGACCTTTTTGATCCTAGTTTGTAAATATTACATTAAGTGGAGATGTTGAGAAAAAGGGCAAGCCTATGGTAAACATGTTGCATTGCATTGATAATGAGTGAAACCTTATGATGTGTATTATCATACATCTTTTCTTTGAGAGAGTTGAGTGTTCACTTTCATATACAAAATTTCACATGTTGGAGAGAGTTCTTTGATGGATTAATTAGCATGTTTTAATTGAGTTTGTTGAGTAGATTGTGTTGTTGATGCTAATGTTGTATGCATAGTTTTGATCATGATCATGAGATTGTTTTTGAAAAGTTTTGAGGCCTATATAGTTCACAATGCTTGAGTCTATTGTTTATTCATTTTTCTTTATTGTTCGGGACGAACAATGTTTAAGTTTGGGGGATTTTGATAGGATGTATTTTTACCCAATTATCTAAGTGTTATATTACCGTTTTCTTGTCTTATTTAGATAGTTTAGCTTGTGTTTTGTATTGTTTATGTTATTTCGAGCTAGATTACGCTTTTGGGTTGTTTTGAGTGTTTTTAGAGCTTTTGAGTCAAGAAAAAGCCAAGGCGAGACAAGAGACGACGAACCAAAGGAAGATGATGAAGTATTGATCCCAAAGTTCTAACTTCTCACGATGTTAATTAAGAGTTATTCTGGAATTATGGAAGCATAGCATTGAAGAGGGGTTCGATAGGAGCATATAGACGAAAACGGAGGTCAATTCGGAGTTCGGATGAGAAAGATATGATCGAAACAAGAAAGGTGCGGAAACTGCATGGGTTCACTCGGCCAACCACTCGGCCGAGTCAGTGGCCGAGTGAAGCTACTGTTGAACCTACTCGGCCGAGTCACCATCCGAGTCGTTGGCCGAGTCAAATACACGGGAACCCTAAATTTGGGCTATTTTTATTTCCTTAACCTAATCCTTGCCCACTTAGGTAACAATTATGATCCCCTACCTTATAAATACCCCAAAACTCATCATTGTACCCAAGTTTTTCATAAGTTTTCATAAGTTTTGATAAGTTTTCATAGTTTAGAGCTCTCTACTTTTTACCATACTCTAGATTAGTTCTTATTCTTTACTCTTACACTTTTTACATTGATGTATGAAGACAATTGAAGATTTAAAATTTATTCAAGATTCAAGAGTTTTTCTATCCCTTTCTCTTTTACTTATGCTTTTAATTATGTTTATTCTTCCTTCTACCTTTCTTTTAATTATGTCTAGCTAATTTTCTTAGTTGATTTTAGGGATTGAATGCCTAATTGAATTTATGTTATTGTTTTTGTTTACAATGAGCCTTCCAATCTAGGTGCATGTTTCATGGTGCTTATTCTCATACATGATTAATTGGCCACTAATTATGTGTGCATAGTAATGTTTTTATGCCTTAATAGGGTAATTGCATAATTGATCTCATGAATACATGATATGATGATTTAATTATCTTAGTCGAGGTTGAATTATCTTATGTTTGCATATTGTCGATTTAGATGTCGTAGTTGAACCTAGTTGATTGTATTATTGATACTCGTTCTATTTTGCACTTGATTTGATTTCTACGAGACCGAGAGGAGATTAGGATCTTATTAGGTGACGATCTACATTGCCCTAAATGGAGTGTTAGGTTATTTTCGTGTATCACATCTAGATTGGATTAAATTGGTTAATTGTATGCATTGGTTAGTTGCATATATTTGATTAGGTAGGCTTCCCTAGAATCAACACTTTTCCTTATTTGATTTATTTGTTTCCTTATTTGCTTATTTGCCTTATTTGATTAATTGTTTTCTTATTTATTTATTTCCTTATTTATTTAATTGTGTCCTTTTATTTATTTGTCTAGATTATAAATACCACATCTTTAAATTCCTAATTGCTTAAACATCAGTTTAATTCTAAAGTAGAGGTATTGTGTGTGGTTTCGGTATATCAATCCCTGTGGATACGATACTCGTACTTTCGTATACTATACCTATTTTGTGTGGTAGAAAATAGTGCGATCATTTCCCCCGCCTCCTTTCCTGTTATTTGGGGGGACCTCGCCGGTCCCCAGATTGTCAGACTGTGAAATCGATTAAGAGGCAAATGTGGTTGAGGCTTTACCTTTTTAAAACCGACAATTAATTTTTAAGACTTTGGGGATTAGGTTTATTCATGTTATCCAAGATTGTATTCTTTTGCCCTCCTTTACAGGTGATTATTTTTACCTTGCAGCCATGGATACTACAAAGCTAGATATGAAACAGAAAATTCGTGAGAAATTGCTACAGAGGATTGAACGGGAAGAAGGAAACAGCGATCCCAATCCTGCTCCATCGGCAAGTGAGACGCCTATTCCAGTTCTTATAGGACCCGAGAGCCATACCGCTTCTCCAAGAGTTCTCCCAGAGGCAAAAATGGCAAAACCCCGGTTGAAACCTTACTTTCCGCACTTAGTTGCCTCCAATCGGTCAGCTTCATCTTCTTCTGTTTTTATTGACGTGGAGGCTGGTATCTCCACTCCGGCTATCCTAGAGCCTCATTCTTTTTCTTCAAAAAGGGGAAGCGATCCTCCTTCTTCCCCGGTCAGGAAGAAAAGTAAGATGCTGGAAAATCCCCCTTCTGCTCAGGCGCTAAACCTAGAACAGCTGAAAGAGCATCTCTCCCAGTCTGAGAAAGGCAGAGAGCAACTCCTAGTTGAGGTCCATCAACTTCGAGGCTTCTTGCAGGATAAAGAGGAGCATTGTTCTACCCTCAGGCAGAGTACGCTCTCCCTTTCTGAACGAATAAGGGAGCTTGAGGAAGCTTTGAAGGCCTCGTCAGATAGAGTGGGGTTGCTACAAGAAATCCACGTAGCGGAAGTGGAACAGTTAACGCTTACTCATGAGCGAGAGCTAGTACGAGCCCAAGCTTCCTCCTTTACTGAAGGGAGGAGGGCAGGGATAAGTCAGGGCATTTCCTCTGGGGTTAAGGACTGTAGATCCAACCTGTTGATGACCCCTCACGGTCAAGCTTTCTTAGATTTCTTGATGAAGCGTCTGCCAGAAGCTTATCTCCGATCTCAAGATTTCTGGCTTCGAATGTTCGAACCCCTTACCGAATGGACAGTTTCTGCTATTCATGAATGTTGTCAACAGTTGGGCATTCCTGATCGTGCGACCACCATCAATGCAGGGCCCATAGTAAGGATGTTCGATACAGAGCCTGAATCTCTTCGGAGGAACCGCCTTGCTTCCCCTAAGGAGCCTTGGTTTATGTCTACGTTGAGAAAAGCGTCTCAGATCCTCAGCCAACCTGCTGGGGTCTTGAAAGACCTACCTCCCTGGGATGCTTCCCTATTTCCTATTTCTCCTCATAACACTATGGTTATGAGGTCTATAAGGGGAGCTTTTGACCAGGTATCTTCTTTTTTCTCTTTTATTGTTGTCTTTTTTTCTTTTTTATCAACCTCTCTTTTTTTTTATTATTATTATTTTTTTATCAGGAATTGAGAGAAAAGGACAATTCCGGCCCATCTGCTCGCAGGGAAGGTAATTCCCTATTGCTTATTCCAGGAGAGGTGAAGGATGGCTCTGAAGAGGAGAACGTTTCTAAGATTCCAATGAACTCACCTACAACTGGTCCCTCTGCTTCTTCAGCTCTGGCTGCTATCGAGGAGTGGTCTTTCTCTTCTCATTCATTAAGCTCTGGGGATCTAGCCTCTGTTCCTGATTCCACTCTTTGATCCTGTTGTTTTTGATGAGATGTTTTTAAAACATTCTATTTTTTGGTGTTTGTGGTGGGGTGCTTTTTATGACCCTGAAATCGTGCTAGCCGGGCACAAACAATATCACTTCTTTCTGGTTTCTGCCAGATACTTTTTAAAGTCTAGCTTTTGTCATGTTTCTGTTGATTTCTATCAGTTTAGGATATTATCCTTCTATTTATGCGTTCTCTCGTTTTGTTTTTGTTTGCCATGTTCCCCCGGCTAGAGTATTTTGAGGTAATAGAATGCGGGCTAGAAGCACTTTAAAATGATGGGGTATGAGTATGGGGATGTGATTAAGAGCATTTTAAGATAATGAGGTACGGGCGTTGGGATGTAAGGTATCCCCCTACTCCCCCCCCCAAGTGAGGGGGTAAGGAAACGAAGGAATTACTCCTCATTTTTAAAGTTAACAATTTGTGGAGTACGATTTTAAGAACAAATAGGCATAATCTTATGTCCTTTCGCATACTGGCTAATTTAAAAGATAAGAAAACTTTAAAATGGATAAGGAGGGGTTATGATCAGTCATACTCCCATTTCTATTAGGAATTGTTACCCCTTTCCTCGTGTACTGTTCCTCCAGTCTTCTCTTGATCTGACATTTCGATCGTACCTTTGATTTTTGCCCTTGCCTCAGCCATCAAAGTTTCCCACTGCCTCTTCTTTAATGGGGCGTGGTTTGTGCTTGTTGTTTTAGTTCCCAGTCCTTTGCTTTCGTTGGAATCGGCACTGGCGATCAGCAAGTGCTTCATGGGCATAGAGAGGTTCTGGCCTTCTTCTGCCATAGTCAGGGCTTTAAGCCTCTTCTCTTCAGGTTCAGTTTCAGCTTTGTCACTGGCAAGTTCTGCCATCGGTCTTTTCCTGGCTTCTCCCGCCTGCACCGATTGGATATAGCATTTTCGCGAGACCCCTTGGTCCCCCGATACCTGTCCCACCTGACTTCCCACGGGGAATTTCATCATCAGATGGTAAGTGGAAACCACTGCTTGGAATGGGTTTAGGGCACTTCTCCCCAAGATAATATTGTATGAAGACGGCTGGCGCACCACCAGGAAGGTGACTGGCTTTGATACCCGCGTAGACCCTTCACCCAGGGTGAGCATCAAATCGATTGATCCGAGTGACATCACAGGATCTCCCGAGAAACCGTGCAGAGCCGTGGCTACCCCGTTCAGAGGCTTCTGGAGGCTCATTTGGTTGAAACAATTTTTAGAAGATGACGTTAACTGCGGCCCCTGTATCCACAAAGACCCTTCGAATTTGATACCTTTCTAGTTCCACTGTGATGACCAAAGCGTCCTCATGTGGGTGGATCACCCTTTGATTGTCCTCAGGTCCAAATGAGATTTCTGTTGGAGGTAGACCTGCCTCGACCTTCCAGACCCCATGTCTTTCGTGCATATGCAGTTCTGTGGCAGATGCTTTTCTGCTTCTGTTGGAGTCTCCCATAGTTGGGCCTCCATATATCATATTAATAACGCCCTTAGGTTCTGATCCTTGGCTAGCATCGGGTGCTTTTCAAGGATCTTCTTTGCGCTTCTTGTTTTGTTCTGTCTCTCTCTTGACGTATTCCAAGAGTTCTCCTTCTTGGATTAACTTCTCGATAGCAATTCTCAAATTCCTGCAGTCGTTGGTCATATGGCCAAAGTCATTATGGAATTTGCAGAACCTTTTGGAAGGTGGATTTCTGGGCGGTTGCCTATGCCCCGCAGGGATCTGAACCCCTGGTTTCCTCAGGACCACCTCTAGTAGGTCAACAGGTTGCTTGATGAGTGGTGTGAAAGATCTCAAGAATCGTTCATTCTTGTCATTTCTCTTGGCATCTGGAGCCGGCCTTTTCTTTTCTTCCGGCTTCTTTTCCCTTTGAGAGGACAATTCAGCCCTCTTGCTGCTCATGGCTTCTTCCATATGGATATACTTTTGGACTCGCGTTAGTAGTTCCTCAAAAGAGGTAGCTTCTTTTTTGATGAGAGAAGCGAAGAACTGTCCTGGCTTTAAACCATCTACACAGGCATGCACTTTTAGCTTAGGCTCTACTCCTGGGATTTCCAGGACAGCCTCGTTAAAGCGTGTCATGTAGTCTCTTAGACTCTCATTGGCACCTTGCTTGATAGTTGTTAGATGTAGAGAATTTCTGGTAGTTCGTTTAGCACTGACGAACTGTTGGAGGAAAACCTCCCTCAGATCCATGGAGGAGTGGATAGAGGCTTTCGGTAACTGCTTAAACCAATGTTGAGCAGTTCCTGACAGAGTCGTGAGGAATACTCTGCACTTGACGCCTTCCGAATATTGATGGAGGAGGCATAAGCTTTCAAATTTCATCAAATGCTCTTCAGGGTCTCCCTTCCCCTGATATTCACAAGAGATTGTTTTGAAATTTCCAGGAACAGGATCGGTTTGGATATCCACAGAGAACGGGCTATTCTCGTCGATGTATAAAGAGAAAAGCTCTGACTTGTTTCCCTCATTTCTATGGTTTGCAAGGTGTTTTGGGTTTCCTCCCCATTTAAGTTTTGGATTTCTCTTTCACTGGCCTCTGTTTCTTTTGAGGTCCCTTCTGCGGCTTGATTCTGTTCTTTTAGCCTTTGGACTTCTTTCATCAGGAGCTTCATCTGCTCCTGTTGTCGGGCATACTTTTTGGCCCATGCAATGTCAGCATTCGCATTGGGGTTCCCTTCGAGTTCTTCAGGGCCCTCTTCATCTGGAGACTCCCAATCAGTGGAAAATCTCTCCTCTGTTTCAACCACCATCGGAGGCAGTTTTGAGACCAATCCTTGGGTCACGCCTGGGTTCACAGGCTTCTGTTTGTGTGTCTCAGAAGTGTTCTTGCTTCCTCCACCCTCTTGGGTTTCACCCTGGGGATCTATGCTTTGGGACGTGATTCCCAAAATATGAAGTCTTTTATCGACAGCCCCCTCTACCGCACCTTCTACGAGTGTTTTCATTTGGAGGAGCATGGTTGGGGAGAACGGGGCTTCCATATTGACGCTGGCTTCAGTTATCATGGTGCCTTTCCCTTTATTCCCAAATAGGGAATTTTCGGGGTTTCCAGTAGCCTGGCCAGCTTCTTTTGAAGCAGCTTCTGGGGCAGTATTCATCCTTGCAGAAATCTGCAGATGTTTGAGAAGATTAATTTCAGATGCTCTTTGGAAGAGGCTTTAAAAAATGCGAGTATTTTTATTTATAACAGATCTCTAAATTATTTGTGGTAGTTTTAAGGAATATCGCCTGTCTATTGCAGGACTTCTCGAAGGGTAGCTTCTGCCAGCGTGAAATAGGGGTGCATAGCTCCTGCTTGTGCAAGGCTTGGCATTGTGATGTCCATTTTTGTATGGCTACCTAGATGAGGCTTTGTATATGGATTTGGTTGTAGTGCGAGCTTGTTAAGGCTCATGCAGCTTCTTGTTTTACAAAGCTCACTGCGAAGTGCCTGGCTGTGCAGGTCCTTATATGTAATGCCTAACTGCGCAAGGCCTTTCGAGATGATGTCTACTACGTAGGGCTCTTTGAAGGTATTGTCCGCTAAACGGGACTTTGGAGAAATTCGCCCGTTACATGGAATTTACAGGAACATTGCCCATTGGATAAGGCTTGTGAGAATGTTGCCCATTTTAAATAGAGCTTGTAAAAAGGGTTCTGCCCATTGTATGGGGCTTACGAGGGAGCTGCCTATTAGATAGGGCTTAATGAATGGTATTTGCCTATGATATAGGGCTTGTACTGCCTATTAGATAAGGCTTACGAGAGTGTTACCTGCTGAATAGGGCTTATGAGGGGTTTTGCCCATTATATGGGGCTTATGACGGTGCTGCCTATAGGATGGGGCTTATGCAGATGCTTCCTGTTGAACAGGGCTTATGAGGGGTTTTGCCCATTATATGGGGCTTATGATGGTGCTGCCTATAGGATAGGGCTTATGCAGATGCTGCCTGTTGAACAGGGCTTATGAGGGGTTTTGCCCATTATATGGGGCCTGTTGAACAGGGCTTATGAGGGGTTTTGCCCATTATATGGGGCTTATGATGGTGATGCCTATAGGATAGGGCTTATGCAGATGCTGCCTGTTGAACAGGGCTTATGAGGGGTTTTGCCCATTATATGGGGCTCATGGGAGGTTCTGCTTCCAGATGCAGGGCCCCTTCATCAGGGTGAATGGGGTAACCTTGTCATCCTCGGCTCTCCACTTTTTATTGTTTTTTATTAGATGAATTTTTGATTCATAACAATGCAGGGGTATACATGAAGGGCTTGAGAAATGAAGCTTCCTCTATATTTATTAATCCTTTCCAGCTCATCAATAGACTTAGCATTTTGAGGTAGCTATAGGAATTGTAGACTCACCAATTACACAAGGTGAGTTGAATGTGTGCTGAAATTGCAGTAACTTTAGATCTGGCTTTCCTTCGGCTTCGTCGCTACCTTAGGATTTTAACAGATAGAACAGTTTAGTTATCACAATTTATATCATAAGGAAAACATGGTCTCGAAGTCATCTCCAATCCCTTTGTCCTGCCATTACAAGCGACACAACTACGACGAAATCATGAGATTCATGCTCAGATTTCCTAAGGATAGCATCAAACTGACATTCAACATTTATTCATTCTATCACCTTTATTCTCAAGAATCTCGGGCCACAGGGGATAACAGAGCAAACTCATGAATCATATCATCACAATCAGCTAAAGCTTCGAAGCCATCGCGGAGGATAATGCTCCACATTCAACAGTTTTCAACAACGTTTACAGGTGGAAAGCTCAAATTCACATATAAGGAAAGAGAAATCAATCTCTCAAATACGAGCTTCCCTTCGACAGGGTATCTATCACATTTGTTATGAAAAATGAGAGCACAAATTGAGAACCATGCTATATTTTATAGTTTACAATCATGGAGATCTCAATCAAAACTCAAGCAATAGCATACGTATCTGGGCTTTCACCGATTGAACAACAAATACAGCGCACCCATTCAGTTTAATATCCGGTTTTCACATATTTTTCACATAAGAATGCTGTGTGTGAGATCATCTGCAACAATGCAACAACAGACTAGAATTGCACATAAAACGGGGGAAATCAACATCTTAAACTCAAATTCCCACAGACGGCGCCGATAGATCCGGGTTGGAGATCTACAACAATTGTGTGATGATTCATAGTATTTGCAAGGAGAATTCATAGATAAAGCCATATAATGATGGAGAACAAGAGATTTGGGTGGGTTTATCAGCCATAGCAAGGCATTTTACAGCGATTTCATACACGACATTGTTCACATAACAGCAACAAGCAATAATCGAGTTATATGCTTAAGTAAGGGGCATTTTTAGCCATAAACCAGTTGTTTTCATGTGAGATTAGGACCCATTCGAGTAGAGAGCGAAGAGAGGGGGTAGAGAGAGGAAGAAACGGGAGCATAGAGCTCCTTTTAGGCCTTTTCTCCCGTAGTAGCGAAGGTTATACCTTAGGTTTGAGATGGAATGCGAGAGGGAGAGATCTTTCTTGACGATGACGGGAAGGAGAAGGTGGCGATGACTGCCGGTGAAGCTCCAAGAGAAATGGCCTTAGAGAGCTTCGACTGCCCGAGCTCGAGGGAGCTTTAGGTGGAGTGTAGAGGATGAACGGAATAGTACGCAGAATGCGTGTGTTGTGATTATGATGATGATAGATGACAAAGTGTGAGATAGTCAAGTATTTATAGGCGCAGGAAGGGTAAAAGAGCAAACATTCGTGTGGAGGAAGGACATAAAAGGAATTCTCGTAGAGGTAAGATTCCCTTCGTCATGAATGCAGTGGTCCTCACTCTAGAGTACGTAGAGTCATGCGGATAGCGTGCTATACAGAACCTGGGGTTCTGCCAGATGCCTGAGGACCTTGATCAGACCCTTCAACCTTGACGGATGCCAATGAATCATGTACGGCTTCTGGGAGGAAACGAGACCTCCAGCTTCTGCACAGATTTTGTCTTACAGCTGTATTGGGTATCTGAAACCTATGAAAGCCCTTTGATAATATGCTATTATGTAGGACCGCTTCTATCAATTTGAGTCGTTTGTACTAATAGGGCTGATACTAATCCCTATCCATATTATTCTTTCGTCTTGAATTATTTGCGTAGTAAAGCTGATATTTAGTCCCTATCACCTGTGATGTCATTAGGGTCAATTGACTTGATGCTCACCCTGGGTGAAGGACCTACGCGGGTATCAAAACCAGTCACCTTTCTGGTGGTGCGGCATCCATCTTCTTACAATATTATCCTAGGGAGAACTGCCCTAAATCCATTCCAGGCAGTGGTTTCCACTTACCATCTGATGATGAAATTCCCTGTGGGAAACCAGGTGGGACAGGTGTCAGGAGACCAAGGAGTCTCGCAAAAATGCTATATCCAATCGGTACAGGCGGGAGAAGCTAGGAAAAGGCCGATGGCAAAACCTGCCGGCGATAAAGCTGAAACGAAACCCGAAGAAAAGAGGCTTAGGGCCCTGACTCTGGCAGAAGAAGGCCAGAATCTCTCCATTTCAATGGAGCACTTGCTGATCGCCAACACCAATTCCTCTGAAGGGCTCCTACTATCCAAAGGCCTAGACAAGAAGCCGCTCCAGCAGATCAACGAAAGCAAAGGACTTGAAATTAAAACAACAAGCACATGCCATGCTCCAATTATGAAAGGGCAGTGGGAAACTTTGATGGCCAAGGCAAGGGCAAAAGTCAAAGGCTTAACTAAAATGCCAGATCAAGGGAATGTCATAGAGACAACAAACAAGGAAAAAGGTAATACCCTCGAAATATGCAGGGAAAGCTAAGAGCTGTTCTTGGGAAAGAAGAAAAATGTGATGGGATTATGGCCTCTACCTATTTTGGAAACTTTTTTATCTTATAATTAGTCGATGTGAGAAAAGCACAGGACCATGCCTCCTTATTTTTAAATCAGTATGTTTAACAAGTTTTTAGCTCTAAAATGAGGAGTAATTCCGTCGGTTCCTTATGCCTCACTTGGGGGGGGAGTAGGGGATACCCTACATCCCAATACTCGTACTCCATTATCTTAAAATGCTTTTAGCCTGTATTTTATTACCTCAAAATGCTTTAGCAGGCGGAACATGACAGGCAGAAACAAGACAAGAAGTCATGTAAATAGAAGGATAATATCCTAAATTGATATGAGGTAATAAAAGCATATCAAAAGCGGGGCCTCGAAGAGCACCCAACCAAAAGTAGAAAGAAGTAATATCGTTTATGCCTCACCAGCACTATTTCAGGGCTATGAAAAACACATCCCGTTACAGAACGTCAAAAAGTAAACTCCCTAGCAATAAAAGCATGGTCAGGGAGACGGATCTGAAGCAGATGCCGGATCTTTAGAACTGAATAAAGAGGAGGATGAAGCCTGATTCCTAGAAGCGGAGGAGGTTTCAGACGAATGCAAAGGAAAACCATCCTTAGAGTAATTCGTAAAATACTCGGATCATCCTTTACCCTTGAACCGCTTTCCATATCTGGCGGGGTATGTACAGCGGAAGTAGTTTCTCGGGGAGGAGAGGGGCACAGAACATCCTCTCTTCTTAGCTCCTAAAAAAAAAAAGAAGAAGAAGAAAAGAAGGATCACTAAGCAAAAAATAATAATAAACTGTTAGTGGGTGAACTTAACCACAACGAAAGCAAGAAAAGCACCTCATCGAAGGCCTTTTTCATGAGCCGCATGACATTGGTGTCAGGAGAAAAGAGGGGAAAAGGGGGAGCATCCCAGGCAGGAAGATCCTCGGAGGATTGAACGGGTTGACGAAGGACCTCGGAAGCCTCTCTTAGTACGTGATTGGTGTTTAGTTGTTAGGTTTTTCGTTGCGTTTTCGTGTTCGTTTTCATTATGTTTTTGTGTCTTTTAGTGTGTCTTTTGGCTGTGATTGTTTGTTTGGAGCTTTGGGTATCGTAGGAGCAAAAGGTGAGAAATTGGAAGAAAACGGGACGACAAGTGCACGAAGAGAAGGAAAAGCCGTGAGAGACCAGAACCTGATCTGGCCGATCGGCCAAATGTCTATGCAAGGGCTCACCAGTCCCTGATCTGGCCGATCGGCCAGAATTCCTTCACAATCTGGACGATCGGCCAAACACTTGCGAAGAGAGTATGCAGTTCCTGATCTGGCCGACCGGCCAGAATTCCTTCAGCATCTGGCCGATCGGCCAAAAGTCGGCGTCCAGCTGTGTTTCCTTATTTAATTAGGTTTTCTTCCTAGTATATATACTAATGCCTTGGACGAATTTTGTATCATCTTTAGACATCTTTATCATATTTTTAGCTCTAGTTTTCAGCACTAAAACACTTTTATTAGCTTTCTATTGTTCGGATCCGGATTCGTAGTTCGTTTAATTCAAGACTTCTTTATTTAATTCAAGTTCTTCGTCTTCGTTTAATTCGCGTAAGTTCTTTATTGCTTTCTTTTATTTGATTTAATTGCTTCCTAGTTCCTTAGATTTAGTTCTTAATTGCTTAGTTTAATATCGTTCGTTCGTTTTCAAGTTCTTAGATTAGATTCGTTTTTCTTAGTTTTCAATTCCTTCGATTTCAAGTTTTCGTAGTTAGATTTATTCGCTTAATTTTCAGATTTAATTATTATGTCTAGATTCGTTTTCTTCGTTGTTTCCTTTATTGCTTTCTTTTCGATTTTTGCCTAGGTAGATTTATTGCTTTTGTCTAGTTTAATTTTCTAATTTATTTCCAGCTTTTAGATTAGATTTATTTGCTTTGATTTTAATTGCTTTGATTTATTTTATTGCCTAGAATTTAAAAACAAAAACCCAAGAATCTTATTTACATGCTTTCCTAGATTTAGGCTAGATTAGGTTTTACTACATAATTGATTGCCCTGCTAAGTTTTCCTTGAGATTCGATACTTAGGTTTTACTTGCTAGTGCTACGATAGATTTCGTCTATTGCGAACACTTTTTAGTGAAACAAATTTTGGCGCCGTTGCCGGGGAAAACTTTAGGCGTTTGATTGTGTAGTATTTTTATTTGCTTTATTTTTATTTGTGTTTATTCGATTTCTTGTTTCTCCCACTCGGTGCGTTTAACCCTTTTGTTGAGTGTTGTTTATGCATGGTCGCCGAAGTCTTCAAAGGAATTTAGCGCCCTACTTCGACAACATCCATCAAAGGAAAGCGATCTTAGCCGCGAAGGAGAAGGAGGAGATCGATTCTCAAGACTTTGGTTTAGTCTTGTTGTTTGCAGAGCCCGAAGCCATGGCAGCTAGAGTCATGGGCGATTTTGCTCGCCCCACATTCACAGCCACCACTTCGGCGATTTTCCTGACGGAAGCGGTCAGGAATCATGAGCTTAAACCTCACCACATGGCGTTGCTCCCATCCTACCACGCGCTGCCCAACGAAGATGCCTTGACGTTCATCCGAGAGTTTTGCACGGTGGTTCAGACTTTCCCACTTTCGGGACTCACGGAGGACAATCTAAAGATGAAGTGCTTCCCGTACACCTTGAAGGATCGAGCAAAGTCGTGGTATTTGGCGCTCCCGGCCAACTCTCTCGCCACATGGAATGCGGTGTGCGAGAAGTTCATGCTCAAGTACTATCCCAACCGCAAGACTCAAGAGGTGCGGTCAAAGATTATGAATTTCTCCCAAGACAACGATGAGCCATTTCACGAAGCATGGGAGAGGTTCCAAGAGCTACTTCAACAATGCCCTCATCATCAAATGGCACCGGAGTTGCTCTGGCAATATTTCTACGACGCCCTCAATCAGACTTGTCAGTTCATGGTGGATAGTTCGGACGGAGGCAACATAGCGGTCAAGATAGCTGAAGAGTTGAAGGATATATTCGAGACGCTCGCTGCGAGTTCTCAACAAAAATCAGCTAGGCCAAGGAAAGTGGAGGCGAGTGCAGTTTCGATGAGCCCCGACTTGAAGAAGCAAATTGCCGACATGTATAGGGATCTCGAGAATTTGAAGGTTAAGCAAAGTGCACCGGCCCCGAAGGAGGAAGAGAGGAAGCCGGACCAATGCGAGATTTGTGGAGAGCTTGGTCACATCAAGGAGGTGTGCCACAACATGGGAGAGTTTCCATACGAAGGAGGAGCCGAGGTGTACGCCGCTCAAGGATACCTGATGGATTTGTATACTAGAAAGCAGGCCTTTTAGCTTGTATGCATGTGTTGTCCATAACCACTAACAATCTTCTATCTGATTAAGTATGAATTGTCATCCATGCATCAAACATCTATCCATTATCTCAAAGTTGTAGGCTTTATGGTGTGTTGTAGATCACAGAAGACCATAGTTGCCGGTTCTTCAAGAGATATAAAAGGGTATCACAGTTGAGACAGTTCTGGATATAACTGTCGGTTTAGGCTGTAGTATAGGCTGCATAAGTAGCTTGTCTTGGCTACTTGTCTATACTAGTACGTGCGTGTACTGATAGGATCACGGTGAGGTGTATTCTTCTATTCTGACCAGATGTAGAAAGAATCAAGACCTCGGTGACTTAAGATGAACCTTAACTCTAGTTGAGTCCTAAGGGTGTATAGTTGTGGTCTGCTTCTTTGATTTACCATGGGTGAGAGTTCAGAGTATCTGCAACTCAATATGCTCCGTATCTTGGGAAGCAACTACAACTAGTACGACTCTTAGTGTAATTGCAACAGAGCACCATATCCTGGTAGAACAGGTTGATCACATCCCCTGAGGAATTCATTAAGGATTATCATACCAAACCCTGCAGGTGGATTAATTTCCGGTATGATGAATAAGGAATGAATGGTACTACTCAGGAATAAAAGAAGTTGAATAACACGAGCAGTCAGAAGCTCTAAGTTAATCAACGGATGTGGGATATCTTAAATATGGGGGTCGTTAAGTCTAATACTAGCCCTGAACTCAACAGGGGTAAAACAGGTAATTCAGTACTATTACTCTAGTGGAATGTTTTAGTACTTATGGACTAAATTATACTCTGGGCTGAGTATGGAGAATTTAGCCATTGGGAGGCCTCGGTTTTACCAGCTAGTAGATCCCTGATCTGGCCCAAAAAGCTCAATAGGCCACAGTATAAGGAATAAGTGGGCCACCACTCAGTTGGGCCCAGTATGTGGCGCCAACTGTGCTCATGGGCGGCCAGTCCATAAGTTGCAGGCCTGGCCTGCAACTTAAGCCCAAGTCTCTCTTGGTCTCCTCTATAAATATCCCTCAAGGTCTTGTTCAGACCTAACGATCAGAATAATCGAGTGCACTTAATATTCTGAACAAGAAAAAGGAGGCTAGGGTTAGAGAGAGAGAGACGCGCGGCCGAGCAGCAGTTTTCGGTGGGGATCCCGTTTCCGTGGCTGATTCCGAAGATCGTTGTCCATCCAACGTCAGAATCGAGCAGGGATACAGATCAGAAGATCTATTCGCGAGTTCTCTACTTCTTCAGGTAATCGATCTATAAACCCCCTATGATTCCGCACTAAATTCATAGGAGCATGATTGGTTTAATTCGATAGTTAGATATCCGAAATAGATCCTCGGGCGAACTGATCTTCACCAATCAGATATGGTTCCTTTAGTTGGTATCAGAGCCAAGGATCAGATTTTCGGCTCTATCTGAGTAATTATCGATTATTATGCATGTTAGATCGATTGGATGTCGCTTTTCATGGTGTTTTTCGTTTTTCGGGGCCGATTTGGCAAATCTATGTAATTTTTGATCTCGAGATAATAAGGTGCGATCTAGAATAGGATTAGATAGGTTTTATTGTTGTTTTTCGTTTGTAACTGCTGCAAAGAGACGAAGAACACGAAGAACAAAGGAGACGAGCACCAGCTGGACGCCGCCGCACGGGGCAGCGTGTGAATTACACGCGCCGCCGCACGCGCGTGTGCGAGTCGTCCAACGGCGAGCTCTCCTTCTTCTCCGATGATCGACGTGGCTCCAGCAGGCTGCTGGAGCCTGCACGTCGTCGGAGGAGGCCTGGGGAGGCCGGAGCGGCGGCGGTAGCACCGGAGGCGTGAGAGCGGCGCCGCGGCGGAACCCTAATTAGGGCTCGACGCCGCGGCAGAAGCCGTTGGCTGCATGGGGGCCGACGACGGCGATCACGGAGTCCGGCGACGGACTCGACGTGACCACGAGCGTCGCCGGCAGCAGCAGCACGTCGGGGCAGCGCCGGGGAAGCAGCAGTGGCGGCGGAACCCTCTTAGGGTTTCTGCCGCAAGTTGCAGCGGCGGTAGGCAAGGACGACGGCGGTGGAGGGACGTCCAGCAGCAGCGGAGCACACCGGCGACATCAACACCAGCAGCAGGAGCCGCGGCGGACGTCGCCGGCGGCTGGAACGGCGGCAGCGAGGTGAGGGGTGCCGCGGCGGAACCCTAGTTAGGGTTCAATGCCGCGAGCCTCGCCGGGACGGTTGCCGGCCGTGCCACCGGAAGGGATCGACGGCCAGCAGCAGCAGCGGCGCCAGGGAGGCGGAGGCGGCCGGCGGCAGGCCTCACGCCGTCGGCTGCGGCGCGGGCAGCCTTGCACGCCCGTGCCCTAGCCCGTGGACGGGCCTAGGGTTTCCAACCCGGCCCGTTCGCGTTTACGGGCTGCCTCCAGCGTTCGGGCTCGGGCCCAGTCGCGAATTCGGGCCGTGTTAGGTCGGTTTCGGGTTCGTGGGCCCATAAGAGTGAAATGAGCGCGGTTTGGGCCTTTTCGAGAGAATTGGGTCACGTGGTGCGGGCCCAATCTCGGTTAGAGAAGCCCAATGGCAACGAAAATTAGAAAATAAATTATCTAAATAATTTATTTATTTTCGGGGAGAAACGGGAGATCAACTCGGAGGACTTATTCAAGACCGAAGCCTGTTTCGGATTTTATTATTTAATGTAATAGTTTAGACGGGTCGTCACACCACGAAAAGCGAGTTTTATTTTTGTTTTTATCTCGTTTTTCTTAAGCATGCTATGGATGCAATTTATTTATTATTATAGCATGTCTTGCCTGTCGAGGTGATTAAATTGCGCTTAGTCGAGCATGTTTTAGGATTGTCAATATAAGCATGTTTTAAATTTTCTGCGAGCATGGTTTATTTGCCGCGTTTAGAAAATTATGCTTAGGGTTATGTGACAACGTGATCTAGCATGTCGACAACCTTTTGAAAGAAAAATACTAAGCAGATAAAAACGTTTTTGGTATAGAAAATGTTAAGACCTCCACAACTAACCTTAAGGTGAAGTTTGGTGCGAGTGTGTAAACGTCCACACGAACGTGGCTTGCACATCGTATCGAACGAGTTCGCCAGACTTAGGGTCTTAACAAAAATGTTCTAACCAAAATGAGAAGTGGGAGCTATTCTGAGTAAACGTCCACACTAACGTGGCTTACTCGGAATAGTAACTACGGTTTTCTCTGGAGTTGGTTTTTGAACAAAGATAGCTTAAGGAAAATAGTGTTTTTTCCGAGTTAGGCTAAGATTGTGGTTAAAAGCTTAGATATTAGTTAGAATACAACTCCCCAACGGAGTCCCTTTTCTAATCTAATATGGTCTAGTAAGGTTCAACTATTAGCTCTATTTGCCATAAGGATAGGTTGGCAAGATAAGTAGAGTTAAAGATCCGAGTATCTGGTTGAACAGTGGGAGCGTAAATGTCCACACGAACGTGGCTTGCGATCTGCATTGTTTGGGCTGTTGAAGGTTTCAAAATTATTGGTTTATCAAAAGGTTACAATAATTTTCGTTACGAATTGATGCATGATCTTTTCTTACTTGTGTCTACGTGTTTATTGCTTTTTCAGATATGACTTTAGGCCCGTTGATAAACATTCTCACTTCGAGTCCTCTCACGGATTCCAACTACATGGAGTGGAGGAAGAATCTCGATGCTGTCCTAGCTGCAGGCGAGTATACTGATATGCTCGCGAGTCCAGCTTCTCCTATCCTTACTGATTCGGCATCACAAGAAGAGAAAGAGGTTCATGAGATTTGGCACAAGAAAAATGATGAGGCTATGAAAATAGTCTTGTCGTCTGTGTCAGATGGGATGCAGTATATGATTAAGCATATGGTGACTGCATACAGCATGATAGAGACTCTGGAGTCCTTCTTGGTTGATGAAGTGGTGCCGAAGGCCGAACCAGTTGCAGAGTTTATTCAAGCTGTGAATAAAGCAACAGGAGTTACTCTGACGCATGAAGACGTTAGAAAAATGGTTCGGAATGCAAGGGGAGCTGCGAAGGTGCCTCTCGGTGTTGTAAGGAAACTAAAGTTCAAGGGCAAGTGCTTCATTTGTGGCGAGAAAGGACACTGGAAGGCTGACTGCCCTCTAAAGAAGAAGAATTCTGGTACGTCATTCACATTTGTAACTGAAACATGCTTAGCTGCAAGTTCTACCCAGACTTGGGTAGTAGATACGGGAGAAACTGACCATGTATGTTACTCCTTGCAGGGGTTTCTGCGGACAAGGGAGCTGAGTGATGACGAGATTACCATCTCCATGGGCGATGCATCGAGAGTTGCAGCTGTCGCAGTTGGAGATATTCATTTATCGTTTGATAGTACTGTTTTGGTTTTGAGAGACGTTTTGTATGTGCCTGCTTTTAGGCGAAACTTGATTTCTGTTTCGAAACTTTTTGTTTACGGATATTCAGTTGTTTTTGATAGAGGCGTTTCTATCATGAAAAACGATGAAGTTATAGTTTCTGGCACATTGTCCCGGTCTCTCTATACCATTACTTGTCCTATGAATGATTCTTCTTCTTATAATGCTTCCTCATCATTGAATACTAAAAAGAGGAAGAATCCGTCTCAAACGAACCAAACTCTATTATGGCACTTACGATTGGGTCACATCAACCAAAAGAGGATTCAAAGGTTGATAAAAGAAGGTGTTTTGGATTTCCAAATAGAACCTTTATCAACGTGTGAATCGTGTTTGGAAGGAAAGATGGTGACCAGACCTTTCAAGTCCATAGGATATCGAGCCCAAGAGCTCTTGGAGTTGGTTCATTTTGACTTGTGTGGACCGATGTCCATTCAAGCTCAAGGAGGTTACGAGTATTTCGTCACGTTTATTGATGACTACTCGAGATACGGTTATATCTACCTGCTCCACAGGAAGTCCGAATGCTTTGATAAATTCAAGGAATTCAAAGCGGAAGTGGAGAAGAGAATGGGTAGAAGTATCAAGTCACTTCGCTCTGATAGAGGTGGCGAGTACCTCGGAAATGAGTTTCGAACTTTGTTGTCAGAAAATGGGATTTCATCTCAGTTAACTACGCCCGGTACTCCCCAACAGAACGGTGTAGCTGAGAGACGGAATCGTACTCTTTTAGACACAGTTAGATCGATGATGAGCTATGCATCCTTGCCAATTTCGTTCTGGGGATATGCCTTGGAAACAGCAGGTTATCTCCTCAATCTAGTACCTACAAAGTCGACAGTTAAAACTCCTTCCGAATTATGGACAGGGCGCAAGCCTAGCTTGGGTCATATTCGGGTTTGGGGATGCCCAGCACACGTGCTGACTAAGGAGGTCGACAAATTGAGGTCTAAGACTGAGGTTAGGCTGTTTGTAGGATATCCAAAGGGAACGAAAGGAGGTTATTTCTATAGTCCCCAGGATCAGAAGGTCATTGTGAGCACCAATGCCCGATTCCTAGAGGAGGACTTTATTAGTAACCATTGGACAAGGAGTGAAATAATGCTCGATGAGTTGCGAGCATCAGTAGCAGCCGAAATTCCAGAACAGCCGAGAGTACAAGAGGTTATACCACTAACTGCACCCTTATCCGATACTGTATCTCCACCATCGCTTCGTCGCAGTGGGAGGGTTGTTCGTCAACCGGATCGTTTCATGTTCGTGGGAGAATCCACTGAACTACTCTCGGGTATCGAACATGATGAGATCGACCCCTGGACTTACAAGGAAGCGATGGAGGACGAGGATGCAGATTCCTAGAGAGTTTCTATGGATTCGGAGATAGAATCCATAGTTAACATGGACGTGTACGACCTTGCGGAGCTGCCGGATGGGGTAAAGCCCATCGGTTGCAAGTGGGTGTACAAGAGAAAGAGAGGACCTGACGAGAAGGTTTTAGCCTTCAAAGCTAGATTGGTGGCGAAAGGATTCACTCAGAAAGAGGGAATCGATTACGATGAGACATTTTCGCCGGTTGCCATGCTTAAGTCCGTCAGAATACTCTTGTCCATGGCGGCACATTTAGACCTAGAGGTTTGGCAAATGGACGTCAAGACTGCGTTCTTGAACGGGTACCTTGAAAAAGGTAGGGACATTTATATGCGCCAACCAGAAGGTTATGTGAGACATGGCCAGGAGCATCTCGTGTGGAAGCTTAAGAAGTCCTTATACGGACTTAAGCAAGCATCCAGGTCCTGGAACATTCGTTTTGATGGAGTGATTAAATCCTATGGATTTGTCCAGTGCTTAAACGAAAGTTGTGTTTACAGGCTCAGTTCGGACGGAAGCGTGGTATTCTTAGTACTGTACGTAGATGACATACTTCTCATTGGCAACAATGTGAACGTGTTATCAGGCGTAAAGGATTGGTTGTCTGAACAGTTTCAGATGAAAGACTTGGGAGAAGCAGGTTACATCCTAGGGATCAAGGTGATCAGAGATCGCCGTAAGAGGATGTTAGGCTTAAGCCAAGCTTCATATATAGATACTGTGATCGCCCATTTCAGCATGCAGAATGCCAAGAAGGGTTTTCTTCCCTTCAGACATGGCATACCTCTATCTAAGGACATGTGTCCGAAGACACAAGAGGAGATAGAGGGCATGAAGACTATACCGTATGCTTCCGCGGTTGGAAGTCTCATGTATGCAATGCTATGTACTAGACCAGATATCTGCTATGCGGTTGGCATGGTGGCGAGATATCAGTCTAACCCTGGTCAGGGACATTGGACGGCTGTTAAGCACATTTTAAAGTATCTCAAGAGGACAAGAGATCATGTGCTTGTTTATCAGTCCAATGAGATGATCCCTATAGGGTATACGGACTCAGACTTCCAGGCTGATCGAGATGAGAGGAAATCTACCTCAGGCTATGTGTTTACCTTGGGAGGTGGAGCCGTCACTTGGAAGAGTGTGAAGCAGAAGTGCATCGCAGACTCGACCATGGAGGCCGAATATGTGGCTGGTTGTGAGGCTGCTAAAGAGGCTGTGTGGCTCCTGAACTTCCTTAATGAGCTAGAACTAGTTCCCAGTTTGCCCAGAGGTATCACACTATATTGTGATAATGCTGGAGCAGTTGCAAACTGCAAGGAACCTAGGGCTCACAAGGCGAGCAAACACATAGAGAGAAAGTACAATCTCGTACGAGCAATCGTCGAAAGAGGAGAAGTAGAAGTGAAGAAAATCCCTTCAGCGGATAATCTGGCAGATCCATTCACAAAGAGCTTACCAGTCAAGGTGTTCGACAAGCATGTCGAAGGGATGGGACTGGAGCGCCTCCCACACTAGTAAACTTTGAGTATAAGTGGGAGAAGATGTGTAATAGATGCTAGATTGTAGACACTTTGCCTTTTGTCACATGATATACTAAAAGTTTGCTTTAGTATAAGTGGGAGATTGATGGATTTGTATACTAGAAAGCAGGCCTTTTAGCTTGTATGCATGTGTTGTCCATAACCACTAACAATCTTCTATCTGATTAAGTATGAATTGTCATCCATGCATCAAACATCTATCCATTATCTCAAAGTTGTAGGCTTTATGATGTGTTGTAGATCACAGAAGACCATAGTTGCCGGTTCCTCAAGAGATATAAAAGGGTATCACAGTTGAGACAGTTCTGGATATAACTGTCGGTTTAGGCTGTAGTATAGGCTGCATAAGTAGCTTGTCTTGGCTACTTGTCTATACTAGTACGTGCGTGTACTGATAGGATCACGGTGAGGTGTATTCTTCTATTCTGACCAGATGTAGAAAGAATCAAGACCTCGGTGACTTAAGATGAACCTTAACTCTAGTTGAGTCCTAAGGGTGTATAGTTGTGGTCTGCTTCTTTGATTTACTATTGGTCCCGGTTTGTTAATAGGAAAAATACGTAGAGGGGGGGGGGGGGTGAATACGTATTTTTAAGTTTTTCAACTTCAAATCCCTTAACTCAGAGTAACAAGTAAGGAGCTCACTTTGAACTTAAGACCTAGCTGAAGCTAGATCAACAGTACGTAGCTAGCCTGTTTGACCGAAGTGATGACTTGATCAAGAGGGAGTCCTTACTCGTGTATGCGGAATTTGGTGAGCTAAAATCTTTTCCTAAGTAATTAAAATATCCAGATTAAGTTGTTTAGATGCAAGTGCAATGGATAAACAAAGTAAAGAGTTTAGGGTTAGAGAGATACGACACGAAGATTTATAGTGGTTCGGAGATAACGCTCCTACGTCCACTTTGTTGCACGACGGCAACCGTTCTTTTCACTCAAGAACTTGAAGGTTACGGGTCCTTCAAAAACCTGGTCGAGATCGGGCTTCACTCGCCTAGATCTGACGAACAACGCAGTGATTACGGGTTCACTACTAAGACCTAAACTGGACACGAAACTTCACTCGTTTCTGTCCGAACAACAGGGAGATTCCGGGCTCTCCTTACAGCCTAGCTTCGATCGAGCTTTACACAAACGGTGTAAGTGTAAGCTTGGATCTCAACTCTATGATCGAGGCTTCTTCAATCGATGAAAGAAGAGCCTTGGATCTGGACAACCTAACGACAACACTCAAAACCTAACAGACAAAGTATAGGGTTTTTGGTTGACGACACACTATGAAGAACTCTTTACAGTAGATGCAAAGATTGGCTAGAGTTCTTCTTCTAAGCTTGGATATTTGAAGTGGGCTTAGAATCTATGTGTGAAGGCTGTGAAGACGAGTTCCGATGAACTGGAAACTCGGAGAACACTTGGAAACAAAAACTCGAAGATTGCTAGAAAGCTGGGGAGTGTTTGTTTGCTGTATGCGCTCGAATGCTCAAGTAGTGTTCTCTCTTTTCTTCGTCTTCATCCTTCACTATTTATAGGCGGAGGGATGGCTGAGATCCGTTGCTTGGTTGGTGGCCTTGTCCCTCCTCCTCTCGACAGTACTTGCGCAGGCAGTAGCTTTTGCAGGTGCCCAGTTTGTCTCTTTGCCGAAAATGGCTAAGTTACAAACTTAACAGTAACTGGAGCGAGCCAGTACTGTTACGGCGCCTTTGTCGGCCTGGCAGTCAACTCTTCCGCTCCACTCCGCTTTCGACACGTGGAGATCTCGTAATTAATGCTACGATCTCCTGTTGACTGGAGTTCAAAATATGGGCGGGAGTTGTGCTGTCGCTTTCTGGTAGGTAGTGGCTTGCTTTGCTTTGAAGTTGTAGCGTCCGTTCTGAGGTGAGTCACTTCAGGATCATACTGTAGCGGTTCGCTTTGGAAACGAAGTTTCGTAGTGACCGCTTTAAAAAGTGTTGACCCACGTTGACTCGCTTCTGCTTTTCTTTGTAGCGTTCGCTTTGCTTCGCTTTGGTGGCTTCACTTTGACTCCACTGTAGCGCTCGCTTCGCTTTGCTGGTTTCGGCACGCTTCACTTCGGTTTGCTAGACTCGCTTCGCTTTGGAAGAACACACTCAAGCGAGTGGCCTTCACTTGAATTCCTGCAGTCTAAAGCTAAGCAAAATAAAGCCATCCTAAAAAATTTAGGCTTAGAAAAATTCTAACCTATTAACTACATCAAAATGGGTCGCTTGGGAATAGGACACTTGGGGTTTTGGGATCTAATCAAAACAAGTGACTTCGTTTATCAAATATCCCATGTAATTCCCCCTTAACAAATTAGTCCTTAACAATTCCCAACAATTTCCCCCTTTTTGATGATGCCAAAACCCAAAGGCTAAGATTTAGAAAATTCCAGCCTATCTAACCGTGAAAGGAACTCCAAGCGACTGCTTCCTTTGCAGTTTCGTTTGTAATTTTTCTTTTAAGTTCTTTTCCCTTTTTTTTCGGTTAAATTATTTGAGTTTGTAGCAAAAAGGTAAAGTCATTCACAAAGCGAGTAAATGATACGAGAAGAGACAGAAATAAAGGTGAGATAGATGAACAAGGCAGTTCACAAAAAGATATGTCTTAGAAGCTTGAAACTCAAAGGTTTCCTGCAGCTTCATCCTCCTTCTCCTTCTCCTTTCCTTCTTCCTCCTTCTTCTCCTCTTCTTCAGCAGCAGTATCCACGTAAGCTGATAGAACTCTCGATTCCATAGAGTCTACTGTGTGGATACTGGGATTTCTCCAAGCACTTTCCAGCCTGAAGGCTTCAGTCACTTCCTCATCAATTATCCCTCTGTCTGGAATGTCCGTGCCTCGATGATACGGCATGGGGAATTCCTTAAGAGCAGGAACCTTGACAACAATCGGCATGGGTTGAGTTTGTTCAGCCAAGGTGAAGATTTTCCTCCGCAGTTTGTCATCATAGGCGGCGAGAAAATTGTTGAGAGCACTTATCCTAGAGCATTGATCTTGCAGCGGCACTACCTCCCAGTAATAATAGGCCTTGATGAACAGGTCCTTGTAGTATAGCCACAGCTCAAGCAGATCTCTCGGAATAAACTCCTCAATTTCCCTTGCATCAGGGTGCTCGTTCCTTCGCTTGGCCAACTCCTCTTCCGACCTCTTTGACAGTTCAGCCATGGTAGCTTTGAATTTCTTTCCTGAGTCGCTGCTCCACAAAGGACGCTTTTCATTGAGACGCTTCCTAATGTAGTTCTGCTCTTCCTTTTTGAGGTAGCGACCCGACTCGACCATCTCTTTTGTAGTCACGTCGCATGCATCTGATATGGCTTGTGCTTCGCATGCTTCGGACTCATCTGGCATAAATGGAATGAAGGCACTCCGCACCAATGAAGACTGGATGAGGATCACCTCATTGAATTGCTCCTCAATCCGTGCGTCTATCACTTGGAGTCGCCTATCATTTGACCTCCTCTTCCTCTCGCCTTCGCTCCTTCCTCCTTCTATTTCCTTCCTCTTTCTCTCCTCTCTTCCAGCTTTTGAAGCGACTGCTTGCTTGACCTTTTGGCGCTTGGCCTCGGGGTCATCTTGCTTAGAATGTGGGGCAGCTCGCTTCAATGGCTGCTTCGGTGGTGGGGGAGGTGGCATGTCCTTCTTCGTGGCGGCACTAGAGGGGACAACTGTGGATGAAGCGAGTGTGGCAGTTGAAGCTAGTGCGGCTGTTGAAGCTGGCGCGGCGGATGAAGCGGGCGCTTTGGGTAAAGCAGCCGCTTTGGAGCTAGATGAAGTACCTGCACCAACAGAAATTTTTGTTAGTTGCTCCATCTCCCATGCCATGGCAGCATCCATCTCCACCTGCTTCCGCTTTTCCTCCTTCGTCAGCACGGTCACTGGAGGGTGTTTTGCAATTGAAGCGGCAAGCACCTTCTCCTGAAGCGGCCTGCTGGGCTCTTCAAGATTTTTTAATAGCTCCTCCTCCGTGAGCTTTGACTTGCCAAGAGCCCTAGCTTCATCTACTACCTCCTTCACACCTCCATCACTACTGCCTCCCTCCAACATTCTCTCCACTCCAATTCTACTTCCCCCTAAATCTCCAACTCCTCCTTTGTGAAGCTGTCCTTCCCCTCCTAGCTTCACTTGTTCTACCCACATTTGTCCTTCCCCCTTTTTGGCATCATCACTGCCAGGGGTTAGGATGATAGACTTTCCGGAGAGGGATTGGTGGAGTGAATTGACTGTGTTGAGGACAGTCTGAAGCATCTGCTGGGTTTTATCCATGGATGGCGCCACTAGTTCAGCAGTTTTGATGCTTATTTCTTCAAGCAGGTATTCGCACTGCCTATCTCTCTCAACAACGGACGCCATCATACTCTCCAATGGCTCCACCTCTCTGAAGCCAGCCTCTAGCTCCGCTTCTACAGCCTTGGTGATCTTCTTGGTTTCTTCTTGAAGCGTGAGTTCCGAGTGTTCCTTGGACGCTTCAAGTTCTGCCTTCATCACTGCAAGCCTCCTTTCCCTTCGATTGAGAGAATTGTGAAATTCGGCATCTGCAGTGATTCTTACAGTGAGAGCTTCTTTCAGTCTCTTGACTTTCTGTAGTAGAATAGAAAGTTCTGCTTTCTCTAAGTCAAGATCTTGTGCACTCTTCCTCCGACTCTCTAGTTCTTTCTTATCAGTCTCTCTCTCTTGCTTCAGTAGTTTCATTTCAGTCTTGAGTGAATCGAGTGTCTTTTTAGTGCTCAGCAGCTCGCTTCCCGTCCTTATCAGTTCCTCCTCTCTCTTCTCATACTTCTCTTTCACCTTCTTCACTTCCTTCTCCAACACCTCCTTTTCCTTGACAAGAGAAGTCAATTTAGTATTAACCTCCCTCAAGCGGCTTCTTTCTGCATCAAGCAAGCCCTTGAGTTCTGTGATAGATTTGGTGTTGTCATCCACCAGCTTCACTTGCGCCTCCAGCGCCTTCTCTTTCTCTTTCAGAAGCCTTTCCTTCTCCTCCACCTTTTCCTCCAACTCCTTCTTCTTCTTGTCAAAGTATTCTCTAAGACCAATGACCTCCCCCGCCTTCCTCTCCAATTCATCGCTTTTCTTGGTAATCTCGCTTTGGAGACTAGCAATCTCAGCATCCTTCATCTCCATCTCCTCCTTATACTCCCGGATGAGCTTCCTCTCATGGGATGAGGGCACTCGCTTTGGAACTGTGGCAAGTGGATATGATTCCTTCACCTTGGCATCCAGCTTCTCCCAGAAGCTGGTCCCTTCAAGGAAGGCATGGAAGCCATTTTCGCCGATAAAATTGAGCAGTTTGGCTTCCATCTGGATCAATTCCTCCTCGGTGAAGGCTTTGAGGAGCCTGAAGATTTTGTAGTATTCTGTTCCCCGGTACGTGATGTACGTCAGAAAGTCTACTACGTTGGTGTAGAATACGTCGCTCCATTCAACACTCGCGGAGCGAAGATTATAGCGAAGGTTGATTGTCTCCGCGGCTTGCTCTCTATCCAGGACAAAGCGTTCGAGAGCCCGCTCTTGAATGGTGAGGGCAGGGGTTTTGAATTGTGAAATGATGGGGAGTTCACCAGCAGTTTGGGCGGTATCGGCTATAGCTGCCGATGTCGAGATGGATTGGGTAGGTGATGAGGTTTCTTGGGTTTCGGAAATCTGGATGGTTTCAGTTGGGGGTGTTTGAATGGTTTCGGTGGGTGGTGGTTGTATCGGCTGGGATTGAAGTTGGGTGAATGTAGTGTAGGCAGCAGCTTCATCTGTGCTGAGGAATGGCACAGTGGGAATGTGGAAAGAAGATGTTGACTCTTCTTCATGGGGAGAGAGGGGGGTTATCTCTTTTGGTGGTTGTTGGGTTGATGAAGATTGGGGTTCTGGATTTTGGGTGATTTGGAGTTGAGGGGATTGGGATTTGGTTGGTGAAGGCTGTGGTTTGGTCACTTCGATGTCCTCAAGCGGCTTCTCCACCGCCTCGCTATCTTGGACAAGCGAAGTGACTAGCTTCATCTTCATCCTGCTTCGCTTGGACCTGGCTCGCTTCACAGGTGAAGCGACCAGTCTCTCTTGGCCTTTCTCAGCTTGCCTTTCGGCAACTGGTCTTGCAATGGGCACTTCAACTTCCAGAAGTCCCAGATCCATCAAGGTCTTGGTTTTCCTCCACGTGTCGTAGAAGATGGTTTGCTTGTTGTATATGGTCGTGTCGGAATCCGGCCATATTATTTCTGGGAACATCATTTCCACTGCAACAGACAGTCTTGAAAAGAATTTTAATTTTCCTTTCCGAAGGATCTCGTTTGCAGTTCCTGGAAAAAACGCGAAATCGTCAGCAGCTTCGTGGATTTGCTTGAGAAGCCACCCGTGCCAGTTAAATTTCGTTCCAGTGAGGCTGTCGATGATCATGGTGGTGCCGATCAGCTTTGTCTCTGACAGCGTGTCGAGGGAACCGACATAGCATGCAATGCTCTTCGTAAAGAGTTCGCAGATGAGATTGAACGGTTCCTTCAGAATTTTGCGAATGTTGGCCTCCTTGAAGTTCGGATCTGCTCTGTCGGTTGCAAATCGAACATACTGCACTTCGGCCGAAAGACCTAGATCTAGCAGAGAATCTCCTCCTTCTCTTGGTAGATCGAACACCTCGATGAGTTTACTCATATCAACCTCCACCGGCTTCCTGGTTCGTGGGTCAGTGAAGGAAGATGTATTTTGTTCCTTCTTCAGATTCAGCAGAATCTCTCCAATGGCTTTCGCCAGAATCTTCGTCGGTATCAAGGTTACAAACTTCCATAGACCGGCCGTGGTCACGGCTCTACGGAAGAAACCATTTACTTCGACGACGAAAGGGTCGAGATGGGGCTCGACGTTGATGTGCTCGCCAACTTTCGTCATGAACTTCTCCATCGTTTCTGTACTCTTCTTCTTGCCCATGGTGAATTTGAAAGAAATTTGAAGAGAATTTTTACGATGAAATAGAAAGGGGTTGAGACTCGTGAGTTGCAGAAGTTGCAGATCTAAGCACGAGAATGGAAATTTTTGAAGGCTGTGAAAGGTTTGCAGTTCTGCCTCGTCCCAAATATATAGAGTTAGGTCTTGGCTGACGTGGCAGGGGTATTCTGGTAAAATCACTCCTAGGGTCTTGTGAGTGGGCGGCTACCTCCGGTGATGGAACTGACGTGTCCGGCGTCATCACTGGAAAAGTGAACCGCCGATTTCGCTTGACGTGGCCACGTGGCTGTTGATGATTCGTCTCTCCCAACAGTAGTCAATCCAGCGGTTGAGATTTCGAGACGGTTCAGATTCGACGGCTGGATTGAGTGCGATTTTTCCCGCTTTCCTCGGCTTTGACGTCCACGCGCCTGTCGTTTCTTCCTCTACGCGCCACTGCATTAAATGCTTGGCAGAAAGTGAAATAGGCACTCGAGTGCAGACAGCTCATACTCGCTTCGTGCCTACTCGCTTCGAGTTGGGCCGCTTGGCCTTTACTCACTTGAGAGGCACTCGCTTGAGTGACTGTTCCGCACTCGCTTGCGATGGCTAGCTTTGAGTGGCGAAGCACTCGCTTGGCCATCTGAAGCTACTGGAATAAATTTCTCTGCTTAATTTAAAATGTTTCTGACTTACATACTTCGAGGATAAACAAGAGTGTTTTCCTCTTTGTATTTGTGTCAGATTCACTTCATATTTTCCACGTAGTGAGTGAAAGTTTCTAGCACGTTTCACCTCACTTAGTGTACTTAAATTTGAAACGCTTACCAGTCAATCTCACTTCGTAGGAGATTGATACCACAATTTGAAGACTTCATTAGGTTTGGACTTCATGTTGAACCCACTTGTTGGAATGTTCATCACTTGTTGTGTGTCCCATCTTCTTGGCGTTCGTCTTCATGGCATTCATCTTCCTCTACGAATTAGAGAGTCCTCCATCGAAGTGAATGAGAGAGAAAATGAATATAGTACACAAGCTTACTTCAACCCAGAGGGGAGCTTCACGTAAGTGTACATATTCACGACGAATGGGGGATGAGTACAAGTCCTTATCTCAGAGCAGAAATGGACAGGATGACAATGAGAATGCTCTGACAAGACAATCTCGTATTTTACGCAGAAGCATGTCACCAGCCCTGCAACCTTTTGTATAAAAAGGTAAACCTTCAAGCATCCTCCTAC
Source organism: Thymus mandschuricus (assembly GCA_029379335.1). NCBI lineage: Eukaryota > Viridiplantae > Streptophyta > Magnoliopsida > Lamiales > Lamiaceae > Thymus > Thymus mandschuricus. The sequence continues at coordinate 13,806,293 of CM057071.1, forward strand.
ATGCTACAGAATGAACTTGCAGTCGACTCGCTTTGACCCAAGATTGGGCAAATTGAAGCGATGCAAAGTTCAAGGTGAGAGGGGAATGGATAGACATCCGGCAGCTCAACTCAGTGAAGAGTGAGTAAGAAATGGACATTTATCCACGATGAAGGAGATGAGAAGACTTGATCCTCTTCGACGGAGAGATGGGAAGAGGACATAAGGTCTAGGTGCCAGCCCTGCCTAAGCTTTCAGCATTTTTACGTGGGAAGGCCCGATACAAGACCCCACAACCGTCACTAGAAACGGCACTTGCGAGTGTTTATACCCACTCGCTAGGAATCCTAGGCTAGGTAGCAGCTTTCCTTGCTCGCTTTGGAAGTAGCTTGCTCCGAGAGCAAACAATAGTTCCCCCTTAACCAATAGCTTAACAATTCCTGTAAGCGGGTAGGGAACGTCTTCCAACACTCCACCTTGCTCCACCTTATTTCTCCTTCTTCAAGCGAGTGAGATTTTGAAGTGACTCGCTTGAGTTGGTGAAGATCCGAAGCGAGTGACGCTACAAAAAACTAGCGACCACTCCTTCGTGCATCCTGGATCTAGCATTCTTCACCAGGGTCTAACAACCCTAATTCCATGCATAGCTGATTGAAACGAGACTCAGCTAGAGGCTTGGTGAGGATATCTGCTCGCTGGAGATCGGTATGAATTTTCTCGAGCTTGATATCCTTCTTCTCGACATGATCACGAATGAAGTGATGTCGGATTTCCACGTGCTTGCATCTGGTGTGTAGCACTGGATTCTGCGAGATGCATATAGCAATGTTGTTGTCGCAGAAGATCGGAATTTCATTCGCTTCAACATTGTAATCCTTCAACTGCTGGCGAAGCCATAGAATTTGAGAACAGCAGCTTCCTGCGGCCATATATTCGGCTTCAGTCGTTGAAGTGGCTACACTCGTCTGCTTCTTTGAGAACCATGAGATCAGCTTGCTTCCCAAGAACTGACACGTGCCCGAAGTTTATTTCCTATCAATTCGGCACCCTCCATAGTCAGCGTCTGAGTATCCAGTGAGCTCCAGATTGTCCTCCGTTGGATACCACAGCCCCATATTGATAGTGCCCTTCAAATATCGAAGAATTCTTTTGGCAGCTTCAAGATGGCTGTGCTTGGGGTTGCTTTGGAAGCGAGCGCAGACTCCGACTGCAAAGGCAATATCTGGCCTACTTGCAGTGAGATAGAGAAGTGACCCAATTAGGGCACGATAATCTGTAGGATTCACAGATTTTCCTTCTTCGTCTGGCTCCATCTTCCAGTTGGTATTCATTGGGATCTTCACAGCTTTAGCATGCTGAATACCAAACTTGGCAAGCATATCTCTAGTATACTTCGCTTGATTGATGAAGATACCATCATCCTGCTGCTTCACTTGAAGACCTAGAAAGCAGCTCATCAAGCCAATCATTGACATCTCATATTTGGTCTTCATTAGCTCTCCAAACTTCTCGGTAAGCGACTGGTTTGGTGACCCAAATATGATGTCATCTACGTAGATCTGAACCCATAGCATGTCTTCTCCATGGTTGATGGTGAATAGGGTTCGATCTATCTTTCCTTTGTGAAATCCATTTTCCACTAGGAATTGAGAAAGTGTATCGTACCAAGCTCTGGGGGCTTGCTTCAACCCATATAGAGCTTTCTTCAAGCGATACACTTTGTCTCCTTGCTCGAAACCCGGTGGCTGCTCCACATACACTTCTTCCTTCAATTCACCGTTCAGGAACGCGCTCTTCACATCCATTTGATAGACCTTAAACTTCTTGGTTGCTGCATAGGCTAGAAACAATCTGATAGCTTCAAGTCGTGCCACTGGAGCGAAAGTCTCGTCAAAGTCGATTCCTTCCTCTTGGCAGTAGCCTTTGGCAACGAGACGCGCCTTGTTCCTTACTACGTTGTGGTCCTCGTCCGTCTTGTTCTTGAACACCCATTTGGTGCCAATGACGTGCTGAAATTTGGGACGATCCACGAGGTACCATACATCATTTCTAGTGAACTGGTTCAGCTCTTCTTGCATGGCGATCACCTAATTTGAATCGGCTAAGGCTTCTTCTACGCATGACGGCTCAATGTTTGAGAGAAAGCAACTGAACATGGCACTTTCTCCAAACACTTGACTTCTGGTCACTACACCCTTGGATGGATCTCCGATAATTTGACTTGGTGAGTGATCCTTGAGCCACGCGCGCTTGGATCCGCCAGCTTCATCTTCATCGTCTTCCTTGTCACTCGCTTCACCGTCTGAAGCGACTGGATTGGGTGCTTGTCCTGTACTCGCTTCAGGAGTCTTGGGGGCAGCTTCATCTTTTCCTTGGACCTTCTGCTCGCTTGAGCCTTTGATTTCTTCTTCATCCTCAAGTATGTCCCAAGTAAGAGTGTTGATGGGTTCCTCACTTGACTTTCCGTCTTTAGATTGATCCTGTTCCTGTGGATGACTTAAAGAAGATTCATCAAATACGACATGGGGTGATTCTTCCACGATTAGGGTTTTACAGTTGAATACCCTGTAAGCTTTGCTTGATGTGGAATATCCTAAGAATATTCCTTCATCAGCTTTGCTTTCAAAGGCTTTCAACTGTGACTTCCCATTGTCATGGATGAAGACCCTACAACCAAAAATATGGAAATAAGATATGTTAGGAATTCTCCCTGTCCATATTTCATATGGTGTTTTGTCGTGTCGTTTGCAGAGAAGTGTTCGATTCTGCGTGTAGCATGCTGTATGGCAGCTTCAGCCCAATACTTCATTGGAAGTTTCGAGTCTGCAATCATGGTTCGAACAGCTTCCTTGATGATTCGATTTCTTCTTTCAGCAACTCCATTCTGCTGTGGTGTGCGTGCTGAGGAAGTCTGATGTGCTACGCCATGCTCCGTGCAGTAAGCTTGAATGGTAGAGTTCAAGAACTCTGTGCCTTTATCGGAGCGGATGGTCACGATAGCTTGATTCTTCTCCACAGCCAATCGCTTGAGCAGTTGTGGTAGCTTGGTCAGAGTCTCCTTCTTGCTGTAGAGAAATACGACCCAAGTGTAGCGAGAGAAGTCGTCGACTACAACTAGAGTGTACTTCCTACCATTTATACTAACTGGAGTAACTGGACCAAACAGATCCATGTGAAGCAGCTCGAGCACTCGCTTGGAAGAGGCTTCTTCAAGACTGGCGAAGTGCGTCTTTGTCTGCTTCCCTCGTTGGCATGGTGAGCATGGATGGTCTTTGATGAAGACTTCATTTGGTATGCCTTGCACCAAACCCTTACGAGCTAAGCGATTGATTGCTTTGAAGTTGAGATGGTTCAAGCGTCTGTGCCATAGCCATCCAATCTCTGTAGCACTCCTTGCTACTAAGCACGTCTCCACTTTGCAGCTATCCCATTGTGCTATATAGACGTTCCTTTGTCTTATTCCAGTGAGCACAATCTGGGATGTGAGCTTGCTCTTCACAATGCACTTGTTGGAAATGAATTCCACCTTGTATCCTTTGTCACAGAATTGTGAAATGGATAACAAGTTGTGCTTAAGTCCTTCCACGTAGGAGACTTCTTCAATTGTGAGTTTTCCAACTTTCAGTGCGCCGTACCCTTTGGTGCTTCCTCGAGAGTTATCACCAAAAGTAACGTGTGGACCCTTCTTCTCAATGTAGTCTTGAAGTAGAGCTTTCATGCCGGTCATGTACATCCACTGTCCAAGTACCAGATTTTATGACCCTCACTTGGCATGGGATCCACGGCGCCCACCTGCAATTAGACAGATTTTGGTACCCAAATCAGTTTGGGTCCTTACAGGTTAGTTCCCTTAGGTACCCACACTTGCTTCACTCTCTTTTGAGATGAGGCTTGTGTCTTGGGCTTCTCGACCTTCGAAAACTTGGTGTGCTGCTTTGAAGCAGCTTCACATGTGCAGCAGTGTGTGCAAAAGGGGTAGCGGCTCGCTTCAGTCCTACCTATGCTCTTCCCACTTTGCTTAAATCCTGAAGCGACTCGCTTCGGATTAGCTTTGGGTTTAGAGACTGACTTAGGGTTTCTAGTCTGTTGAAGCGGCTCGCTTGGTTTCCTCAAAGCGGTCCAACTAGGGTTTTGACCCAGACTCGCTTGAGTAACCTTGGAAGTTCGAAGCGGCCTCTTTGGTCCTTCGAGTTCTTCCCCCTCAATGTTAGTCCGGTTGGACCATCTCCAGTCCGGATAACGTGACACATAGACATTACTCCTTTTCTTGAAAGGGAGATCCTTTATCTCTCGTGTCATGGCTTGAGGCTTAGAAGCTACAACTGGTTTCCCTTTACCTTTGGATTGGTAGTCTTTAGCATTGTGAGTGCTAGGGATAGTTGTATTTTGCTTACCCTTAGATTCAGTCCTTAAAGATATAGACATCTTTATTGGCTCCTTCTTAGGGTTCTCAGCCATTTTGCCTTTGTCTTTGTTAGTGGTCGCTTTGGATGCAGTGGGCATTTCCAAAGTGACTGATGGTGTCGTGTTTGAAGCACCAACAAAGACAGTTGGCTTGGAAGGTCCACCCTCATATCCAAGTCCTCCCTTTCTACCAAAAGGTAGAAGAGAACTCTCTAGTGCCTGTCTAGCGTATGATGCTTTATTTAAGTTGGCGACTAGAGTGGATTGGGTTTCATACCTTCCCTCCAAGCTTTGATGTCTAGCGAAGAGATCCTCGAACTTACTAGTCATAGCCCTTAGATTAAGTTTGACTTGGTCAAGCTCAGTGGCTAGCTTTCGGTTCTCCTTCTTGCTTTGGGACAAAGCTTGTTGCAGCACTTCGTGGTCACTTGACAGTTTAACGTGCTTGTCAAGCAGCTCACTCCATGCAGAGGAATTTGCTTCCTCTTGGTGTGTGTGTGCGAGTGTAATTGAACTAGGTGAGGGATGGATGAATACCTCTCTTGTTTCTTCGTCGGTGAGCGCCATGAGTCCAAGATCCTCTCCATCACTGGAGTTGGGATCAGTGAATGCGTCTGAGTCGCTTTGTGGATCTTCAGTTGAAGCGACCGGAACTTCACTTGCTACAAGCGCTCGCCTTGGAGCATCCCTCTTGGCTTTCAGTTCTTCTCGCTCTTTCGCACTCAGCTTTGGGCAATCGGATTTGTAGTGGCCCATCTTGTGGCAATGGTAACATTCCACTTCCATCATGTCTCTCGGGATCGGCTTTGTCGTCTCTTCTCTCTTCCCTTTTCCTTCTCGAGCATCAGTGCTCCTCCCTTTGTATTGCTTGTAGAATCTTTTGTATTTGCCCACTCGAGAATTCATTTTATTGAAGTTCTTGGATAAGAACGCAATGTGTTCTTCCAACTCTTCCCTCGTCATCTTGGCTAGCGACTGCTCGGTTGGCCCTTCGGCAGCTTTGAATGCTACTCCTTTTGACGTAGTGGGTGCTTCATCCTCTTCGTCGAGGTTCATTCGATTTAGATCGAATTCATGAGCTTTGAGTTCAGAAAATAGAATCTCTGGTGTGAGCTTTGATAGATCCTTGGTTGCTAGATACAGCTCCTTCATAGTTTGCCACTTCCTTGTGAGAGCTCGGACAATCTTCAAGTTGACTTCCTTATCTGTGAGTTCCTTCCCAAGCGAGTTGAGAGTCGCAATTATGTTTGTAACTCTCAGCTCGAAGGTGTCGATGGACTCTCCTGGCTTCATTATCAGGCTTTCAAACTCCCGCATCTGAACGGCGAGTTTGTTCTCCTTGATTTTGTCTGTTCCTTGAGAAATGAGGGCTAGAGTTTCCCACATCTCCTTCGCTGTTGCGCACTTCCTAATCCTTGGAAGGTAGGCATCCGACACGGTGCTCTGCATCGTGTGGCGTGCAATCTTGTCGAGGTTGGCAACTTTGAAGTCATTTGGAGTATACTCATCCTTATCCTTCTCCACGTACTGTTGTCGAACGTGGGCTGGACGACCTTCAGCGGCTGGAACCTCCACAGATATTGCTTTCTTGATTTCGATTGGTCCGTCTTCAATGACTTCCCACATCCGGTCGTGGATGGAGCAAAGAAAGCTTTCGACTCGGAAACTCCATGTCTCGTATCCTTCGATCGAGAACTGTGGAAGATTTGATGCACTGTATGTAGACATAGCAAACTATCAGCAGTAAATGCAATATGCGTGGGTGAGGTTTTGATGCACTTAGGAAAATAGGATCCGGTTCAGTGAGACAACGTGAAGTGAGTGGGGACTCACTTCGGATATGCAAAGCAGAGGCTCGAAAGAACCGCTGCTCTGATACCACTTGTTGGTCCCGGTTTGTTAATAGGAAAAATACGTAGAGGGGGGGGGGGTGAATACGTATTTTTAAGTTTTTCAACTTCAAATCCCTTAACTCAGAGTAACAAGTAAGGAGCTCGCTTTGAACTTAAGACCTAGCTGAAGCTAGATCAACAGTACGTAGCTAGCCTGTTTGACCGAAGTGATGACTTGATCAAGAGGGAGTCCTTACTCGTGTATGTGGAATTTGGTGAGCTAAAATCTTTTCCTAAGTAATTAAAATATCCAGATTAATTTGTTTAGATGCAAGTGCAATGGATAAACAAAGTAAAGAGTTTAGGGTTAGAGAGATACGACACGAAGATTTATAGTGGTTCGGAGATAACGCTCCTACGTCCACTTTGTTGCACGACGGCAACCGTTCTTTTCACTCAAGAACTTGAAGGTTACGGGTCCTTCAAAAACCTGGTCGAGATCGGGCTTCACTCGCCTGGATCTGACGAACAACGCAGTGATTACGGGTTCACTACTAAGACCTAAACTGGACACGAAACTTGACTCGTTTCTGTCCGAACAACAGGGAGATTCCGGGCTCTCCTTACAGCCTAGCTTCGATCGAGCTTTACACAAACGGTGTAAGTGTAAGCTTGGATCTCAACTCTATGATCGAGGCTTCTTCAATCGATGAAAGAAGAGCCTTGGATCTGGACAACCTAACGACAACACTCAAAACCTAACAGACAAAGTATAGGGTTTTTGGTTGACGACACACTATGAAGAACTCTTTACAGTAGATGCAAAGATTGGCTAGAGTTCTTCTTCTAAGCTTGGATATTTGAAGTGGGCTTAGAATCTATGTGTGAAGGCTGTGAAGACGAGTTCCGATGAACTGGAAACTCGGAGAACACTTGGAAACAAAAACTCGAAGATTGCTAGAAAGCTGGGGAGTGTTTGTTTGCTGTATGCGCTCGAATGCTCAAGTAGTGTTCTCTCTTTTCTTCGTCTTCATCCTTCACTATTTATAGGCGGAGGGATGGCTGAGATCCGTTGCTTGGTTGGTGGCCTTGTCCCTCCTCCTCTCGACAGTACTTGCGCAGGCAGTAGCTTTTGCAGGTGCCCAGTTTGTCTCTTTGCCGAAAATGGCTAAGTTACAAACTTAACAGTAACTGGAGCGAGCCAGTACTGTTACGGCGCCTTTGTCGGCCTGGCAGTCAACTCTTCCGCTCCACTCCGCTTTCGACACGTGGAGATCTCGTAATTAATGCTACGATCTCCTGTTGACTGGAGTTCAAAATATGGGCGGGAGTTGTGCTGTCGCTTTCTGGTAGGTAGTGGCTTGCTTTGCTTTGAAGTTGTAGCGTCCGTTCTGAGGTGAGTCGCTTCAGGATCATACTGTAGCGGTTCGCTTTGGAAACGAAGTTTCGTAGTGACCGCTTTAAAAAGTGTTGACCCACGTTGACTCGCTTCTGCTTTTCTTTGTAGCGTTCGCTTTGCTTCGCTTTGGTGGCTTCACTTTGACTCCACTGTAGCGCTCGCTTCGCTTTGCTGGTTTCGGCACGCTTCACTTCGGTTTGCTAGACTCGCTTCGCTTTGGAAGAACACACTCAAGCGAGTGGCCTTCACTTGAATTCCTGCAGTCTAAAGCTAAGCAAAATAAAGCCATCCTAACAGATTTAGGCTTAGAAAAATTCTAACCTATTAACTACATCAAAATGGGTCGCTTGGGAATAGGACACTTGGGGTTTTGGGATCTAATCAAAACAAGTGACTTCGTTTATCAAATATCCCATGTAGTTCCCCCTTAACAAATTAGTCCTTAACAATTCCCAACATTTACCATGGGTGAGAGTTCAGGGTATGTGCAACTCAATATGCTCCGTATCTTGGGAAGCAACTACAACTAGTACGACTCTTAGAGTAACTGCAACAGAGCACCATATCCTGGTAGAACAGGTTGATCACATCCCCTGAGGAATTCATTAAGGATTATCATACCAAACCCTGCAGGTGGATTAATTTCCGGTATGATGAATAAGGAATGAATGGTACTACTCAGGAATAATAGAAGTTGAATAACACGAGCAGTCAGAAGCTCTAAGTTAATCAACGGATGTGGGATATCTTAAATATGGGGGTCGTTAAGTCTAATACTAGCCCTGAAGTCAACAGGGGTAAAACAGGTAATTCAGTACTATTACTCTAGTGGAATGTTTTAGTACTTATGGACTAAATTATACTCTGGGCTGAGTATGGAGAATTTAGCCATTGGGAGGCCTCTGTTTTACCAGCTAGTAGATCCCTGATCTGGCCCAAAAAGCTCAAAAGGCCACAGTATAAGGAATAAGTGGGCCACCACTCAGTTGGGCCCAGTATGTGGCGCCAACTGTGCTCATGGGCGGCCAGTCCATAAGTTGCAGGCCTGGCCTGCAACTTAAGCCCAAGTCTCTCTTGGTCTCCTCTATAAATACCCCTCAAGGTCTTGTTCAGACCTAACGATCATAATAATCGAGTGCACTTAATATTCTGAACAAGAAAAAGGAGGCTAGGGTTAGAGAGAGAGAGACGCGCGGCCGAGCAGCAGTTTTCGGTGGGGATCCCGTTTCCGTGGCTGATTCCGAAGATCGTTGTCCATCTAACGTCAGAATCGAGCAGGGATACAGATCAGAAGATCTATTCGCGAGTTCTCTACTTCTTCAGGTAATCGATCTATAAACCCCCTATGATTCCGCACTAAATTCATAGGAGCATGATAGGTTTAATTCGATAGTTAGATATCCGAAATAGATCCTCGGGCGAACCGATCTTCACCGATCAGATATGGTTCCTTCAATACCCACCTCAAGTACCACCTCAAGGATACCAAGGGGGACTTAATGGACGCTACCAAAATCCGAGGCCGACACAAGGGCAAGGTAACCCCCCTACCTATCCAAATAGGCATCCTCCATCATATAATAATCCCTATCCTCCTCCACCAAATCCCTACTACTCTCAACCTCCACCATATTATCCACCTCCTCACTACCCTCCAAATCCATATTATCCACCACCTCCATACTACCCACCTCAACCTACTCCTAGCCCACCACCACCATACCCAAATTCTCGTCCTCAAGGACCTCCACAAAAGCCTCCCGCCGATGAGGATCGTTTCCATGCACTTGATGCAAACATAAAGCGGCTCGAGACGGCCATTGGCCAAATTTCTGGATCTACGCACTTGATGCAACAACCGGGGCGGATTCCGAGCCAAGGGATTCAACCACAACAAGCTAACGAGGTGCAATATCCCCCATATGTTCCTCCTTTTCCACCGCATCAAGCCCAAGCTGTCTCGGTGTTGTGGAGCGGGAGGTACGTGGATAATGGAGTGACAATGCCACCTCAAGGACGCATGGGAGATAGATGGGGCCCGAGCCCCCGTTGGAATGGACCGAAGACGCCGGCGGCACCTCCACATCAACACGTCCGTCCAGCCCCCAATCTGGACGGTTGGCCAGATGTTGGCCGATCGGCCTAAACGCAGGCGCCCGAGCCCCGTCCAGTAACCAATCTGGACGGTCGGCCAGATTCTAGCCGCTCGGCCAGAATTCCAAACTCGCCCGAGCACCCAGCAACCAATCTGGACGATCGGCCAAGTCACCCCGACTCTGGCCGATCGGCCAAATCAGGTGAGCAGCACACGGAGTCCGAAGAGCCCGAGAAGGAGTCCCCACCTCTACACAAGACTTCCAATCCTTATGTTCCTCCCATTCCTTATCCAAGTCGTGTGAAGAACAAGAAGCGCGATCAACAATTCGCCGATCTTTACAAGCTTCTTTCAAAGGTGGACGTGAACTTGCCTCTCCTTGATGTTATTCGCAACGTGCCGCCGTTCGTGAGGTTCGTGAAGGAGTTGACATCGAGGAAGAAGCCGTTCGATGAGATGGAGACGATTGCGGTATCGGAGGTGGCGACATCAATTATGCAACTCCCTCTTCCACCTAAGCAACGAGATCCAGGTTCTTTCGTTATCACTATCTCTTTAGGTAATGGTAAGGAAGCATGTGGTATGCTAGATTTGGGTGCCGGTATTAATCTCATGCCTTATTCTATCTTTAAGCAATTAGAGTTAGGAGAACTTAAACCCACTCGCATGAGCCTTCAATTGGCGGATAGGTCTATTAGGTACCCTAGAGGTATTATTGAGGATATTCTTGTTCGCGTAGGGGGTTTAATAGTTCCCGTTGATTTCATGGTTTTAGAGATAGGTGAGGTGCAAGAGAATGGTATTGAGCACACACTTTTGCTAGGTCGTCCTTTCATGGCCACTACTAATACCTTGATTGATGTGAAGAGTGGTGTGATTAAGATGTCCGTTTTAGGAGAGGATGTTTCGTTTTCTGTGCATAAGAGTCGGCCTATGTCATCGGTTAAATTAATTGATAATTGTTCTTTCATCGATAAGGTTGATGCCTTGGCCGAGTGCTCTTTTGTGCAGGATTTCGACACCGAGGAAGTATGTTGGGGATCCGGAGATCAAATGGAATGGGAACAAATGGAGAGAGACATCGGGATCAAACTCCCGTTTCCCCCTCAAGACCCCGAGCCCGGCTCAAGATTCCGGAGCCGTTGGAGTTGAAAGAGCTGCCACCGCATTTGAAGTATATATTTTTAGAGGGAGGCAATCAAAAACCCGTAATCATCTCTTCTTCTTTGTCTCTTGCAGAGGAAGGAGTTTTGGTGGGCATACTCAAGGAGAACAAGCTCGCTTTTGAATGGAGCTTGGCGGATATTAGAGGAATTAGCCCGGCCACGTGCATGCATCGCATCAATCTCGAAGAAGGCGCTCGCCCCAAACGAGATGGACAAAGGAGGCTCAACCCAATGCTCATGGAGGTCGTGCGCAAGGAGATCTACAAGCTATTGGCGGAGGGGATTATCTATGCCATCGCCGATAGTGAGTGGGTTAGCCCGGTGCACGTCGTTCCAAAGAAGGGAGGAATTACGGTGTCAAAGAACGAGAAGGATGAGTTGGTCGCTTCGTGCCAAGTTACCGGGTGGAGGATGTGTATCGATTATAGGAAGCTTAATGCTTCCACCAAAAAGGACCACTTTCCTCTCCCTTTTATTGATCAAATGTTTGATAAGTTAGCCGGGCAGGAATTTTATTGTTTTTTAGATGGCTTGTCAGGTTACTACCAAATTGCGATAGCTCCGGAGGATCAAACAAAGACGGCCTTCACAAGCCCTTACGGGACCTACGCTTATAGGAGGATGCCATTTGGTCTCTGCAACGCACCGGGTACGTTCCAAAGATGCATGATGTCTATTTTTTCGGAATTTATCAGTGATTTTGTAGAGATCTTTATGGATGATTTTTCTGTTTTTGGGTCGTCTTTCCATGATTGCTTGATGAAAATAGAGAGAGTCCTTAAGAGATGCATTGAGAGTGGTCTTACTTTGAGTTGGGAAAAGAGTCATTTTATGGTTAGAAGTGGAATTGTTCTAGGCCATGTAGTCTCGAGTAAGGGCATAGAGGTCGACAAAGCAAAAGTGGAGGTGATTGAAAAATTACCACCACCTAGTGATGTCAAAGGTATTAGGAGTTTCCTTGGTCATGCGGGTTTTTATAGACGATTTATTAAGGATTTTTCGAAAATTAGCCAACCTCTTTGTCGATTGCTTGCTCAAGATGTGCCTTTCCACTTTGATGATTCTTGTATGAATGCTTTTCTCACTTTAAAAGAAAAACTCATCTCTGCTCCCGTTGTAGTTGGTCCCGATTGGTCATTACCTTTTGAGATTATGTGTGATGCGTCGAATAATGCCGTAGGGGCTGTTTTGGGTCAAAGAGTCGATAAGATGCTTCGTGTGATTTACTATGCTAGTTTAACTCTTAATCCTGCTCAAGTGAATTACACCACCACTGAACAAGAGATGCTTGCTGTTGTTTTTGCCTTAGATAAATTTAGATCATACATCATAGGGTCTAAGGTGATTATTTATAGTGATCATGGTGCTCTTAAACATCTTTTGACTAAAGCCCAAGCAAAACCTAGGTTAATTAGATGGGTCTTATTATTGCAAGAATTTGATATTGAAATTCGTGATAGGAAAGGTAGTGACGATCTTGTGGCCGACCATCTCTCTCGTCTCGATTCACCTCCCCCTTATGCTTCTCTTGATGATATTTGTGATTCCTTTCCCTTTGAGAATGTTAATGAAGTGAATGCTACTCCTTGGTTTGCTGATATTGCTAATTACTTGGCCGATAAGGACACTAAACCCGTCCTTAACGCTCAAGAAGAGAAAAGGTTTCTTCGTTTGTGTAGGCAATACTATTGGGAGGATCCTCACTTGTTCAAGCTTGGGAAGGACGAGGTGATTCGATGGTGCGTTCCCGACCACGAGCAAACCGAGGTGTTGCGACATTGTCACGAGGAGCCAAGTGGAGGACATTTTGGAGGCCAAAAGACTGCTCATAAGGTGCTACAAAGTGGATTATATTGGCCTACCTTGTTCAAGGATGCTCAAGCCTTCTACCTTGCATGCGATCGTTGCCAACGCACAGGTTCTATAGGCCGCCGTAATGAGATGCCCCTTAATCCTATTTTAGTGGTTGAGATTTTTGATGTGTGGGGCATCGACTTTATGGGACCTTTTCCTAAATCCCATGGTTTTGAATACATTTTACTTGCGGTTGATTATGTGTCCAAGTGGGTTGAAGCCATCCCCACAAGGACGTGCGATTCTCACGTTGTCTTGAAGTTTGTGCAGGAAAATATTTTGTGTAGGTTTGGTTTCCCTCGTGTGATCATTAGTGATGGGGGAAAGCATTTTTGCAACAAATTGTTCGCCAAGCTCATGAAGAAGAACGCCATCACTCACAAGGTGGCGACTCCCTATCATCCACAAACCTCGGGACAAGCGGAGACGAGCAATCGACAAATCAAGGGGATTTTAGAGAAGACGGTCAAGCCATCGAGGAAGGATTGTGCCGACAAGTTGAACGACGCTCTTTGGGCATATCGCACGGCTTACAAAGGCGTGCTTGGGATGAGTCCCTATAGGCTCGTCTATGGTAAGTCGTGTCACTTGCCCGTAGAGATTGAGTTCAAGGCATATTGGGCCCTCAAGTGCATCAACTTCAACCTCGACGATGCTCATGATCGGAGGATTTTGCAAATGGAGGAGCTCGACGAGCTAAGGAACAAAGCCTACGACAATGCTAAGATCTACAAGGACAAGGTGAAACGTCTACATGATAGACGCATAGCCTACAAGGAGTTCAAACCCGGAATGAAGGTACTACTCTTTCACTCTCGTCTTCGATTATTTCCGGGTAAGCTTAAGTCTAGGTGGGGAGGTCCATCCACGGTGGTACAAGTCTTCCCTCATGGCGCGGTAGAGATCAAGAACGAGGATTCGGGATACATCTTCTCGGTCAACGGGCAACGATTGAAGCCGTACATCGAAGGGACGACACTTCCTCACACGGTGGAGACGATTCTCATCTCCGACCCCCCACTTTCCTCTTGAGTATTTGGTACGTCAAGCTAATGACGATAAACGAGCGCTTGGTAGGAGGCAACCCACGTAAATAAAAAAAAAAAAAAAAAAAAAAAAAAAAAAAAAAAAAGATTTACATTTTGTATTTTATTAGTATTTCGTGTTAATATTTGATTTTTCGTGTCAGTTAGTGTGTTTTTACAGGAATAGGTGTCGATTGTCCAGCGGCTTATCTGGCCGATCGGCCAGATTCCCTACGGATTCTGGACGATCGGCCAGAACTGAACAAAGCAGATCGTGGCCAGTAGTTGATCTGGCCGACCGGCCAGATTCTTTACGAATTCTGGCCGATCGGCCAAAACCCGTGGGCCCTATTCCTTTGCCGAGTCAAACTCAAGATCTGGCCCATTAATTGTTTTTAACCTACCTCTCTTCTCCTATCTCCATTCTATTTCTTCCCACAGCACCAAGGACTAGCCACTTCACCAAACCCGCCGCCGTGCAGCACCGCCGCCGCCGTTCAGCTTCCCACAGCCGCACCCGCACCGCCGCCGTCAGCCACCCGCACCGCCGCCGGCAGCCACCCGCATCAACCGTCGCCGCCAGCCCCAACGAGGACGTTCGCACAGCTCCCTCAGCCACCGCCGTTGCAGTTCTCCACCTTCATCCACCAAGTCGCCGACGCTCAGCGCTCGCCGTCGCCGTTGCAGCACCGCGCTCGGCCAAGTTTCCCATTCCCGGCCAGAAGCTAGTTGGCCGACCGGCCAGAATTCAAGAGGAATTTGGCCGACCGGCCAGATTGACGGCTGCCCAGTTTTTTGACTTCGTTGTTCGTGCTCCGTTCGCGTGCCATTCTTCGTCAACATCCTCACACCATCACCATGAATTGTACTCCCTTTATTGTGAGTCTCGATCGCCACTCACCGGGTGACAATGAGCAAGAGTATGGGCGTCGCCAATGGGTCCCTTTTGAAACCGATAGGTACGCTACTACAAATCTCTACCTCCGTTTGAAAGGTCTTGATATACGTCCTCCTAGGCATTACAATATGGATTTTTTGAGGCGTTTGTCTATTTTTCCGACTATTCGCGAATATGCTCTTCGATTAGGATTAATGCAATGTATGTCTAGACAATGGGATGCGCATGATAGTTTGTGTCTGGAGATGTGTAGTAGTTTTCGATTATCTAGACGTGGTAATGATGTTGTGATGGAATGCACTTTTCGTGGTGTCTTGTGGGAAGTTTCTAAGGAAACGATGAAAACGGTATTTGGTTTTCGTGCTCATCCTTCTATCTCTGATTGTGTGCCTGCGGATTTTAATATTAATGAGGCTTGGATGGAATTGACGGGTGTTAATAATTTCAAAACTTCGGGTGTGTCTAGTGCCTTTTTACGCGATGATGCTTTGATCATACTCCATCGCTTCATATCTAACATGGTCTCCGGTAAAAAGGAGTCTAGTAAGGTAACGGGCATGGAGGTTTATTTGCTGTGGTGTGCTAGGTTCAATAGGAAGGTGTGCTTGGCTCCATTCATATGGACGCAGCTCTCGAACGTGCAGTCAAAGAAAGGCGCTCATCCCACACTTGGATATGTCGCGACGGCTCTAGCTCGTCACTTTGGAGTGGATATTTCGGAGGCCGAAGGGTTGGTGCAGAGTGTGGAGATGTCATCCACCGAGTTGATCAATGCCCACTTGATGAGGAGTCCAACCGAGTTTACTCGGGTTGAGGACCGAGCCTCTGTTCGTGCATACTATGCTGACCCGCGTCGTATTCGAAGAGCCGGGCAAGAAGCCGAGCACCAAGAGGAGGAAGACGCTGAGCAACAAGAAGAGGCACAAGGAGAGGAAGAAGAAGGGGAAGAGGAAGGCGAGGACGACGGGAACGGAGACGAGGAGGAGCAGCAGCATGTCCCGGACGATGATGAGCGAATAGTTCACTACTACACTAGGAGATATCGCGTTCGGGCTCGTCAGAATATGGAGGCTGAAGTCCCGCCCTATTGGGCCGACTTTCGAGCTGATTTTACACACTTTCAACAAGGTGTGTTTGATCAGTTCGATTCTTTGTCGACCTAAGTGACAGGCTTGGATAGGAGGGTGTCGAACATTGAGGGCCATTTGATGCGGTACACCGACTTCTCCATTGGCTCCACCTCCGCTCCACCAAACCCGAATGATCCCCGTTATTGGTCTCCGCACGATCCCCGATGAAATGACCCACGGTTCGGAGGTCCATTCAATTGATCATAGCCTTGTTTCGTGTTTTGTTTTGAGTCTTTTATTTCTTTATTTTGTTCGATTTTACGCTTTGGTATTTGTGTTTTGTGTTTGTTTTGTAGGTGATACTTGGAGTCTCTCGAGATTTTGGGTATTTGTGTTCGTCATATTGCGATAAGTTCTCTTTATCCCTTTCCTTTTTATTTTCTTGCAATGGGGACATTGCTTGATTTTAAGTGTGTGTGTGTGTGTGTGTGGGGGGGGGGGGGGGGGGGGGGGTCTTGGAACTTTTGGCATGTAGTTAATTTGTTGAGTCTTAGGTGTTAATTGAGTCAAATGAGCATGTGATGATAGTATTATGGACTTGGCCAATGATAGAGTATTGCGTTGATTTTTGAAGAAATTCATGATCTTTATTATGCATGGAACCTTGGCGAAGCGACGCATTTTATTTGATGAATTTGATGTATGCTATGATGTCGGGAACTAGTTAGTTTGAACCCGTGAGATTTGAGCTATTTGTGCATATTTATGCCTATTCTTTGATTGAGTGATCATGCTTGCTTCATTGTTTCTAGAACTTGCCTTGTTTCTCCATCAAGACCTTAGTATATTTTCGAACTAGGAGATGATCTTAGGCCATTCTTTCGTAGCCACATGATTCCTATACACTAACCTTGTTCATAATCCTTTGTTTACCCCTTTTGAGCCTTTATTAGTCGTTCTTTGTGAAACCGGATGATAGGAGGTTTGGATGATTATGGGTATCCTTAGTTGTAGTTGGTGATATGGAAGGAGATAATTGGAAAATATTTGTTGTGGTGTAGAAGGAGAGAAAGAGAAGAAATTTTAGATGCTTGTTTAAGTGTAGTTAGCTATCCCTATGAGCTTAGAAAAAAAAAAAGAAAAGAAAAAAAAAAAGAGATAAGAAAAAAAAATAGAGCCTTTGTTCAAATTAGAAAGAACATGTATTAGTTGAGCTCTAGAAAAAAAAGAAAAGAAAAGAAAAGGAAAAAAAATAAAAAATAAGCATAAGGGGATAGTTAGCTTTGATTTGTATAGTTGATATTTTAGCATCTTTGAGTTTGTATTTGGTATGTTGGAGGGTAGAAGATGGAGATAAAAATCCATACTTTGGTTGGAGTTGAAAAAGAGGTTGATGATTTAGAGCATTTTGAGTCACTTAGCCTATATATTCCCTACCTTAACCAATGTCCCTACATTACAAGCTTATATAAAGACCTTTTTTGATCCTAGTTTGTAAGTATTACATTAGGTGGAGATGTTGAGATTGAAGGCAAGCTTATGGTAAACATGTTGCATTGCATTGATGTTGAGTGAACCCTCTTGATGTGCATTATATTACATCTTTTCTTTGAGAGAGTTGAGTGTTCACTTTCATATACAAACTTTCACATGTTGGAGAGTGTTCTTTGATGGATTAGCATACTTTGAATTAGTTGAGTAGATTGTGTTGATTGATGCTAAGGTTGTGTGCATAGTTTTGATCATGAACATGAGAGTTTGTTTTTGAAAAGTTTTGAGGCCTATATAGTTCACAATACTTGAGTCTATTGTTTATTTTGTTTTGCTTGAGGACAAGCAAAGGTCTAAGTGTGGGGGAGTTTGATTGGTGTTTAGTTGTTAGGTTTTCGTTGCGTTTTCGTGTTCGTTTTCATTATGTTTTTGTGTCTTTTAGTGTGTCTTTTGGCTATGATTGTTTGTTTGGAGCTTTGGGTATCGTAGGAGCAAAAGGTGAGAAATTGGAAGAAAACGGGACGAAAAGTGCACGAAGAGAAGGAAAAGTCGTGAGAGACCAGAACCTGATCTGGTCGATCGGCCAGATTTCCTTAGGAATCTGGACGATCGGCCAAATGTCTATGCAAGGGCTCACCAGTCCCTGATCTGGCCGATCGGCCAGAATTCCTTCACAATCTGGACGATCGGCCAAACACTTGCGAAGAGAGTATGCAGTTCCTGATCTGGCCGACCGGCCAGAATTCCTTCAGCATCTGGCCGATCGGCCAAAAGTCGGCGTCCAGCTGTGTTTCCTTATTTAATTAGGTTTTCTTCCTAGTATATATACTAATGCCTTGGACGAATTTTGTATCATCTTTAGACATCTTTATCAAATTTTTAGCTCTAGTTTTCAGCACTAAAACACTTTTATTAGCTTTCTATTGTTCGGATCCGGATTCGTAGTTCGTTTAATTCAAGACTTCTTTATTTAATTCAAGTTCTTCGTCTTCGTTTAATTCGCGTAAGTTCTTTATTGCTTTCTTTTATTTGATTTAATTGCTTCCTAGTTCCTTAGATTTAGTTCTTAATTGCTTAGTTTAATATCGTTCGTTCGTTTTCAAGTTCTTAGATTAGATTCGTTTTTCTTAGTTTTCAATTCCTTCGATTTCAAGTTTTCGTAGTTAGATTTATTCGCTTAATTTTCAGATTTAATTATTATGTCTAGATTTGTTTTCTTCGTTGTTTCCTTTATTGCTTTCTTTTCGATTTTTGCCTAGGTAGATTTATTGCTTTCGTCTAGTTTAATTTTCTAATTTATTTCCAGCTTTTAGATTAGATTTATTTGCTTTGATTTTAATTGCTTTGATTTATTTTATTGCCTAGGATTTAAAAACAAAAACCCAAGAATCTTATTTACTTGCTTTCCTAGATTTAGGCTAGATTAGGTTTTACTACATAATTGATTGCCCTGCTAAGTTTTCCTTGAGATTCGATACTTAGGTTTTACTTGCTAGTGCTACGATAGATTTCGTCTATTGCGAACACTTTTTAGTGAAACAGTACGGACATGAACCAAGGTTCTTCGGTAGGAAGGAAACAGTTCCTCTTAAGGGCCTCGGATTTTGTCTCGAACATATGCACTATGGGTTCCAAGTTGATATCGGCAGCTCGCTCAGGGACGCCCAATTGATTACAGCACTCAAAGACAACATCAGCTGCCCAATTCGTGAGAGGATCTATCATCCGTGCCAAAAATAGGGAGAATTGATAAACGCCTCAGGCAATTGCTTCACTAAAGAATCTATAAAAGCCTGACCATATGGGGACATTAAGAAGTTAGACCGGCAAGCTTGTATCCCCATGGAAATGCCTTCATCTGAGCCTTTCTTTATCCCCTTAATGAAGGAAGAAATCTGGGAACGTTCCAACTCTTGCTCATGTGTGAGAGTTAGTTGTTCTACTTGTATAGTGAAGTCTGCTTTCGCTTCCAACGCTCGTTCTAATGAAGCTTATAGGGCTTTCTCTAACTCCCTCACTTGCTCCGATAATGAGGACATGCGCAGTTCAAGAACAAAGCAATATTTCTCCTTATCACGAAGACAGTCTTGAAGATCATGGACCTTAAATTGAAAACGGTTCCTACTTTGCTCGACCTCAGATAGAATCTCTAAGAACTGGTCGAAAGCTAAAGCTTGAGCGCCAAAGGAAGGGGTTGAAACCCGGTTCGCCTCTGTAAACACAGGGGAATGAAAATTGCCATTTTTTCGAAAGAAGAGGTATAGATGCCCGCCCCAGTCAAAGGGGAGGAAAGAAAATAGGGTTTACCGTGTTCCTTAAAATGGCTAGCTGTAGGAGGGCTGGTAGAGCAAAAGCCCGTACGAGGTTTCATCATTATTATCTCTTGAATATTTTCTGGGAAAGATTCCGAAACTCTGGCGTCCGTGGAAGACGGCGCAGGGACATCATCCGAAGAGGAAATGGGCCCGAGATTTGCGGTTCTGGCCTCGGTCATCCTCTGCGATAATTTCATTTGAATCTTTCGTAGTATTTCTCCGTTATCAGGATTCATAGCTGAGAATAAATGCCGGCAAAACCCAATCTTTAGAAATCTTGAGAAATGATCCATACATGGAAATTTCAGTCATATTCAAAAAAAAAGAAAAAAAAAATCCCTGTTGAGCCTAGACTGTGTGAATATGGGAAGGGAAAGTAATAATAAAGGATTTACCTGGTAAAAGAGGAGAACAAAGTAATCGTTCAAAATGCAAAGCAAAAAACGAGAATGTTACTGTTTATCTCGGAGATGCAGTATGAGGAGGAAGTTAAAAGGGCAAAAAGAGAGTGGAGTGATATCTCACTTATTATTCCACCCCGGCTTATAAAAGAGGGGGAGAAGCCTTTTTGTTTCCAAAAAGTAATACACCTTTCCTATCAAAATATATTACTTTAATATTCTTTTGCCTGTGAAGAAGAAGCATTGGCCAAAGTACAAGTAATTTTTTCCCGCCAAAATCTTAGTAGAAGCTCTCATGCGAGTACTTCTGGAGGAGTAGCTGATAGGGACTAATATCAGCCTCATTATGCAAATAAATCAAGTTGCTAGAAAGACACTATTCCCATAATTTTGGGGCATCATCTCAAAATACAGTTAATATTAATAATGTTGTATGACAATATCATATTGTGGTTGAGTCCACTTCTCCATAGCATCAGGTGCCACGACAACTGCAAGGGTCCGGCCCAAGAGCTGTTCCCCAGGGGGGGTATAGCAATAAAGGTTTTATAGGCATTTGGATGTTTCAGATGCTGAATAAGGTTACGAGGTATGCAGAAGCCATGAGATCATTCCTCGTCCTGGGAGCTGTTCGAGGTTCGTTGGCATCTACTAAGAGTGAAGGACCTACGCAGACACGCAGTCCGCGTGACTCTACATGCATTAGAGTGAGGACCACCATATTAATGACGAAGGGAATCTTGCCTGATGGGAATTCCTTTTCTGTCCTCCTACTGCACGAATGATCACCTTTTCACCCTTTTTACATCTATAAATACCGGATGGTCGCACACCTTGCCATCCAGAATCCATAATCATCACAACACAACTCTTCATACACGCACTTTGTGTACTATTCCATTCATTTTCACACACCCTACTACGAGCTCCTCCGAGCTCAGGCAGTTAAAGTTTTCTGGGGTCTTCCACCGGAGAATTTCACTCACGATCACCACCATTTTCTCCTTCTCGTCGTCGGGAAGAGCCTCTCTTTTGCTCACACCATTCCGAACTAAAGGTATAGCCCTCGCTGCTAAGAGAGGACGAAGCCTCGCAGAGCTCTGCGCTCTTCGTTTCCCTCTCCTTTCACGCTTACTTCTTTTGTTCCTCACTCGAATGAGTGCTAAACTCCATGAACTTAACTAATCTATGGCTAAAACGCCCTTTATCTGAGTGCATAATTCGGTTATTATCTGTTATCTTTATACGAACAATGTTGTGTATGAAATCTGTATGAAATGCATAACTATGGCTGATTAGACCACGGGAATCTCTTACTCTCCGCTATTGTAATCCTTCATCCATGAATGCTCTTTGCAAATATGATGAATAATTACTCAAGTTGTTGTGGATCTTCAGCCCGGATCTATCAATAAATATTCTTGAATTCCATATAGTAGTCAGTGATCTGTTTGTCTCCTTTATCAGCCTTGTAGAAAGCTTGACATACATCATACATTCGTGAAATATTCCCTTTCCCCGAATACAGGAACTCCAGATACACCATCAAAGCCTTGACAGTTCTGCAGCGAGTCACCAACCGAACAACATCGCTACTGATAGAATTGCGAATCTGTAGAAACAAACGAGCATCCTCTCGTTGCCAAATAAGTTCCAATTTATTATCAGTAGGCGGATCATCAGTCATATAAGCATCCATCGACATGCTTAACAGATAAAGTTCAATAGTTTGACGCCATTCCAAATAATTTCTAGAAGTAAGCTTATGCTTTGTGATTTTCGTAATCACATGCACAACATCAGCAGACCCAACAACTTCACTAGACGTAACATTCAAAGTTCCAGCCATATTGCAACCAATATCAAATAATTCAACACCGAAATCTGAATATGAATCAAAAAATCAGACTGTACCACAAAAGAGATCCAATACAGATCGAGTATTGACCTCAAATAGGTACATCGATGGATAGTTGACGTTAAGACGAGTTGACTGAGAGTCGTCGGAGAAAATTCCGGCCACGAACGCGCCTCCACACGCTATTCTGGCGAACTGGCAGATTCCGACGGTGGCGCTTGTGAGCTACACGCGCCGATTCTGGCGACCGGATTTATGTCGCTGACTTCTAGGATGACGGCACACCTGCCGGTGCCGGAGGTGCCGACCGGTGGTGGCCCGATTCGAAATGGGCAGCTCCTCCCTTTTGAAGAAACAAAACCCTAATTTTCTAAAATCCTTAATTTTCGAAATTTGAATCCCAAATTCGATTTGCTCTTATACCATGTTATCATGAGGTTTACAAAACATGATTGGGAGAATTTTCAATATGATTAGTGAATGAGAGGAAGATACATATATACAAAAGAGGTTTAGCTATACTAGTAAACTGAATAACTCATAATTAATGCATATTATTCTAACAAGGACAAAGTTCCGCACGCGGTCGAGGCGGAGGTAGGACTAGGTTTAATCTTGACGAGGTGCTGAACCTTAATGTTGCTCATAAATGGTTTAATTGTAGTTGGGGGCCTGATGTCGGCTCCTCTTCATAAACTTGTAATCTCTGTAACTTGTTTAAGTTAAATAAAAATTGTTGTTCTTATTTAATCATGTACCAACTCGAGCGAGTATGTTGATGAAGTAACGACTTATATCTCCTTGGATCGGCTCTATCAACATCTACACAAGATCGTGTTGTGCATCTTGCCGAAGTAACCTTGTAGATATTTTGACGAAGTCGACTCGTTTATCCAGCCTAGATGGGTTTGTGGATATCGTAAAGAAGTCGAGTTGTCTATTTAACCGAAGTGGCTTTTAATGCCGATCATCGGTGAGTTCCTGATTTGCCGAGATATATCAGTAGGAGTGGTCTCCTTAAGTTCCTGGTTTGCCGAGATGTATCGGTAGGGGTGGTCCCCTTGTGTTATTTCATACCCGAGATACATGTCTCAAAGGTAACACACTTTTCCTCGTCAGGATACTGTAGAGAATGACAGAGAGGCAGCATGCATATGTAATAAAATCATGCATAGCAAAGTGACAATGTAAACGAAGTTATAAAGAAAAATTCTATTATAAAAAACGGAAAGGTTTTAAGATTGTAGGTTCAAACATGACTCCATAAAATATCAAAACGACTTAACCGAGATGCAAATAATAGAAACTAAGACTATCTATTTGAGCTTTCGACTCCTACGCATAGTACCTCTTAAGGTGAACAATGTTCCAAGCCCGAGGTAAGGGCTCCCCGGACATGTGGGTGAGTTTTTATGCCCCTTCCTGAGAACTTCATGCACTCGGTATGGCCCTTCCCACGTGGCTCTCAGCTTGCCGAGCTTAGAGGCTTTGCTGACCTCGTTGTTCTTTAGGACTAGATCTCCTACGCAAAACTGCCGGTTTTTTACTCTTCGATTGTAATATCGTGTCATTTGTTGCTTGTACCAAGCTTCTTTGATGTAGGCTAGATCTCGTTTCTCTTCCAGTTTGTCGAGATCAGCACGCCGGTTGTCGTCGTTGACTTCGGGTGCGAAGTGCAATGTTCGCGGACTCGGCATCCCTATCTCGACTGAAATGACAGCCTCACTTCCATAAGCCAGGCTGTAAGGGGTTTCTCCATTGGTAGTGCGAGGTGTCGTTCGGTATGACCATAGGACGTGGGGAAGGTGCTCTGCCCACTTTCCCTTAGCTCGATCCAAACGCGTTTTGATTCGTTTAACAAGGGTCCTATTTGTAACCTCTGTTTGGCCATTTGCTTGGGGATGAGCTACCAAGGTGAATCTTTGTTGGATCTTTAACTCCTCACACCATTACTTGAAGACCCTATCTGTGAATTGCGTTCCGTTGTCCGAAATCAAGACATGAGGTACTCCGAAGCGGCACACCACGTTCTTCCAGACAAAGTTGAAGGCCTTCTTGCTTGTGATTTTAGCCTGTGGCTCAGCCTCTACCCACTTCGTGAAATAATCGATAACAACTATTAAGAACTGCAGCTGCCCATGTGCCTTCTCAAAAGGACCAACGATGTCAATTTCCCCCTGGGTAAAGGGCCCCGGACTCTGTATGCTGGCGAGATCTGTCTCAGGTAACCTTGTGACGTTTGCATGGATTTGGCACTTCTCGCATACTTGTACAAGTTTAGTACAGTCATGGAGCACTGTAGGCCAGTAATATCCTCATCTCATGATCTTCCTCGCTAATGCCCGAGGTCCAATATGACTACCACATGCTCCCTCACGCACCTCATGCATTACATCGGCCTCACTTGGTCCCATGATCGCACTATTTTCTACCACACAAAAATAGGTATAGTATAAAGAAGTACGAGTATCATATCCACAGGGATTGATGTGTCAAAACCACACACAGTACCTCTACTTTAGAATTAAACAGATGTTTAAGCTTTTAAGAATTTAAAGATGTGGTATTTATAACTAGGCAATAAATGAAAGACTTAATTAAACAAATAAAGAAATAAACAAATAATAGAGCAAATAATGAATAAAGCAAATAACAAATAAGGCAAATAAACAAATAAGGAGAAAACTTAAATAAGGAAAAGTGTTGATTCTAGGGAAGCCTACCTAATCAAATCTTATGAAAGCAATTAATGCATACAATTAACCAATTTAATCCAATCTAAATGTGATATATGAAAAATAACCTACACCCCGATTAAAGCAATGCAAGTCGTCACCTAATGAGATCCTAATATCCTCTCGAATTATAAGAATCAAATCAAGTGCAAAATAGAACAATTATCAATGATATAATCAACTAGGTTCAATTATGACATCCAAATCAACTATATGCAAATATATGATAATTCAATCATCAACTAAGAAAATCAAACTATCATACCATGTATTCATGAGATCTATTATGCAATTATCCTATCAAGGCATAAAAACATAAATATGCATACACAATTAGTGATCAAGTAATCATGCATGAAAATAAGCACCATGAAACATGCATCTAGATTGAAAGGCTAATTGTAAACAAAAACAATCACGTAAATTCAATTAGACATTCAATCCCTAAAATCAACTAAGGAATTTATATAGCTAGACATAATTAAAAGAAAGGTAGAAGGAAGAATAAACATAATCAAAAGCATAAAGTAAAAGAACAAGGGATAGAAAAACTCTTGAATCTTGAATAAATCTTCAATCTTCAATGGTCTTCATACATAAAATAAATCTAGATCTAAGAAAAACTAATCTAAAAGTATGGTGGAGAGTAGAGAGATTGTTGTTGGCTACTTACAATGATAGGTTTAGAGGTATTTATAGGGTAGAAGTTTACATCCAATACCTAAATGTACAAGGAAACCAAGAAAAAAGTCAAAAATTGCCTTTTAGGAAAAATCCCGGCTGGAAAACAGGAGCCGCCTCTCGACACCTCTCTCGATCAAGAGGGGGGTCGAGAGGGTTCTGCGCAACTTTCTTGTTTCGGCCATATCTTCCTCATCCGAACTCCGAATTGACCTCCATTTTCGCCTATATGCTCCTATCGAACTCCTCTTCAATGATATACTTTCATTTTTCTAGAATAACTCTTCCAAAAAATCGTGAGAAGTCAGAACTTGGGATCAATACTTCATCTCTTCCTTGGTTTCATCGTCTCTTGTTTCATCTTGGGTTTTCTCGACATAAAAGCCCTAAAAACACTCAAAACAACCCAAAAGCGTAATCTAGCTCGAAATAATGTAAACAATACAAAATATGAGCTAAACTATCAAAATAAGACAAGAAAACGATAATATAACACTTAGAAAATAAGGTAAAAATACACCCTATCATCCCACACACCGAAGTAAAGGTTGAAGGTATGATTTTTTGTAACGAATACCTTCAATGACAACATAGCGCAGTTACTTGCTTAACACCCTTCCAGCTTCAATTTTATCCTACGGCAGGTTTCCTTTCTCCAAGTATTCCTGAATGGGTGACATCCAGGTGGGATGATCATCGTCAGTTACCACGCTGACTTCGGCTTCCTCTATACTCCTTAGTTGTATCTCCTCGACATACGAGGTGCCTGAGGTTAAGGCTAGCTTGCTCAACGTGTCAGCTCGAACATTCTGACCTCGCGGGATGCGGACGAGCTCTAAGTAGGAGAAAGATTGTTGCAACTTCCTGGTTTTTTCAAGATATTTCTTCATCCTATCTCCTTTTGCCTAATATTTCCCCAGCATATGGTTCACCACGACTTGGGAGTCATTGTGTATTCGGATGGTTCGAGCCTTCATCTCCTGAGCTATATGAAGTCCTACTAGTACTGCTTCGTATTCCACTTCGTTGTTGGTGGTAGGAAAAGCAAATCAGAGTGAGTATGTGAACTCATGCTTTTCTAGGCTGACGAGGAGCACTCCAGCTCCACTTTCTTCTTTCCCTGACGCACCATCTACATACATCTGCCAGCAATCCATTGGTTTTTTTGTTGCTAACTCGACTGAAGCTTCTTTGATATCACCTTGAGCTTTCCTGACCGTGGTTATTTCCACCGAGATGGTAGTTTCCATCAAGAAATCAGCGAGGGCTTGTCCTTTGATGGCTTGGCGAGGAAGGTATGTGATATCGTGCTCCCCCAGCTCTATGGCCCACTTCGCTACTCGGCTAGAGGCTTCAGGCTTCGTCAGTACTTGTTGAAGTGAATAGTCAGTAAGGACGTGTATGGAGTGCGTGTGAAAGTATGGTCGAAGTCGCCTTGCCGCGTTCACTAGGGCCAAAACGATTTTTTCCAAGGGTTAATACCTCGTCTCAGGCCCCTTGAGCGATTGACTGATAAAATATACCGGGAGCTGGCGACTCTTTTCTCCACGAACTAATCCTGCACTGATAGCCTCATCCGAGGTAGCAAGGTACAAAAACAGTACCTCGCCATCTTTGGGCACCGACAAGGTTGGCAGTTTTCCGAGGTAATTCTTTAGCTCTGCTAGTGCGAGGTGATGTTCCTCTCCCCACATGAATTCTGGAGCTTTCTTCAAGATCTTGAAGAAAGGAAGCTGCTCCTCCGCAGCTTTCAAAAGGAATCGGCTTAGTGTGGCAATGCAGCCCGTCACCCTGTGTACGTCGTGTATCGACCTCGGTGTCTTCATTTCTAACACCGTCTGAACTTTTTTGAGGGATTTGCCTTCAACCCTTCTCGAGAAACCCAACAACCCAAGAACTTTCCCGAGAGTACCACAAAAGTACACTTTTGAGGATTGAGCTTGAGGTTTACCTCTCGAAGTAAGAGTAGCACAATACGGAGGTCAGTGATGTTGGTGTCCCTTTCTATGCTCTTTACCAAGATATCATCGATGTACACCTCCACCACCTTTCCAATGTGACGCTGGAAGATTTTATCCACCATTCTTTGGTAAGTAGCTCCAGCGTTCTTGAGTCCGAACGGCACCTTCCGGTATGCGAACATGCCGAAGTCCGTGATGAAGGTTGTCTTGGCAGCATCCTCTTTATCTATGAGCACTTGGTGGTATCCCTTGTATAGACCCAGAAAGAAGAATACCCCGTGTCCCATTCTTGTCGATGTCAGGGAGGGGATAACAGTCTTTTGGGCAGTGCTTATTGAGATTGGTGTAATCAACACACATCCGCCATCCTCCTCCTTTCTTGACCATGACTGGATTCGCGATCCACGTCGGATAGGTTACTTCGAACAAGATACCGGCCTCCAATAATTGAGTCACCTCTCGGTGCGGATGACTTGGTTTCATTATGTGGCAAAAGAACGTTGTTTCTGTCGCACAGGCTTTACCCCGGGATATATGTTGAACTTGTGAGTTATCACACGAGGTGATACTCCCGTCATGTCATGTGGGGACCATGCGAAGACATCTCTAAATTCCCGTAAGAGCTGGATGACCTGTTCTCGGAGATGAGGCAGCTCGGTGAAGCCTACTTTGATGACCTTTTTCAGATCCTCCTCATATAGCGCGACTTCTTTCACCAGGCTGGCATCGTCAGGCGACCCCTTTTCCTGCTCCTCGGGGTTCTGTACTACGCTTGGGGTAGCTGGAGAGAAGGTCCCGCTCCTTTCAGTGTGACATGTAGGCACTCCTTGGCCGCTTTCTGGTCACCTCGCAGCACCGCCACTCCGCCCTTAGTTGGGATCTTCATGGTAAGATGGTAGGTAGAGCACACTGCTTTAACTGCGTTCAGCCAGTTGCGACCCAATATGACGTTGTAGGCGATTTGGTGTGTACCACGAAGAATTCCACTAGCTCAGTCGAACTAGTCAGCGTTCTTCCGACCGTAACAGGCAATTCCACAACACCCTCGGGGTGCATCTCTTCCTGCGCAAAGCTGCAGAGCGGTCGGGTGGTCGGGGTGACGAGTGCTCTATCTATCCCCATCTGATCAAAGCATACTTTGAAGATGATGATAACTGACGCACCTCTATCAATGTATATCCGCTTGACGAGCCTATTAGTTATTACTGCTTCAATGATAATAGCGTCACAATGGGGAATGATAGGGGGCACTGGACCTCTTTCTGAAAATATGATCATTTCCTCATTTTTGAACCTTTTGTTAACAGGATCATTAGATGGAAGAGTTTGCACTTCGGTCTTCAAGGATGACTTGGTTCGCCCATTGAGAAGACCGGAAATTGTAGCAATGACGTCACCGAACTGATAGTCTCCATCGCCATCAATATCATCCTTGTACTTCACTTTCTTATCAACTTCTGAACTGCAACTGCTCCCCCTTTGTTGCTTTCTCCTTCTCTAACCTTGGGGAGCATCGAACTGGTTAACTCGGCCACCTCGGTCCTGATACCTTCTCAGCGGGCCACTCTGGACTAACCCTTCGATATCATTCATTAGATTTTTACATTCCTCCGTCTCATGGACATAGTCCTCATGGAAGTTGCAGTATTTGTCTCTTGGCCTTTGCTTCGTTGATTTCCTCATGGGGCGCGGCTTCTCGAAAAGGTTGGCATGCAACTCCACAATCTCGGATCGTGGGTTAGTCAAAGGCGTAAATTGACTCTGAGGTGGTGTTGGATTCTGGCGAGGTCCTAAGCGTGACTCCAAGGGACCTCGCTGAATGCGGTCCAACACGCTCTTGCGTGGCTGTTCTTCACTCCTTTTCTTTTCTGAGGTCTCACCTCGGTCTCCATCTCTCCTT
Organism: Thymus mandschuricus; assembly: GCA_029379335.1. NCBI lineage: Eukaryota > Viridiplantae > Streptophyta > Magnoliopsida > Lamiales > Lamiaceae > Thymus > Thymus mandschuricus. Next base: position 13,835,357 of record CM057071.1, read on the forward strand.
CTTCGAGCGGCTTCGTCTATTTTAGCGAATTTTTTCGCGATGGCCCGGAGCTCCGTGGTGGTTTGAGGCTCCTTGGCGAGGATTTCTTTGTAAAGGGCATCGGAGAGAATGGCATTTTGGAATGCTGAGATCACAAGGAGATCATTGAGACCTCGGGTCTGCAAGCACTCCCTATCAAGCCTCGTCATGAAGTCTTGTATGGGTTCGCCCCAACTTTGCTTCATTGTGAGTAGATGTGCTGGAGTGTGCTTTACTTCGGCTCGTTGAGAGAAGCTTCGTAGGAACGCGTCCATCAGCTCGTTGTATGACCTGATAGACCCCGTCGGTAGGCTATCAAACCAGTCTCGAGCATTGTCGACGAGCAGCTCGGAAAACAGTTTGCACATATGGACATTCCCAAGTCCTTGGTTCAACATGTTATATTTGAATTGACCAGGGATGTTCTTAGGGTTACCTATCCCGTTGTACGGTGATCTGAGGGACCTTGTACCGCTCCGGCATAGGCGTGTTGAGGATCTTATCAGACAGAGGACTAAGAACTCGCCCGTTTGCATCGAAGATCTTGGCCCCACCGAGGCGATTAACCCGGGGTGGTACTCCGCATGGGGGAGGTGCCTCATATGTGCGACTTTGGTTATGACGGATGATATCACGAAGGTCGTTTCCTCCTCTTGCGAGTGGAGGGTTGATTCTACGCTCACCTGTTATCTCCATGCTTCGCTCCCGGGTTCGAGCTTCACCTCGGCCTTGTTGGGCTTCCCTTCTTTGTTCTTCCTCGTATTGTCGAAAAAGTTCCTTGGCTTTATCGGTATTAAGGAAATCTCACATCAAACCCTCAATATCTAGATGAGCTTGAGGTGGCGCAGCGTGGTGAGTTCCCACTCGGGAGTCGGCATTCATCTTACTGGCAGGAGTGATCACTTGGTTGACTCCTGGCCCAAACAGCTCGTACTCGCAGGCTGCATCTAGGGTTTCCAGATGCCCATCTGGAGTCCGCCGCCTCCTTTGTTGACGTGATACATTCTGTGCCGGCGGAGATGGCAGTGGAGCAACATCTTCCTCATGTTGTTGGTCGTCTTCGTCGTCATATTCCTCGCTTGGATCCTTCTCGTAATGTTCCTCATGACCTTCGGAATATTCTTCCTGGGGTACTGGATTCCGTCGGCTTCTTGGAGCAACAACAGGAATTTGTGACGTGCTTCCTGACTAGAGCTATTTCTAACCTAGCAATAATACAATAACCGAACTAGCTAGTAGTCCGGGTCGAACCACAAGGAGTGAATGTGTCGAGAGATAATCAAGTAGTTCGTCTCGTCTCTATTATCCTATTTGAGCACATATTCATGGTTTGGTTTTTCTTAACTAGGCAAAGAGTAAAGTAGATTGTAAACTTGACAATGTAAAGTAAACAAGACAAGTAAAGTGCAAAATATGAAGATTCAACAATAGTAAAGGCATGGATCCAAGTGATTTCCAATATGATGATGATGAAGGTTTTAGATTCTAGATGCTTCAAGCCAATTTAATCCGCCTTGGATGGTTTCTTGTATCAAATATGCTAACCTACCTTACTAGGGTGATTAACAAGTAGATCAATAGAGCAATAAATGCTTTCTAAGCCTTTACATACTCTATCAACTCCAAATAGCTCAAATTATGTCTAAGATAACCTACCAACTCTCATTCAACTCATCTAATTCTTTCTAGGAACTATAAGAGATGAAATCAAGTGATATGGGTATGGATTGATGCCAAGTGCTATGAAGGAAGCTTACTAGGCATTCCCTCAAACACCTTAGATGCACTCCTAGTGATCAATTATTCATGCATTCAAATTAAAGTCCCAATCCATAGGCAATCCAAGAGGAAGGTAGATCTACATCCTAGAATCTAACACCTATCATCTACATCAAATTATCCATCACTTGGAGCCATATGCAAACTTAGCTAGCCATAGATCTAACAATTAAACCATCAAAAATAAGAGAAAACATAATAGAAATAACAAGGAAAGGAAAAGGAATAGAAATGCTTCAATAATCTTCAATCTCCAAGCTTGATCATCCAACAATATTTGAAAATACCAAAGTAGAAAGAGGGAAAATAGCTAGGGTTCTAAGAGAAAATGCTAAAGTGAATTATAAGTGTTGTTGGATACCAAATAAGGAAAATAACTAGCTATTTATAGTTTTCCCACCAATTGGGGTCAAATTGCAAATAACATAGACTTGAGTTGAGAAGGTGGGGTAAAATCTGTAATTTCTGGAAAGTTGAGTAGAGGTTTGACTTGTGCATTTTCGGTTGACTTGTGCATTTCCGCCCACATTTGACAGTTTGCGCGCTCTCACGGTTTTGGCTCGTTCTCTCTCGTCCGGCATCGGAAAATTAATCCGCAAAGTGCTACGGCTTCCTCTCTCGATCCTCTTCGACATAGGATAAGTAAAACTTGCCCAGAAAATTGCCACAACACCTGAAATCAGCACGGAAACCGAGAGAAAACGCAAAGCATATAGAAAATGGATAAATTGTAAAAACCTATCATTTCCTATTCATTAAAGCACATATCTTAACCAAAACACGCATCGAGACGCACTCTAAAGCATGCTAAATATGTGGTTATCAAACTCCCCCAAACTTAAGCCATTGCTCGTCCCGACAATGGAACGAACAACCAAAGAACATAAGCACATATGGGTATGCTAATCAAGATCATCGATGCCTCAAAATACTCACTCAATAAAGCATTTTCGAACATGGAACTCCCAAGGTGCATTTAACAATCCACAATCACACAACACTCTCAACCAAGAAATCAATCACTCAAGCATAATGAAACTCCAAACCTCCCAAAGTGTAAGTGTATCACTCTTTCTCTCAAGTGTATGGTATGAAGTTTACACTCATCGAACTCATGCATGCATTGCTCTTACCATAAGCTTGCCCTAAACCTCAAGATCTCCATCGCTTGGTTGTGCACTCAAACTAAGATCAATTAGGTCTTTTATTTAGGCTTGTAATGTGGGGACATTGGTTTAGGTAGGGATTTTTAGGCTAAGTGACTAAGAAATCTCCTAAGTACTTTCACCTTCTCTTTTCCACTCTAAGTGTGAATTTCTCCACCTTCTACCTTCACCATTTCACCTCTTTGCACTCTTTAATACACAAGCTTGATTGAAGCTTCTCAAATATTCATGAATAACTCCTTTATGCTCTCATACACAACTAACTTTATTCAAACTTTTTCCTTTCTTTTCAACTCTTTTCTTTCTTTCTTTCTTTTTTTTTTTTTTTTTTTTTTTTTTTTTTTTTTTTTTTCTTTTCTCATCATTTTTTTTCCACTTCTTTTTTTTTTTTTTTTAATATATGAGAATTCCATTCTCATCTCTTTCATTTTTTTCTTCTTTTTTTTTTTATTAGAGCACATAGGAGTATTCTCATCTCAAAACGATCTCTTCAATCAAACTACTCAAACCTCATCATCTCACTACTTCACAACCTCTCAATAGATTCCCTTAACCAACCTTCACCCCCTTTCATCCGGTTTAGCAACAAAGGCTTCAAAGGCTCAAAGGGGACCACAAAGTTAACGTTTCATTTGGTTAGTGTTTAGGGAATAATGAGGCTAACAAGTGATGGCCTAAAATCCTTTCTAAGTTCTCGTAGCACATATAGCAACCTCGATCGAGATTGAAGGCAAGTTCTAGAAGATAACAATGCAATACATGGCAAACTCACAAGAATGAAACATAACGTTATCAATGCAACGTTTTGGCCCAAACCTCACAAGCTTTTGTTTAGAGTTCATGTGCCTAAGATCAATCATTCCTAGTTAATCATGCTATGCAACCATTTCATGCTCAATACACACATGAGAAATCCTAAAAATATGATGCATTTTCCGCTCAAATCATCATCGACATCTCTCTTGAAAGCAAAGGAGCGATAACCACAATATGAGAACCAAGACTTCAAGTGATTCATTCGAAAGAAGTTTTTAAAAATTTTGCAAAATTTGCAAGTAAGCATACATTTACACACATAAGAAAAGCGCTGCTTTGCCCCGGCGTTGTCTCCCATTCACCCTCAGTCTCCCTCCTTCTCCCGGCAGCCTCGTCGTCACCGTCGGTCACCCGACGAGCTTAGTTTCTAATCCTCTTATTCACGCTTCTATTGTTATAGGTCATACAGTGGTTGGCTTATGTATTAGGGGGTGTTTTGTTCCAAGATTAGGAGCTAGGATGTGTGTGTTATGTGCAATTATATCATGCTTCGTCTCAATCTCTTACGTGTTTTTGATAGGCCGAGCTTTAGTAGATTGGTGTCTAGATTCCAGATTTGATATGTATGTTTGTCAGCTAGTTTCTTCTTTTTCTTTTTTTTTTTTTTTTTTTTCCTCTTTGGGGAAAAGTGTATGTTTTAACATGTTATGGTTTCCATCTAGAAGCAACTACGAACTAAACATGCTTGTGGTCAAACTTTAAGCTTGTAAAACCTATCCTTCAAGCATAAAGATATTCTTAGTTACTAGGGCAGTTTCTTCTTCTCATTTTAAGGTCTTAGGGAGGGGTAATACATGCTCTTTGTTTCCTAAAGCTTGAAGAGGGCTTTTGGGTATCTTACTTGGTGTGAAGATGTTGAAAAAAAGTTGAGTTCTTGGCTGTATGGTTGTCCCCTCCTCTTGTTGTCCTTCACTTGCCCCCCTCTTCCTCGCCCTATAGTCTGTGAGCTCGCAACCTAGAGGTAGAGGCTTAGTTTTTCTTGCAAGATTGTGTACAAATGTAGTTCTTAGAAAGGGAAGGGCTATAATTGTTACCTAACAAAAAATACGGAAGTTTCGATGCTTCGAGTAGTTGGAGCGAGGCTGAAAATCAGCTGCCTTTGCTGAAAATCGTCTCCTCTTCTTGCTCCTTTTCTTGCTCTCTCTCCCTTTTCTCTCTAGTGTTTTTGTGAATGCTTGTAAGATGTGTGTGTTGTGTGTGCAGAGAAGGGGCTGCTCTTATGAGGGGTTTTGGGGTCTCATAATTGCAAGGAGAGAAAAAGAAGAGGTGGGATTGGATCTCAAGGGAGGAGTTGCAGGGATGGAGTGCATGAAGATGCATTTGGGGGACAAAAGAGGAGAAGGGAGGGCGGCTATGACTTAGCCTCCATTTTCCCATGCATGAAGTAATATGAGGGATGTTTTTAGAGGCAATAATAGAGATTTAAAATCTGTAATTGTATAAGGACTAATTTGCTGTTCTGATTCAGATTAGGGGAAGAGGGAGACGCGCTACTGTTATGTGTCCCTCTCTCATTTCTTTTTCGTTTTTTTTTCATATATATATATATATATATATATATATATATATAGGGTTGGGATATGGTGAAAACCTTACTTTTGGTGAAAACGTGAAAACCATGCACTTTCATTCATAACATGATGCACTTTCATGCATATCATGTTGCACAAAAAATATATGCATTTTTTAATAAAATAATATTTATATTTTTGGTGCAACATGATATGCATGAAAGTGCATGGTTTTCACGTTTTCACGAAATATTTGGTTTTCATATGATCCAACTCCTATATATATATATATATATATAGGTGTGAGATCCTGTACAAAATAGGATTATCGTAAAAAATAAAAAATGATGCATTATATGCATATAATTATAATGCATGATGCACATAATTATAATGCACAATGCATTATAATGCATTATATATACAATCATAATGCATTTTAGTAAAATCATAATGCATCAGTTAATCTACACCGTAGATCACACAGATCAATGGTCCAGATCATTTCTCATTTCTTACAGAACCTATCTTTTGTATGTGATCTCTCCGCTATATATATATATATATATATATATATATATATATATATAGGGGTGAGATCCTGTACAAAATAGGATTATCGTAAAAAATAAAAAATGATGCATTTTATGTATATAATTATAATGCACGATGCACATAATTATAATGCGCAATGCATTATAATGCATTATCTATACAATCATAATGCATTTTAGTAAAATTATAATGCACCAGTTAATCTACACCGTAGATCACACAGATCAATGGTCCAGATCATTTCTCATTTCTTACCGAACTTGTCTTTTGTATGTGATCTCTCCGCTATATATATATATATATATATATATATATATATATATATATATATATATATATATATATATATTAACAATTGGACCCCTTGTTATGGGCCATTTGCCCTTTATTGTTGGGTATTTTTCTGATGGGCCCTTTTGAGCTAGGTAATTAATAACAATTATATATTGGGTCTAACAATTCGGCCCACATGGCTTTCTCTCGTAGTGGGCCTCGACCCGGTTTTCCTAATTATAAAGTAAACAATTCGGTTTGGACTAGTCTTTTATAATTAACACAACGCTTATCAACTTTAATTAATAACGTAAGTTTTTAACTCGTAAAAACTACTGCTATACATTTACGTATGCAACAATGCTTTTTTGTTATTATGCTTTTTTCGATATGAAATCATGTTTTTAAGGAATCATGCTTATTTAGGATTATAATTATGTTTTCTATCATGACAATCGTTGATCTTTACAAATCAACGGTCCAGATTGGTTCCTAGTTCTCACCAATACAATGGTTCTCATATGATCCAATCCAATATATAGGAGTTGGACGATCAAATGAAAATTATATTTTTTTTCCTGAAAACTAAAAACCATGTATCTTTATGCATAGCATTATGCATATTTATGCATAGCATGTTGAATAAAAAAAAATTATTTTATTAATAAAAATGCATAAGATAATTTTTTTTTTTACACAACATGTTATGCACAAAATGCATCATTGATGCATTTTTTATGCATGGTTTTAAGTTTGTACAAAACAATTAGTTTTCACCAGAAACCACTACCTATATATATATTACTATTATAGCATTAGCACAAAAAAATTCAAATTAATTTTTTACTATATTGACAATAAAGCGATGTCATTTACATGTGATATGATTTTTTTTTTAATCATCCGATATAATTTTCATGCTGAAAAAAATTGTGAATTATAACATTATGTACCGTATTTTCTGCTTTTAGAAATAGTGCAAAATTCCAAATTTAAATAGTAGCACGCCCTTTACCCTCAAATATTTTATTTGCACGTACAATCTAAAGTAAAATAAAAAAAATAGAAAAAAGGGAAAAAAAGAAGAAGACAAACAAACAAAAAAAATGTCCCATGTTTCAAAGTTCATCTGATTAAAATGCATGATCTTGTGTTGTTGTATCAAAGTTTCAAAAGTGCAGCATGAAAAAAATTCACTATGATAATGTCGTACAAAATTTTATTTCTTCTCTCACTGTCTTTTTTTAATGTTCATGCTGATATGGATTCCCAAGTAGAAGAGGTGAGAAGAAATGCACAAGATTCCAATTAAGCCCTCGTCTGGTTCACCTCTTTTGGTGTAAGGAAAGGGAAACAATTAAGTGAATCAATTACTTGTTGTTTGGTTTGAGCAATAAGTTAACCATTACCCTTACTTGAGGGTAACTCAGTCCCTTAGATTGTTACCCCTCAAGAAGGTGGGGAAACAAGGGGAAAGGGAATCCCCTCACAAGTGACTCCCTTACTATCATTAAACCAAACACTTAATAAAAGAAACTCTTGTTGTTTTCATTCCCTTACTTAACTTGATTCCATTCCCTTTCCGTTACTCCATTTGAACCAAACGAGCATTAAAAGTCAAACAATCTTTCTTTTCCCTCAATATTTAGCCATTTTTAAGGCATTTGATAAAGAGAACTTATAAAGACAATATATATATTACAAAGAGTTGAATGTATAAACCCACAAAAAAATATTTAATAATTTTCTCACACAAACAATTTGTACACATTATTAGTTTGCTTACATCTAGTCCACGTATGTAAGCCCACAATCAAATGTTTAAGAAAGATACCAAGAAGTACAAATTCATTATTTGATGTTAAACCTAGAAAATTATAAGAACTTCAAATTGATTAGCCAACATTTAATCCATTGTAGAAATATTAACTCTCGCAACTTTGACTTTGAAAGATCCTCTGTCCATTTCGAATCAGCTTCGATTATAAACCGCATTTTAGACGCTTCTGTCTGGTCACACCATGAAGCATTTACAATATGGAGAGCTTCACTGTGATAGATAAGGAGTATATATAGATATATTAATTGTTTCTTATCTTTCTAGAATAAAAAACATTAAAAGAGGTGTGAAGTTGTCATATAAATAAACTCAACATCAATATTGAATTACTAACCTTTCAAACTGAAATCTTTCATCCTTTCTAGGCATGAGCAATCCACGAAAGACTGGATTCAACTTCGTCTGTTACTGACTCTGCCATCTTCTCCCCCCAAGTCACAGTTAAGCGGTTGCAATCGACTATTTCTATTTTTGTGTCTTCACCAATGGGTAAAGCAAATGGGAGCTCTTTTAGTTTGTAGCAATGTCTAATGCATAGGCGATCTAGAGCCACCTTGATTAGCCAATTGACTTTCCATTGCACGAGATCTGTATCTTCTATTAAAAGAATTCTAAGCTTACATGATTGCCATGTGTGATCTATTTCCCAAGTTGGTCCATGAAATGCATAGCTTTTCAATTTGAGTACTTCTAGTTTCTCCAATTTACTGATAATACTCATGTATTCCCAGGGATATCCCAACCCATTCAAGCTTAACTTCTTAAGGCTTGCTGGGAACATCGTGATAGGAGCAGGCAGGGAAACATCACCACCTCGAATTTGAGGATTAATGACAACACACTTTAGTGATTCTAGCCTAGAAAGAGTAGAAATGTTATTCAAGTACCCGAAGCAATTACCATCATCATCAGGTGTCAATTCAATTCGAATGCCTAACCTTTTCAGATTCGGAACCATTTTCAAAACCTCTTTAGTGCAACCTTGAGCACAGAGATCTAAAAGTGTGGAGAGATTTGGTAAACAGGCACTACCTTTAGGATTAGGTAGGTTCCCTTCCATGATCTGAAGATGTTTCAATTCAATCATATCCCAAATTTCCATCGGCAATGATGAAGAATTTTTCTTCGATTTGATGTTCATGTACCGTTTCACAATCAAATACTGAAGCTTCTGGAGATTGCATATTGAAGTAGGGAGCTCCCCGTCACAAGTGAGGCTGAGATATTTTAGATGAAGTAATCTCACAACTTCAATTGGAAACTCAAACAACCGAATTCTAACAGCATTGAGTACTCTGAGCAACCTTAACTCAAAATTTATGGGGACCGGGTATTGGTGAAATGGATTAACACATAGCAGAGAGTGTGCATTTGTGACGGACACCATTGAACTTTGCACATCCCTTAAGGCCAATAAAATGCCCTTACGAATGCATAGTTTGTGTTGGCTCTCCATATTTTCTATTGAACAGTCCTCATAACAGTTCATGGCATGAAAGAATTTATTCTTCACACTTTGGCTATTAGATAGATGCCAAAAGACAGAATGAAGACGACATGTCCTCATTTGTTCAACACACATCTTAAGTTGGACAATGATAAGACTTCTATCAATTAGCTCCGACAAACAATCTACAACAAAATGTTCTACCATTTGGGGTGAATATGGATCAAGAAATCCCTCAGAAATCCATAGGTTACTAAGATCATGTGTTGGTATCTTATATCTTTCGCAAAAAACTCCCATGTAAAGAAAACATGTTTTTAGATGTTGTGGTAAGCTATCATAGCACGGAAGAAGCTGCTTAGATATTTGACGATGTGCATTCTCAAAAACCGACTTTTTTTTACCTGAAGCTACTTTTCTCCAGTATTCTTGGGATATCTCCGCTTTGAGTAGTTTGTCTGCAACTGTGAGGATTAGGAGAGGAAGACCGTCACACTTTTCGGCAATCTCACGCCCGAATTTCTCTAAATCAGGGGGGCACGGTTCTATGCCGAAAATTGTTTGATGAAGAAGACACCAACTCTCTTCTTCATCTAGTAACTCCATTTCAAAATCAGTATCATCTGCTTCGAACTTAGCCACCTTAACTAGCCTAGTTGTCACCAAGATCGTACCTTTGATGTTTGGGAACATAGTTTTCAAGTGATGCAGTGGTTGTTTGGTACATAAATTATCCAACACGAGGAGGCATCTCTTAGAGGATAGTTCTATGCACAGCTCCTTAATCAAATTCTCATCTTCTTTCATATGCAATTTACCAAGGGTAGGATATACTCCACTTAGAATATCTACCAGAATATCTTCTGCTTGATATTTTGAATCTAAATCAATCCATACACGATGATCAAAATGACTCAAAATTGACTTATCTTGGAAAAGTTTTCTCATAATTGCACTCTTTCCAATGCCAGCCATTCCGAATGATGAAATTATTTGCATTCTAGAAAAGAACCTCTTAGGGTACATTAGTGTTTTTATTGCGTCAATTGGATCAGAAAAGTCTGTGATGAAAGAGATAAACCCAAAGATTACTTTTCTTATTTCATCATCTATATCCCAGTTGGCATATTGCATCTCCATTTTGATTTGACTAATCTGCAAAATGTTATATGTTAAAAATGGGACTATTGCGTTGTTGATCATGAGACTGTCATGCATGATTTGTTGATTTATTTTAATTTGGAGAGTCATACACATGCATATATACAAACTAGATATATGATGCTAGAATTTCACAAGACTCCACTCATGTATAATATATAAAATATAGATCACACAACCATAGTCCACAGAGCATTATAATTAAATATTATACCCTTCCATTCATGATGTACTGACACTCTTTCTATATTGGGTCATCCATGATTTATTGAACCTTTCGGTTTTGGGACGTAGATCCCACAATCACTTTAACAGTTTAACAGTTTATCACTCTACTTTTAACATGTTAACAATTTAATAACAATAAATATATTAGATGGACCCACAATTATTCTACATAACACTTTAACACATTAATTTATTAATATGTCATAAAAAATAAAAATAAAAATAAAATAAAAAGAACCTTATGCCCATGATTTAGGTTCACTAAATCATGGACATAGAGAGTATTGAGTTATGATTGTCACAAAAAAGTTACATAAAATAAAACTACATCTGTTCTTATTATACATTTGTAATTATCGCAAGACACTCCATATTCATTGACTTCACTACTCGAGTTCCCTACCAATACTTGACTTTTAACAAAAATTGGTTATGACAATTTGAATATACGATGATTATCTACTTGATAAGTACATGTAATACTACTACATCATTTAGCTTTAATGAGAATAAATCAAACATCAAGATCGGTTAATGATTACTCTCAAAGCTAATTTTCTAACAAGACTTGATCATTGTTAACATTATGGGATATTGAAATACTCAATTCAAAAATAGTTAGGCTGGGCTTTAAAATACTACCTCTATCTCACAAAAGTAGTCCTAGTTTGACTTGGCACAAGAATTAAGGAAAATGAGAATGTGTGGTCGTAATTAATTTTGAGGAGAGAGAGTTAATTGTAGCCAAGTATTATTGTCATTTATAGAAAGTGGACTAATGTATGAGACAGACAAAAAAGGAAAGATGGACTACTTTTGTGAGGTGGAGGTAGTAGTAGTTTACGTTGAAATAGAATACAAGACCGAAATCGTATCAAAGATGACATGGACACATGGATAAGATTGTAATCAAGTGATAAAACATGGAAGAAACAAAACAAGAGCAAAATCAAGATTGATTCATGGTGATAGAGGTCATGGCAAAAGTAGATATGTCCAAGAAGAGGAGGCTATTGATCACAACGAAGAAATGTTCTTTTTGGTCGATAAAGAGATAAGAAAATTATGGGGACGTTTGCTACAACATATTGTCCTCTTCTAGTCATATAATACCTTTGTCTCATTGATAATAAGCACACTTTTATACATATTGTATCCTATTAGATGTGCATCTGTTATTTATTGTTACTTTGACTTACAAGGAACAAATCTATCGTACATATTCCTAATTCGCTTGTATCTTGGGTAACATTGAGGCGCATATTATGTCTAACTAGTGTTATCGTGATACCTTGTCTGTTATAGGTTGAGATATCCCCTCACGGAGTTCACAAGGTTCGTCATATCAAGTCATGCATGCTGGTTAAGCATGTACTACTTGAGTGATATTAATTAATTAAGAGTAGTCGAGTAGCTCTAATTAATTAATGGATATCAAGAGTCTTAAACATGGGAACGTTCTAACAAAATACCAACTACAATCTACCTAATTGGAACAGAGCGGTAAATCAGTTATGATTCTTTGGTGGAATGAATCATAATTGTGATGTGAAAAATGTTTTGGGGTGAACATGGTGATTATCTCATTAAATAAGGCCAAATTATGCCGGGTATCTGGATCCCTAGGATGACCCAATATTCTTCGAGGATGGATCTTAAGGTGTTATTGAGTTTGAGCTCAATAATAACACTCATACCCAATATATGGCATGTATTGGATTTATATCCACTGAATGAAATTAAATATAATTAATTTATATTTATATCTTTAAGGATATGATTCAATCTAATTGGTTATTATTTAAATATTCAATGATAAGGTTAAAACTAATTAGTTGAAATTTATTTATTTTAAATCTTAATATCATATTAATATATACTTTGTATATATTTATTTCTACTAACTGGTATTAGGATTAATTCTATGTAATATAATTTGTCCTGGTAATACAGTTGCATAACATATTAGATTTATACCTTAATTGGAAAATTGATAACCACTTAATTAAAGAATAAAGTTTTCATTGAGGAGGGAGAAAGTGGGGGCGGCGGTTATGGTGTAGAATATAAGGAAAGAAATCTTCTTAAATATATTATAACCTAATTCACTTTTAATTCTATATTTTTCTCCACGCTACACTAGATGACATTCTGTTTGGATAGAATTTTGTGGTGATAGTAAGATAGAGTGGCCGCCGGTTTGAGTGAGGAATGAAATCCGAGTTCCAAGTTCTCCAAACGTCCACCAAGTTTGAAGATCGAGAAGATCGGAATACATCCTAGAAGACCAGAACTGGTAGATTACCTTCGTCTACAATATGCAAGGTAGGATATACAAATAATATTCTATGTGAACTTGTTTGCATCTTGAATCATCGTATCCAATCCGCATCTGGGAATTGAATAATTTTCAAGTGACTACTCCAACACTAATGATGTGCCAGAGTTGGTCCATAGAAATTAAAAACCAATGATTGGCGGGCCGGTTTCAAGCTGGGCCTGCCAGTTCACTTAGAATGGGCATATCTACGTCCAAGTAGGAGATCAAAATAATTATCAATGTCCTTATATGTGGATTAATATGTTATTGGGCTTAACAAATATTAATTGTTGGACTATTAATATTAGTATGTAAAACCCAATGTGATATTATGATCATTTTAATTAGGTTAAGATATTATGTCTATATAAATAATAGAGAAGAAAAGGGCCGCCATAAAAGATTAAGCACCTACACACACATTACACGACCCTTTTAAGATTAAAAGGAAGACTCATTAATTCAATTCAAGGTTTCCTAACTTTATTCAATTGAATTTCATTCGGGATACTGAATAAAACGATTGAAAAAGTTATTAAGCATATAAGTTGGGGCATAAATCACGATTCGACCATAGGTATCATAATCATTCTATTTCCATTGCGATCAAAATGAAATTTAGCATAAATAATAAGGAGGAAAGATATAATTTCATGAATATATCAAGGATGATATCGAGGATGATAATGATATCAAGGATAATATGTTAATTTTGACACTAACTTGGAGCCAAAGTTAACTTGGAGTTTAAGTCATGGGTTTTGAGTTGCAAACTTTACCTTTATATAGTAGTGTTTTCTTATTGTATTTTTATCCCATCACAAAAAAATATAATAAAAAAACCCCAATTTGACATCGCCACTAGACGTAGTTGAAAGACGAACAAAGATGAACATATCTCGTATTATTTTTTCTCAATTTTTTGATTGTGTGCGTGTATTATTTCTCAACAACCAGTATCCGACCCCAGGTTTGAAGGCTATAATATGATGATGGGAGGAAAGATTTCAATCAAGACTTCAAATGGATCAGATTTTAGATTTGGGAAAATGAAGATTGAGGATTACCTTTATAATGAAGACCTATATCAGTACATGGATGAGAAATTCGAAAATATGTATAATGAGTGTGAGCTATATCAACCCATGAATGAGAAATTCAAAAAATGATGAGTGCAATACATTTATCGTGATATCTAGAAATGTGGTTTATCACACGACCGAGCCAAAATCAGTATATGAGTTGCTATCAATTTCAAACTAGATGTACTGGCCAGAAGCCATCAATTGGAAACAAAGTCCGTATGATGTAATTATTTAATCTGAAGATGTTAGAGGGAACACCGATGCAACAACATTTTCTGAGTTTAACATGATCACTACACAGTTGAGCCTAGTCAAACTTGCCTCTCGACCACAAGGTTAATTGTAACACCCCATGAATTCTTATAAGATATATACTTGATAAATATCATCATCATCATCATCATCATCATCATCATCATCATCATCATTATTATTATTATTATTATTATTATTATTATTATTATTTAGTTAGTTAGTCAGGTTATTAAATTAGAGTTATACTACATGTTTGCATATATATATATATATATATATATATATATATATATATATATATATATATATATAGGGGTGAGATCCTGTACAAAATAGGATTATCGTAAAAAAATAAAAAATGATGCATTTTATGCATATGATTATAATGCATGATGCACATAATTATAATGCACAATGCATTATAATGCATTATCTATACAATCATAATGCATTTTAGTAAAATCATAATGCACATGTTAATCTACACCGTAGATCACACGGATCAATGGTCCAGATCATTTTTCATTTCTTACAGAACATGTCTTTTGTATGTGATCTCTCCGCTATATATATATATATATATACACACATTAATTAATAGTTGTCAATGTTAATTAAACTGTTGTGATAAGTAGTCTTTATCCTTTAAAATTTTAATTAGAACAGAGGTTAGATACAAGTGAGAGTCATAGTTATTGAAACCTCTATATATTTAGTATAAATATAGGGCACGTCCTCTCTAAAAGGTGCGACGATTCACATTTATAAAACTGTCTTCTTTGTGTTACGGTATTCTCCATAACGGCGTTCTTCAAGGTTTATTCTAGTTCAAGGTTAAGGTGGGGAATTTATGCTTGTTGTTTCTTATTATCCATGTTTGTTCTTCTATGCTTTTAGTTCATATATGATCTACATTTATTATGTCATTGATATATGAATTCATGATATGCAAGCTCTCACGGTGATCAAGTCCGGATTCAGATATCCACACGGTTATAAAGTCGGATTCAGATATCCACACGGTTATAAAGTCTTCAGTTATGACAAGTGTATATGATATATATGACCTATTGGCATGATATACAATTATGGATAATTGCATAGTTTCTCACTGAGTATATTTCGATATGCTCAGCCCTTTTATTTGTTAATTGTTAGGTTCGAGGTCGAAGCGGTCGTGGATGGCATGAATGACTGGTGCAAGAGATTTAAGTCTAGAAGTTATTTATAATCGTAGTCTAAGTTCATAGCTTTAAGGAATTTGATTAATTATGCATGTGTTATATCTTCTGACGCTAGTTACTTAGCTTCTATTTGGTAGTTTAATTTTTTATAAATTTTTTTAAATATTATTTTAGATAGTAGTGTTCTTCCTTTATGGTGTAGAAATTATATCGGTAATTCTTTGTCAACGTTTCCTTTGATTTTCACTTCGATTAGATGTATAGATATTTTATTTTTATTTTTCTGCTGCCAATGAACGTAATTAGTTATTTTATATATTGTTCTTTCCTTTAATTGTTAGGTATTATTCAAGATATTTTATTAAAGAAATCACGAATTTACATTAATGCCCTAATTTTGTTATCTTCTCTACTAGAGAGTTGAGTTGGAAAGGTAATGGTTGTAAGCATGGTTGTAAGCGCTTCATACGTAAAATCGGACTTGTGTTTTTATGAGGTACAAGATCTAATGATCATCAAAGAGGTTTAATGGAAAGATTCTGGATCTACCTCACGGTATGCACTTAGCACAGATGAACGGGCAAGTTAAAGGGAAAGCAGAATCCAGGCAAATCAAAGTACAAAGGAGAGAGTTGATCCAAAAGGGGAAAAGGGATAAAGATTCGATGTGAGGAATCTGGTCATTACATAAGCCAATGTACAATGCCGAAGAAGAACAAAAATGGATCGAATGAGAAGAAGACAACCAACACAACCACATATGATATTGGAGTATCAATTGACTTGAGCATCAACAGTCCATTAGAGTCGTGGGTGTTAGATTGGAGTATCATTCCATTAGTGCAATGATACGGAGATAGTGAAGCACTATATATTTGTGAGAAGAACACCTTAGCGAAATTGAATGGCAGAAGACATGAACACGACATTGAAGGAGTGAGCAAGATGCATGAGACTAGACAGTGAGTTGCATAAGTTTCTTTGGGAAAATTCGGTAAGCACGGTTGCAGTTAAGATCAATAGAGGTACATAAGTTCCATTGGAAAACAAAATACTCATGGATAAATAAATAGAAAAAAGGCGAATCCATATTACCTTCAGTTTGTGTATGTGTGTGTGTTTTATACTTATGCTCATGTTACTTCTACTAAAATAAGTAAGTTGGGTGTTTAATTTGTTAAGTATACGTTCATTGAAAATGGATAAGATGAGTTCAGTTATAGACTATGGAATGAGAATAACTGAAAATCTATTCACAACAGAGATGATGTTGTTTCTATTGAACAAGTTATGTACAAGGACATATTGGAGATGTCGAACCCTTATAATATTTATTCTCAATAGGCAAGTTAGACATCTTAAACTCAAGTGGGAGCAAGGAGAGATCGTATGAAGAAAAAGTTATTGATGAAGAATCAATGACCCCGCCACAAGAGAATCTACCAACTACATAGTGATATGCACCTAATAGGTACTTGCTCTCCAACTGTTATTTGTTACATGCTGATGGTGTGAACCTGAGTATTGCATGGAGGTAAGATAGAGGCTGACACATGTAAGTGGAAATGTGCCATGTATGATGAGAAACAATTATTATTACGCAACAAAAGTTAGGATGTGCAACAAGGCTCTATACCGTAAGTGAGAAGTGAGTCTACTGAATTGTGCAGGATGCAGATGATAACAAAGGCTACAATGTTAGACCGATTGTGAAAGGATTTAAGCAACAAGTTATACTAATTAAACAGATGTCTTTAGTCATGTTGTGAAACTGATTGTCATTCGTATGGTATTAATTATGTTGCTGCAAAAAGGATGTTGTTATATCAAATGAAGACAACTTTCTTTTGAGATGAATTAAAGGAGGGCTTATACATGGCACAATCATAAGGATATGAATCAAAAGGTAGAAAAGAGCTTTTGTGTAAGATGAAGAAGAGCTTGTACGGGTTTAAACAAATAGCAAAACAATGGTACAACATCTTTGATGGTTTCAGCTTGAAATCAATTTTTTTAGTTACCAATGTGACCATTGTTGTTACTAAAAAATGTCCGAGAAAATTTATGTCTTCTTACTGATTATACGTTGGTCATATGATGATTGTAAGTGCAAGTACAAAACATATGGACAAGTTAAATGAGCAGTTGACAAAACGATTCTCCATAAAAGATCTCGAAGTGGCTATGTAGATTTTGGGTATATATTGCGCATCGAGCGAGATAAGAAATATTTTATCTTTCACTCAAATTCATTCAGATGGTCCTGGAAAGATCTTATATGCAAGATATTAATCATGTGTATATTCTTTTAGAAAGTCACTTCAAGTTGAGCAATAAATATTTGCTAAGAAGTAAGAAGGAGCATGCCCATATGCAGACTATCTCTTATGTTACTGCAATCGGTAGCATCATGATCCCTTAATTTGTCCCCCATATTAGTGTGGAGAGAGAAGTGACACATGTCTTAAGAAAAAATAGAGAAAAGTAGGGGAAATAGTGGAAAAGTGAGATGAAAATAGGTGATAGTGGAAAAAGTGGCATAAAATAAGTAAAAGTATTGTAAATAATGTAAAGTATAAAGGGTAAGAAAGTAAATTTCCTGAGGAATCTTTCCATTTTAGGAAATCACACTAAGTTGGGGGACGTCACAAGCAGGGTATAATCACACTAATATGGGGGATGAACAAAGTATATGTTATACAAGACATTGGGAGCAATGAGTCAGGTCAAGGGTGATCCGGTCAAACAATATTGGAAAACAATCAAGTGGTTTCTATGATACTTGAAAGGTACCATAGGAAAGATCATATGTTTTAGCAACAAGAGTGTTGTGTTGGTTGGTGTTATTGATACAAACTTGACATCAAATGATCTAGATGGAGGAGAAGTAACAATCGGGTAAGTTTTAACTTAGTGTGATAGATCTGTTTCTTATTGCTTTGTCCACAACCAAAATATATGGCCGTAACGGAGGCAAGTAAGGAATGGTATGGTTGCAGAGTTTTTTAGGTGAGTTTGGAAATAATAATAATAATAATAATAATAATAATAATAATAATAATAATAATAATAATAATAATAATAATAATAATAATAATAATAAAGAACTCGGGATTTCATTCTAGGTATAAGCATGTTGACATAAAATATTACAACATCTGTCACTTTTTAGAGAAGAAGATATTGAAACTTATGAAGATCCAAGAAAGTGAATAATCCAGTAGAATCTAAATTAGTATTCTTATAGAAGTTGAAGCTATGCACGTGCAAAACTTCAATTGGTCTTGAAACTTGAAGGTGATGTTAGATGATGCTATGCAGATAAGGGAGACAAAGCAAGAAGATATAGTTACTTAAAAAGTCGGTCTCCAATTGGGGTTTAATTTGGACACTAACTTGAAGGCAAAGTAAACTTGGAGCTCAAGTTATAAATTTTGAGTTGCAAAATTTACCTACATGTAGTATAGTTCTTATGTTAATATTTGATCCCTAAAAACAATAGTAAAACCCCCTGGCTTGGCTAGCTGCCCCAACACGTAATGTAAGACGAATTGGTTGAATAAATCTCGTGTTGTTTCTTCGTGATTTCTCGATTGCGTTATTTCTCAACATGACACATGTTTGGTGCTATAATTTGAGTATTTTGTTAGTTTTTGATGATTAGGTATTTTGTGAGTTTGTGGTTTGTGATGATCGGGAAGAGAGACAAAGAAACGAGAAGAAAACAAGCATTACGAAGAAAAATCAAAGATGAACAACAATCTAAGGTCAGCGATTGCGATCGCTGGGCCTTAGCGACAATAAAGCAACTTTTGCAGGCCAACGAGCTCTCGGCCACAAGAGCGCGCTGACCCGCCGGGTCAGCGAGCGTACAAAGCGACTGGACATGCAAATGTTGGTTGGGCGCTTTTTTAAAAGGAAACTTTCCTAATTTATGTTTTGGACATTTTTATATATAATATGTAAGCTTTAGCACGAAAATTCTCTCATTCATGCTTAATTTTTCAAGTACAGTACTCTAGTTTTTAGATTCATTATTGTTTTGGATCCAAGACATCAAGTTTTAATTCAAGATTGTCTTTCGCTATTTTCGTTAAAGTACTCGTTCTTCAATTTGCAAGTATATTTATTGTGCTCTACTCCCTCCGTCCTTAAATAAGTGTCCCGAGCCGCCAAAGTGCAATAACCAAGGAATTGTATAAATTTACTTTATTAACCCCTAATCATTACATTGAAAATTGAAAAAGTGAAAAAAGTGTAATGATAATAGGGGTAAAATTGGTAGTTTAGCCAAAATTTTACATTGAAATATGTGATAGGACACTTATTATGGGACAAAAATTTTGGCGGCTCGGGACACTTATTTAAGGACAGAGGGAGTATATCTTAATTTATTGCTTTAACTACTTGCTTTTATTTGTTTTAATTAATTGCTTAGATTCTTGTTTAATTTAGTAAGATTAATTTTGTCAAATCAATTTATTTATTTTTTAAAGTTATTAGGTAAGATTTCTTTTCAAGTTCTTAGATTTATTTTGGTCTACTTTTTTCCTTATTGCTTTCTTGATGATTTCATGCTTAGGTGGATCTATTGATGTCTTTTAATTTATTACTTGTTTTATGTTAGTTTAATTTTTTTCTTCTAAATTCTAGATTTATTTATTTGTTCTTAGTGTTTGAATTCATTTGTTTTTGTTGCATATTTACTTTCAAGTCTAGGATTTAATAACCAAAAATGCAAAATTCTTTACTTGCTTTGTTAGTTTAGGATTTTAATTATTTATTTTATTTACGTCCTGCAAAGCTTTCCTTGCAATTCGACATTGAATTTTAGCTTACTAATTATACGATAAGATCTCGTTCTGTTACTAGTATTTTTATTCAAACAATTCAAATCCATTTAACATCTCACATGCTAAACTAATACTAACAGAAGAATCAACAGTGTCATGACTCTCGGACAAGTAGTTAATTATGCACTTCATGATTCCGTTCTAATTAACAGAGAAGTACTCTATATACAGTTAAGGACGAAAGCCATCTATTCCTATTTTTCCAGTTTTATCTATGTGCATAAACGAGGAGCAATATTTTCGGATTTGATAAATAAAATAGACAAAGAACAACATCTCACCAATGATCAAAGAGCGAGAAAATAAGGTACGTACCTCTGATATTTCATCTGCAATGATGAAAATGGAATTTCTCTTATCCGCCGCTAGCTTTGTCCACTGATCCAGCGTCTTGTCGGATTTGATGAGAAAGAGCAAAGTTTTTGAAAACGAAATGGCACCACCTCGACAGTTGCGAACAATCTTCCGACCAACTCGTTCGAACCCCGGGGGGATCGGTTCGGTACCGAAAAACCAGGCACGTACGTACCCCCAGAAGACTTCATCCATGTACTTGCAACCTCTCTGATCAAAAGAGTAAGAATTATCGGCCGATTCAGCTACCTGTGTTACGCTGGTGGTGAGAAAGACTATACTGCCCTCAGCTTGATCTGGTAACCAATTTTCCAAATACTCCACCACCTCCACATTCCACACGTCCTCCAACATTATCATGTACCTGTCAACGGAGCGCAGTCTAGTGGTAAGACGCTCTGCTTCCAAACCAAGAGGTTGGGGGTTGGAGACATTAAGGGGGAAATGGGGAACCATTATAGATCCTTAAAAAAAAAAAAAAAACGACATTATCATGTACCTCTGATGCTCTAACACATCGTACAAGTACTGGCACACTAATTCATCTTCTCTCAATGCAAGTAGTTCATACTCCCATGCAGCTAGGTTGTCCACCTGTTCGAGAATGCTCGTCAGGACTTTCTTCAACCGGGGCTTTTTCCCAACATTCACCCACGCGCACCGGTCGAATCTCTTTTCTCCGTCGCTGCGTAGGTCTTCGTAAACGGCGGTGGCACTCGCTGTTATGCCAGAGCCCTTTTGACCGAATATCGAGAAGATACACAAGTCGTCCGGCCGCATTCCGTCAAGCAGATGCTCTTGGATCTGCTCGAATTTACTGGAATGCCCGACCATGTCCACGCCAAAGTCAGTATCTGTCGTCGAATTGATTGCATCGCCATCGGGTTCTGGTTTCGATAGTTCTTCGAGGTAGTCTTCTCCCATCTTCTTCGCTGTTTGGGCAAAGAAAATGATCTCTTCCCTTATATCTTCCACATCTGGCATGAGGGTTAAGGAAGCATCATTCTCCACTTGTGAACACAAGTGATTCAATTCATAGAATTCAAGAATGTCTTCTAATTTACGTGCAAGATCTCTTATTTGCCCCTCCAAACCATCGAGCCTTTCGCTGCTCCTGGCACGATCCTTCGATCTTTCGAGAGCTCGTTGCAAGGCTACCGTATCATCGGATGCAGATTTTAGGATCTCCCGAGTGGAGGAGACAGTAGAAGAATTTACAAGGCCGTTTATAGTGTGCTTGAGAGAAACCACTGCAGCATAAGCCGCCATCGTTTGATTTGATGCACTCGATCTAGCTTCTCCTTTTCTGTTTTCCTTCTTTATTATAACTAATGTTCTTCAATTTGAAACAAGAAGTAACAAAAACCAAAATCATTTAATATTACTGCAACAATAATTTGCCATTAGGGGAGGCACATGTTTCAGATCTATCATCGATATTGAATATATGGCAAATAGCCTAAAAGCCGTGATCGATAGCCAAAGTCATCGACGTTAATGGCTTACCTTTCAGGAATTAAAATATACTCCCTCTGTCTCACTCATAAAGCCATAATTTTTTTTGGCACGGGAATTAAAACGAGAGTGATAATGGTGGATAAAGTAGTGTGAATGAATTTTAGTGGGTTAAATTTTTGTTATTTAAGATAATATCCCATATGAGTGAGACGGACGAAAGTAGAACTTATCCCTTTATAAATGAGACGGAATGAGTATGATTTAGATCTACGATTGATTCCTCATAATTCTTTAGTCATAATTCTTTAGTAATGCCCAAAGACGTCTGTAAGAGTTTACCATGGGGGAACTAAAATATTTATTTTAAATCAGTCTTCATCATTGATTACGGAGTGTTTGGTTGTGGCCAATTTGTTAATTAAAACGTTAATTTGAACATCAAAACTTCGGGATATAAATTGTGATGTGATCTGGTTATATATTTATAACAGTATTCACATGATTCACTTTATTTTGTAAAATTACAAATAAAATTTGATCGAAAAAAAATATAATCATTTATATTAATCATTTTTAGCCCCTGTTAATTGTGGTCGTAAAAAAATAGGTGTGTGAGTGTAATACTTCGATAATAATATGTTGTATCCTGTCATAATTTGGCATAAATTAATAATTTTATAGTTTTTTTAAAGCAAATATAAAAGAAAATTATTAAAATAAGTCAAGTCGCTCCTTGTTTATCTTAATAAAAAGAAAAAATAGTCTCAAATATTTGTATAGCTATTTTTACTCCGTCACAGCAAAATTCAACTTGAATCACTTTATATTGCTAGTTTAAGTTAAATATGAAAAAATAAAGTATATTAAAATACGCAAAGTTGCTATATTAAAATAAGCTATGCATCTCATTATTTATTTTATTAAGAAAATAGAAGGTCATAAATGGTCTCAAATAGTTGAGGTTTTATTCCGTCATGACAAATTTCAACGTGTTCATTGTGAAAGAATTCTCAAGTTTGAACTTTCAAAACAAAACCCGAACCCAAATTAATTCGTGTTTTGTTCTTGATCGAGTTGTAAGTTGATGTTCATTGTTGAGGATTGTTTGTTTAGGTCTGACCGAGAACCCGCAATCTTGATCACTAGATTTATCAAGTACCCGTTGCAAACTTGTCGTGTTAGGCCCCTCAAGTGCCTAGAATCTTTGAGGACTTTGATTCTACGTTCGGATCTTAGTCAAGGTGAAGGAATTGAGCCATTACACACGAATGGACGTAGGGGGTGGTGTTCTCCATACCACTAGGGGTGAAAACAGATCGGATACAGACGGATAATGCTCATACCATATTGATACGATCCTTGACGACCGAATTGAAGACGCACGCGGAAGGAAGAAAATACAACGAACGAAACTGAAAAACAAGGATGGATATTCCAATATACCTATGATCTAATCCTATAAATGATATAAGTCAGTCCTACGACAGTCTATACCCCAAATAGTGATCGTCTTAGTTACACGGGAACGATGATTGACACACAACGAGGGATGATTGACTCGTTGATTTGCCGGATAATGAATTCGTCTTGGAATAATCAAGAAGAATTCGAATAACTATCAAGAGAGAATAAAAACTCACAATAATATTAATGATAAGATCATTAATTTTCGTCCACAAAGACCCCTATACAGGGGGAGGCAAATAAAACCATCTAAACCTAATCAAACTAGGAAATAATTGAACTAAAGTCAAAGGTATGGCCCAACCCATTAACAAACATGATAAAAACCCAAAAACAAGTCTTTTAAGACCCAAAAACGTGGGCTGAACAAAAACACACAAAAATAAAGATAAAGTCTTCAATCTTCAGCCCGAACGCACTTAATAAGATTCACAACTCGCGGGCTGTCCGATCCGCCTTCTCCAATGGGCTTCTTCCTCAATTCTTGAGCCCAAACTTCTTGAATCAAGCCTTGCAAGTCTTCCTTGAACTTCTTGGCTCGAATTCTCGTCACTGGCCCTTCGGGAACACAAACAGGATCTTGAATCAACGAACCTTGGACTCCATCACGTATCCTATACCATATTTTTTTCTCGAATCCGGAGTCGGATACGGAAAAGCCGAATTCGGATACGAATTCGTAATATTCGGTATACGAATACGGGACGAATCTGGGTCGGATTCGAATAATTATAATCAGATAGTAGATTCAGAGTTTACGAAGTAGGTGGGTCTCTACTCTTCTTCCATTTACGGCGGTGAAGAATAACTAAAAAAAAAAACGCGAAGAAAAAGAATTGAAGAAGAAAATGACAGCTAAATAACTTATGATTTTTTCTTAAGAGTTAGTGTTTTTTTAAATATATATTACAACCTCCATCTCATATAAGTAGTCTCATTTGTCATTTTGGTCCGTCTCATCTATTAGTCTCATTTCCTAAAATGGTAAAGAATACTTGGCTAAAATTAACACTCTCACTTCAGAATCAATTACAACCACACATTTCCTCATTTATTGGCTCTTGTGCCCATTCCAAATGGGACTACTTTTATGAGATGGAGGAAGTACTAATATTATAAAAGAAAATTTTATTTTTATTTTTTAAAAGTTAAATAATTACAATTTTTAATTTTTAAAATTTTTAAATTTTTAAAAAATTAAAAAATAATAAAATGAAATTAAAAAATAATATTAAAATATTCAGATATCCGGATTCGTTATCTGGATAATATACGATAAAATATGGTAAAACTCGGATACGGTCAAATACTATGTAATCCGAATCAGATCTGATATCTGAATTCAACTATCCGCATTCGACCGGATACTAATTTTTTATACCAAAGTCAATACCGACTTGATACGGCTCCGGATCGATCGGGAAATATCCGATCCGTTTTCATCCCTACATACCACTATAAACTATTTGTGCGCTTTACTACTTTATGCTGTTAATTCCTTATCCATATTTATAATACCAAAAAAAAAAAAAAAAAAAAAAAAAAAAAAAAAAAGTTGTTTTGTTTATAAATTTGACTGGTCTATTTTGCCCTTTTCATTAAAACATTAATATTATCATTATAAAATTACTTTTTTCGTCCTATTTCAATTGACATGTTTCATTTCGTCATGAGATTTTAATGGTATTGTTAAACGTGAAAAGTAAGGGGTCCACATTAAAAAGTAAGGGTTAATTCTATCCAGTTTTCAAAACAAGCCAATTGAAATGGCGCGTTCCGATTAAGAACGAAAGTCAAGTGAAGTGAGACGGAGGGAGTAATATTTGTACATATTCCCTCCGTTATGCCAGTTAACGCGTTTCTTTTGGGTGCAAAAATTAAGGAGGAAGTATTTAGTTGGAAATATGTGATTTTAATAAAGGAGTATTAAATATATGGTTGTAAATAAAAGAGAGAGTTGTTTATCAATACAAAATTTTAATAATTTTGAATACGGCTAGGAGAGATGATCCCATCGCATGTAGGCTAAATCTAATCCTTTATTTATTTTTATTTATTATAAATAAGAAATATTGATTGTAATATGTTCAAAACAATTCAGTTCAAAATAATTCAATTGTACATTTGTACACAATATGTACTTAAAAAAGGATAAGACATAATGAACTTGTTATGCTAAGAAATTAATCTGTATTTACTACATCGACAAAAAATTAATATAATCCTAGTAAATTATTAATAAATTCAAAATAAATTTATATTTTTGTAGATTTTATTTTTCCTTGTTATAAAGTAGGTAAACTATCAATAATATATCTAAACGCATTAAAGAAGTTAAAAATAAAAATAAAAAATATATTATTGTAGATTGTATAGAGTAAGTATACGAATAATACTCCCTCCGTCCCATATAATTGTCCACTTATCTAAAGTGGAAACATTACACTCTCACAACCAATATAATATAACATTCCATATCTCTTATGACATTGGTTATTGTGTCATTTTCCAAGGGGACAATTGCCATGGGACAGAGGGAGTAAATTAAAACGCATAGAATAAATTACAAAATTAAAAAACAAAGTAAAAAAAAAAAAGTTGATGGAATTATCGTTATTAAATTAATATGAAAAGTGTCACACCCTAACTTTTCTAAGGAAGAGATACGAGGGAGGCGTGACTAAGATGGGAGAAAAGAAGGGGGAAAGAATGTGGAAACTTATAGTAACTTAGAGCATCTCCAGCAGTTTCCCCTATTTTCCAGCAGCACTATCACTAAAATAGTGCAGAAACAGTAACTCATCTCCAACAGTTCGCACTAAAATACAGCAGAAAGGAATATTCCAAAATATCCTTTTTCATTCATTTTTTTAATAAAATGTGAACATGATTAAAAAAAATGACAATGATATAAATTTTAACTCATTTAATTAAGATAAAATAAGTAGATATGTAGTTTGTTTTGTACTTTAATTTGGCAATGTTATGTAATTTTACGTTTTTCTTATTAATGCATTTTTGTTTTTATATTTTGTTTCATTAATTTATACAATCATTTTGTATATATATTTGTATCACACGTAAATTATACATAGAGTTTAAAAAGAAGAGAAAAATTAGTTAAATTATTAACAAGTAACATACGATAAATTGTGAAAAGAACACAAAAAAATAATTAAAAAAATTTGATACACACAAAACAAATAAGCATATATCAAATTAAATTGTGAAAAAAAAATAAAATTATCAACAAAACAAACTAAATTGAAATATTACACCACAAATAAAAATCGCAAACAAAAACGAGCACAAAATGACTCCCACAAAATTATAGTGCAGTGAATAGTGTTACTCTATATTTAGGGGAACACTGTTCATTGCACTATAATTACGCTATTTTAGTGCGGACTGTTGGAGCAAAACTCTGCACTAAAATAGTGCTCAGCACTATTTTAGTGCTGCTGCTGGAGATGCTCTTAGATAAATACTTTGAATCTATACTTATATAAAAAGAGCCTTATTTTACAAAATGTAGATTGCCTATTATGTCCTTCTCATACACTTAAATTAAGGTTAATATAATAGAGTAACATAGTAGTAATATTTAAATAAGATTATTTACCATTTTCCTTATTTAATTAAGTCCTACCTTTTATAGGTAAATTGGTTAATACTCTATGAGATTTGATATAAAATAATTGTATTCCCGTATTTCTTCCTTAACTAAATAGATAGCTATAAATAATAAATCACAATAAGCTAACTTTTTTCAAATTGTTTGTTAACTAATTGAAATGTTAAAAGAGATATTCTAGCTCTAATTAAAATGATATGCGTGAATTGTATATCAACTTGAAAGGGACAGATGGAGTAGTATAATACAAATTTGTGATCGATGTCATTACAAATATTATGGATTTACGATAAATTACTCCCTTAAAATCAAACATAATATTTATAAACAATCACCATAATATTATTTTAATAATAATTTAGATGTGACTGCCTAAACCTTCTACAATTAAATAATCGATTACTTTTCCTTTTGGAAATCTTGGAGAATATAATCACAATAATGAAGAGAGATGTTAATTAACGAAAAGCTTGTGGCGTGCAATTTATAGTTAACACATTTCATGAGATCTTAATTTTTAGAAGGTTTACTTTTATTTTTTTTTTGTTAATTATTCTGCGCATAGAGAAAATGAATATGCTAAATAATGTTTGATGAATATATATTATATTTAATGATAATGTTTTAGTATATTCTTCAGGACAAACTTCTATGATAGTTCTATTTATGACTGCTAATAAACTAAGAAATCAAGAATAATAAAATCTTTAAATGTAAAAAGCATGCTTAGACGTTTTCTTTTTATTATTATTGTTAGGACATTTATTAAGGGAATTGTTTAGTATCAATCATGTTTTATAAACTCGTGTTAGGATAAAATAATGATTTTAAAGTATATGTAATTTGAGTGAGGGGCGTCATTAATTAAAAAAAGATGGTCGCTTAAGCATAATAGGATTTGGATTAATTACTTCCTTAATAATAATAATAATAATAATAATAATAATAATAATAATAATAATAATAATAATAATAATAATAATAATAATAATAATAATAATAATAATATTGTATATTACTCCCTCCGGTCTTTTACAGTTGAGTCGAAACTTTTCGACACGGGAATTAAGAAGAGTTGTTTAGTACTTTAAGTATGTTTGGTAATTGAGAAGAGAATGAGATTATGTTTATAATTGAGAAGAGTTGTTTTAATTAATATAAAAAATGTTTTTTATTAATTAATATTTTTTTTGTTTTTCAGTTTATTTTAAATTAATTTAAAATTTTCTGGATTTTTTTTATAAAATTATTGTTGATTTTTAAAATTAAAATAAAAAACTTTTCTGGATTTTTTTTTTTTATAAAATTAAAACTTTTCTGGATTTATTTTAAATTAATTTAAAATTTTCTGAAATTTTTTTTTATAAAATTATTGTTGATGTTTAAAATTAAAATAAAAAACTTTTCTGGATTTTTTTTTATATAAAATTAAAACTTTTCTGGATTTATTTTAAATTAATTTAAAATTTTTTGGATTTTTTTTTTTATAAAATTATTGTTGATGTTTAAAATTAAAATAAAAAACTTTTCTGGATTTTTTTTTTATAATATTAAAACTTTTCTGGATTTATTTTAAATTAATTTAAAATTTTTTGGATTTTTTTTTATAAAATTATTGTTGATGTTTAAAATTAAAATAAAAATCTTTTCTGGATTTTTTTATATAAAATTAAAACTTTTCTGAATTTATTTTAAATTAATTTAAATTTATTTCGAGGGAGACGGCAATGGCGATAATTGAAGAAATTGAGAAATTGAGGCGTAATTAGTATGTTAATTAAGTAAAATAAGGGGTACAATTAGTTGTGTGTTTAATACTTAATTTTTACCCAAAAAGGAAACGACTCAACTAGGAGAGACCGGCCCAATCGGGAAAGTGACTCAACTGTAAAAGACCGGAGGGAGTATGATTTTATTCCCTTATTTATTACTCCCTCTAACCCTTTCAAGTTGAGTCATTTCTTTTTGCGATTTCTGGCACGTTTTTCCACGCTTCTAGATGATGAGCTTTAAAATGGATTTTTGAAGAATTTCTTCTTTTACAGGATACTACAACACTTGTAGTATCACGTAAAAGATTTTTTTTAAATCCATTTTAAAATTCATCATCTAGAAGCCTAGACTAGCGTGTCGAAAATTGCATAAAGAAATGACTCAACTTGAAAGGGACAGGGGAAGTATAAATTTGCATGCTCAAGATCACAAGTGTTCCTGATTCACTTGACTTTGCCGAAATAATAATTATTAGAATCACTCCACTAATGGAAGAAACAACTACTTAACTCAACAAAATTAGTAACAACATCTATTCGATAAGAAGACCTAATAATATTCGAACAAGGCTTATCACATGTCAATAGATCTACACGGTACTGACTTAAATCTATCAAGTTGGATTATTGTTGTAATTATCGTTTGTGCTCAATCAATAAAAATTCTCAATTCTATACACCATCTGACACTTTCGAAAACAAGACATATTAAAGTGATAAGTACAACCTAGAGATCTAACTGCATAATAGACAGACTCAGCCAAATTATTCTTAACAAATATACTAAAATTGCTTAAAAGAGTATATTAGTATATGTATCCAGTTAAAAATGAAAATCACATTTGTAGATATAAATCACACTCCAAAGTAAATATTAAAATCACTATCTTTGCAACACATAACTTTATGATCTACGCTATGAATAGATAGAGTTCAACACTCAATGAAGGTTAAGAGTGTTCAAAGTCAAATAATTCAATGTGTTCAAATTCATCATATTCAATCTCTTGTATATTCCCGTTCCCAAACTATGCAAGGACACCAAATCTTCAGATTATTCTTCGATTGTTCTTATTTTTAGATATCAACTACATCATTCCAAGCTGAGATTCAAATTCATATCAAAAGTATATTTAAATATCATCCTACTCATGCCAAGAGATAGTCATTGTTGGAAATTAATTCAAAAACATAATCCTGAGTGAATGTTAGGATTGTGTTTAGTGTTGTGATGATTGTTGGAAGATTGTATATCTTTTTAGCATTAGAGTTGGAGATTCAGCTCTCAAACTTTCACCTTGTTGTAGAACTTACACTCTCAAATTGTGATAAGTCAAATCATTTTTCTTTGAAACTATAAAAAAAAGAATATTAGAGAGAAATGCACTTCACTTTTCTTTACGCCTTTTTAGTTTGATTAGCATAATGTCCAAAATAAGACATATATTCTTTAAGATTTTACTCTGAAGAAGTATATAGTTATATCGAGTAGTCCTCATAATAAAATAATGAAATCTCTATCTATTTAGAGAGCTAAAAACAGATTATGTAATGTAGAATAAATTTATAATAAATAGAGGGATCCAAGGTTTTTATATCATGTTTACTTAGTACCATAATAGTTCATATAATTGTTTAGGGAGTGGTATATTTATTTTATTTATCTGGTAAAAAATGGATAACGTAAAATATGAAATATCCAAATTTCTTTTGTCTACCTATTGAGAAATAGCATGAAATATTAGAGAGTTTTTTTTTTTTTTTTTTTTTTTTTTTTTTTTTTTTTTTAAAACATGGTATAAAAATATTGCTCTATTTCTATATGCAATACTTCTAATAGCATACGATGATATAGAGGTTGTCCACAATTTATATGCCTTGACCAAAAAAAAAACAAAAACAAAACAAAACAAAACAAAACAAAACATCAAAGTAAATCGGAATGGTAAATGAACTATAATTTTTTTGGAGTGTTTCTTATTTCTAGAGATCTACTCTATCATGCTAAACGTAGGCTTAAATCCATATTAAAGGCATATTCAACTATTATCCTACTCGTGCAAAGAGATTCATTTTGTTGGAAATTAATTCAAAACTCAAACTTGATTGCGCGTTAGGAAACCAATTAAATTAAAGTGTGTATTAAACAAAACAATAAAAAATAAGCTTGAAATGGTGGAAAAATCATTTTAATTATGAAATATGGTTACTATTTTATAAAATTGCTAAATAAACAAAGAGAAACTGATTCAATTTTTGTACAAAAGTTCATATAAATTGTTGCAGTTGATTATTATTATAATTTAAATTTAGAATAGAGATTATACGTGCAACGCACGTTATATTTACTAGTATTAATAAAAGGATCTTATTTTCAAAAAAATTGGGCAACATCTAAATTGTTTATAGGGGTTAACTAAATAAAAGTGGACATAAGATACCAACATATACTTTCATTTATACCATAAGGATCATTTAAGTTCAAGAGGCTCACTATAGCTACGAGATATAAATTCGTACGTACATATCAACAATTTTACCATTCTAAGTTTTCATCGTAAGATTATCACAATATTAAATCATAAAGTCTATGACACGAAACAAGAGTAACTAGCGGAAGCTATTACAAAAAGATAACTCTAGCCTCAGCTCCGCTCCGTCAGCACCATCACTTATCCTGGAAACATTTGGAAAATATTTGGGCTAAGTACTAATATACTTAGTGGGCTAACATTCGATATACATTCGTAAAAACATAAGATATAACTGTAGCACCCCAAAAATTTTTAACTACATTTATTTATTTTACTTTATTATGTGATTAAATTGTTGAGTCTCGTAAGTCGCGCTTATAGAAGATAATGCATGCATGCATTGATACATGATTTATTCATTTAATTGAGCATAGTTAGATTTTACTTAGTTTTAGTTATTATATCTATATTTTATTAGATAGGTGATTAGATTAGGCATAATTATAAGTTTTCGTATTTATTTCTACAAATTCTAGGCCTTAGCATTATTTTATTTAAATTCTCGTTTTCTTATGTTTCAAGAAAAGAAGAGATATTTTATTTATTTATTTTAGCCTTATCCCTTAAAACCCTTTTAATGATAACTTTCACTAGAGTCCTTGTTCATCTTTACCTCTCTACCAACTAGTATATATAGAGCCTCCATTCATCACACTATACACCAAAAATCGAAAGTCTTCAAGCAGTAATTTGTAAGTAATTATTTATATTCAGTTTTACGTCTTTTCTCTTCCTCTAGTTATCTCCTCTCTAGTTTTCTCCAAATTCCGTCTTTTGTTTTTCGTAAAGTAGCCATCCTCACTTCTTGAATACCTTCTATCGCATGAGTCTTTCATGGTTCGTATGCATTAAAACACATTGCATTACATGCATGCATGCAACTCTATTGCATACGCTATATATATATATATATTTAATATTTAGATAGATTTATATCATGCATATATATATTTTTTATAGAAAGCCATGTATTAAGTCAGCATGCATTGTTTCGTCCATGTTGGTAATTAGTCCTAAGTAAGTGTACGATTTTTTATCTTGAAAATAGATTTGTAATTAAAGTGGTTCTTCTTGAATTGCATTATTATGAGTTTTGCATGTACATACATTGCATTAGTTATTAATTAAAGGTTATATTTTAGGCGAGGTGCGCAGAGCTTAACAATTTAATTGCATAGTCAGGAAGTCGAGTCAAGAGAAGTCAGAAGGTTAAGGTGGGGAAAATAGTCATATTTCGCATTTATCTTTATTATACGTTTTGCTCAATTGATATGTGTGAGATGCAGTGATAGCTTACGAGCTATGAGAATAATTTGAGATCTGGTCTTCGGACTACATGATAATAATTTGTGAGCCTACGGGCTATCCCAAGTAAGCAGCTACGACAGTTTGGTCTTCGGACTTCAGTTTGGTCTTCGGACTTCAGTTATGGTCTTCGGACTTCAATTTCGACTTCGGTCGATGAGGCAGTAAGCAGTTTCGACTTCGGTCGATGAGACAATAATTTGTGATTCTTTTCCATGTATTCTTTTGTGGCGATTCTTATAATTTGGATAAATGCAACCCACTGAGTTAGTAGTACTCACCCCAAACTATTTATCTTTTCAGGAGTTAGATCGTACGATGAGGCGGCAGGGTGATTGATGGTGGTGTCAGTTTATCAGTTTATTCAGCTAGTTGTCGTTATTTAGTAGTTAAGACTTCCGCTTTATTGGTTTCGTAGTTTTTACCTGATTTTACAAAGACTTATATTTCTTAAATTTCTTTTAGTAAGCAATAAATGAGTTTTTCTTTCGTTTTCGTACCAATTGTTTATTTAGTAAAATTGGGGCGTTACAATAACTTAGAAGTTTTGTAAAAGAAATTCATCTAAGTATGCCAAAACATTATTATTTTCCTTTGCGCGCATTTGTCACACTCTACAGTTACTCTTACTATGATCCCGGACCTCTAGCCACTGTCGGATCCATTATCATTCATTTTTGGATTTCGGGTCAAAACCTAGAGAATCTCAGTCGAATATACTATAAGAGAGAGATCATCCAATCGATATACTATCGGAGTGTATAAACAGTTCAAAATTAGTGTTTTAAACTGAACTAAGAACCTCGACCGATTAATTTCAGAGCATTAAACATGTAGAGCGCACAAAAATATTTTATGGATAAACAATTTTCTCATTTTGTAAATATCAGAGCATAAAATAATTCAAAATATGTTTGATAAGTAAAGAGCATACCTTAAAGGATTAATTCCAAAGATAAAAGATAACCCCATTCAGAGTAATCACTTCATTTCCACAAAAGGTCCTACAAGATAAGGCCTACGCTTAATTGCTTCCTAAGACAAATCAAAGGATTAAGGGATGGCTAAGTTTTAGATTTTATGCCCGGTTTATCATTGTCTCTATTTATAGCATCAACAATACCATAACTCCACTTTAATTATTTAATTCATTTCATGCAGTCATATTCATATGATCAAATAATATATGTTCACTTAAAACATGCCAGAAGAATTTATCTTATCAAGAAATTATTCATTTCAATATATATATTAGCATATCCACTTAGCTTTTGTCTTAACTTAATCTAAAGAAACTGAAGTTCAATAAAAGTCTAGGATTTATAAATAGTTTCCAGATTATAAAAACTGGCTTAAGTATACAAGTTTATTCATGAATTATTCAAACATAACTTAGTTAATTAGTTAAAAATTAGTTGGATTAAGCAACCTACTGGCATTAATCTTAAGTCAAGCATAAAAATTATACTCTTCTTCATTGTCATATTTGCACATAAGGAAATAATTATTACTCAAAGTGTCGATACGATCATATATAATTTTCTGCCAATAAATCACATATAGTAGCACTCATTCATATGATTTGTTCATACTAATAAGTAAACTTTATCAAAGATTGTATAGTTACTAACTTAATAAGAACTAGATATGTATCTTTTGTTAACCTACAACTTATGGAAGTCTCCAACATGCATATACATATAGGGGTGGACCGGTACGGGATACCGTGTTTTTTATCCGATATTGATATTGATATTGATATTGATCGGTATCACATTTTCGATACAGTCGGTATTGATGAAAATGGATACCGATGTCGTGCCGATACCGCGGTATTACCGTGGTATCGATAATACCGCGGTACCGATCAAAAATATCGAATTTTCTAGTAAATAATTAAAAAATAATAATAAAATGCAAAACTAAAAACCCCTAACACAAAATAAAGAACTAAAAGGCACAAACAAACAACATAATCCATCAAAATAAAATTACTACACTATGTCGAGCATCATTTCGAATTTCATAGAGTCATAATTCATTAATTCTCAATATGTCGAGAATCGAGATTAGCGTAGTCATGCCAAATCTTTGAGAACACTTATTTAGAAACAATTATCACGTTTGTTCATGTATACTTTGTTAGAACTTAGGAATAAAGAATTTATTCTTAAGATATTTACCAAATTATACTAAGAGGCAAAAAAGAAAATACCCATTTTGACTTTGCAAAATCAATTTTAGGTATGGAATATAGTTTACAATAAAAATACCCATATTTTGGTATGGTGGACAATAATACCCTTACTTTTAGTACATGGTCACTTCCTCCTCCCCTTTCTTCTCCCTACACGTGTTTCCTCATTCATTTTTCTTTTTATTTTTATTTTTATTTTTATTTTTTTTCTTTTTTCTTTTTTTGTTTTATTTATTTATTTATTATTAAATTATTTATTTATAATTTTTTTTTCGTTTTTTTTCCAGAAAATTTCAGTTTTTTTTTTTTTTTTTTTTTTTTTTTTTTTTTTGTATATTTCGATAAGTACAAGTACACAGTAAATTTAGGTTTTTTTAGTACTGTGTACCGGTACATGGTAAACCAAATAATACTTCTTATAGTACACAGTAAATTTAGGTTTTTTTGGTACTGTGTACCGGTACATGGTAAACCAAATACATCTTATAGTACTGTTTACTGGAAGTAGTAAACGAATAATATCAGATTGTACCTATATTACGAAGTACGTTCATGTTGTTTTAGTACTGTTTACCAGTAAGTGGTAAACGAATAATATCAAATTGTACCTATATTATGCAAAATTTACACACAATCTCCCCATAATCAAACTTCACGAATGCCCCCAGAAACGTATATGCAAAAACAAAGAAGTAAACAATAAGACCACAAGCCTCAAACAGCACCGCAATGCATAAGAATGTGCTCAGCTATGCCATCCAAGTCAAGCATGACATACTCCTCTTCCTCTTCATCTCCTTCTTCCATCTCTTCTTGCCCATTCTTTTCTAGTTCTGCCATTTCTTGAGATGATACCTTCTTTAGTACAGTATGTTCCTGCAATAAAAACCGAGTGAAGTTCACAACATAGACGAATCGAAACATAATCTTCATGAAGCTCTAGTAAAAACCACTAGTTCTAGTAAACCTCTTTAAACTAATGCTGAAACCAAAACTTAACACTATCTGCACCATAATCAATATGAACTCAACATCTTAAACTAACGTTCATGGCATTGATACAACTGGATTATACAAAAAGAGGGAGAAAAAGGGGATGCGGAGTGTAAGATTCATTTGTATTTTTCCTTCTGCAAAGCAAACTATAATGTAATTTTATTTGTTGACAACTTACAAGTAATACAGA
This sequence comes from Thymus mandschuricus, assembly GCA_029379335.1. Taxonomy (NCBI): domain Eukaryota; kingdom Viridiplantae; phylum Streptophyta; class Magnoliopsida; order Lamiales; family Lamiaceae; genus Thymus; species Thymus mandschuricus. The sequence goes on from CM057071.1 coordinate 13,871,752, forward strand.
TACAGGCTTCCTCTAACTCTAATTAGTAGGCTATATCTCCCGGCATTACTCATTATTCAACGAGGAGGTGAAAATACAGATGCAGGCCTCCTCTAACTCTAATTACTCGAAGGAAACCTAACGAAAGAAGTTGAATTGCGCAGTAAAAGCATCAATTCATCATAAGAAATAAGTAATTTCCATTGTTCCTTGGGAGTAAATACAACATAGATGAATTAGTAAATCGATTTGGGGAAGAGAGTTACCACGATGGGAATAGAGGTCCAACATCTTGTAGGTGTAGATGTGATCACTAAGTGATGCACGAGGATCATGGGATCCAACGCCAAAGAAATATCTTTAGAATTATGGCTTGTGCTCTTAAGTGATATTAGACCCAACGCCAAATCGGATATAGGCCAACCATGAGGCAATTTTATGGAAGCATCAACCCCACCTACCACATGAGCTACTATTGTGTCTTCTCTGTCTAGGTACCCAAAGGAGTGTCTGAAAAAACACGGTGTAATAACTTGAAGAGATTATGATATGATATGGAAATCAAAAATAAACATGTTAAGCAAACCAACAGAAAAGCAAGGAATGGAGATCTGAAGGAAATAACAGCATAATGCTGAAATATAAATATTAACATTGTCCAAATTCAGCAAGATTAGTACTACTGCAACGCACAGCAAAATTCATCTAAGAAACACCGAAACACGTTTTATACTTTTTCAATTGCTTAACTAGAGAAATCAAACCCCCAAAACAAAACTGGCTTCGGAAATTAAGCATGATGTCACGGAATCGAAATCCAGAGTTTTCTAAACAAACATCTAAATATTTGAAGGTGGAGAAATGATGAAACTATATTTAGTTTTGGACCGTGATTCTACCTGAACTCGATGAACAATATGCACTAACTTATAGAAAAGCTAGTGGATTTCACATTCAACAATGATGAGCTTAAATTTCAGCAACCAGAAACTTCAAACTTCAGTTATATACTTCAATTGCAGTAGAAAAGGCAAAATGAACACACAAGCTCAGAAATATAAAATATTGGCAATTACTTACAGGAGCCAGCGGCGGAGGGGAAGAGATACAGCGTCGCCGTCGCCGGAAGGGAAAAATAGCGTCGTCGTCGATCAACCGGTTGGATTTGGCTGAAACTTTCAGCGAACCTTCCCAGATGCTGAGCGAGGTCCCCTGTGAAGTTTGGTTGCAATCGGCCGGCCGGATTCGCCGGAAATCGCAGAGCGGCGCCGAAACCCTAATTTGGGTCCGCCGGCGGATGGCTTCACAACCACCACCAACGTGTGCGCCTTGATGAGAGGATTACGAATCTGTGATTTTGATGGTAAGATTGGCCGCCGTCGTCGGTGAGAGAGAGGAAGAGAGTGTGAGAGAAAAGGAGGGAGAGAAGAGGAGAAGAACCCTCGTTTTTTTGCAGAGACTAAAAATAAAGCCGAGAGAAGATTTTAGTACAGCCAATAATAAAAATCGCAGATAGGGGTATTTTTGTCACCCAAACCAAAAATTGGGTGTTTTTATTGTAAACTATATTCCATACCTAATATTGTTTTGACAAAGTCAAAAGGGGTAAAAACATATATTATCTCTTATACTAACTCATTTTTAATTTTTAAATTTATAATCATTAGCATTAAGCGTGACCGTAAATCATTTCGAATTTCATAGAGTCATAGACTCATAGTTCATTAATTCTCAATGTGTCGAGAATTGAGATTAACGTAGTTATGCCAAATCTTTGAGAACACTTATTTAGAAACAATTATATATCATGTTTGTTTGTATATGCTTTGTTAGAAAATAAAGAGTTTATTCTTAAGATATTTACCAAATTGTACTAAATTATTTATATTTTTTAATCTTACAAACATTAGCATTAATCATAATTGGAAATCATTAGTTTTACAAATATATTAAGATTAAGGTTGTATCTAAAATTGAATAGTTCATTAGTTTTACAAATCTTAATTTCATAGTCAATAGTTCATTAGTTTTCAATGTATCGAATTTGACTTAGTTATACAAATTTATAAAGGTTGTATCAAAAATTCAAATTTATTCAAATATAAGAAATGTTACAAATAAAAATATATAAAATATCGGCAAAATGTCAATATCTACGGTATTATTGCGGTATCGGTATTATATCGGTACCGGTATTATGCGGTATTTGCGGTATTGTGCGGTATCGGTATTTTCGGGTAATACCGCGGTATTTCACCTTTTGATACCGGTGCCGTATTGAACTTATTCGGTACAGCATAAATATCGTACCGTAAATGCTGTATATTGCAAATTTCGATATTTCCGGTATTTTTCCGCACTATATCGCCGGTATTTCAGTATTTTTGTCCAGCCCTAACATAATCATCATTTATGTATTAACTTTTGACATGAAATGGATTAATTCAATTCGGATTATTAAATTATTGTTTGCTAGTACAAGTCAAACCATTTTCTTTTAGGGGCACACTCCTGTGAGGCCGGCCTCACCGTGAGGCCGGATTAAGATTGACACTTTTGTTTATAAAGATTGACACTTTGAAACATTGGCACTTTTGTTTACAAAGATTGACACTTTTGAAACATTGGCACTTTTATTCATAATAATTGGCACTTTTACGAAAAATACGTTAATAATGTGCCAATTATTATGAATAAAAGTGTCAATGTTTCAAAAGTGCCAATCTTTGTAAACAAAAGTGCCAATGTTTCAAAGTGTCAATCTTTATAAACAAAAGTGTCAATCTTAATCCGGCAGCACCATGCGGCCGGCCACACACAAGTCTTTGTCTTTCTTTTATTCTAATACCATTATTAACTTACAAAATTTAATCGTACAGTATGTGCACTAGTGTAGCTTTACGCAGTTGTGAATTCTTATTTCCTTATATTCTAAATTCATTTTAGAGGAAATAGGGTATTCTACCCCTTTTAGAATAGAGAAACCAATAGTTGGTTTGAGAATAAAATTACACCAATTTTTACCCCTTTTTTGGTTTGGAGGACAAAAATACCCTTACCTTTATAGGTAAGGGATTTTGTCTTATCCTCCATATTTCTCCAACAATACGTCTTCTCCTCCATCTTCCTCCAACTCTCTCTCTTCCAACAATACGTCTTCTCCTCCATATTTCTCCACCCACTCCCTTCTACTTTCAAATATCTGTCAACTATCCCTTCTTCTTTCAAAATCTGAGAGGAAACTCCCATCAACGGCGGCGACATCAACGGCGACAAACGGCGGCGACATTAACGGCGGCGACGTATTTTCACAGTATCTTCACCCATTTCTATCTCTTTTCAACCATGGCAACCCACTTTAGTCTCCAATGATCTTCACTTTCTTCTCCACCTTCACGCAAATATTTTATCCCTATCCCATCTAGCGGTATGACGTTTGATGAACTATTGGGTAGGCTTGAAGTATGTTTGAAGAAGGATCGGCTCACAGATGTGTTTGATATAGAAGCTCTGGTCCAGCCTTCACCACCACCGACTCTCTATTTCTCTCTCTAGCTCTCCTTTTCTTTTGACTAAGTTTTTTTTCATTATTTTTTATTTAATAATTTCACCTCTGCAGGTGTGTTTCTAATAAGGAAAAGGGCAACTTCAAATTATTTGTTCGTACCACAATTGTTAGTATGAATTTAACATAAATATTGATGGTGTAATTGTGTATACTTTTTTATTTTCTGTGCATTTGATTGTAGGGAATTCTAAAATTGTAATTGAATTTTCAGCACGAATTTTACAGTTCGTACTAGATTTGATTTTTGTCTTGTGCAATTGAATTCGAAATGGATTAATGAATGTCTTACTTGATTATTTGGTACGATTTTAACATTTTCGTACTTTTTAATTTTGAATACGGTGATTAAGTGTGAAAAAAAAGAAGTTCCTCACAGAAATAATTGCAGGGAATTCTAAAATTGTAATTGAATTTTCGGCACGAATTTTACAGTTCGTACCAGATTTGATTTTTGTCTTGTGCATTTGAATTCGAAATGGATTAATGAATGTCTTACTTGATTATTTGGTACGATTTTAACATTTTCGTACTTTTTTATTTTGAATACGGTGATTAAGTGTGAAAAAAAAAGAAGAAGTTCCTCACACAAATAATTGTAGAGAATTCTAAAATTGTAATTGAATTTTCGGCACGAATTTTACAGTTCGTACCAGATTTGATTTTTGTCTTGTGCATTTGAATTCGAAATGGATTAATGAATGTCTTACTTGATTATTTGGTACGATTTTAACATTTTCGTATTTTTTTATTTTGAATACGGTGATTAAGTGTGAAAAAAAAAAAAAAGAAGTTCCTCACACAAATAATTGTAGAGAATTCTAAAATTGTAATTGAATTTTCGGCACGAATTTTACAGTTCGTACCAGATTTGATTTTTGTCTTGTGCATTTGAATTCGAAATGGATTAATGAATGTCTTACTTGATTATTTGGTACGATTTTAACATTTTCGTACTTTTTTATTTTGAATACGGTGATTAAGTGTGAAAAAAGAAGAAGTTCCTCACACAAATAATTGTATGACTCATAAGAGGATGTCATCATATAGTTAATTTGTGAAAGAGTTGTAAATTGTTTCAATAATATTAGCTTTTTGTCTTACTTCGATTTTTTGTATAAATTTCACATTTCGTACTTATTTCATAGGTAATTTACACAAATTATTTGTATTCGTACTGATAACTTAATACTTTCTTATGTAATTAGTAATATAGGTAATCTATATGAATTGATTCATACTCGTACCAATATCATAAGTAAGCTTTACGAATAGACTAATATTCGTACTGCTAAATCACGGTAAGAATAATAAAAATTTAAAAGTTCGTATTAATATCAAGTGAATTTATTATGCTGATGCACGGGATATATTTTGCATGATGCACAATGTTTTTATCAAATTTGACATTCGTAAAAAATTGGAAAGGAAAAATATCGGTACTCGATAATCTATAATTGGTATTCGATAAGATTGGTAATCTATAATTTTGTGAGGGAGGCGAGCCAAGTCGAGTCTTTTGTAAGTCCATGTTGCCTGCTCAAAGTTAAAACCAAACACATCATTAAGTTGAGAACATAGTATATTTTTTCACAGATCGTACTAACACACAGAGAACATAGTACATATTTTCACAAAGCGTACTAACACACTTAGAACATAGTACATATTTTCACAAATCGTACTAACACACTTAGAACATAGTACATTTTTTCACAAAAATCATTTTGTGAAACGCAACATTTCAATTTGCTATCAAATCTGCACTAAAATTTTTAAGAAAATGGGGTATGAACCTAGTTTTGTATTTGAAAAGAGGGTATAAACACAAGAAATCTCTACATCTTTTATTAGTATGATTTAACACAAATGTTACAATAGGAACTGTTAAGATCTACACAAATCGAACTAACACACATAGAAAATAGTACATATTTTCACAAATCGTACTAACACACTTAGAACATAGTATATTTTTTCACAAATCGTACTAACACACTTAGAACATAGTACATTTTTTCACAAAAATCAATTTGTTAAACGCAACATTTCAATTTGCTATCAAATCTGCACTAAAATTTTTAAGAAAATGGGGTATGAACCTAGTTTGTATTTGAAAAGAGGGTATAAACACAAGAAATCTCTACATCTTTCATTAGTATGATTTAACACAAATATTACTAATAGGAACTGTTAAGATCTACACAAATCGAACTAACACACAGAGAACATAGTACATATTTTCACAAATCGTACTAACACACTTAGAACATAGTACATTTTTTCACAAATCGTACTAACACACTTAGAACATAGTACATTGTTTCAAAGATCGTACTAACACACTTAGAACATAATACATTTTTTTACAAATCGTACTAACACACTTAGAATATAGTACATATTTTCACAAATCGTACTAATTGTTAAACCTTAAAAACAAGCCCTCAGCCCTAATAATACCCAGAACTTTGCTCATACAAAACCAGAATTTTCCCAATACACTGAGAACCTAGTTTTGTATCTGAAAAAAAGGGTACAAACCCAAAATACACATGCAATCAACGATAAACACTTATCTCAACATCTTTCATTAGTATGATTTAACACGAATATTACTAATAGGAACTGTTAAAAGCTATACAAATTGTACTAACACACTTAGAACATAGTACATATTTTCACAAATCGTACTAACACATGAGAACATAGTACATATTTTCCTAAATCGTACTAAAACACTTAGAACATAGTACGTATTTTTCACAAATCGTACTACACACTGAAAATATAGTACATATTTTCACAACTAGTACCAATTGTCAAACCCTAAAAACAAACCCTCAAAATACCCAGAACTTTGCTCATACAAAACCCAGAATTTTGCAGTTAACTATAAATACAAGAAATCAAATAGTTTTCAAAACTAGGGTTTATATTTTGGAGAAAGGATAAACATTCGTACTTGAGTAACGTCGAATTATTTGGAGAAAGGGTAAGACGGAGAAATGCCGTACCTGTATACCGGAGAAAGGATCAGGCGGCGCTTCGTCTTCTTCACTCACGCCATTGTCTTCTTCACTCAAATTCTCCGGATTTTCAGGCTCTTGGATTTCATGCTCGCGGCTCGTCGACGCCTTGGTTCTTTGTCGTTTCGTTTTTCGCGGGGCCATTCTTGTTCGGCGGCTACACACGGTGGTCCTCACGGTGGGGAAAAGGTTGGAATCGGTGGGGAAAAGGTTGGAATCGGTGGTGGTGGGTCGGAAGTTTTTGTGTGAAACTGCGAAATGGGAGTCGGAAGTTTGAGAGAGAAATTGAAACGGTGGGGAGGGAGAGTTGGTGAGGGAGAGTGAACTGAAGAGACGTTGAGTAATGAATTGGTTTTCATATTACCGAGGTTTGCAATGATGGAGAGGAAAAGGCGCCTCTTTTCTGCAGGGGTATTTTGGTACTCAATTTGAAAATAGGGGTAAGATTTGGTTTTTTTTATTCCCAAACCAACTATTGGTTTTGTTATCACTAAGAGGGCAATATATTTTTTGCCTCTTCATTTTAATATGCAAACATTCTTTCCAAAACCAATCAATGTAATATTTTATAAAAGCTTTTAGTTACAAAACGAAGAGCAAAATGGACTAAATGAACACAAATTCATAACAACACAAAAGCCCAACTTAGTTCAAAAAGCAAAATGGACTAAATGAACACAAATTCATAACAACACAAAAGCTTAACTTAGTTCAATGAAGCATGTAATAGAGACAGACATTTAATATTGCATTTACAGGAAACAAGAGCGCAGATGATCAGGGTCCATCTTAGTTTTCGTTGAAATGGATGGCACCCAACTTCCAGACTAGGAAGGTAGTAGCAAACAGATTGTACTAATGAACACGAAAGATAGTATGACCGTAAAAATTTAATATTGCATTTACAGGAAACGAGAGAGCAGATGATCAGGGTCCATCTTAGTTTTCGTTGAAATGGATGGCGCCCAACTTCCAGACTAGGAACGTGGTAGCAAACATGATCGTACTAATCAACACAAAAGATAGTATGACGTAAAAAACATCCATGCCACTCGTAAGTTCAATAGTCCAGCCCTCCTTTGGCATCCCCCTTTTGCTGTCATCTAACATATTACTAGGCGCTTGAGGAAGCCCAGGCCTCTTCTTCCCCTTATCGGACTGTTGTAGAGCATCGAGTAGCCTGCTTCCAAGAACCGGTTTCGGTGGCTTCGACTCTGTGTATCTGTTCAGTACTCTAGCTGCCCTAAGTCTCTCTCTTGCTGTTAACGATGCTCTTTTCACGTTGGAGCTCGACTTCTGGTTCCCATTCGATTCTTCAATTTTGCTACTTTTTGCAGAATTTACATCAGGGAGATTATCTGAAGAGTTGTCAACGGATTTAGAGTCTTTATCGCTTATTTCGGTGGTGATATTATCACCTCCAGCAGCTAGATGGTAGAATTTTGATCTTTTCCCTCCTGTAGATTGTCTTAATCCGATCTGTCCAGATAGAGAAGGCATCTTCAGAGATGAAACCCCACCATTATGCCTTCGACCCTGCGGATACTTAGTCTGCAACATGCAAATACCAAAAGAACTCATCAGATGCTACAGAGTTTTTACAGTCCAGTTAAATGAATTAGTGTTTCATCAAATTTGTGCTCCAAAGATACCGTCCTGTTTCTTTTTTTGACAATATTTTTGTACTATCTTCGTCTCATAATTTTGGACACAAGAATTAAGAGAAATACGTAATCTTTTCTCAGATATGTATAATATAATACTCATACTATAAGCAGTTGAGAAAAGATTACGCATTCTCTTAATTCTTGTTTCCAAAATCATGGGACGAAGGTAGTAAAAAAAATATTGTCAAAACAAGACTGTTATCTTTGGAAAGTATAATCCAAAATAATAAACCAAAATATTTGTTGGACAGTTGATGTGTTGTTATAAACCAGTACCCAGGCCATCACAAATCGCACAAAAATCTGCATCAATACTGCAATATGAAAAATTCCGAAGGTTAAGAGAGAGCAAAAACTTACCATAACAACAGCAAAAACTTCATCACGCTTGGGCTCCTCCGTCTCGACAGCTACCTCAGTTTCCGGTACCGAGCTCTCGATTTCAGGCTCAATCACGGAAAACGGAGCCTCCGTCTCCGTCGATTTAACGGTGAAGGACAACGCCGGGTGTTTGCGGGCGGTGAGAGTCAGAGACGAGAGAGAGTGGGAGAGGAAAGGAAAATTAGTTCTAGAGAGAGAAAGGGCGGGCGATGCTTGGTTATAGGAAAGTTTAGGAGTGGGAGAGCCAGAGACAGCAGCAGCTGCCATTGTAGTTGCGAATTGAGCTTGAGTTCCTGGGAAATTTCTTTTGATTGCTTTGGAAGATGAGAGTGGTCTTCCATTATCCTATCCGTTGCTTTACTGGAATGACACTTTTGCCCTCCAATACATGGGTCATGGGCCGTAATTTGGAAAACCAACGGATATGGGCCGAGTTGCTGGATTCGTTGTACTCACTTTGTTACTCTCCACCTCATTTCATTCGATCTATTTTTTTTTTTTTTTTAATATATGGATCTCGAAGTTACTTTTTGCTAATATACCGATCCATTAACAAGAAATTTAAAATTGTAAAATTCAGTAGTTTGTGTAGGGTTTCATGTATGGAGTTGAAGAAATGAAGCAGAAAACAATGGATTCATTCAACAAAACTCAAGTTTCACTGTTACATATATCAATTACTAATTATATCTAGCTAGGAAGAAGAAAACTTGAATGGAAAAAAAGGATAGGGCTTGATCTACACCGTCCACGTCAGATGTGATCCTACGGCTATGATATAAAGAACTTAACTAATGAACTAACTATTTGATAGAGTGACACGTGGATAAACCATCCACGTCACTAAATGCGTTCCATCTCTAGGGTTCGAATCCCAACAACCACAAACTATGCAACTGCATGCATAATACCACCTTCTTCCTCACGCCCTTCATCACTACCAATGCTGGTAACTTGAACCTTCAGTCCATCAAAGCCTTGTGTAAATAGGCAACATACATCAAAGCCCTACGTAAATAGGCAACATCCATCAAGCCCTATATAAATAGGCAACATCTATCACACCCTATTTAATAGGCAATATTTATTCAAGTCCTATTTAATAGGAACCCGGAACTAATGTTCTGAAATTTCAAAAATCTGCAGAACCATACAAAGATGCCTGCTAAATCAGATGTTGTTCCAAAGGAAGGCTCACAAGCTCCTGGAAATACGGAAAATTCCCCGCTCGTGAATGAAGGGAGAAACACTTTGTTAACAGAAGCTAGCGTTAATGCCGAAGCTCATTTCTCTCCCGCAATGTGTTGCAAATGAAAACCCTCATAGAAGGTGTAATTGACGGAGCTGTGGATAAAAAGCTCAATGCCTTAGGAGTGAATCCCAAAGGAACAGATGCCCAAAATGACGTCCACGAAGGAGGGGGAAGTAAAAGCACACCTGGCACATATAAACAGAAGCATACTCTTAAAAACTCAAGCTTGGCCCAGGAGCTGGCCACCAAATTACCTCTAATGACCACGGTGCAAGAGGAAGGCTTCCTCACCGATTGGGAATCCCCAGAGGAGGAAAATCCCGAAGAATTCAGAAATGAACCCAAAGAGGGCACCATGGATGCCTGGGTTAAGCAATTCGCTCAGCAACAGGAGCAGATGAAGCTTCTGACAAAGGAGTTGGAAAAGCTGAAGAAGAGTTAGTAGATCCCTGAAAAAGTCCCAGAGGAGGCAGAAGTGAATGTGGGAGAAATTAAGATCCCAGATGAGGATGAAAAAGGGGAGCATTCCATAACTCAAAGGGACAAAGGACGCAAATCCGAGCTCTCTCATACTTATATCGATGAAAACAACCCTTTTTCGGCAAATATTCAAACAGATCCCATCCCAAAGATCTTCAAGACAATCTCCTGTGAATATCAGGGGAAGGTGAATCTGAGGAGCACCTGATGAAGTTTGAAAGCTTATGCCTTCTACTCCAATACTCCGAAGGTGTTAAGTGCAGGGTGTTCCTCACTACTCTATCAGACCAGCTCAGCACTGGTTTAAACAGCTGCCAAAATTCTCAGTTCATTCCTTCCAGGATCTGAGAGAGATGTTTTTGCAACAGTTCGTTAGCGCTAAAAGGACAACCAGAAATTCCCTGCATCTGACATCGATCAAGCAGGGTCCCAACGAGAGTTTGAGGGACTACATGACCCGCTTCAACGAAGCCGTGTTGGAAATACCTGGAGTAGAGCCCAAACTAAAGGTGCATGCCTGTGTAGATGGCTTAAGGCCGGGACAATTCTTTGCATCCTTAATCAAGAAAGAGGTCACCTCCGAGGAAGTATTAACAACGGTGCAAAAGTATATTCATATGGAAGAAGCCATGAGCAATAAGAGGGCTGTTTCACCAAAAAGTGTTCGCAATAGAACGAAATCTATCCTAGCACTTAGTAAGTAAAAACCCAATGTCGAATCTCAAGGAAAACTTTGCAGGGCAAATAATCGTGTAGCAAACAACCTAATCTAGCCTAAAACTAAGAAAGCAAGTAAAAATAATTTGGTTTGGTTTTGTTTTAAATCCTAGGCAATAAAATAAAAGCAATTAAATCAAAGCAAGTAAATAATCTAATCTAGAAAGCAAAGAATAAATCTAAACTAATTAATCTAAGGAATTAAACTAGAAGAAAGCAATTAAACTACCTAGGCATGGAATTGAAAAGAAAGCAATAAAGAAAGCAACAAAGAAAACGAATCTAGACATAATTATTAAATCTGAAAATTAAGCAAATAAATCTAACTACGAAAACTTGAAAGCGAAGGAATTGAAAACTAAGAAAAACGAATCTAATCTAAGAACTTGAGAACGAATCTAATCTAAATTAAACTAAGCAATTAAGAACTAAATCTAAGGAACTAGGAAGCAATTAAATCAAATAAAAGAAAGCAATAAAGAACTTACGAGATTAAACGAAGAACGAAGAACTAAGTAAAAACTTGAATTAATTGAAGAACGAAGTAGCGATCCGGATCGAACAAAGGAAAAACTAAACTAAAGTATTTGAATGCTAAACTAGAGCTAAAACTAATGTAAAAGTTCATAAAAGATGATACCAATTCGTCCCAAGGTACTAGTATATATATTAGGAAGAAAAACCTAATTAAATAAGGAAACAACAGCTGGACGCGGACATCTGGCCGGTCGTCCAGATTTGTGAAGGACTTGGCCGATCGGCCAAATCAAGCGCTGGACGATTGCGCGCGACTCTCTTGTTTCGGCCGTATCTTCCTCATCCGAACTCCAAATTGACCTCCGTTTTCGCCTATGTGCTCCTATCGAACCCCTCTTCGATATAATGCTTTCATTACATCCAAAATGAATCTTCAATAAAATCATGAGAGGTTAGAACTCGAGGTCAATGATTGCTCAACAACCATTCTTCTCGTTTTCTTCTCGTTTCCGCCCTTTTCATCCTACAAGTACCAAAAACTCCAAACAACTAATTCATAGCCAAAGACACACGAAAAGACACAAAAACACAATGAAAACGAACACGAAAACGCAACGAAAAACCTAACAAATAAACACCAATCAAACTCCCCCACACTTAGACCTTTGCTTGTCCTCAAGCAATATAAACACATAACTTAGATTCAATCCAAACAATCCAAATCATAGAACATTTAATCACCGGAATCGACAAACTCAAACAAGGTCACTTTAATCCCAAGTTACGAACAATCATCATCAACAAACTATGCGGCTTATAAATCAATCCAAGTAAGAGGAAAAGCAATGATAACACACATCTCACAATATCTTGATCACCACAACTTTAGACGACTAGCCTACTTCCCCTTTTTATTCAACAAATAAACAACTCTTGATTTTAAGTGTGGGGGAGTTTGATTGGTGTTTATTTGTTAGGTTTTTCGTTGCGTTTTCGTGTTCGTTTTCATTATGATTTTTGTGTCTTTTAGTGTGTCTTTTGGCTATGATTGTTTGTTTGGAGTTTTGGTCATCATAGGAGCAAAAGGTGAGAAATTGGAAGAAAACGGGACGAAAAGTGCACGAAGAGAAGGAAAGGCCGTGAGAGACCAGAACCTGATCTGGCCGATCGGCCAGATTTCCTTAGGAATCTGGACGATCGGCCAAATGCTTATGCAAGGGCTCAGCAGTCCCTGATCTGGACGACCGTCCAGAATTCCTTCACAATCTGGACGATCGGCCAAACATATTCAAAGAGGTTATGCAGTTCCTGATCTGGCCGACCGGCCAGATTTCCTTCAGCATCTGGACGATCGGCCAGATGTCGGCGTCCAGCTGTGTTTCCTTATTTAATTAGGTTTTCTTCCTAGTATATATATTAGTGCCTTGGACGAATTTTGTAACATCTTTAACATCTTTTATCATTGTTTAGCTTTAGTTTTCAGATTCAAATACTTTAGTTTAGCTTTCTATTGTTCGGATCCGGATTCATTCTTCGTTATTGCAATTTAATTCAAGACGTTTAATTTAATTCACGTTCTTCGTTCTTTGTCTCAATTTTCGTAAGTTCTTTTATTGCTTTCGTTTACTTGTTTTCGTTACTTGCTTTCGTTTTAGATTCATTTTCTTAATTGCTTCGTTTAAATTCCTTAAGTTTAATTTCGTTCTTTCGATTTCTAGTTTAAAGTTTAGATTCGTTTTTCTTCGATTTCAATTCTTACGTTTTTCAAAGCTTTTTAAGTTAGATTTATTTGCCTTTAATTTCCAGATTTCAATTCATCATGTCTAGATTTATTTATGCTTCTTTCTTTGCTTTCGTTTTCTTCGTTGCTTCCTTTATTGCTTTCTTTTCGATTCTTGCCTAGGTAGATTTAATTGCTTTCTTCTAGTTTAATTCTTAGATTAATTTCTTGAGTTCTAGATTAGTTATTTACTCGCTTTTATTTACTTGCTTTGATTTATTTTATTTGCCTAGGATTTAAAACAAAAACCCCAAAATATTCTTTACTTGCTTTCTTAGATTAGATTTTTACTACATAATTAATTGCCCTGTTAAGTTTTCCTTGAGATTCGATACTTAGGTTTTACTTGCTAGTGCTACGATAAATTTCGTCTATTGCGAACACTTTTTAGTGAAACAAATTTTGGCGCCGTTGCCGGGGAAAACTTTAGGCGTTTGATTGTGTAGTATTTTTATTTGCTTTATTTTTATTTGTGTTTATTCGATTTCTTGTTTCTCCCACTCGGTGCGTTTAACCCTTTTGTTGAGTGTTATTTATGCATGGTCGCCGAAGTCTTCAAAGGAATTTAGCGCCCTACGTCGACAACGTCCATCAAAGGAAAGCGATCTTAGCCGCGAAGGAGAAGGAGGAGATCGATTCTCAAGACTTTGGTTTAGTCTTGTTGTTTGCAGAGCCTGAAGCCATGGCAGCTAGAGTCATGGGCGATTTTGCTCGCCCCACATTCACAGCCACCACTTCGGCGATTGTCCTGACGGAAGCGGTCAGGAATCATGAGCTTAAACCTCACCACATGGCATTGCTCCCATCCTACCACGCGCTGCCCAATGAAGACGCTTTGACGTTCATCCGAGAGTTTTGCACGGTGGTTCAAACTTTTCCACTTTCGGGACTCACGGAGGACAATCTGAAGATGAAGTGCTTCCCGTACACCTTGAAGGATCGAGCAAAGTCGTGGTATTTGGCGCTCCCGGCCAACTCTCTCGCCACATGGAATGCGGTGTGCGAGAAGTTCATGCTCAAGTACTATCCCAACCGCAAGACTCAAGAGGTGCGGTCAAAGATTATGAATTTCTCTCAAGACAACGATGAGCCATTTCACGAAGCATGGGAGAGGTTCCAAGAGCTACTTCAACAATGCCCTCATCATCAAATGGCACCGGAGTTGCTTTGGCAATATTTCTACGACGCCCTCAACCAAACTTGCCAATTCATGGTGGATAGTTCGGCCGGAGGCAACATAGCGGTCAAGACAGCTGAAGAGTTGAAGGATATATTCTAGACGCTCGCTGCGAGTTCTCAACAAAAATCAGCTAGGCCAAGGAAAGTGGAGGCGAGTGCAGTTTCGATGAGCCCCGACTTGAAGAAGCAAATTGCCGACATGTATAGGGATCTCGAGAACTTGAAGGTTAAGCAAAGTGCACCGGCCCCGAAGGAGGAAGAGAGGAAGCCCGACCAATGCGAGATTTGTGGAGAGCTTGGACACATCAAGGAGGTGTGCCATAACATGGGGGAGTTTCCATACGAAGGAGGAGCCGAGGTCTACGCCGCTCAAGGATACCCACCTCAAGTACAACCTCAAGGATACCAAGGGGATATAATGGACGCTACCAAAATCCGAGGCCGACACAAGGGCAAGGTAACCCCCCTACCTATCCAAATAGGCGTCCTCCACCATATAATAACCTCTATCCTCCTCCACCAAATCCCTACTACTCTCAACCTCCACCATATTATCCACCTCCTCAATACCCTCCAAATCCATATTATCCACCACCTCCATACTACCCACCTCAACCTACTCCTAACCCACCACCACCATACTCAAATTCTCGTCCTCAAGGACCTCCACAAAAGCCTCCCGCCGATGAGGATCATTTCCATGCACTTGATGCAAACATAAAGCGGCTCGAGACGGCCATTGGCCAAATTTCTGGATCTATGCACTTGATGCAACAACCGGGGCGGATTCCGAGCCAAGGGATTCAACCACAACAAGCTAACGAGGTGCAATATCCCCCATATGTTCCTCCTTTTCCACCGCATCAAGCCCAAGCTGTCTCGGTGTTGCGGAGCGGGAGGCACGTGGACAATGGAGTGACAATGCCACATCAAGGACGCATGGGAGATAGATGGGGCCCGAGCCCCCGTTGGAATGGACCGAAGACGCCGGCAGCACCTCCACA
The DNA here is from genome assembly GCA_029379335.1 of Thymus mandschuricus. Classification (NCBI taxonomy): domain Eukaryota; kingdom Viridiplantae; phylum Streptophyta; class Magnoliopsida; order Lamiales; family Lamiaceae; genus Thymus; species Thymus mandschuricus. The sequence goes on from CM057071.1 coordinate 13,887,262, forward strand.
TCAACACGTCCGTCCAGCACCCAATCTGGACGGTCGGCCAGATGTTGGCCGATCGGCCAAAACGCAGGCGCCCGAGCCCCGTCCAGTAGCTGATCTGGACGGTCGTCCAGATTCTGGACGCTCGGCCAGAATTCCAAACTCGCCCAAGAACCCAGCAATTAATCTGGACGATCGGCCAAGTCACCCCGACTCTGGCCGATCGGCCAAATCAGGTGAGCAGCACACGGAGTCCGACGAGCCCGAGAAGGAAGCCCCACCTCTACACAAGACTTCCAATCCTTATGTTCCTCCCATTCCTTATCCAAGTCGTGTGAAGAACAAGAAGCGTGATCAACAATTCGCCGATCTTTACAAGCTTCTTTCAAAGGTGGACGTGAACTTGCCTCTCCTTGATGTTATTCGCAACGTGCCACCGTTCGTGAGGTTCGTGAAGGAGTTGACATCGAGGAAGAAGCCGTTCGATGAGATGGAGACAATTGCGGTATCGGAGGTGGCGACATCAATTATGCAACACCCTCTTCCACCTAAGCAACGAGATCCAGGTTCTTTCGTTATCACTATCTCTTTAGGTAATGGTAAGGAAGGATGTGGTATGCTAGATTTAGGTGCCGGTATTAATCTTATGCCTTATTCTATCTTTAAGCAATTAGAGTTAGGAGAGCTTAAACCCACTCGCATGAGCCTTCCATTGGCGGATAGGTCTATTAGGTACCCTAGAGTATTATTGAGGATATTCTTGTTCGCGTAGGGGGTTTGATAGTTCCCGTTGATTTCGTGGTTTTAGAGATAGGTGAGGTACAAGAAAATGGTATTGAGCACACACTTTTGCTAGGTCGTCCTTTCATGGCTACTACTAATACTTTGATTGATGTGAAGAGTGGTGTGATTAAGATGTCCGTTTTAGGAGAGGATGTTTCGTTTTCTGTGCATAAGAGTCGGCCTATGTCATCGTTAATTTGATTGATAATTGTTCTTTCATCGATAAGGTTGATGCCTTGGCCGAGTGCTCTTTTGTGCAGGATTTCGATACCGAGGAAGTATGTTGGGGATCCGGAGATCAAATGGAATGGGAGCGAATGGAGAGGGATATTGGAATCAAACTCCCGTTTCCCCCTCAAGACCCCGAGCCCGGCTCGAAGATTCCGGAGCCGTTGGAGTTGAAAGAGCTGCCATCGCATTTGAAATATATATTTTTAGAGGGAGGCAATCAAAAACCCGTAATCATCTCTTCTTCTTTGTCTCTTGCAGAGGAAGGAGCTTTGGTGGGCATACTCAAGGAGAACAAGCTCGCTTTTGGATGGAGCTTGGCGGATATCCGAGGAATTAGCCCGGCCACGTGCATGCATCGCATCAATCTCGAAGAAGGCGCCCACCCCAAACGAGATGGACAAAGGAGGCTCAACCCAATGCTCATGGAGGTCGTGCGCAAGGAAATCTACAAGCTATTGGCGGAGGGTATTATGCCATCGCCGATAGTGAGTGGGTTAGCCCGGTGCACGTCGTTCCAAAGAAGGGAGGAATCACGGTGTCAAAGAACGAGAAGGACGAGTTGGTCGCCTCGCGCCCGGTTACCGGCTGGAGGATGTGCATCGATTATAGGAAGCTCAACGCTTCCACCAAGAAGGACCACTTTCCTCTCCCTTTCATTGATCAAATGCTTGATAAGTTAGCCGGGCAAGAATTTTATTGTTTTCTAGATGGCTTGTCAGGTTACTACCAAATCGCGATAGCTTCTGAGGATCAAGCGAAGACGGCTTTCACTAGCCCTTTTGGGACCTACGCTTATAGGAGGATGCCATTTGGTCTCTGCAACGCACCGGGTACGTTCCAAAGATGCATGATGTCTATTTTTTCGGAATTTATCGGTGATTTTATAGAGATCTTTATGGATGATTTTTCTGTTTTTGGGTCGTCTTTCCATGATTGCTTAATGAAAATAGAGAGAGTCCTTAAGAGATGCATTGAGAGTGGCCTTACTTTGAGTTGGGAAAAGAGTCATTTTATGGTTAGAAGTGGGATTGTTCTAGGCCATGTAGTTTCGAGTAAGGGCATAGAGGTCGACAAAGCGAAAGTGGAGGTGATTGAAAAATTGCCACCACCTAGTGATGTCAAAGGTATTAGGAGTTTCCTTGGTCATGCGGGCTTTTATAGACGATTTATTAAGGATTTTTCTAAAATTAGCCAACCTCTTTGTCGATTGCTTGCTCAAGATGTGCCTTTCCACTTTGATGAGTCTTGTATGAATGCTTTTCTCACTTTAAAAGAAAAACTCATCTCTGCTCCCGTTGTAGTTGGTCCCGATTGGTCATTGCCTTTTGAGATTATGTGTGATGCGTCGAATAATGCCGTAGGGGCTGTTTTGGGTCAAAGAGTCGATAAGATGCTTCGTGTGATTTACTATGCTAGTTTAACTCTTAATCCTGCTCAAGTGAATTACACCACCACCGAACAAGAGATGCTTGCCGTTGTTTTTGCCTTAGATAAATTTAGATCTTACATCATAGGGTCTAAGGTGATTATTTATAGTGATCATGGTGCTCTTAAACATCTTTTGACTAAAGCCCAAGCAAAACCTAGGTTAATTAGATGGGTCTTATTATTGCAAGAATTTGATATTGAAATTCGTGATAGGAAAGGTAGTGACAATCTTGTGGCCGACCATCTCTCTCGTCTCGATTCACCTCCCCCTTATGCTTCTCTTGATGATATTTGTGATTCCTTTCCCTTTGAGAATGTTAATGAAGTGAATGCTACTCCTTGGTTTGCCGATATTGCTAATTACTTGGCCGATAAGGACACTAAACCCGTCCTTAACGCTCAAGAAGAGAAAAGGTTTCTTCGTTTGTGTAGGCAATACTATTGGGAGGATCCTCACTTGTTCAAGCTTGGGAAGGATGAGGTGATTCGAAGGTGCGTTCCCGACCACGAGCAAACCGAGGTGTTGCGACATTGTCACGAGGAGCCGAGTGGAGGACATTTTGGAGGCCAAAAGACTGCTCATAAGGTGCTACAAAGTGGATTATATTGGCCTACCTTGTTCAAGGATGCTCAAGCCTTCTACCTCACATGTGATCGTTGCCAACGCACAGGTTCTATAGGTCGCCGTAATGAGATGCCCCTTAATCCTATTTTAGTTGTCGAGATTTTTGATGTGTGGGGCATCGACTTTATGGGACCTTTTCCTAAATCCCATGGTTTTGAATACATTTTACTTGCGGTTGATTATGTGTCCAAGTGGGTTGAAGCCATCCCTACAAGGACGTGCGATTCTCACGTTGTCTTGAAGTTTGTGCAGGAAAATATTTTGTGTAGGTTTGGTTTCCCTCGTGTGATCATTAGTGATGGGGGAAAGCATTTTTGCAACAAATTCTTCGCCAAGCTCATGAAGAAGAACGCCATCACTCACAAGGTGGCGACTCCTTATCATCCACAAACCTCGGGACAAGCGGAGACGAGCAATCGACAAATCATGGGGATTTTAGAGAAGACGGTCAAGCCATCGAGGAAGGATTGGGCCGACAAGTTGAACGACGCTCTTTGGGCATATCGTATGGCTTACAAAGGCGTGCTTGGGATGAGTCCCTATAGGCTCATCTATGGTAAGTCGTGCCATTTGCCCGTTGAGATCGAGTTCAAGGCATATTGGGCTCTCAAGCGCATCAATTTCGACCTCGACGATGCTCACGATCGGAGAATCTTGCAAATGGAGGAGCTCGACGAGCTAAGGAACGAAGCCTACGACAATGCCAAGATCTACAAGGACAAGGTGAAACGTCTACATGATAGACGCATAGCCTACAAGGAGTTCAAACCTGGAATGAAGGTACTACTTTTTCACTCTCGTCTTCGTTTATTTCCGGGTAAGCTTAAGTCTAGGTGGGGAGGTCCATACACGGTGGTGCAAGTTTTCCCCCATGGTGCGGTAGAAATCAAGAACGAGGATTCAGGATACATCTTCTCGGTCAACGGGCAACGATTGAACCCGTACATCGAAGGGTCGACATTGCCTCAAACGGTGGAGACGATTCTCATCTCCGATCCCCCACTTTCCGAATGAGTTTTTGGTACGTCAAGCTAATGATGATAAACGAGCGCTTGGTGGGAGGCAACCCACGTAAAAAAAATATAAAAATTTTAGATTTAGTATTTTTCATTGTATTTCTTGTTAATATTTGATTTTTCGTGTTAGTTTGAGTGTTTTTTCAGGAATTGGCGTCACGCATCAGCATCTCATTTGGCCGATCGGCCAGATTCCTTAAGAATTCTGGACGATCGGCCAGATCGTTGCAAGTCAGTGGTCATCAGCATCTCATTTGGCCGATCGGCCAGATTCATTAAGAAATCTGGACGATCGGCCAGAATTTCTTGGGCCCCACTCCTTGCCGAGTCAAACTCGATTTCAGCCATTTATTATGTTTGACCTACTTTTCTACCTCCACCTCCCTTCTCTTATCTCTCTATTCTAATTTCTCCCACAGCTCCCATCCAACGAACCAGCCACCACCACCGAACGCTGCCGCCGTGCACAGCCACCACCACCACCGAACGCTGCCGCCGTGCACCACCACCGCAGCATACCACCGACGCCGCCGTAGTCAGCCACCGCGCACACCGCCACTTTCAGCCACCATCGTAGCAGCCTTCCTCGCCGCCTGTCGCCATACCGTCGTTCCAGTCGCCGCCGCGTCACCGCGCTCGGCCAAGTTTCCCGCGACCGGCCAGAAAAATTTTTGGACGACCGTCCAGAATACAAGGAGAATCTGGCCAACCGGCCAGATTGGAGGCTGCCCGATTTTCATCTTCGACGTTCGTGTCTCCATTCGCGTGCCATCCTTCGTCAACCTCCTCAGCCATCACCATGAATCGTACTCCCTACATTGTGAGTCTCGACCGCCACTCACCGGGTGACAATGAGCAAGAGTACGGGCGTCGCCAACGGGTTCCTTTTGAAACCGATAGGTACGCTACTACCAATCTCTACCTCCGTTTGAAAAATCTTGATATACGTCCTCCTAGGCATTACGATATGGATTTTTTGAGGCGTTTGCCTATTTTTCCGACTATTCGCGAATATGCTCTTCGATTAGGACTAATGCAATGTATGTCTAGACAATGGGAGGCGCATGATAGTTTGTGTCTAGAGATGTGTAGTAGTTTTCGATTATCTAGACGTGGTAATGAGGTTGTGATGGAATGCACTTTTCGTGGTGTCTTGTGGGAAGTTTCTAAGGAAACGATGAAATCAGTATTTGGTTTTCGTGCTAATCCTAATATCTCTGATTGTGTGCCTGCGGATTTTAATGTTAATGAGGCTTGGATGGAATTGACGGGTGTTAATAATTTCAGAACTTCGGGTGTGTCTAGTGCCTTTTTACGCGATGATGCTTTGATTATACTCCATCGCTTCATATCTAACATGGTCACCGATAAAGGAGGCTAGTAAGGTAACGGGCATGGAGGTCTATTTGCTTTGGTGTGCTAGGTTCAATCATAAGGTGTGCTTGGCTCCATTCATATGGACGCAGCTCTCAAACGTGTAGTCGAAGAAAGGCGCCCATCCCACTCTTGGATACGTCGCGATGACTCTAGCTCGTCACTTTGGAGTGGATATTTCGGAGGCTGAAGGGTTGGTGCAAAGCGTGGAGATGTCATCCACCGAGTTGATCAATGCCCACTTAATGATGAGTCCAACCGAGTTCACTCGAGTCGAGGACCGAGCTTCTGTTCGTGCTTACTATGCTGACCCGCATCGTATTCGAAGAGCCGGGCAAGAAGCCGAGCACCAAGAGGAGGAAGACGCTGAGGAAGAAGAAGAGGGAGAAGAAGAGGTAGAAGAGGAGGAAGAGGAAAACGAGGACGACGGGAACGGAGACGAGGAGGAGTAGCAGCATGTCCCGGACGATGATGAGCGAATTATTCACTACTACACTCGGAGAGATCGCGTCCGGGCTCGTCAGAATTTGGAGGCCGAAGTCCCGTCCTATTGGGCCGACTTTCGGGCTGATTTCACACACTTTCAACAAGGTGTGTTTGATCGGTTCGATTCCTTATCGACCCAAGTGACGGGCTTGGATAGGCGGGTGTCGAATATCGAGGGCCATTTAATGCGGTACACCGACTTCTCCATTGGCTCCACCTCCGCTCCACCAAACCCGAATGATCCCCGTTATTGGTCTCCGCACGATCCCCGATGGAATGACCCACGGTTCGGAGGTCCATTCAATTGATCATAGCCTTGTTTCGTGTTTTGTTTGGAGTCTTTTATTTTGATTTCTTTATTTTGTTCGATTTTATGCTTTGGTGTTTGTGTTTTGTGTTTGTTTTGTAGGTGATACTTGGAGTCTCTCGAGATTTTGGGTATATGTGTTCGTCGTATTCCGATAAGTTCTCTTTATCCCTTTCCTTTTTATTTTTTCGCAATGGGGACATTGCTTGATTTTAAGTGGGGGGGGGGGGGGGGGGGGGGGGGTCTATGAACTTTTGGCATGTAGTTTTTAATTTTGTTGAGTCTTAGGTGTTAATTGAGTCAAATGAGCATGTGATGATAGTATTGTGGACTTGGCCAATGATAGAAAATTGTGTTGATTTTTGGAAAAATTCATGATCTTTATTATGCATGGAACCTTGGCGAAGCGACGCATTTTATTTGATGAATTTGATGTATGCTATGATGTCGGGAACTAGTTAGTTTGAACCCGTGAGATTTGAGCTATTTGTGCATATTTATGCCTATTCTTTGATTGAGTGATCATGCTTGCTTCGTTGTTTCTAGAACTTGCCTTGTTTCTCCATCAAGACCTTAGTATATTTACGAACTAGGAGATGATCTTAGGCCATTCTTTCGTAGCCACATGATTCCTATACACTAACCTTGTTCATAATCCTTTGTTTACCCATTTTGAGCCTTTATTAGCCGTTCTTTGTGAAACCGGATGATAGGAGGTTTGGATGATTATGGGTATCCTTAGTTGTAGTTGGTGATATGGAAGGAGAAAATTGGAAAATATATGTTGTGGTGTAGAAGGAGAGAAAGAGAAGAAATTTTAGATGCTTGTTTAAGTGTAGTTAGCTATCCCTATGAGCTTAAAAAAAAGAGAAAAAAAAAAAGAGATAAGAAAAAATAGAGCCTTTGTTCAAATTAGAAAGGGCATGTATTAGTTGAGCTCTAGAAAAAAAAAAAAAAAAGAGAGAAAAGAAAAAGAGAAAAAAATAAGCATAAGGGGATAGTTAGCTTTGGTTTGCATAGTTGATATTTTAGCATCTTTGAGTTTGTATTTGGTGTGTTGGAGGGTAGAAGATGGAGATAAAAATCCATACTTTGGTTGGAGTTGAAAAAGAGGTTGATGATTTAGAGCATTTTGAGTCACTTAGCCTATATATTCCCTACCTTAACCAATGTCCCTACATTACAAGCTTATATAAAGACCTTTTTGATCCTACTTTGTAAGTATTACATTAGGTGGAGATGTTGAGATTGAAGGCAAGCCTATGGTAAACATGTTGCATTGCATTGATGTTGAGTGAACCCTCTTGATGTGCATTATATTACATCTTTTCTTGAGAGAGTTGAGTGTTCACTTTCATATACAAATTTTCACATGTTGGAGAGTGTTCTTTGATGGATTAGCATACTTTGAATTAATTGAGTAGATTGTGTTGATTGATGCTAAGGTTGTGTGCATAGTTTTGATCATGAACATGAGAGTTTGTTTTTGAAAAGTTTTGAGGCCTATATAGTCCACGATACTTGAGTCTATTGTTTGTTTTGTTTTGCTTGAGGACAAGCAAAGGTCTAAGTGTGGGGGAGTTTGATTGGTGTTTATTTGTTAGGTTTTTCGTTGCGTTTTCGTGTTCGTTTTCATTATGTTTTTGTGTCTTTTAGTGTGTCTTTTGGCTATGATTGTTTGTTTGGAGTTTTGGTCATCGTAGGAGCAAAAGGTGAGAAATTGGAAGAAAACGGGACGAAAAGTGCACGAAGAGAAGGAAAGGCCGTGAGAGACCAGAACCTGATCTGGCCGATCGGCCAGATTTCCTTAGGAATCTGGACGATCGGCCAAATGCTTATGCAAGGGCTCAACAGTCCCTGATCTGGACGACCGTCCAGAATTCCTTCACAATCTGGACGATCGGCCAAACATATTCAATGAGGTTATGCAGTTCCTGATCTGGCCGACCGGCCAGATTTCCTTCAGCATCTGGACGATCGGCCAGATGTCGGCGTCCAGCTGTGTTTCCTTATTTAATTAGGTTTTCTTCCTAGTATATATATTAGTACCTTGGACGAATTTTGTAACATCTTTAACATCTTTTATCATTGTTTAGCTTTAGTTTTCAGATTCAAATACTTTAGTTTAGCTTTCTATTGTTGGGATCCGGATTCATTCTTCGTTATTGCAATTTAATTCAAGACGTTTAATTTAATTCACGTTCTTCGTTCTTCGTCTCAATTTTCGTAAGTTCTTTTATTGCTTTCGTTTACTTGTTTTCGTTACTTGCTTTCGTTTTAGATTCGTTTTCTTAATTGCTTCGTTTAAATTCCTTAAGTTTAATTTCGTTCTTTCGATTTCTAGTTTAAAGTTTAGATTCGTTTTTCTTCGATTTCAATTCTTTCGTTTTTCAAAGCTTTTAAGTTAGATTTATTTGCCTTTAATTTCCAGATTTCAATTCATCATGTCTAGATTTATTTATGCTTCTTTCTTTGCTTTCGTTTTCTTCGTTGCTTCCTTTATTGCTTTCTTTTTGATTCTTGCCTAGGTAGATTTAATTGCTTTCTTCTAATTTAATTCTTAGATTAATTTCTTGAGTTCTAGATTAGTTATTTACTCGCTTTTATTTACTTGCTTTGATTTATTTTATTTGCCTAGGATTTAAAACAAAAACCCCAAAATATTCTTTACTTGCTTTCTTAGATTAGATTTTTACTACATAATTAATTGCCCTGTTAAGTTTTCCTTGAGATTCGATACTTAGGTTTTACTTGCTAGTGCTACGATAGATTTCGTCTATTGCGAACACTTTTTAGTGAAACAAATTTCCAAATTTGTTTCACTAAAAAGTGTTCGCAATAGACGAAATCTATCGTAGCACTAGCAAGTAAAACCTAAGTATCGAATCTCAAGGAAAACTTAACAGGGCAATTAATTATGTAGTAAAAATCTAATCTAAGAAAGCAAGTAAAGAATATTTTGGGGTTTTTGTTTTAAATCCTAGGCAAATAAAATAAATCAAAGCAAGTAAATAAAAGCGAGTAAATAACTAATCTAGAACTCAAGAAATTAATCTAAGAATTAAATTAGAAGAAAGCAATTAAATCTACCTAGGCAAGAATCGAAAAGAAAGCAATAAAGGAAGCAACGAAGAAAACGAAAGCAAAGAAAGAAGCATAAATAAATCTAGACATGATGAATTGAAATCTGGAAATTAAAGGCAAATAAATCTAACTTAAAAGCTTTGAAAAACGAAAGAATTGAAATCGAAGAAAAACGAATCTAAACTTTAAACTAGAAATCGAAAGAACGAAATTAAACTTAAGGAATTTAAACGAAGCAATTAAGAAAACGAATCTAAAACGAAAGCAAGTAACGAAAACAAGTAAACGAAAGCAATAAAAGAACTTACGAAAATTGAGACGAAGAACGAAGAACGTGAATTAAATTAAACGTCTTGAATTAAATTGCAATAACGAAGAATGAATCCGGATCCCAACAATAGAAAGCTAAACTAAAGTATTTGAATCTGAAAACTAAAGCTAAACAATGATAAAAGATGTTAAAGATGTTACAAAATTCGTCCAAGGCACTAATATATATACTAGGAAGAAAACCTAATTAAATAAGGAAACACAGCTGGACGCCGACATCTGGCCGATCGTCCAGATGCTGAAGGAAATCTGGCCGGTCGGCCAGATCAAGAACTGCATAACCTCTTTGAATATGTTTGGCCGATCGTCCAGATTGTGAAGGAATTCTGGACGGTCGTCCAGATCAGGGACTGCTGAGCCCTTGCATAAGCATTTGGCCGATCGTCCAGATTCCTAAGGAAATCTGGCCGATCGGCCAGATCAGGTTCTGGTCTCTCACGGCCTTTCCTTCTCTTCGTGCACTTTTCGTCCCGTTTTCTTCCAATTTCTCACCTTTTGCTCCTACGATGACCAAAACTCCAAACAAACAATCATAGCCAAAAGACACACTAAAAGACACAAAAACATAATGAAAACGAACACGAAAACGCAACGAAAAACCTAACAAATAAACACCAATCAAGGGCTGAAATTGTTTCTAAGAAAGAAAAGAAGCCTTAAGAAAAGAAGAGGCCCGCTCGATGCCAGGAGAACCGATAAGAATGAACGTTTCTTGCGGTCCTTTACCCCTCTTAGCAAGCAGCTGCCGATTTGCTCGAAGTAGTAATGAAGAAGCCAGGGGTACAGATCCCCATGGGGCATAGACACCCGACAAGGAACCCGCCTTCTGACAAGTTCTGCAAGTTCCAAAATGATTATGGTCATACTACCAATGATTGTAGAAACTTGAAGATAGCTATTGAAAAGTTAATTCAAGAAGGAGAACTTCTGAAGTACGTCAGAAGGGAACCAGGACAAAACAAGAGGCCTAAAGAGGCCAATGACAAAGCACCTGATGCTGAAGAAATTCCTGAGCCCAAAGGTGTCATCAAGATGATATATGGAGGCCCCACTACATGAGATTCTAACAGGAGCCGAAAGGCATCCGTGAGAGAGCTACATATGCACGAGAGGCATGAAAAGGATGGAAAAGGGTCTGCCCATGCCAGAAATATCCTTCGGATCTGAGGATAACAAAGTTGTAATCCACCCCCATGACGATGCGCTGGTTATCACGGTGGAGTTAGAAAGATACAAAGTCTAGCGGGTATTCGTGGATACCGGAGCTGCAGTTAATGTGATTTTTGAAAACTGCTTTGACCAGATGAGCTTACAGAAGCCTCTTGACGGTGTCGCTACCGCCTTACATGTCTTCTCCGGGGACCCAGTAATGTCACTTGGCTCTATCAACCTGATGTTAACATTGGGAGAGGGACCAGTACGAGTCTCCAAGCCGGTCACTTTCCTAGTAGTGCGGCAAGAGTCTTCTTATAACATCATCCTGGGAAGGACAACCTTAAACCCCTTTCAAGAAGTGGTGTCCACTTATCATCTCATGATGAAGTTCCCGGTCGGAAACCAAGTGGGCCAGGTGTCCGGAGACCAAATGGTCTCACCCAGATGCTACATCCAATCTATGCAAATAGGAGAGGCTCGGAAAAGGCCAATACCAGAACCCGCTAATCCCGGTCAGGAGGCCGAACCCGAAGGAAAGAAGCCCAAAGCTACAAATGTTGGTAACAAAGAGCAAGGCTCACCCAGGCTAATTGAGCAGTTGATGATCGCAAAATCCATCTCAAAAGAAAGCAATTGGATCACCCTAGTGGATGCAGGGTCATTGAGGGGCAAGCTTCTGAACAATAAACAGAGCAGTGTGCTGGCGGTATTTGATTCGAAAATGAACTTTGCAGCTAAGTCTATGCTGATCAAAAGGCTGAACATATGGCTCGGTAAATGGGGCAACCAGGATGAGGGATCTGAGTTGGGCATAGCCCCCAAAGTTTAGATGCTAGGCAAGCCTACACAAGGAACCACTGAAGAAGCAAATAAGGGATTTGAGCCTGAGGAAGCTCGCACACATAATCCCTCGACCACAAAGGGAGATTTGAAGACCCTAATCATTAAGATATTAACAAAAGTCTTTGGCACAACTGGCACCTTATCCCATGCACGTACCAGCAAACCACCACAAAACGAGAAAAAAGAAAATGTCTTTTATGGAACCAATGAGAGTGAAACTAAAACTCAAGCTGGAACTAGTAATCATATCAAGAAGCCTCAGAGAAATGCTAATCTTGAGATGAGTGAAAAATTCAAAGGCAGATCCTGCCAAATGATGGCAGAGAACAAGAAGCAGATGCCATGTGCCTACCACAAAGAAGAGCTAAAGAAACTGCAAAGCGGGGAGGGAAAGGCATTCCCGGAACCATGAAGGATTAAACATTATCCTTGAGAAGGAAGAAAGGCATGGTCAACCTTGCTCTTTATCCTTTTTATTTTTGTTTAGTCAATATGTTTTGAAGACAATGCATGTTTATGTTTTGAGACGTTCATTTAAAAGTAATATAGTTCAGATGACACAACTAATGAGTTATAATTCTTTCGATTTCTTATATCTCACTTGGGGGGGAGTAGGGGGATACCCTCCATGTCATATTATCCTTATCCCATTATCTTAAAATGCTTTAGCGAGTAAAGGGGCAAGCAATGCCTTTATCATATAAGAAGGCAAGCGCCTTACCAAGGAAATCAATATAACAAATAGAGGCACGACAAGAAAATGCATAAACATAAAAATGAAAGCAAATAAGTTGTCCCAAACTGCCAGAAGTACGAGGCAGACGCCAAAGACAAAAGTAAATTGTTTTAACAACCCAAAGGCATAAAATAAATGTCGGAATGAAAACTAAGAAGCAGACGAATTGTTTTTAAAACCACCAACCAGCATGAGAGAAAAATTAATAAGAAAACATTAACCCTGAGCAGAGGGATCTGTGTTGTCAGAGCTGAATAGGTCAGACACAAAGCGATTCGCATCATGAGCAGGATCCGCATGGTCCTCGACATGAGAGGTAGATGCGTCGGCAACAGAAGAAGCAGAGGGAATGACTGAAGCAATAGCGGGATTCTTCTCATCCTTCTTGACTTCTGAAGAAGAGATCTCCATTTCCACAACACTCTCCACTTGATTCTCCCCAGGGAGGGTGGAAGAAGCTTTTCCTTGACCCTTGAGCAGAGCAGCTCGCTCGGCGAGGGTGCGCACGTCGTCATCTGACTCTGTGTCTAAGGAACTGGATAGGGACATATCACGAGGGGAAAACCTAGAAGAGGATTCTCACCTAGGTGGGAGCAGATCGGGAAAGGCCTTTTCCTAAAAATCGGAGAGTCCACCAAAAAGAAAACAAATTAAAAAATGAATCACATATGTTAGAATGTTTTAAACAGTGAAACAAATAAATCAATTACTTAACAATAAAATGATACCTCTTCAAAAACCTTCTTCAGATATTCCTGCATCTCTGCGTCTGGGAAGAAGGTCTCGATGCAAGGCGAATTCCAAGATGGGAATCGCTCTAAATGGTCATGAGGCCTATGGAGAATGTTAGAAGCCTCCCTCAACACTAGCAAGTACCAAGGATTTTTTGAGTCGATCTCACGATTCGGCTCCAACGTCTCAGGTGCCTGGCAAAGAGCTCGTACAATGGGATAAGGGTTCACAAATTTGACCCTCTCTGGAATTCCCAACAGCTTGCAGCATTCAAACACAGACTTGGTGGCCTATTCCGTAAGAGGCTCAGTCATTCTAACCCAGAAATCTGGGGAGTGGAGGTATGCCTCTGGCAAATTGCGAACCAAATGATCAAGGAAGGCTTAACCATAAGTAGTACGCAGCAGCTGAGATCGACACCCCCTGACGCCTTTAATAATGTCTTGCTCCAACCCTTCTTTCTGACCCAAATCATAAGAAAAGGCCTTAACCCGCACCAGATCTTGCTCGTGTTGGCCCTTAAGCTTTTTCATCTCCGCAGAGTGGGCGTCTTGCGTCTTTGCTAGCTGAGTAGCAGAAGCTTCCAAAGCCTTGTGTAGCTCGTCTGCCTGCTGAGAATAGGAGGAAGAACTCTCCCGAAGCTGCAAAACTTCTTTCTCCCGCTCCTTCAAATACACATCCATGTCCTGGTCCTTATTCTTCAACTCCGCTAACTCTGCCTCTAGTTTAGCATTCTGTTCCTTAAGGGCTTGGAAAGCCTCGTGGTGACGGGCCCACTCACGAAGGTGATGCACCCCAGCTTGAAGCCTCTCTTTTTACCTCTCTGCCTGAGAATGGCGGGCTTACAAATTATCATATGCCAAGGCGTGAAGACCTACCATAGACCTGCAACTTGCAGCCTAAAATAGTACGAATGATTAAGGTACGGCCAAAAAAATATTTATCTAAAAAGTAACATACCCACATATGCGAGCCCGAGAATATGGGCAAAATCATACTTGCAGCTCCAAGCTAGCCGACTTTTGAACCAGGAAGGCGTAAGGAAAAACCTCTGCCAGCCACCAATCCTCATCCCTGGGGATGCTATCCAGAATCATTGTCGCTAAACCCCCGTATATGTTGTCCACCACGCCAGGAAAGTAGACACTCACACCAGCTCCTTGTATAGTAGCAGGTGGAACATCTAGCCCTTTCTGACGAAGGGAATGGATAAAGGCTAAAGAGCCTGCAGAAGAAGGGGAAAGATGGGATCGAGGAACTTGTGGTCCCTTTTGGGGGATATAAGGATTAGTGTGGGCAAATGAAGCCAAGGGGCTCAGTGCCAGAACCCATGAATCTCGCTCACTCAGAGCGGAAGACGCTTGGACGTTCGAATCCAAGGGTGACAGGGCCATAACACCAGAGGTGGTGTGTATCACTACTGCGTCAGAACTAGACTTGCTCTTTTTAACAGCAGAAGTGGAAGGAGAAGAACCTTTTCTTTTTGCAAGGATCCGAGGAGGATCTGCCGACGTGGCATCTAACTCTTGCATAAATGCTGGAGAAGCATCTGTGGAAGGTAAGATCTCTCTAAAGAAGAAAGATTGAAAATCTCCATAACCGGATCGGTGGTATAGGAAGGAGTGCTAGGAGCTTGGGAAGGAATGTGAGCATCCGCGTCAATCACGACGCTCGACATAACAGAAGTCTGCACCGAGACTTGAGAAGCAAAAAGCGATGGTCCTTGAAGGTTCTGTGAAGTAGAACCAATCATAGCAGGCAAAGCTGAACAAGGAGAAGCTTTGTTTTCCCCTTTCTGCTGGGCAGATGCCCCAAGACCGGCAGAAGGGGTGTTCGCTCTCCGCGATGTTTCGGAAGAGCCGGCAGTTGCTTCTAGCTGGGACGAGAAAGCTTCAAGTTCTGCTGCTGAAGCTTCCTTAACCGTGCCAGGAGCCGCATCTCTGGCGCTGGCTTCTTTAATCAACCGCATAAGCTTATCATGAGCTTTCATCTTCAAATTTTGCTTAGTAGCGTCCATCCCTGCCCAAATTGAGAAAGTAAATATCTTACACCTACTCAAAAAAAAATACATAGGAAACTAAAAAATAAAATAAAAATAAAAATTTTTACCCATTAATGGAGACCAGGGGATGCTGGGCTTTAGGCCAAAGAAAGACAAAGCCTCCTCACTCTCTACAAGAGGCCTAAGCATAGTATGATCAGAAGGATATTGGGATAGAAGCCACGTGGAGATCTGCATTTAATGGCGGCTGATCTTCACTTGACTAAATTCAAACTCAAGTTTGAATGAGGATGGTAGTTGAGCTGTCGCTTTCTCGCTTGGCAGAGTAGACGCTTCGTTTTTTGAGAACTGCCAAGCCTAGGTCTTCTTGCATCAGTTTTACTGAGAAGACTCGCTTCATTCCTGAAACACACTCAAGCGAGTGGCCTTCTCGCTTCACTTATAATCCTGCAAGTTAGACCTAAAGCGACTAAAATAAAATGAGCTTTCCTAACATTACAAGCTCGAAAAATTCTATCCTATATATCTAATCAAATAAGGATGGCTTGGGAATAGGATTTACAATAGGGGTTTTGGGATCGAATCAAAAAATACACTTAATAATTTTATTAGAATTTCCCAATTAGGTTCCCCCTTAACAATCTAATCCTTAACATCCAACAATTTCCCCCTTTTTGATGATACCAAAACCCAACATATACCACAGTAAGAACTTTCAAGGGACTGACTCTTTTTCAGTCTTTTATTTGTATTTTAGTACTTATGGTTGTGCGGGTTTGTAGCAAAAAAGATACAGTAACACAAAGATAGTAAAAACAAGAATAAAAGTGATATGCTTGACAAAAACAGAAACTTGATATAGAAGAGCTTGGCGGAGTTCACTAGAAAATCAAGAAGGGAAAGGATTACATATGATAGGCTCCTTCTACACGCTGCTTCATCCACTTCATATTTTTTGTAGTTGGCTTGAGGATTCCCAGCATCATCAATGCTTCCCTGATCTCTCGATCTATGACGCTTCTTGTTGAACTTCTCCTTCTTGGGAATTTTAATGATGAACTTGGTGTCTCCGTTCTCAGCCGCTTGCAAAATGATCCTCCAAAGCTTTTGATTATACTGGATCATGAAGTTGTGCAAGGCGTCGAACCTGGAGATGGTTTTTGATTGGCAAGCGTCTTCTTGTGATGGTAGATCTTGACAAATCTGATCTTCGCATTCATCCATTCATTCACCAAGCTATCAGAGATGAATTCCTCAATGTATCGAGCGTCCTTGTGCTTCTCTCTCCTTTCCTCAATTCCTTCCCGAGATCTTCCCTGCAGCTCCTTCAAGATCCGGTTGAATTTCTTGGTGCGATCCGAATTGAATCTGGGTCTTCTGTCTCTGATAACTGCCTTCATCAAATCGATCTCCTCCTTTGAGTAGCCATAGAGGCCGTCAACATAAGCGACTGCCTCATTGCAAGCTTGGATGCCAGCCTCCAAAATTCGCACGTCTTGATTTCATCATCTCCAAGAGGCACGAAGCTACTCCTCGTCAAACAAAGATGACACTTGTAGATTTCATCAAGCATGGAGATAGTTTGCCCTTTGAGTATTCTTCAGCAGTTTTCTTGGCAGCTTCAGCTTCTGCCTCTTTCAACTTGGCATCTTCTCTCCTCTTCTTCTCCATCTCTATCTTGCTTGCTCGCTCATCAATTGACTCCCTCACTTTTTGACGTTTATGTTGGTCCCATAAAGAGTTAATTGGTGTATGGGAGAGGGGGGGGGGGGGGGGGGGGGGGGGGAATACACAAATAGCCAACCGTTTTTTCGATTTTAAAACAAACTGTCTAGAGGAAAACGTTGGTCAAGTAGTCCTTTACAGACGATTGTCTATCAAGCTCGTTGTGATCAACAAGCTAGATCTATCAAGCTGCTGAGTGCGGAATATGGTGGAGAGGTTGTGCTATAAAACTCTTTTATGTAAAATCTTTACAACCTTGTAAAGCGAGGCTGTTGAATGCAGGTTGTAATATGAGCAATATATCAATGAGAGAAATAATGAAAGAACAGTAAAGAACACAAGGTCTTTTACGTGGTTCGGATGTAACTATCATACTTCCACGGTAGATCAAGCAAGATCTACGAATCCCTTTACTTTTGGATTCTACTTCTCTCTTGTTTATACTGACTGAGTATCAGTTTCATACAACTTACAATCTTCAATTTAGCTATCGAAAATACACAACAATCTCAACTAATCTAGTACTAGACTAAATATGAGAGAGAGTACAGGGAGCTTGATGCAGCAGTAAACGCAACAAGCTTGAGGTAGTATAATGATAGAATTCTCAATCTTCAACACTTGGGAAAGCTCTAGGTATTTCGAGTGTTGAGTAGGTATGAACTAGTGAGAGAATTTCTGCAGCGATTTGGCTCGTAAGATAATGAGTTTCCCATTAGCTGCATCATTGTATGCGAAGAGTTTATATAGGCATAGTTTGAAAACTAACCGTTGAGTCACCTGCAAAACTAGCCGTTAGAAAACAGCTGATGTGGCACTAGCCATTGCAGACGTGACTCAGCACTTCACATGGATCTTCATAGCTGGCAAGAGAGGTGGCAGCTATGGAGGCAGGTTGATTTATCTCATTAGATCAAGAGTCTGGGTAGTGACGGTAGTTAGATGAATGAGCTTGTAGAGTCCTATCGAGGTGCCTGCAAGCAAAGATAACTAGAACCGCGCGAGTGGCCTCCTATAGAGGACGTTGTTATAGACAACGGCCTTACTCTATTTTAGAGAACGGACTATAAGATAGAAGATTGTTAGAACAATTCTATCTAAGCTAGATATCATGCTTTGTTATCTTGTTTTAATGAGCCTAAGTGTGGTTTTGTGGAATTATCAAAACAACCGCAGAGGGTTCCCAACAGCTTAGATCTGTCAGATTTTTCGGGTGAGTGAGAGCTTCGCTTGGATGAGTGATGAGGGGACTTCTCTTGGCTTAGAACGCTTTGAATGGGGTTGACGTCGTGGATCTGCACAATCGCGCTCTGCAGCTTGCGGATTGGAGTCGCTTCTCGAGTCTCTTCAATGGGAATTGACTTGCTCAATGCAACGCTTGGAGAAGCGGCGAAGGGTGAAGCGACTGGCTTCCTTGTTGGCTCGGCAGTATGAACTGCGGAGAAGGATGAGCCTGAACTCAAACGAAGCGTCCCTTCCTTTTTTGATTTTTTGGCTCCGCTTCCAAGGGGTCTGCTTTCCCCCTTTTTGGCATCATCACAGTTGATCTTCTCGATCACCTTCTTCACATAGTCTATATCCACAACTGGAATCAGATCAAACTTTTTCTTGATCGAGCCTCGGAGGAGAGAGAGCTCGTTCGTCATTAGCTTCACGGCGTCAATGGTGCGATTGGCAAGCGACTTCTCCTTGTTGATGACCAGAAAAACAGTCTTCTTGGCCACGTCATCAACTAGGATGAGAGATTGACGCTCACGCTCCGCAATCGCTTGTCCACGTTCTTCCACGGCCCTGCGAAGCTCCTCAACAGCTTCAGCAACCTTCTCTCTTTCTTCCACGGCTTTTGTGCGAAACTCCACCTCAGCCGTAACTTCCTTTGTAATGTCCTTCTTTATCTCTTGCAATTTCAAATCATTGACAACACTGGCACTCGACAGCTCAGCTTCACGAGTTTCCAGTTGCCTCTCTTTCTCAGCAAGCTCAGCAGCTTGTGCAGCAATTTTTTGTTCTTTGATCATCAGTTCAGCTCCTTGGAGCGAAACATCCTTGCCTTCTTTTCTTCTACTTTCAAGCTCGCTCATAGTTGCAGCATGTTCTTTCTTTAAGCTTTCAAGCTCAACCTCCAGCTTCAGCTTCGCAGAATGATCTCTCCATCTTTGTCTTCCCTGAGCTTCTGCCTCTTGCTTTTCTCAACCTTGAAATCCTCTTTGTGCTTCTCAATCAAAGAAGCCATCTTTCTCGCTTGCGTTTCAAGGTCTCTTCAGTTTCTGTCAGCTTGAGTTTCTCTTCTCCAAGCTCCTTCTCAACTTTGGCAATCTGAGCGTTGAGCTCGCTTTCCTTCTTCTCTCCATCTTTCTTCATCTTCTCAAGCTCCTCTCCGTGCTTCTTCTTGTCCTCGATGGCTTTGTTCACCATTTTGGACAAGTCATCGAGATCTGTCTTGAGCTCTGCCGCCATTCCTTCATATTTGTTCTTCAACTCCAGTTCAAAATACGAGAGCTTTCTTTCCGGCAGAACAAAGTCGGGATACTCGCTTTTCACCTTTGCATCGAGCACTTCAAAGTACTTGCTCTTGTAGATTAGCTTCTTGAATCCATCAACACCGATGAATTCTAGTTGCTTGTATTCTTCCGCAGCTACCACTTCCTCTCCAAAAGCTTTGATGAGGGAGAATACCTTGTAGTATTTAGTCCCACGATATGCGACGTAAGTGAGGAAGTCTGTTGCTCGCTTCACAAACTCCTCCGTCTAAGGTACAGAAGCATATCGCTTCCTCACTTTCTCCTCAGCTTTCTCCCATTCCTCATTGAAGATGTCAAGAGCTTCGTCTTGAGAGGTTTTAGATTAGGAGGGGATGGTGGTTTCATGGGTTGTTTGGGCTGAGGTAGAGGGGTTTTCGATTTGGCGAGAGGAAGAGGGATTTGGGTGGATTCAGTTATGTGAGGGGGTGAGGGGCTTGGCTCAAAGGGAAGTTCTTCGGAAGCTTGGATAAATGAGGGAGTGGGGACGAGTGTTTCTGTGAGAGGGGGGGTGGTATCTATTACTTCATCATCCTATTCATCAGCGATGATGGCTTTTCTTCTGGAGCAGGTGGCAGTAGGGATGGAGGTTTGAATGACATCGACAACTTCGATCGTCATTGGGTTGGATTGAAGCTGCTCGACCTCATCTGTTTCAGCTGTAGCGTCCTCATCGCTTCGCAGCTCAGTAACTGTGCGTGAAGCAGTTTCCGAAGGTGAAGGTTTTATCTCGCTTGGAGTTGGCTCCTTGCGCGCACGCTTTGACTTCTGCGGAGGAGGGGAGGCCACTTGCCTTTTTCCCTTTTCGGCCATCTCCTTCGGCACGGTGGGGATTCCCGAACGCACAACAACATTGATAATCCCTTCATCAGCGAGGGGATTCTTTCTGACCAGATCAAAGAAGACGGTCTTCTTCTGGTAAGCTTGGGAATCGGGCCACGGTCGCCCTGGAAAGAACTTTTCAAGAGCAAAAGAAAGCTTCCCGAGAAGGCGAAGCTTGCTTTTTACAATGATTTGAGTGGGGTCCTCCACATCCAGCTTGAAGTCACTAGCCGCTTCCTGAATCAATTGAATAAACCAATTTTGCTAGTTGAACTTGAGCCCTGTCAAGCTGTCAACGATGGCAGTAATTCCCTTAATCTTTGTATCAGTGATCCCTGAGAGGCCTCCGATATGGCAAGCTATGCTCTTGGTAAAGAGCTCACCAATACTATTAACGGCTTCAACAAATCTTCTCGAATGTTGTTGCCCAGCTTGTTCCACAATGCATTTTCATTGATGGAGAATCGTCTGTATTCATCGTCATAACGGAGTCCAATCTTCATCAAATCAACTTCTTCGACCGCTGGCAGGTTGAAAACTCCAACAACATCCACTAATGACACAGTCACCGGCATGTTGAAGTTGGGATCTGTGATGCTGGTGGTCAGTTCTCCCTCATGGAGATTTAATAGGAATTCTACAACGGCAATGGTGAGCACCCTCGAGGGCTTTGCTGTTACAAAGTTCCACAATCCGACGGCTGTCACAGGCTGTCGGAAAAATCCTTCCTTGTGCACGACGGCTTCGTCGAGATGGGATTCTATAACGATGTGATTGTCGGGTTTTGTCCTGATTTCCTCCATGGTTACGATTGTTATTCGTTTGCCCATTGTAAGATTTGTGAGAAGAGTATTTGAAAGGAGATATGAGAGAATGGAAACAAAATCTCAGATCCGGTGCAAAGATATGGTAGAGAATATTTGCGAGAGAATGGAAATTTGGGGTGTGATGAAAGTTTTACAGTCTGCACAGTTGCCCTATATATATAGATTTAGGGTTTCAAGCGACGTGGCAGAGTGGAGTTGGTGAAGGTTGACGTGTCGCCGAGTCGAGCAGGTTCGTGGATGACGTGTCGCGGTTAAAAGGCGAGTCACCAGGTTAAAATGAACCTGAGTGGTGACTGTCGCAACATGTGTCAAGCTAGTAGTCGTTCGCGTTTCGCCCATGATCGCTCGGCTGAGATTTAAACACCTTTTCCTCTTCGACGGTCCAGATCACACCAACTTTGCCGCTTCAACTCTGCGGTGTAGCCCACACGCCCGGTTTGCCATGCCCTAGTATTGTCCGCATTTAATGCAAAGTAAAAAGTTAAATAGGCACTCGAGTACATCCAGCTCGTACGACTCGCTTGACTGGACTACACGCTTGCGATAGTAGTCGCTTGACTACATTGATCATTTGTGTTTCCTGTCTCTAGGCGTGACTTGTAAGTACTCGCTTGCGATGGTGAGTTTGAGTGACGTAAGCACTCGCTTGACCATTTTTTGAAGTTATTATCAATCTATAGAAATAGAACAATTAGAATAATTTTGAAATGTTTCTGACTCACATACTTTGAGAGTAAACAACAGTGTTTATCTCTTAGTAAATTGTGTCAGATTACATTTCTATTTTCCACTTAGCAAGCGAAGGTTTCTAGGACGCTTTGCTTTGCTTAGTGTACTTGAATTGAAAATCATACCTGTCAGTCTAGCTTCGTAGTAGACTCATACCTCATTGTAGACTTTAAGCTCTTAACTTCATTGCATTCATCTCTTCTATCTTCCTCCTCGCTTGGAGAGTCCTCCATCGAAAAAATGGGAGATGAGGCACGTGCTCCTTTTCACAGAACGTGGGAAAAAGGAACAAGGTGACAATGTGAAAGCTCTGACAAGCTATTCACGGTTTTTACGTAGAGAGACCTGTCACAAGTCTTACAACATTTACTAGTAAAGGTACTTGTAAGCATTTATACCCACTTACGGGAATCTGAGGGGGACGGCCGGAGCTCTCGCCGTCGGCGAGAGCGACGCCGGCAGAAGTCAGAAGGGGGAGAGCAAGAAAATTGGGGGCTGCTATCGTGTTGTTGTGTGTAACTAGCTGCAAGCTAGCGAGAGAGAGAGAGAGGAGAGCGTTCGCGCTTGTGCTCAAGCGAGAGAGAGAAAAGAAAGCGATAGCTGGAGGCAGCGACGCTCACTCCCAGCTGAAGCGTCGCCGACACGCGGAGATAGGATGAGCGAGTTTGCTGGCGAGAGAGGAGAGCGAGAGGTAGAGATAGAGCGAGGGAATGAGAGAGCTCGCTCGCTGCGAGCGAGAGAGAGCGAGCTGAAGCGAGAGAAGAGACAAGCGAGAGAGATGAAGCGAGTGAGAGAAAGAGCAGAAAGCGAGGGAGAGAAAGCGAGGGGTATAGCGAGCATGAGAGAGGAGAGAGAGTGAGCATGAGAGAGAGAAAGAGCTGAAGCAAGCTCGCTTCCAAGAGAGAGAGCGAGCGAGCGAGAGGGAGGAGAGAGCGACAGAGAGAAGGGGGCTGCTGTGCATGTATGTGCACGCTGGAGGAGAAGAAGGGAGGGGGGAAATCTCCTTAAGTGAGCTGTGGCTGGGCTGGGTCGGGTCGGGTCCAGGTCTGGGTTGGGCTGGGGTTCTGGGCCAGAAACTTGGGCCCGGGCTATTTAAATTGTCCGGCCCAATTGATGTGGGGTTCTTTTTATTCGTTTACTTAATTCCAATAATTATGAAACGAGAGACGTAAGATTCTAAGATTTAAATATCTAGGTTATTGAAATTGGTTCGATTAATTCGAACCATTGAATGAAGTTCGATATATTATCGAACTTATATGATATTTATTAATTTTAAGATTTTAAGGAAACTTTGGTTAAATATTTTTCCAAAGTTTAATTTAATTATTGTGCTTCAATTAAAATAATTAATTGAAGTATATAAGAATAATTTTTGGCTACCCTTAGCCATATGATTTATTAATTCCGATTAATAGCCTTACGACATATTTAACGGAACGTTAGCCGAAACAAGAAAATAAGAATAAGAGAATAGTAATATTCTTAATAGAATTTATTCAACTTTATAAGAATGAAAATTCTTATAGTTTCATTCTAATTAGGCGGGAGTCGACCGGAAGGCGAACAACACGAATTCAGTAAGGCTAGCTCTTATTAGATCATCAAGGTGAACTTTTTTATACAAGTAAAGTTAAAGAATGTTTAGATGGAAAGGCTTATTTTCAAATAGTCATGCCATAAACATTTTGTTTTGTGTTTGACACCTATTTGTATTGGCTTTGCCAATTTATGTTAATCGAATTCGAGTCCTTGTTGAGATTTCTATCTTGTTTGGACTAGTGTACGCAGGACCATGAGTTATTTTCAGGGTTGGCCGGTCAGGTGTTGTGTGAGGTGGCCACCTCCTCAACACCACAGTTGCAGATATGGTAGATTACTAAAAGAACGTAGTCTGCGAAGACACTTTTCAGAAACTATATATGATTTTAGTGAACATAAGTTCTTTACAATAAAACCCCTATGTTTCACGTTATAATGGCATGTACAATTATATTGTATAGTTTTCGACAATGTGTCCACTGAGTACTTTGTACTCAGCCCTGCATGTAATTCTAAATGTGCAGGTTGAGCAAGGTGAGGTGAAGTGACGAGCGGAGCTTTGTCGTTGTCCTATTTATGTACTCTCTCCTATGTTTTATAATAGTCATTTTAGCTATTTGCACAGGTTTTAAGAAATTTAAATTTTGTCTAAAATAGCCTCAATTAATATTACGTGTCTATTTATGAATGAAAGCAGTTCAATGCATAATAGAGGGAATAAACATAATTAAATAGGGACATTATTGGAAGAATGAAGTAGAACGACGTTTAAATTTTAAAAAGAAAAAAAATCCCAAAGTGACTATTATAAAAAATAGGAGGGAGTAATAGATAGGACTCTCGATAATGCATGTCTTCATACATGTATTCACGTACTCATTCCGCTGCGTACAATCTTATGTGATTATTCAAGTGCTAATCTATACACTATTTCAGTCTATTATGTAATGGTTAAGACAAATACTCTTGTATTCTCTTTGGGCCTTGGGCTGAAACTCTACGTCTAATGCAATGTTCTAATATTATTACGAGTCATGTCCCACGTTAATTTCATTACCCCTTTCTTTCCACCTTCTTAATCCTCATCCCTAATTACGTTCCCCGGCTTAGCTATCCTTTTACAATAGCTAATACTTTAACGAAATACATTAATAGCGTTGAGTATCCTTTTATATCACTCTTTGCTATCATTTAAAACAAATTAACTAGGTTGAATAAGAGTTCATACTAGCATCGCATATAATCCCCTATATATCTATAAAAGTGTGCATTCTTACAAAATATGTATTGCCATGTATACCCCTCCCCACCCCTCCTATTATTATTATTATTATTATTATTATTATTATTATTATTATTATTATTATTATTATTATTATTATTATTATTATTATTATTATTATTATTATTATTATTATTATTATTATTATTATTATTATTATTATTATTATTATTATTATTATTATTATTATTATTATTATTATTATTATTATTATTATTATTATTATTATTATTATTATTATTATTATTATTATTATTATTATTATTATTATTATTATTATTATTATTATTATTATTATTATTATTATTATTATTATTATTATTATTATTATTATTATTATTATTATTATTATTATTATTATTATTATTATTATTATTATTATTATTATTATTATTATTATTATTATTATTATTATTATTATTATTATTATTATTATTATTATTATTATTATTATTATTATTATTATTATTATTATTATTATTATTATTATTATTATTATTATTATTATTATTATTATTATTATTATTATTATTATTATTATTATTATTATTATTATTATTATTATTATTATTATTATTATTATTATTATTATTATTATTATTATTATTATTATTATTATTATTATTATTATTATTATTATTATTATTATTATTATTATTATTATTATTATTATTATTATTATTATTATTATTATTATTATTATTATTATTATTATTATTATTATTATTATTATTATTATTATTATTATTATTATTATTATTATTATTATTATTATTATTATTATTATTATTATTATTATTATTATTATTATTATTATTATTATTATTATTATTATTATTATTATTATTATTATTATTATTATTATTATTATTATTATTATTATTATTATTATTATTATTATTATTATTATTATTATTATTATTATTATTATTATTATTATTATTATTATTATTATTATTATTATTATTATTATTATTATTATTATTATTATTATTATTATTATTATTATTATTATTATTATTATTATTATTATTATTATTATTATTATTATTATTATTATTATTATTATTATTATTATTATTATTATTATTATTATTATTATTATTATTATTATTATTATTATTATTATTATTATTATTATTATTATTATTATTATTATTATTATTATTATTATTATTATTATTATTATTATTATTATTATTATTATTATTATTATTATTATTATTATTATTATTATTATTATTATTATTATTATTATTATTATTATTATTATTATTATTATTATTATTATTATTATTATTATTATTATTATTATTATTATTATTATTATTATTATTATTATTATTATTATTATTATTATTATTATTATTATTATTATTATTATTATTATTATTATTATTATTATTATTATTATTATTATTATTATTATTATTATTATTATTATTATTATTATTATTATTATTATTATTATTATTATTATTATTATTATTATTATTATTATTATTATTATTATTATTATTATTATTATTATTATTATTATTATTATTATTATTATTATTATTATTATTATTATTATTATTATTATTATTATTATTATTATTATTATTATTATTATTATTATTATTATTATTATTATTATTATTATTATTATTATTATTATTATTATTATTATTATTATTATTATTATTATTATTATTATTATTATTATTATTTATTTATTTATTTATGAGAAAGAGTTAGACGTATTTTTAAAGGATTATAATTTAGAAGTAATATTTAGATTTTGATGGATTCTTTTTTTAAAGGAAAAAGAATTATAATTATTAAACTAATTAATATTGTTAAGATTTGGAACATTTTTTTATTTTTTTATTAAACCAATTAATGATCTCATAAGAGAGACCTTTTATATATTTATTATTATTGTCGTTTCGCAGCTTTCTCCCTATCGATATTAGCTACAATTAAAAATTATAGGGACCAATATCAGCTTTACCTCGTGGCGCCTTTAAATGTTGACTGGATGAAAATATCGGAAGCCTTGGATGCCATCCTCGGCGCAGATGCCGCCTTTAGAGCAAGAGATGTCGTGCCCAATGCAAAAGCCGGGAGCTATGCGCAGATCTGTCCTTATGCAGGGGCCATCCCAGATCCACTGGCATCTGCCAAGGCACAGGGACCTGATGAACACACAGTCCGCGTGACTCTATACACTCTAGAGTATGGACCACTAAATTAAAGACGGGGGAATCATGTCCCCTTAAAAATTCCTTTCCTATCCTTCTCATGTATGCACACTTACCTTTTCGTCCTTTCCCTCATCTATAAATAGTGAGTGATCTCACTTTTCTAAGGAACTCAACTTTCATACACGCACTATTCCATTCGCACTCTGCTTTGCACTCTCGCAAGCTAGAGCAACCGGAGTCCTTCTTCAAGGATTCTCTTCTCTCATCACTCCCAACAGCTCAAGCCGAAGGTATAATTCTTGTTGCCGAGAGAGAACGAAGCATGAAGGCGCCTTGCGTTCTCTACTTCGCCCTCTCCTTTATCCCTTGTTTTTCTGCCCAAACGAGCTCTACGTTCCATGGATTTAACTGATTTTATGGTTAAAAACACCCTTTGCTTAATACTTAGCTCAATTCTCTCTTTTATGTCCAAAGGAAGATGCTCTGTGGAAAATGAGTTGTTAAGGCTAATGAACCGCATGAATCTCTTACTTATTGTTGTTGTAATCCTTTAGAAATGAATACTCCTTGTAAATACGACGGATAATCACATAATTGTTGTAGATCTTCAACCCGGATCTATCAACTGGAGCCGTCTGTGGGAAATTTGAGTTTAAGACGTTGATTTCCTTTCTTATAAGCGGAATTTTAACTTGCTATTTGTGATGCCGCTGAAGCTTTTGAGTCTGAGATGTTAGTCTCTTCGGTATTATTGGAATCCTAGCTGGTTGTGATAATATTGTTATGAACTTTCTCTGTTATTTCCTTGTGCAAGAGACACCCAAGAGAGGGATGTTAGAACGAATGTATATTCGGTGTTAGTTAAGTAGTCTTCTTAGAAAACTGGGATATGAATACTGTGAATTAATTTCAGCTAAGTCTTTCATGATGATGAGCCGCGAAATCGGAGGTGATCTTAAGATTATTTTCTCCTCATAATATAAATTGTGATAACTGAACTATCTTCTGTGTTTAGTCCAAAGGTCGTGAAGAATTTGAAGGAAAGTCGAATCAAAATTGCAGCAATCTTGAAGTGTATGCATGTAACGACCCGCGTTTTCATAACTCTACATTAGTAGTTAAGTTCGTAAATTAGATAAATAATTTAAACCTTAAGGGCTTACAAAATTCTATTCTCGACGAAGGTAGAATTTTATAGGAAAGACTTATCTTATTAGTCGGTTTAAATTGGAGAATAGTCCCTATTGCAAGTTGATTAAAGAGTATGATTACTTTCAGTGATTAAATAATTGAGTAGAAACTTCAATTAGAAATCAAATAGTAATTTGATTAATCATTTTTATATTAAGTAATTATATCGTTAGATTTACAATAGTATCGACTTTACATTTCACATTGAATTGTATAATTAGAAATCGATCAAGCACATAAGTTGTGGTCCAAACTAGTTAATTTATAATATGGGCCAAGCCCATCGGTTCTTGATCGAACCGTTCAATAATAATCTTATCTTATGGGCCAAGTCCATCGGTTCATAATCGAACCGTTAGATAATAATCGAATCAAACATTTGATTAATACTTTCATTAAATCGAAAACAATAATTAATAACAATAAAAGAAATAAATATTAAGTGATAATAATAATACACTTACAATGTCAATAATGATAAAATTTTTAATAATTGAATAAATAATTATACAAAGAATAATGAAAACAAAAAAAAAAAGAAAAAAGAAAAGAAATATCAGAGATGCGGCAGAAGCAGAAACAGGATCTTTTCCAGATTTCCAGCTCCTCCCTCACCCTACAGCCTTTCCCCTACATTTCTTGAGCCACATAGAAATCAGTCATCCCTTAGCTAAAGGGCTAAACCTGCAGAAAAAGAAAAGATATTAGTAGGGTAGCAAATCTTGCAAGTTGCAAGTGAAGAAAATCTACCCAAGAAATCTGCAAATCAGATTTTGCCTCCAACACTTACCATCAGCATGTACCAACTACAGAGAAGAGGGATAGCAGCAGCAGCAGCTATTCTGCTCGGCCACATCACCTACACCACAGCCTAGACCTGCACAAAAGGGATGAAAAGATAAGAGTAGAGCAGCTCCTCCCTCACCCCTTTACTCCTACACCCTCCTTGAGTCACCATAGAACCTGCAAAGGAGAGGGGTTAGATGTACAAATCTGAACAAAGACAATAAATCTTCAACCCTTATAATCAACTACAGTTCCTACTGCTCTACAACCATCACTATCTTCTCTATATAATCCAAGACACACACACAATGCAGTTTTTCCTTTCACTCATCACTTACCAAAATTCACCATAAAACATACGAGAGGGAGAGGAGAAGTAGCAGAGAACAGAGGAAGGAAGGAGTGTGGTGAGCTAGCAACAACAACACTACTAACTCTAAGTAAGTAATTAAACCTCAAATATCTTTAAGCATGATTTAAGCTTCAACACATAAACAAGAGTATGGGAATTCCAGTTTTCATTCTTTGAACAAGCATGCTAAAACTCATAATTTACTTACAATCATGATAGTGAAAACTAAAGCATTAGTTCGAAGCATAAAACGAAACTAAGATTCCTAATATCCTTCTTAGTAAATCACATGTGTTAAAAGTAAAAGAATCAAGTTTCATGTGTATGATTAAATCACAGAAGATATTACTAGAACTACTATGGTTCTATACAAGATAGATACACCAAATCAAACGCACAAGAACGAGGACAAAATGTACACCTAAATGATAAATCACAAGCTATTGACTCCAACAATTATGTAATAATAATGAACAACCTACTGTTACACTAATGTATCCTAATAATCAAGATAACCAAAGAAAAATGAAGAAATCAAAAATTAAAGAAAAGGGGAGAGAGGCTTAGCTTAGGGGATGGCAGCCATCTCTTGTCCGAATCCTTCGGCTCCGATGTCGGAGCTGTCGTCGAGAACGGAAGCACGAAGCTGCATATTTATAATCGAACGAACGAATTGATTAATTGATAAAATAAAATAAAAGAGGCAGAAAATATATAAGAGAGAGGGGGAAAGAGAAATGCAGAGAAAGGGGCATCGGACCCTTACCTTCGGCCGGCGACGGCGATTCCAGCGGCGAGTGGAACACCGACGGCAAAGGTACAGCTGCTGGACAGCAGCGGCTACTGGCGAGACAACTCGACGGCGACGGCGAGCTCCCAGTCTCAATGGCCGATGGCGACGGCGGTCATGGGCGCCAGAAAGGCGAGGGAGAGAAAAGGGGATGTGGCCGACGCCGCCGGCAAGGGGAACGCCGACGACGTTCGGCAGAGAGAGAGTCCGAGAGAGAGAATTCGGCAGAGAAAGAGGGAGGGAGTAATTAGAGTATTTTCAGAGAGAGAAAGGGGAGAGAGTAATTGAGGGCTGCCGCCGACGAAGAGGACGCCGGTGCCGGCAGTTCTCGGTGCCGGCGAGTGGTGTTGTGGCAGAAGGATCCGAGAAGGGGGGGCTAGGGCTCGACCGAGAGGAGAGAGGCGTATAATGAAAGGGGGCTAGGGTCAGTATATATATGTGTGTGTGAATCGGGTCGGGTCTCGGGCTAAAACCCGCGGGTCCGAACCAGATTCTTGGTTTGGGCCGAATCCAGAACTTGGGCCGAGAATTTAATATTCTGGCCCGATTCGATTAATCTACGGGCTTAACTTGTCCGGATTTAATTCCATCAAATGTTCGATCAATGTTCGAAGGATTATATTCTCGTAAAATACTCACGAGATTAATTAGTTAATTAATAAATAAGGACGGCCCGACTATTAAAATCGGATTCGCTTAAGATTAATAAAATAATTAAGATTATTCTAATAATTAAGATTAATTAATTATTAAGCTATACTTAGCTTTAAAATATGTCCTGAAGATTTGCATAATTTTCGGGAATTAATTCGACAAATAAATGGTCTCGAATAATGGAAGAAACGATTCTGAATAATAAAAGATTATTCTTTTATGAAAAGATTTAAAGAATTCCAATCAATTTGTTAACCCTAACAGATTCATAAGATAGGAAAATATACTAGACGATTATTTTTCCATAGGAAGTTTTATTATAAGAATGTAGATTCTTATTATACCTTTATGAATAGGCGTGACTCGACAAGGTTTTTGACGTTGTTCGCCTATCAAGATCGGACATATTTTACGCTTCAAGAGGTGGGCTTTCTAATCAAAATAAATATGATATTTATGAAAATATATGTGTGTTATTTTAAAATATTGTCATGCCATAAATGTTTTGATTTTTGTATGATACATATCTGTATTGGCTTCGCCAATTTATTAAATCGAATTCGGGTCTTAGTAAGATAGCTATCTTACTTGGACTAGTGTACACATTGTGACCGTGTGTCATCTTCGGGTTGGCCGGTCAAGGTACGTGAGAGTAGCCACTCTCTCGATACCATAGGAACAGATATGGTAGATTACTAAAGAACTTAGTCGGCCGGCAAACTTTTAGATCACAATAACTGTTTTAGTAAGCATGGGCTCTTTTTAATAAAACCCCTATGTCTTACAGTTGAATGGCTTGACAATTATATATGTATGTTTTCGGCAATGTGCCCACTGAGTACTTTTGTACTCAGCCCTGCATGTATTTCTAAATGTGCAGGTTGAACAAGATGGAATGGAGAGCCGACCCAAGCTTTTGTCATCATGAATCATATTAGTTCTTAGATTAGGGCTCTCGGTAATGTGTGTCTTCATACATGCATTCTGTAAGACTTCCGCTGTAAAATGTCAATAAATTCTTGTTGAGTATTCGAGTCGTGTAAACGTTTCGAACACATGTATCCCTTAAAGGCTCGACGCCAATTGATATAATAATTACTTTCCACGCTTGTTGAGCGGTTTCCAGCTTTATAATTACATCCCCCTTTCTATTCCCGCTTCTTTAATCCCATCCATAGTCACGGGTCCCCGGCTTCACTATCCTTAGTAATGTCCGGTCGTGACAATGCAGCTCATCTCTGATAATTGGTGAGTTTAACGTTCTATCGAAAATTGCAAAACATAAAATTAGCTCGTGGGTTATGAGGGATTGGTAGTTACAGAGGAAGCACTACGACTCAGATTCAGTCGTAGGCCCCTGTATTACCATGAATCGAAAACAAAGAGTAAAAACAATAAAAACAGAGAGTCGAAAATGACGAGGTCACCCCCCTCACCCTGATGAGGGAGCCCCACATTTGAAGGCAGAACCCTCGTAAGCCCTATTCAATAGGCAGAACCCTAAAAAGCCCTTACTAAAAGGCAACACCCTCGTAAGCCCTATTCAATAGGCAGAACCCTGAAAAGAAAGCCCTATCTAATTGGCGACAAGCCCTATTCAATAGGCAGAACCCTGAAAAGAAAGCCCTATCCAATAGGCAACATTCTCGTAAGCCCTATATAATAGGCAGAATCCTCAAAAGTCCTATTTAATAGGCATAAACCTCATAAGCCCTACGCAGTAGGCAGAACCCTCAAAAAGCCCTACATAGTTAGGCACCGTACAAAAAGCCCTACATAGTTAGGCACCATACATTAAGCCCTATGAAAATAGGCACCATACATTAAGCCCTATGAAAATAGGCACCATGCATTAAGCCCTATGAAAATAGGCGCCACGTATTAAGCCCTATGAAAGTAGGCACCATCCATCAAGCCTTACACAAACAGACGTTACCCCTTAAGCCTTGCGTGAGCAGGCAACATCTGTAAAAGTTTGTACAAATGACCCCTAATTGTAAAGGATCGGTTAGAAACACACAGCATATGTTTAAGCCTCATTTTAAAGGCAGCTGAAACTAACGCTCTAAAAATCCTTAAACATTTGCAGAGCCTTGCAAAGATGACTACTAATTCTGATACTCCTCCGGAAAGGGCATCTGACAGAGTGACCCATGCCTCTGAGGAGCGAGGACCTAGCCATGTCATTCCAAAAATGTCCTTCGGACCACGAGACAATAAGGCCATTACACACCAACATGACAACGCTCTTGTAATAACAGCGGAAATAGAGGGGTACCATGTACGAAGTACATTCATTGATACAGGGACCCCTGTTAATGTGATCCTCATGGATTGTTTCAATCAGATGTCTCAAGGGAAGCTTCTAAAACCAACCAAAGTAGCTCTTCATGGTTTCTCGCAGAAGCCTATCATGACAGTGGGATCAGTGGATCTAAAATTAACCTTGGGTGAGGGACATGTTAAAGCATCAATGTTAACCACCTTTTGGGTAGTTAATCAAAAATCATCCTACAACGTTGATTTAGGAAGAGCTGCTCTGAACTCCTTCCAAGCAATAGTATCAACATATCACTTGATAATGAAATTCCCCGTGGGGAGTCAAGTGGGACAGATATCGGGGGATCAGATGACCTCCCGAAAATGCTATATTCAATCTGTCAAAGCAGGGGAAGCCAAAAAATGGGCTGTGCCGGAACCCGTAGCCCCCCGATACAAATCAGAAAAGGAGGAAAGAAAGGTCAAGGAAGCTGATACTATTAAAGAGGGCAAAAGTTTAATGGTCCCAGCAGAACAATTGGTAGAAGTAGAGTTGATTTCAGGCCAAAATGGGTTCACCACTAAAATTGGCACTCAGATGCCTCAGGACATATCGTCACAACTGATAAGGTGCTTGCAAAAGAATGCAGATGTCTTTGCTTTCGGGTCATCTGACCTAGTGGGGGTGGATGCAACCGTAGCATTACACTGTTTGAATGTGGACCCCACGGCAAAGCCAGTAAAGCAAAAGTTAAGACAATTTGGCCCTGAGAAAGATAAAATCATCAGGGAGGAAGTCGCGAAATTAGTAGAAGCTAAACACATTAGGGAAATACAATTCCAAGAATGGCTATCAAATGCAGTAATGGTGGCCAAAGGAAACACAGGCACATGGAGGATGTGCATTGACTTCAGAGATTTAAACAAAGCTTGCCCTAAGGATCACTACCCGCTACCTAGAATTGATCAATTGGTAGATTCTACATCAGGGTGTGAATTGTTATCCATGATGGATGTATATCAAGGTTATCATCAGGTCAAGATGAATCCATCAGATATCCCAAAGGCCGCATTTGGGGTCTGCCATGGGACATTCGGTTTCCAAAGCATGACATTCGGTTTGAAAAATGCAAGTGCTACCTACCAAAGGATGATGGACAAGATTTTTAAGAACCAAATTGGCAAGAACATGGAGGTATATGTTGATGATATACTAGCCAAGAGTGTGCGTGCCCAGGACCACATAAGGGATCTGGAAGAAGTATTCGCTGTGGCCAGGCTGTATCACCTTAAGCTGAACCCAGCCAAATGCTCCTTCGGTGTACAAGAGGGAAAATTCCTAGGCTATATGGTTACCCCTAGAGGAATCGAGGTTAACCAGGCCAAAGTGCAGGCTGTGCTAGATATGACACCGCCGCGAAACATTCGAGAAATTCAAAGGCTCAACGGGCGAATTACGACGTTGGGTCGCTTTATTTCCATATCGGACGACAAAAGCCTACCCTTCTTCAAAATTTTAAGAAAAGGAAGTAAATTCGAATGGACAGAAGAATGTCAAAAAGCTTTCGAAGAGCTGAAAGAGCATCTGGCAAAATTGCCTCTACTCACTAAGCCCGCACCACAAGAGGTCTTGTATTTATATATAGTTGTAGGAGAGGAGTCCATCAGTTCCGTACTCTTGAGAGAGGAGGGGCTAACCCAAAAACCTATCTACTATACAAACAAGATGATACAGGGAGCAGAAATGCGATACTCGAGTATTGAAAAAGCAGCGTTAGCAGTAATGGTCACGGCAAGAAAATTGAAACCTTATTTCTTATCACATAAAGTAATAGTCAGGACGAATGAGCCATTGAAGCAAATATTAGGCAAACCAGACCTGTCAGGAAGATTAGTCAAGTGGGCAATAGAGCTAAGCGAGTACGATGTAGACTTTGAGCCAAGAGTAGCTATTAAAGCTCAAGCGCTGGCTGATTTCCTACAAGAAACCACCAGAGGTGAAGAGGAAGAGTACCAATGGTGGAAAGCTTATGTTGATGGCTCGGTTACCAAAGAGGGAGCAGGGGTAGGGATCTTTATCCAAGATCCTGAGAATCATATTTATAAATTTGCTGTCAAGCTAAACTATCATGTCTCTAACAACGAGGCCGAATATGAGGCCCTGGTCAGGTGTCTAGATTTATTACAAACTATGGGTGCAACACATGCAGTGGTCCACTCGGATTCCCAATTGGTAACACATCAGGTCCTAGGAACGTGTGAAAAACGCGAAGAGCGAATGGTGGCATATGCTAAGATTGTGGACGAATTGATGGGTCATTTCGACAAGTCCGAGGTGGTCCAGATCCCTCGAGAAGAGAATACAGAAGCCGATAAGCTGGCACGAATAGCCAGCTCTGTGGAAGAAACATGGGCAGATGAAATTGTGCTATGCAATGCAGATGCTAAATGGATTAAAGCCGAAATACAGGCCATTGAAATAATGGATGATTGGAGAATTCCGATCATCAGGGCCCTAAAGGAACTTCCTGAAAAAGCAGAAGCCACAGCTCTTGCTAATGATGGTAGGCTGCCGCGCGCTTTCAAAACTAAATTTTGTCTAATTGGAGACAAATTATACAAAAGGGCGTTTACACACCCTTATCTCAAATGTCTATCAGAACCTGAGGGAGAGTACGCATTACGTGAAATACACGAGGGCGAGACGGGAGCGCACAATAGGTTCAAAGACCTAATTAGAAAACTACACAGAGCTGGATTCTTCTGGCCTACAATGGAAAGAGATGCTAAAGACCTAGTTAAGAGGTGTGACAGTTGTCAAAGAAATGGGAGACTTATCCACAAGCCCGCCGAAGAGCTGGGAGCAATGATGGCACCCTGTCCCTTCGACAAATGGAGGATTGATATAGTAGGAAAATTCCCTACAGCCACAGGCGGAAGGATGTTCTTAATAGTAGTTGTAGACTACTTTACTAAATGGGTTGAGGCTGAGGCTGTAGTAGAAATCACGGAGCAAGTGGTGAAGAAGTTGATAGATTTGTATACTAGAAAGCAGGCCTTTTAGCTTGTATGCATGTGTTGTCCATAACCACTAACAATCTCCTATCTGATTAAGTATGAATTGTCATCCATGCATCAAACATCTATCCATTATCTCAAAGTTTTAGGCTTTATGGTGTGTTGTAGATCACAGAAGACCATAGTTGCTAGTTCCTCTAGAGATATAAAAGGGTATCACAGTCGAGACAGTTCTGGATATAACTGTCGGTTTAGGCTGTAGTATAGGCTGCAGAGGTAGCTTGTCTTGGCTACTTGTCTATGCTAGTACGTGCGTGTACTGATAGGATCACGGTGAGGTGTATTCTTCTATTCTGACCGACGTAGAAAGAATCAAGACCTCGGTGACTTAAGATGAACCTTAACTCTAGTTGAGTCCTAAGGGTGTATAGTTGTGGTCTGCTTCTTTGACTTACCATGGGTGAGAGTTCAGAGTATCTGCAAATCAATATGCTTCGTATCTTGGGAAGCAACTACAACTAGTACGACTCTTAGTGTAACTGCAACAGAGCACCATATCCTGGTAGAACAGGTTGATCACATCCCCTGAGGAATTCATTAAGGATTATCATACCAAACCCTGCAGGTGGATTAATTTTCGGTATGATGAATAAGGAATGAATGGTACTACTCAGGAATAAAGAAGTTGAATAACACGAGCAGTCAGAAGCTCTAAGTTAATCAACGGATGTGGGATATCTTAAATATGGGGGTCGCTAAGTCTAATACTAGCCCTGAACTCAACAGGGGTAAAACAGGTAATTCAGTACTATTACTCTAGTGGAATGTTTTAGTACTTATGGACTATATTTTACACTGGGCTGAGTATGGAGAATATAGACATTGGGAGGCCTCGGTTTTACCAGCTAGTAGATCCCTGATCTGGCCCAAAAAGCTCAACATGCCACAGTATAAGGAATAAGTGGGCCACCACACAATTTGGCCCAGTATGGGGCGCCAATCTGCTCATGGACGGCTAGTCCATGTGTTGCAGGCCTGGCCTGCAACTTAAGCCCAAGTCTTACTTGGTCTCCTCTATATATACCCCCTCAAGGTCTTGTTTAACCTAACAGTCTAGAATATACGAGTGCACTTAAATATTCTAAACAAGAAAGGGAGGCTAAGGTTAGAGAGAGGCAGACGCGCGGCCAGCTTCAAAGCAGAACCGTGGGTTCCCGTTTTCCGTGGCTGATTCCGAGGTTCGTTGTCCATACAACGTCAGAATTGAGCAGGGATACAGATCAGAAGATCTATTCGCGAGTTCTCTTCTACCTTCAGGTAATCGATCTAAACATCCTATGATTCCGCACTTAATTTCATAAGAGCATGATAGGATTATATCGATAGTTAGATATCCGAAATAGATCCTCGGGCGAACCGATCTTCACCGATCAGATTATGGTTCCTTCAGTTGGTATAAGAGCCAAGGATCAGATTTTCGGCTCTATCTGATTAATTATCGATTATTATGCATGTTAGATCGATTAGGATGTCGCTTATCGTGGATTTTGTCATTTTTTGGGGCCGATTTGGCAATCTATGTAATTTTTTATCGCGAGATAATAAGGTGCGATCTAGAATAGGATTAGATAGATTATTTTTTTTGTTTTTCGTTTGTATCTGCTGCATCGAGATGAAGAACGCGAAGAACGAGGAGACGAACACCAGCTGGACGCCGCCGCACGGGGCGGCGCGTGAATCACACGCGCCACCGCACGCGCGTGCGAGTCGCCCAACGGGGCTGTCTTCTTCTTCTCCGGTGATCGACGTGGCTCCAGCAGGCTGCTGGAGCCTGCACGTCGTCGGATATGGTCGAAGGAAGCCGGGAACAGCGGCGGCAGCACGCGACGGCAAGAACGGCGCCGCGGCGGAACCCTAGTTAGGGCTCAACGCCGCGGCAGACGCCGTGGGCTGCATGAGGGCCGACGATGGTGACCACGGAGTCCGGCGACGGACTCAACGTGGCCGCGAGCATCGGCGGCAGCAGCACGCGTCGGGAACAGCGTCGGGAAGAGCAGCAGCGGCGGCAGAACCCGCTATGGTTTCTGTCGTGATTTGCAGCAGCAGCTGGCGACGGCAACGGCGACGGGGAGGGTCCAGCAGCACGGCGGAGGGACGGCGACATCAGCCAGCAGCAGTGGTGGCCGCGGCGGAAGTCGCCGGCGGCGGAATCGGTGGCAGCAGGCGTGCAGCGTTCGCGGCGGAACCCTAGGGTGTGTACGACGCCGCGATTCACGCCGGAGAGGGTTGCCGGCCGTGTCACTGGCAGGGAACGACGGCCAGCAGCAGCAGCGGCGCCAGGGAGGCGGAGGCCGCCGGCGGCAGCGCCTCACGCCGTCGGTCGCGGCGCGGGCAGCCTTGCGCGCCCGTGCCCTAGCCCGCGATCGGGCCTAGGGTTTCCAACCCGGCCCGTTCGAGTTACGGGCTGCCTCCTGCGTTCGGGCTCGGGCCCAGCTGCGAATTCGGACCGGTTTTAGGTTCAGTTTCGGGTTCGTGGGCCCATAAGAGTGAAACGAGCGCGGTTTGGGCTTATTCGAGAGAATTGGGCCATGTGGTGTGTGCCCAATCTCAGTTAGAAAAGCCCAATGGCAACGGAAATTAGATAATAAATTATTTTAAATAATTTATTTATTTTCAGGGAGAAACGGGAGATCAAGACGGAGGACTTATTCAAGACCGAAGCCTGTTTCAGATTTAATTTCTATTTTGTAATAGATTAGACGGGTCGTCACACCACGAAAAGCGAGTTTTTTTTTTTTATTTTTATCTCGTTTTTCTTAAGCATGCTATGGATGCAATTTAAATTATTATAGCATGTCTTACCTGTCAAGGTGAATTAAATTGCGCTTAGTCGAGCATGTTTTGGGATTGTCAATATAAGCATGTTTTAATTTTCTGCGAGCATGGTTTATTTGCTGCGTTTAGAAAATTATGCTTAGGATTATGTGACAACGTGATCTAGCATGTCGACAACCTTTTGAAAGAAAAATACTAAGCAGATAAAAACATTTTTGGTATAGAAAATGTTAAGACCTCCACAACTGACCTTAAGGTGAAGTTTGGTGCGAGTGTGTAAACGTCCACACGAACGTGGCTTGCACATCGTATCGGACGAGTTCGCCAGACTTAGGGTTTCTTAACAAAAATGTTCTAACCAAAATGAGAAGTGGGAGCTTTTCTGAGTAAACGTCCACACTAACGTGGCTTGCTCGGAATAGTAACTACGGTTTTCTCTGGAGTTGGTTCTTGAACAAAGATAGCTTAAGGAAAATAGTGCTTTTTCCGAGTTAGGCTAAGATTGTGGTTAAAAGCTTAGATATTAGTTAGAATACAACTCCCCAACGGAGTCCCTTTTCTAATCTAATATGGTCTAGTAAGGTTCAACTATTAGCTCTATTTGCCATAAGGATAGGTTGGCAAGATAAGTAGAGTTAAAGATCCGAGTATCTGGTCGAACAGTGGGAGCGTAAACGTCCACACGAACGTGTCTTGTGAACCGCATTGTTTGGGCTGTTGAAGGTTTCAAAATTATTGGTTTATCAAAAGGTTACAATAATTTTCGTTACGAATTGATGCATGATCTTTTCTTACTTGTGTCTACGTGTTTATTGCTTTTTCAGATATCACTTTAGGCCCGTTGATAAACATTCTCACTTTGAGTTCTCTCACGGAATCCAACTATGTGGAGTGGAGGAAGAATCTCGATAATGTCCTCATTGCTGAAGGGTACATGTATGTACTCTCGACACCTCATCCTAAAGCCATTACTGAAAATTCGACTACCGAAGAAAAGAAGTCACATGAGGCGTGGCATGAGGGAAACAGAGTGATTAGATGGCTAGTCATAATGTCTCTCACGCCGGGATTGCAGGCTTTGTGTTCTCACTTGGCAGATGCTGCGGATATCCTAGAACTTCTTGAGATCTTTTGTGAGTCGGATGATTTGAAGTTGGCTGAGGAGGAAGCTATGGAACTTATGTTTGGTACTCAGTCTATATCGGAAGATATTAGTGAGGCAAAGGTTCAAGGAGGCACTGAGAGCTTGAAGAAGGAAGATGTCGTAGAGCCTGCCGAAGTGGCTAAGAAGCCTAAGGCAAAGGACAAGTGCTTCAAGTGCAATGAGAAAGGACTCTGGAAGGCTGACTGCCCTCTAAAGAAGAAGAATTCTGGTACGTCATTCACATATGTAACTGAAACATGCTTAGCTGCAAGTTCTACCCAGACTTGGGTAGTAGATACGGGAGCAACTGACCATGTATGTTACTCCTTGCGGGGGTTTCTGCAGACAAGGGAGCTGAATGATGATGAGATTACCATCTCCATGGGCGATGCATCGAGAGTTGCAGCTGTCATAGTTGGAGACATTCATTTATCTT
Source organism: Thymus mandschuricus (assembly GCA_029379335.1). NCBI lineage: Eukaryota > Viridiplantae > Streptophyta > Magnoliopsida > Lamiales > Lamiaceae > Thymus > Thymus mandschuricus. Next base: position 13,927,470 of record CM057071.1, read on the forward strand.
TCGATAGTACTGTTTTGGTTTTGAGAGACATTTTGTATGTGCCTGCTTTTAGGCGAAACTTGATTTCTGTTTCGAAACTATTTATTTACGGATATTCAGTTGTTTTTGATAGAGGCGTTTCTATCATGAAAGACAATGAAGTTATAGTTTCTGGCACATTGTCCCGGTCTCTCTATACCATTACTTGTCCTATGAATGATTCTTCTTCTTATAATGCTTCCTCATCATTGAATACTAAAAAGAGAAAGAATCCGTCTCAAACGAACCAAACTCTATTATGGCACTTACGATTGGGTCACATCAACCAAAAGAGGATTCAAAGGTTGATAAAAGAAGGTGTTTTGGATTTCCAAATAGAACCTTTATCGACGTGTGAATCATGTTTGGAAGGAAAGATGGTGACCAGACCTTTCAAGTCCATAGGATATCGAGCTCAAGAGCGCTTAGAGTTGGTTCACTCTGACTTGTGTGGACCGATGTCCGTTCAAGCTTGAGGAGGTTACGAGTATTTCGCCATGTTTATCGATGACTACTTGAGATACGGTTTCATCTACCTACTCCACAAGAAATCCGAGTGCTTTGATAGATTCAAGGAATTCAAAGCGGAAGTGGAGAAGAGGACAGGTAGAAGTATCAAGTCACTTCGCTGTGATAGAGGTGGCGAGTACCTCGGAACTGAGTTTCGAACTTTCTTGTCAGACAATTGGATTTCATCTCAGTTAACTACACCGGGTACTCCCCAACAGAACTGTGTAGCTGAGAGACGGAATCATACTCTTTTGGATACAGTGAGATCGATGATGAGCTATGCATCCTTGCCAATTTCGTTCTGGGGATATGCCTTGGAAACAGCATGTTATCTCCTTAATCTAGTACCTACAAAGTCGACGGTTAAAACTCCTTCCGAATTATGGACAGGGCGAAAGCCCAGCTTGGGTCATATTCGGGTTTGGGGATGTCCAGCACACGTGCTGACAAAGGAGGTCGACAAATTGAGGTCTAAGACTGAGGTTAGGCTGTTTGTAGGATATCCAAAGGGAACGAAAGGAGGTTATTTCTATAGTCCCCAGGATCAGAAGGTCATTGTGAGCACTAATGCCCGATTCCTAGAAGAGGACTTTATAAGTAACCATCGGTCAAGGAGTGAAATAATGCTCGATGAGTTGCGAGCATCAGCAGCAGCCGGTATTCCAGAACAGCCAAGAGTACAAGAGGTTATACCACAAACTGTACCCATTTCCGATATTGTATCTCCACCATCGCTTCGTCGCAGTGGGAGGGTTGTTCGTCAACCAGATCGTTTCATGTTCGTGGGAGAATCCACTGAAGTACTCTCGGGTATCGAACATGATGAGATCGACCCCTGGACTTACAAGGAAGCGATGGAGGACGAGGATGCAGATTCCTGGAGAGTTTCTATGGATTCGGAGATAGAATCCATAGTTAACATGGACGTGTACGACCTTGCGGAGCTGCCGGATGGGGTAAAACCCATCGGTTGCAAGTGGGTGTACAAGAGAAAGAGAGGACCTGATGGGAAGGTTTTAGCCTTCAAAGCTAGATTGGTGGCGAAAGGATTCACTCAGAAAGAGAGAATCGATTATGATGAGACTTTTTACCCGGTTGCCATGCTTAAGTCCGTCAGAATACTCTTGTCCATGGCGGCACATTTAGACCTAGAGGTTTGGCAAATGGACGTCAAGACTGCGTTCTTGAACGGGTACCTTGAAGAAGGTAGGGACATTTACATGCGTCAACCAGAAGGTTATGTGAGAGATGGCCAGGAGCATCTCGTATGGAAGCTTAAGAAGTCCTTATACGGACTTAAGCAAGCGTCCAGGTCCTGGAACATTCGTTTTGATGGAGTGATAAAATCCTTTGGATTTGTCCAGTGCATAAACGAAAGCTGTGTTTACAGGCTCAGTTCGGACGGAAGCGTGGTATTCTTAGTACTGTACGTAAATGACATACTTCTCATTGGCAACAATGAACGTGTTATCAGGCGTAAAGGATTGGTTGTCTGAACAGTTTCAGATGAAAGACTTGGGAGAAGCAGGTTACATCCTAGGGATCAAGGTGATCAGAGATCACCGTAAGAGGATGTTAGGCTTAAGCCAAGCTTCATATATAGATACTGTGATCGCCCGTTTCAGCATGCAAAATGCCAAGAAGGGTTCTCTTCCCTTCAGACATGGCATTCCTCTATCTAAGGACATGTGTCCGAAAACACAAGAGGAGATAGAGGACATGAAGACTATACCGTATGCTTCCACGGTTGGGAGTCTCATGTATGCAATGTTGTGTACTAGACCAGATATCTGTTATGCGGTTGGCATGGTGGCTAGATATCAGTCTAACCCTGGTCAGGGACATTGGACGGCTGTTAAGCACATATTAAAGTATCTCAAGAGGACAAGAGATCATGTGCTTGTTTATCAGTCCAATGAGATGATCCCGATAGGGTATACGGAATCAGACTTCCAGGCTGATCGAGATGAGAGGAAATCTACCTCAGGCTATGTGTTTACCTTGGGAGGTGGAGCTATCACTTGGAAGAGTGTGAAGCAGAAGTGCATCGCAGACTCGACCATGGAGGCCGAATATGTGGCTGCTTGTGAGGCTGCTAAAGAGGTTGTGTGGCACCTGAACTTCCTTAATGAGCTAGAGCTAGTTCCCAGTTTGCCCAGAGGTATCACATTGTATTGTGATAATGCTGGAGCAGTTGCATACTGCAAGGAACCTAGGGCTCACAAGGCAAGCAAACACATAGAGAGAAAGTACCATCTCGTACGAGCAATCGTCGAAAGAGGAGAAGTAGAAGTGAAGAAAATCCCTTCAGCGGATAATCTGGCGGATCCGTTCACAAAGAGCTTATCAGTCAAGGTGTTCGACAAGCATGTTGAAGGGATGGGACTGGGGCGCCTCCCACACTAGTAAACTTTGAGTATAAGTGGGAGAAGATGTGTAATAGATGCTAGATTGTAGACACTTTGCCTATTTGTCACATGATATACTAAAAGTTTGCTTTAGTATAAGTGAGAGATTGATGGATTTGTATACTAGAAAGCAGGCCTTTTAGCTTGTATGCATGTGTTGTCCATAACCACTAACAATCTCCTATCTGATTAAGTATGAATTGTTATCCATGTGTTTCACTAAAAAGTGTTCGCAATAGACGAAATCTATCGTAGCACTAGCAAGTAAAACCTAAGTATCGAATCTCAAGGAAAACTTAACAGGGCAATTAATTATGTAGTAAAAATCTAATCTAAGAAAGCAAGTAAAGAATATTTTGGGGTTTTTGTTTTAAATCCTAGGCAAATAAAATAAATCAAAGCAAGTAAATAAAAGCAATTAAATAACTAATCTAGAACTCAAGAAATAAATCTAAGAATTAAACTAGAAGAAAGCAATTAAATCTACCTAGGCAAGAATCGAAAAGAAAGCAATAACGAAAGCAACAAAGGAATCGAAAGCAAAGAAAGAAGCATAAATAAATCTAGACATGATGAATTGAAATCTGGAAATTAAAAGCAAATTAATCTAACTTGAAAACTTTGAAAAACGAAAAAGAATTGAAAGCAAGAAAAACGAATTTAAACTTTAAACTTGAAATCGAAAGAACGAAATTAAACTAAGGAATTTAAACGGAGCAATTAAGAAAACGAATCTAAAACGAAAGTAAGCAATTAAAACGAATAAACGAAAGCAATAAAAGAACTTACGAAAATTGAGACGAAGAACGAAGAACTTGAATTAAATAAAGCGTCTTGAATTAAATTGCAAAAACGAAGAACGAATCCGGATCCGAACAATAGAAAGCTAAACTGAAGTATTTGAATCTGAAAACTAAAGCTAAACAATGATAAAAGATGATCATAATTCGTGTACAAGGGATGATATATATATACTAGGTAAAAACCTAGATAAATAAGGAAAGAACAGCTGGTCGCCGACTTTTGGACGATCGTCCAGATTGTGGAAGAAATCTGGCCGGTCGTCCAGATTAGCTGATGGATAACTGCTTCGCACGTGTTTGGACGATCGTCCAGATTGTGAAGAAAATCTGGACGGTCGTCCAGATGAGGAACTGGTATCTCACGGCTTTGCCTTCTCTTCGTGCACTTTTCGTCCCGTTTTCTTCCAATTTCTCCCCTTTTGCTCCTATGATACCCAAAACTCCAAACAAACAATCATAGCCAAAAGACACACTAAAAGACACAAAAACATAATGAAAACTAACACGAAAACGCAACGAAAAACCTAACAAATAAACACAATCAAACTCCCCCACACTTAGACCTTTGCTTGTCCTCAAGCAAAACAAAACAAACAATAGACTCAAGTATCGTGAACTATATTGGCCTCAAAGCTTTTCAAAAACAACTCTCATGTTCATGATCAAAACTATGCACACAACCTTAGCATCAATCAACACAATCTACTCAACTAATTCAAAGTATGCTAATCCATCAAAGAACACTCCCAAACATGTGAAATTTTGTATATGAAAGTGAACACTCAACTCTCTCAAAGAAAAGATGTAATATAATGCACATCAAGAAGGTTCACTCAACATCAATGCAATGCAACATGTTTACCATAAGCTTGCCTTTAATCTCAACATCTCCACCTAATGTAATACTTACAAACAAGGATCAAAAAGGTCTTTATATAAGCTTGTAATGTAGGGACATTGGTTAAGGTAGGGAATATATAGGCTAAGTGACTCAAAATGCTCTAAATCATCAACCTCTTTTTCAACTCCAACCAAAGTATGGATTTTAATCTCCATCTTCTACCCTCCAACACACCAAATACAAACTCAAAGATGCTAAAATATACAAATCAAAGCTAACTATCCCCTTATGCTTATTTTTTCCTTTTTCTTTTCTTTTTTTTTTCTTTTTTTTTTCTCTAGAGCTCAACTAATACATGTTCTTTCTAATTTGAACAAAGGCTCTATGTTTTTTTTCTCTTTTTTTTTTCTAAGCTTATAGGGATAGCTAACTACACTTAAACAAGCATCTCAAATTTCTTTTCTTTCTCTCCTTCTACACCACAACAAGTATTTTCAAATTTTCTCCTTCCATATCACCAACTACAACTAAGGATACCCATAATCATCCAAACCTCCTATCATCCGGTTTCACAAAGAACGGCTAATAAAGGCTCAAAAGGGGTAAACAAAGGATTATGAACAAGGTTAGTGTATAGGAATCATGTGGCTACGAAAGAATGATCATTTCCTAGTTCGTAAATATACTAAGGTCTTGATGGAGAAACAAGGCAAGTTCTAGAAACAACGAAGCAAGCATGATCACTCAACCAAAGAATAGGCATAAATATGCACAAAAAGCTCAAATCTCACGGGTTCAAACTATCTAGTTCCCGACATCATAGCATACATCAAATTCATCGAATAAAATGCGTCGCTTCGCCAAGGTTCCATGCATAATAAAGATCATGATTTTTTTCCAAAAATCAACGCAATTCTCTATCATTGGCCAAGTCCACAATACTATCATCACATGCTCATTTGACTCAACGACTCAATTAACTCCTAAAACTCAACAAAATTAAAAACTACATGCCAAAAGTTCAAAGACCCCCCCCCCCCCCCCCCCCCCCCCCCCCCCCCACACTTAAAATCAAGCAATGTCCCCATTGCGAGAAAATAAAAAGGAAAGGGATAGAAAAACTTATCGCATGAAGACAAATAACACACTCGAAATCCCGAGAGACTCCAAGTATCACCTACAAAACAAACACAAAACAAAACACAAAAGCGTAAAATCGAACAAAATAAAGAGAAAACAATAAAAGACTCAACAAAAATAAAAGACACAAACATGGCTATGATCAATTGAATGGACCTCCAAACCGTGGTTCTTGCCAACGTGGATCGTGAGGAGACCAATAACGGGGATCATTCGGGTTTGGTGGAGCGGAGGTGGAGCCAATGGAGAAGTCGGTGTACCTCATCAAATGGCCCTCGATGTTCGACACCCTCCTATCCAAGCCAGACACGTGTGTAGACAAACCCGCCATTTGGTTAGACAAACCCGTCATTTGGGTGGACATGGAATCGAAACGAGCAAACATCCCTTGTTGAAAATCAGCCCAATATGGAGGAATCTCGGCCTCCATGGCCTGGCGAGCTCGGACGCGATCTCTTCGAGTGTAGTAGTGGTGAATAATGCGCTCATCATCGTCCGGAACATGCTGCTGCTCCTCCTCGTCTCCATTCCCGTCGTCCTCGTTTTCCACTTCCTCCTCTTCTTCCTCTTCTTCTCCCTCTTCTTCTTCCTCAGCGTCTTCCTCCTCTTGGTGCGCAGCTTCTTGCCCGGCTCTTCGAATACGACGCGCGTCAGAATAGTAAGCACGAACAGAGGCTCGATCCTCAACTCGAGTGAACTCGGTTGGACTCCTCATCAAGCGAGCATTGATCAACTCCGTGGATGACATCTCCACACTTTGCACCAACCCTCCGGCCTCCGAAATATCTACGCCAAAGTGACGAGCTAGAGCCGTCGCGACGTATCCAAGAGTGGGATGGGCGCCGTTCTTCGACTGCACGTGTGAGAGCTGCGTCCATATGAATGGGGCCAAACACACCTTCCGATTGTACCTAGCACACCAAAGCAAATAGACCTCCATGCCCGTTACCTTACTGGCCTCCTTTTTACCGGAGACCATGTTAGATATGAAGCGATGGAGTATAATCAAAGCATCATCGCGTAAAAAGGAACTAGACACACCCGAAGTTCTAAAATTATTAACACCCGTCAATTCCATCCAAGCCTCATTAACATTAAAATCAGCAGGCACACAATCAGAGATATTAGGGTTAGCACGAAAACCAAATACTGATTTCATCGTTTCCTTAGAAACTTCACACAAGATACCACGAAAAGTGCATTCCATCACAACCTCATTACCACGTCTAGATAAACGAAAACTACTACACATCTCTAGACACAAACTATCATGCGCCTCCCATTGTCTAGACATACATTGCATTAATCCTAATCGAAGAGCATATTCGCGAATAGTCGGAAAAATAGACAAACGCCTCAAAAAATCCATATCGTAATGCCTAGGAGGGCGTATATCAAGATTTTTCAAACGAAGGTAGAGATTAGTAGTCGCGTACCTATCGGTTTCAAAAGGAACCCGTTCGCGACGCCCGTACTGTTGCTCATTGTCACCCGGTGAGTGGCGATCGAGACTCACAATGTAGGGAGTACGATTCATGGTGATGATGTGAAGTGGTTTGACGAAGGATGGCACACGAACGAAGCACGAACAACGAAAGTGAAAAACGGGGCAGCCTCCAATCTGGACGGTCGTCCAGATTCAGCCTGAATTCTGGACGGTCGTCCAAAAATCTGGCCGGTCGCGGAGATTCTGGCCGAGCGCGGTGACGCGGCGGCGACTGGGTGATGGCTGAGCGACGGTGGCGCGGTGGTGGCTGGAGGTGTTCGAACGACGGCGGCGAGCTGGCGGCGATGGGTAGTGTTCGAACGACGGCGGCGAGCTGGCGGCGATGGGTGAACGGCGGTGGCTAACGGTGGTGATATGGCTGCTGGCGGCGTGCTGACGGCGGACTAACGGCGGTCTGACGGTGGCAGCGGTGGCTCTGAACGGCGGCGGCCTGTGGTGCTGGTGTGTGAGCTGTGGGAGAAATAGGAGAAGAGAGAAGAGATGTGGGAGATAAGAGAAGAGAATATAGGTCAAATATAATAAATGGGCTGAAATCGAGTTTGACTAGGCAAAGGAGTGGGGCCCACGAAATTCTGGACGATCGTCCAGATTTCGTAAAGAATCTGGCCGGTCGTCCAGATTAGCTACTGGCTGCGATTTGATTTGCTCATTTCTGGACGGTCGTCCAGAATCCTTAGGGAATCTGGCCGATCGTCCAGATCAGCTGCTGGTAGTCGACGCCTATTCCTGCAAAAAGACACTCAAACTAACACGAAAAATCAAATATTAACAAGAAATACAATGAAAAATACTAAATCTAAAATTTTTTTATTTTTTTTACGTGGGTTGCCTCCCACCAAGCGCTCGTTTATCGTCATTAGCTTGACGTACCAAATACTTAAGAGGAGAGTGGGGGATCGGATATGAGAATCGTCTCCACCGTTTGAGGCAATGTCGACCCTTCGATGTACTACTTCAATCGTTGCCCGTTGACCGAGAAGATGTATCCCGAATCCTCGTTCTTGATTTCTACCGCACCATGGGGGAAAACTTGCACCACCGTGTATGGACCTCCCCACCTAGACTTAAGCTTACCCGGAAATAAACGAAGACGAGAGTGAAAGAGAAGTACCTTCATTCCGGGTTTGAACTCCTTGAAGGCTATGCGTCTATCATGTAGACGTTTCACCTTGTCCTTGTAAATCTTGGCATTGTCGTAGGCTTCGTTCCTTAGCTCGTCGAGCTCCTCCATTTGCAAAATTCTCTGATCATGAGCATCGTTGAGATCGAAATTGATGCGCTTGAGGGCCCAATACGCCTTGAACTCTATCTCAACGGGCAAATGACACGACTTACCATAGACGAGCCTATAGGGACTCATCCCAAGCACGCCTTTGTAAGCCGTGCGATATGCCCAAAGAGCGTCGTTCAACTTGTCGGCCCAATCCTTCCTCGATGGCTTGACCGTCTTCTCTAAAATCCCCTTGATTTGTCGATTGCTCGTCTCCGCTTGTCCCGAGGTTTGTGGATGATAAGGAGTCGCCACCTTGTGAGTGATGGCGTTCTTCTTCATGAGCTTGGCGAACAATTTGTTGCAAAAATGTTTTCCCCCATCACTAATGATCACACGAGGGAAACCAAACCTACACAAGATATTTTCCTGCACAAACTTCAAGACAACGTGAGAATCACATGTCTTCGTGGGTATTGCTTCTACCCACTTAGACACGTAATCGACGGCAAGTAAAATGTATTCGAAACCATGGGATTTAGGAAAAGGTCCCATAAAGTCGATGCCCCACACATCAAAAATCTCAACCACTAAAATAGGATTAAGGGGCATCTCATTACGGCGACCTATAGAACCTGTGCGTTGGCAACGATCGCATGCAAGGTAGAAGGCTTGAGCATCCTTGAACAAGGTAGGCCAATATAATCCACTTTGTAGCACCTTATGAGCAGTCTTTTGGCCTCCAAAATGTCCTCCACTCGGCTCCTCGTGACAATGTCGCAGCACCTCGGTTTGCTCGTGGTCGGGAACGCACCTTCGAATCACCTCGTCCTTCCCAAGCTTGAACAAGTGAGGATCCTCCCAATAGTATTGCCTACACAAACGAAGAAACCTTTTCTCTTCTTGAGCGTTAAGGACGGGTTTAGTGTCCTTATCGGCCAAGTAATTAGCAATATCGGCAAACCAAGGGGTAGCACTCACTTCATTAACATTCTCAAAGGGAAAGGAATCACAAATATCATCAAGAGAAGCATAAGGGGGAGGTGAATCGAGACGAGAGAGATGGTCGGCCACAAGATTATCACTACCTTTCCTATCACGAATTTCAATGTCAAATTCTTGCAATAATAAGACCCATCTAATCAACCTAGGTTTTGCTTGGGCTTTAGTCAAAAGATGTTTAAGAGCACCATGATCACTATAAATAATCACCTTAGACCCTATGATGTAAGATCTAAATTTATCTAAGGCAAAAACAACGGCAAGCATCTCTTGTTCGGTGGTGGTGTAATTCACTTGAGCCGGATTAAGAGTTAAACTAGCATAGTAAATCACACGAAGCATCTTATCGACTCTTTGACCCAAAACAGCCCCTACGGCATTATTAGACGCATCACACATAATTTCAAAAGGCAATGACCAATCGGGACCGACTACAACGGGAGCAGAGATGAGTTTTTCTTTTAAAGTGAGAAAAGCATTCATACAAGACTCATCAAAGTGGAAAGGCACATCTTGAGCAAGCAATCGACAAAGAGGTTGGCTAATTTTAGAGAAATCCTTAATGAATCGTCTATAAAAGCCCGCATGACCAAGGAAACTCCTAATACCTTTGACATCACTAGGTGGTGGTAATTTTTCAATCACCTCCACTTTCGCTTTGTCGACCTCTATGCCCTTACTCGAAACTATATAGCCTAAAACAATTCCACTTCTAACCATAAAATGACTCTTTTCCCAACTCAAGGTAAGTCCACTCTCAATGCATCTCTTAAGGACTCTCTCTATTTTCAACAAGCAATCATGGAAAGACGACCCGAAAACAGAAAAATCATCCATAAAAATCTCTACAAAATCACCGATAAATTCCGAAAAAATAGACATCATGCATCTTTGGAACGTACCCGGTGCGTTGCAGAGACCAAATGGCATCCTCCTATAAGCGTAGGTCCCGAAAGGGCTTGTGAAGGCCGTCTTTGCTTGATCCTCCGGAGCTATCGCAATTTGATAGTAACCTGACAAACCATCTAGAAAACAATAAAATTCTTGCCCGGCTAACTTATCAAGCATTTGATCTATAAAAGGGAGAGGAAAGTGGTCCTTTTTGGTGGAAGCATTAAGCTTACGATAATCGATGCACATCCTCCAACCGGTAACCGGGCGCGAGGCGACCAACTCGTCCTTCTCGTTCTTTGACACCGCTATTCCTCCCTTCTTTGGAACGACGTGCACCGGGCTAACCCACTCACTATCGGCGATGGCATAGATAATACCCTCCGCCAATAGCTTGTAGATTTCCTTGCGCACGACCTCCATGAGCATTGGGTTGAGCCTCCTTTGTCCATCTCGTTTGGGGCGGGCGCCTTCTTCGAGATTGATGCGATGCATGCACGTGGCCGGGCTAATTCCTCGTATATCCGCCAAGCTCCATCCAAAAGCGAGCTTGTTCTCCTTGAGTATGCCCACCAAAGCTCCTTCCTCTGCAAGAGACAAAGAAGAAGAGATGATTACGGGTTTTTGATTGCCTCCCTCTAAAAATACATATTTCAAATGCGATGGCAGCTCTTTCAACTCCAAAGGCTCCGGAATCTTCGAGCCGGGCTCGGGGTCTTGAGGGGGAAACGGGAGTTTGATCCCGATGTCTCTCTCCATTCGCTCCCACTCCATTTGATCTCCGGATCCCCAACACACATCCTCGGTGTCAAAATCCTGCACAAAAGAGCACTCGGCCAAGGCATCAACCTTATCGATGAAAGAACAATTATCAATTAAATTGACCGATGACATAGGCCGACTCTTATGCACAGAAAACGAGACATCCTCTCCCAAAACGGACATCTTAATCACACCACTCTTCACATCAATCAAAGTATTAGTTGTAGCCATGAAAGGACGACCTAGCAAAAGTGTGTGCTCAATACCATTTTCTTGTACCTCACCTATCTCTAAAACCACAAAATCAACGGGAACAATCAAACCCCCTACGCGAACAAGAATATCCTCAATAATACCTCTAGGGTACCTAATAGACCTATCTGCCAATTGAAGGCTCATGCGAGTGGGTTTAAGTTCTCCTAACTCTAATTGCTTAAAGATAGAATAAGGCATAAGATTAATACCGGCACCTAAATCTAGCATACCACATGCTTCCTTACCATTACCTAAAGAGATAGTGATAACGAAAGAACCTGGATCTCGTTGCTTAGGTGGAAGAGGGTGTTGCATAATTGATGTCGCCACCTCCGATACCGCAATTGTCTCCATCTCATCGAACGGCTTCTTCCTCGATGTCAACTCCTTCACGAACCTCACGAACGGTGGCACGTTGCGAATAACATCAAGGAGAGGCAAGTTCACGTCCACCTTTGAAAGAAGCTTGTAAAGATCGGCGAATTGTTGATCACGCTTCTTGTTCTTCACACGACTTGGATAAGGAATGGGAGGAACATAAGGATTGGAAGCCTTGTGTAGAGGTGGAGCTTCCTTCTTGGGCTCGTCGGACTCCGTATGCTGCTCACCTGATTTGGACGATCGGCCAGAAGAGTCGGGGTGACTTGGCCGATCGTCCAGATTAGCTGCTGGGTTCTTGGGCGAGTTGGGTAATCTGGACGAGCGTCCAGAATCTGGACGACCGTCCAGATCAGGTACTGGACGGGGCTCTGGCGCCTGCATTTTGGCCGACCGTCCAGCATCTGGACGACCGTCCAGATTGGGTGCTGGACGGGCGTGTTGATGTGGAGGTGCTGCCGGCGTCTTCGGTCCATTCCAACGGGGACTCGGGCCCCATCTATTTCCCATGCTTCCTTGAGGTGGCATTGTCACTCCATTGTCCACGTGCCTCCCGCTCCGCAACACCGAGACGGCTTGGGCTTGATGCGGTGAAAAAGGAGGAACATATGGGGGATATTGCACCTCGTTAGCTTGTTGTGGTTGGATCCCTTGGCTCGGAATCCGCCCCGGTTGTTGCATCAAGTGCATAGATCCCGAAATTTGGCCAATGGCCGTCTCGAGCCGCTTCATGTTTGCATCAAGTGCATGGAAACGATCCTCATCGGCGGGAGGCTTTTGTGGAGGTCCTTGAGGACGAGAGTTCGGATATGGCGGTGGTGGTGTAGGATTAGATTGAGGAGGGTAGTATGGAGGTGGTAGATAATATGGATTTGGAGGGTATTGAGGGGGTGGATAATATGGTGGAGGTTGAGGGTAGTAGGGATTTGGTGGAGGAGGATAGGGGTTATTATATGGTGGAGGACGCCTATTCGGATAGGTAGGGGGGTTACCTTGCCCTTGTGTCGGCCTCGGATTTTGGTAGCGTCCATTGTATCCCCCTTGGTATCCTTGATGTGGTACTTGCGGTGGGTATCCTTGAGCGGCGTAGACCTCGGCTCCTCCTTCGTATTGAAACTCCCCCATGTTGTGGCACACCTCCTTGATGTGTCCAAGCTCTCCACAAATCTCGCATTGATCGGGCTTCCTCTCTTCCTCCTTCGGGGCCGGTGCACTTTGCTTAACCTTCAAATTCTCGAGATCCCTATACATGTCGGCAATTTGCTTCTTCAAGTCGGGGCTCATCGAAATTACACTCGCCTCCACTTTCCTCGGTCTAGCTGATTTTTGTTGAGAACTCGCAGCAAGAGTCTCGAATATATCCTTCAACTCTTCAGCCGTCTTGACCGCTATGTTGCCTCCGGCCGAACTATCTACCATGAATTGGCAAGTTTGGTTGAGGGCGTCGTAGAAATATTGCCAAAGCAACTCCGGTGCCATTTGATGATGAGGGCATTGTTGGAGCAGCTCTTGGAACCTCTCCCATGCTTCGTGAAATGGCTCATCGTTGTCTTGGGAGAAATTCATAATCTTTGACCGCACCTCTTGAGTCTTGCGGTTGGGATAGTACTTTAGCATGAACTTCTCGCACACCGCATTCCATGTGGCGAGAGAGTTGGCCGGGAGCGCCAAATACCACGACCTTGCTCGATCCTTGAGGGTGTACGGGAAGCACTTCATCTTCAAGGTGTCCTCCGTGAGTCCCGCGAGTGGGAAAGTTTGCACCACCGTGCAAAACTCTCGGATGAACGTCAACGCATCCTCGTTGGCCAGCCCGCGGTAGGATGGAAGCAACGCCATGTGGTGAGGTTTAAGCTCATGATTCCTGACCGCTTCCGTCAGGACAATCGCCGAAGTGGTGGCCGTGAATGTGGGGCGAGCAAAATCGCCATGACTCTAGCTGCCATGGCTTCGGGCTCTGCAAACAACAAGACTAAACCAAAGTCTTTAGAATCGATCTCCTCCTTCTCCTTCGCGGCTAAGATTGTTTTCCTTTGATGGATGTTGTCGAAGTAGGGAGCTAAATTCCTTTGAAGACTTCGGCGACCATGCATAAACAACACTCAACAAACGGGTTAAACGCACCGAGTGGGAGAAATAAGAAATCGAAATAACACAAATAAAAAAAATAAAGCAAATAAAAATACTACACAATCAAAAGCCTAAAGTTATCCCCTGCAACGGCGCCAAAATTTGTTTCACTAAAAAGTGTTCGCAATAGACGAAATCTATCGTAGCACTAGCAAGTAAAACCTAAGTATCGAATCTCAAGGAAAACTTAACAGGGCAATTAATTATGTAGTAAAAATCTAATCTAAGAAAGCAAGTAAAGAATATTTTGGGGTTTTTGTTTTAAATCCTAGGCAAATAAAATAAATCAAAGCAAGTAAATAAAAGCAATTAAATAACTAATCTAGAACTCAAGAAATAAATCTAAGAATTAAACTAGAAGAAAGCAATTAAATCTACCTTGGCAAGAATCGAAAAGAAAGCAATAACGAAAGCAACAAAGGAATCGAAAGCAAAGAAAGAAGCATAAATAAATCTAGACATGATGAATTGAAATCTGGAAATTAAAAGCAAATTAATCTAACTTGAAAACTTTGAAAAACGAAAGAGAATTGAAAGCAAGAAAAACGAATTTAAACTTTAAACTTGAAATCGAAAGAACGAAATTAAACTAAGGAATTTAAACAGAGCAATTAAGAAAACGAATCTAAAACGAAAGCAAGCAATTAAAACGAATAAACGAAAGCAATAAAAGAACTTACGAAAATTGAGACGAAGAACGAAGAACTTGAATTAAATAAAGCGTCTTGAATTAAATTGCAAAAACAAAGAACGAATCCGGATCCGAACAATAGAAAGCTAAACTAAAGTATTTGAATCTGAAAACTAAAGCTAAACAATGATAAAAGATGATCATAATTCGTGTACAAGGGATGATATATATATACTAGGTAAAAACCTAGATAAATAAGGAAAGAACAGCTGGTCGCCGACTTTTGGACGATCGTCCAGATTGTGGAAGAAATCTGGCCGGTCGTCCAGATTAGCTGCTGGATAACTGCTTCGCACGTGTTTGGACGATCGTGTAGATTGTGAAGAAAATCTGGACGGTCGTCCAGATGAGGAACTGGTATCTCACGGCTTTGCCTTCTCTTCGTGCACTTTTTGTCCCGTTTTCTTCCAATTTCTCCCCTTTTGCTCCTATGATACCCAAAACTCCAAACAAACAATCATAGCCAAAAGACACACTAAAAGACACAAAAACATAATGAAATCTAACACGAAAACGCAACGAAAAACCTAACAAATAAACACCAATCACCATGCATCAAACATCTATCCATTATCTCAAAGTTGTAGGCTTTATGGTGTGTTGTAGATCACAGAAGACCATAGTTGCTAGTTCCTCTAGAGATATAAAAGGGTATCACAGTCGAGCCAGTTCTGGATATAACTGTCGGTTTAGGCTGTAGTATAGGCTGCAGAGGTAGCTTGTCTTGGCTACTTGTCTATGCTAGTACGTGCGTGTACTGATAGGATCACGGTGAGGTGTATTCTTCTATTCTTACCGATGTAGAAAGAATCAAGACCTCGGTGACTTAAGATGAACCTTAACTCTAGTTGAGTCCTAAGGGTGTATAGTTGTGGTCTGCTTCTTTGACTTACCATGGGTGAGAGGTCAGAGTATCTGCAACTCAATATGCTCCGTATCTTGGGAAGCAACTACAACTAGTACGACTCTTAGTGTAACTGCAACAGAGCACCATATCCTGGTAGAACAGGTTGATCACATCCCCTGAGGAATTCATTAAGGATTATCATACCAAACCCTGCAGGTGGATTAATTTCCGGTATGATGAATAAGGAATGAATGGTACTACTTAGGAATAAAGAAGTTGAATAACACGAGCAGTCAGAAGCTCTAAGTTAATCAACGGATGTGGGATATCTTAAATATGGGGGTTGCTAAGTCTAATACTAGCCCTGAACTCAACAGGGGTAAAACAGGTAATTCAATACTATTACTCTAGTGGAATGTTTTAGTATTTATGGACTATATTATACTCTGGGCTGAGTATGGAGAATATAGACATTGGGAGGCCTCGGTTTTACCGGCTAGTAGATCCCTGATCTGGCCCAAAAAGCTCAACAGGCCACAGTATAAGGAATAAGTGGGCCACTACACAATTGGGCCCAGTATGGGGCGCCAATCTGCTCATGGACGGCTAGTCCATGTGTTGCAGGCCTGGCCTGCAACTTAAGCCCAAGTCTCACTTGGTCTCCTCTATATATTCCCCCTCAAGGTCTTGTTTAACCTAACAGTCTAGAATATACGAGTGCACTTAAATATTCTAAACAAGAAAGGGAGGATAGGGTTAGAGAGAGGCAGACGCGCGGCCGGCTTCAAAGCAGAACGGTGGGTTCCCATTTTCCGTGGCTGATTCCGAGGTTCGTTGTCCATACAACGTCAGAATCGAGCAGGGATACAGATCAGAAGATCTATTCGCGAGTTCTCTTCTACCTTCAGGTAATCAATCTAAACATCCTATGATTCCGCACTTAATTTCATAGGAGCATGATAGGATTATATCGATAGTTAGATATCCGAAATAGATCCTCGGGCGAACCGATCTTCACCGATCAGATTATGGTTCCTTCAGAAGTTCATCTGGAAAAACATATGTTGCCGATACGGAATCCCGAGGATCCTAGTCGCAGACAACGGTGCTCAAATTACAGGGTCCCTCGTACGAACCTGCTGCAAAGAAATTGGAATCGAGCAGAGATTTGTAGTTGTAGCCCATCCTCAAGCTAACGGGCAAGTAGAGGTAACAAACAGAACCATTGTAAGCGGCATTAAAGCCAGGTTAGAAAAGGCCAAAGGAAACTGGGCCGATGAATTGGATTCAGTACTGTGGGCATATTGAACCAGTCCTAAGACAGCCACAGGAGAAGCCCCATTTAATCTTGTTGGGAACCCCTTGCAGTTTGATTTTGATGATGTTTATCGAAACCACACTTAGGCATTTTTACTTGTTTAGGGTCAAGGCCGATAGATCGACCTGCTACCTGTTAGTGCAGGTCGATGCTCTCTTTAGTTCTAAATGTAAGTTTGATCCACTCTGTAAGAGAAAGGTCGTTCATCGACCTGCCTCATTCGGATCGAGTTGGCATATCTACCTGTCTATCGACTTCCCTTCTCAAGCTTCCAGCCTGCTTTGACTTAGAAGATTTCAAGTGCTGGATTTCTATATCAAGGTCGATGCTCCGCCTTCATGGAGCAACACGACATCCTTGCCACGTGGTGTGCCAGCAAGGACGAACTTCCCCAACGGCTAGAAGTGAGTCAGCCTCCAACGGCTAGTGCCACGTCATCCTGACTCCAACGGCTAGTTTTTCAAAACTGCCTATATATACTTCAGCCATTATCGGATTCAAGTACGGGAAACTCAAGCTATCAACGCAAAATCTCTGCCAAAATCCCTCTCAAGTTCATATCCATTCAAGTGTTCGAAATCCAATTAGTTTCCCAAACACTTGACGAAGAGAGATTTTCTACTCTGATAAAAAGCCAACAACGACGAAGCGTTCACTGCTGCTTGTCGTTGATTCAAGCATCTTCTTCTCCGACCCGTTCGAAGTTAGGAAGATTGTTTTGTGTTCTTCGCCATTATAGAGTTAGTCAAGCTCTGTAATTCGTGAAAGGTTGTTTGTACGTTTTTGTACGAAAGGTTGTTAGGGTCACGACCCAAAACTCGTGTCTAGATATATTCAAGTTAGAGTGTATTTAGAACTGATACTCAGTCAGTATAAATAAGAGAGAGGTTGAATCCAAAGGTAAAGGGATTCTCAGGTCGAGTCGACCTGACGTGGACGTAGGAGGGTTTCTCCGAACCACGCTATATCGCGGTGTCTCTCTTTCTCTCTCTCTTTATTTATCGTCCTTTCATTTTATTATCAAACTGACGAGCATCAACCTGGATATTAAGCATCAACCTGCATTGCCTTAAGAAATTCTTCAAAGAGTAATCAACCTCCACCAACTTCCGCATAAACAGTTTGATAGATCAAGCTTGTTATCAAACGAGCTTGATAGATCAATCTGCCTCTGATAAGGATCGACCTTGACAATCGACCTTTGAATCGACCTGATTTTATAAAACGTCAAAAACGGTTGGCATTGGTGTATTCCCCCCCCCCCCCCCCCCCACATACACCAATTACTCTTTTCCGGGACCAACAAGTGGTATCAGAGCAGTGGTTCTTTTGACCACTGCTTTGCATACTAAAGGTTTTATCAAACTTTTGGTCATTTTGAACCGATCCTTTAGAAAAATCTTTTCATTCATATCATATCATATTATTTGCAATGGAGGCTTCTCTTCTCAGGGTTTGTGAATACTTGTCCATCCAAGGCTATGAAGACTGGAGCTTCCGAATCAAGATGTGTCTCAAGGCACATCACGTCCTTATGTGGGAGATCATCGAAAATGGCCCCTCCCCCATTTATGCAGCAACGATCATCGTGGATGGAACATCCCCCGGGGAGGCCACATACGAAAAAGTCCTCAAAAATCCTCGCGACTACACAACCGAGGAAAGAAAGGAGGCCAGTCTCGATGACTACGCAAAGGGACTCATCTCTAGCACCGTGAAGGGCGTCTACCTTGCCAAGATTTGAAATCTTGAAACAGCCAAAGAGATGTGGGACACCCTCCGGTTCATCAGCCAGGGTTCAGAGGAGATGAAGGAGAACAAGATGTTCATGGCGTGCAGCAAGTTCGATGACTTCAAGATGGTTTCAGGTGAAACCATAGAAGCAATGAAAATTCGCTTCACTGAAATCATTCTCGAAGTCGCTGCAATCAACCCTCACAAATATATGCAGCGCGAGAAGAATCTTAAGGTGATGCGTGCCCTACCTGCAAATTGGCACGTATACGCCGCCATGCATCCAGCCCGTTCGGACTTCAACTTCCTTACCACCGAAGATCTTTTCGACATCCTTGTCGGAAATGATTATGAAATGATCCGAATCCAAGGATCAGCACAGCCTTCCACTAGCAAGAAGGCCGATGAAAAGGATGATAAGGAGGTAGCTTTCAAGGCCGACTCAGCCTCTGCTGCTACCCCAAGCTCGATTGACGAATCCATCATCAAAAAGTTCGAGAAGATGACTCTCGACTATGCTCTAGCTGCTAGGAGAAATGAGAAGCTCCTAGGAAAGGTTATCAAATACAAGAAATTCTACCGTGACAACAAGCGAAACTTCTCAAACCGCATCCACGACCGCCCTGACAAAAAGGGAGAAGGTAAAACCTCAACCTTCAATTCTTCTAACACACCCGAGGGTGGATGTTTTGGTTGTGGCAGGCCGGGTCACTATAAGACCGATTGTCCAGATCTGACAAAGGCCGAGAGAGACGAGCTCCGTGCAAAGCGCGATAAGAAGCTCAAGGAACAACGAGCTGCCATGATCGCCGAAGAAACAAAGGAAGCTCACCTCTCTGACAGCTCGTCAAGTGATGACGAAGGCTACATCGCTTTCGACGAAAGTGATGATGAAGAGTGCTTTGTTGGAGAACTCCAACAAAGTGAGGGATCTTCGAAGGTAGTTCCTCAACCTATTTCACTTTCTTTTTCTGACGATGAATGTGCAGAAGAAAGTGAAGAACTATCCGAGGCTGTGTCTTGGGAAGAAATCAAGAAACAGCTCGATGATTATGCCGACCTCGTGGATACACTTAAAGAGGTCGTTGAAGATAATGCTGAGCTGATGAACAAGAATGAAAAATACAAGCTTGCATTAGAAGAAAGATTCTCTCCCTATGATGAGGAAAAAGAAAGGGAGATCAAAACCCTAAAGTCAAAGGTTGAAGAATTGACTCTCCGGGTTAAGGACTTCGATACCGGGGCACTCGAGAAGGACGAGTCCCTCAAAACCAAAGATGCCGAAATTCACAGCCTTACATCAAAGTTGGCTGACTTGGTTATTCGACACGAACTCCTCGTGGAAAAAGAAGGAAAGCTTCAACTCACCTTGAGTCAGTTGAAGAAAAGTGGAAAGAAATTGAAAGAAGTCCAATCCATGCAACGCAATCCGTGCGATCACTCTGGTATTGGATTTAATGGAAAATCCAAGGAAAACAAGAACAAAGACTGCGAGATCAAATTCGTGAAGGCGCAGTCAAAATCAAAGAGTGTTCGGAAAGCTCATCAAGCTCTCCCAGATAAGATGGTCAAGCTGAAGAATCCAGTTCGACAGCCCCCCTCTCATTAAAAGCAGGCTGTTCACCAAGGGCGATACCAAGGCCAGTACTATCAAAGGCCGTATCATCCTCAGTTCTTCTACCCTGCTCATCAAGAGTGTTACTGCCACTATCCTCAACAGTCAATCTTTCAAGACTGGCAGTATCAATCTGGCTTTCATGAAGAGCAGTTCGATCAGCCTCGCCGCCCCCGCTCAAAGAAATCCAAGGCTCCCAAGCCCAAGACCGCCACTGGCTCGTCCTCAGCCTCGGATAGAAGCAGACCGGCGAAACAAATCTGGGTTCCAAAGGCCGTTCCCGCAACCGATGTAGCACCCAATCTCAAATGGGTTGCTAAGTTTAACTAAATGCAGGTTGGGAAGGCTCAAAGAAGGAGCCAAGCAGCTCGTGGAACTGTATGGATCATTGATAGTGGATGCTCCAAGCACATGACGTGTGACAAAACGCTACTATCAAACTATCAAAAACGAGACGGGCCACTTGTAACCTTTGGAGGAAATTCAAAGGGACTAACAAGAGGCCAGGGCGATCTAAGAGTTGGTAAAACAACTATTTCTAACGTCTCAAATGTTGAAGGTCTCAATCATAACTTATTCTCTGTGTCGCAATTCTGCTCGAGTGGTAAACGAGTAGAATTCACTGCTAACAAATGTCTCGTGAAAAATGAGGAAGGAGAAATACTTCTTACCGGAAATTTGCAGGATAGACTCTATATAGTTTAATGGACTGATTGGATAGAGACCTGCCTAATCACAAAGGTTGATTCCGAGACAAGCTGGCTATGGCACAAAAGGTTGAGTCACTTGAACTTCAAGGCCATCAACAAGCTCGCACGCAACAAGCTGGTGAACGACCTGCCAGATCAAGTTTTCGATCGCGATCACATTTGTAAAGCCTGTCAAGCTGGAAAGCAAACAAGATCATCCTTTCCAAGTGTGACGGCACAAGCTTCAAATCGAATTCTTGAGCTTCTCCATCTCGACCTCCTTGGTCCAGTCACTCCCTTGAGTATAAACGGTAGAAAATACGCTCTCGTTATTATAGATAATTATTCTAGATTTACGTGGGTTATTTTCATGTACAAAAAGAAGGAGACTTTGGAGAAGCTACCCGCGTTGCTGAGCAAGCTGTGCAATCAAAAGGAGAAATCCATCATCTCCATTCGATCAGATCGAGGCACCGAATTTATCAATGCAATGATCGAAGAATATTGCACAAAGAGTGGAATTCATCATCAAACTTCAGCAGCTCGTACACCTCAACAAAATGGCGTAGTGGAACGCCGTAACAGGTCGCTGAAGGAAGCAGCTCGTACCATGTTGGATGAAACCAACCTTCCAAAGAAGTTTTGGGCAGAGGCCGTTAACACAGCCTGCTATACCCAAAACAGGTCGATCATCACTACCCGACATGGAAAGACTCCATACGAGTTGTGGAACAACAAGCTCCCCAGGTTAAAGTATTTTAAAGCTTTTGGGTGCTTGTGTTACATTCATAACAATGGGAAATCTCAATTAAAAACTTTTGATAGCAAGGCCGATCCAGGAGTATTTTTAGGATACTCGGAGGTTACCAAAGCTTATAGAGTTTTTAATCAGAAAACCCTAGTTGTGGAGGTAACACCTCATGTTGTGTTTGATGAATCTACTTGTCTGTACAGAGAGTCAAGTACAGGTCCAGATCAGTCCGCTACTAACATGCCGTCTAACTCCCCCATCGACGACCTGCTAGTATGGACTCCAAATGATCTAGAGGAAGAGGATCAATCTGATCCAAAGGTCACACAGCAAGGGGGAAATGATGCAAGTAATGTTCATACTTCGAGCTGTAATACATCAGCCGGACTTAACCAGGCTGATCCCTCATTCTCAGTCCCCCAGACTGATGCTGTTAACGACCTTACATCCCAAATCGAGCAGCTCGATAGCACAATGGAGCAGCTTAACATCCAGCCCGATCACCAGCTTGATCAACAGCCCGAGCAACAACATGTTCCCACTGATCAACCTTCAACTCATCCGGAGTTTGACGAACCCATTAATGAGCCCGATCCAATCATTTCAAATGAAGAAAGATCACGACGCAGACGTTGGATCGATGATCATCCAAAGGAGCTCATTGTTGGGAACCCAAACCAAGGAGTGCGGACAACAAGAACGATTGGTGAAAGTGCTCTTCTAAGCTGCTATCACTCTCGAATTGAACCCAAAGATGCCATTGAAGCTCTTCGTGACGCTGACTGGATTCAAGCCATGCAAGAAGAACTCAATGAATTCAAAAGAAATGAAGTATGGTCTCTAGTTGATCGTCCTTATCATCAGGGCGTCATTGGAGTCAAATGGGTTTACAAAAACAAGAGAGACGAATCTGGAGAAGTTGTCAGAAATAAAGCAAGATTGGTAGCAAAGGGTTACTGTCAACAAGAAGGAATCGACTATGATGAGACGTTTGCCCCCGTCGCAAGATTAGAAGAAATAAGGCTGTTTCTAGCTTATGCCGCTCATCAACGATTCAAAGTCTACCAGATGGATGTAAAAAGTGCGTTCCTCAATGGCGTTCTCGAAGAAGAAGTCTATGTGGAACAGCCTCCTGGATTCGAGGAGGGTGATTCGAGCAAAGTCTACAAACTGCACAAGGCCGTATACGGACTTAAGCAAGCTCCTCGAGCTTGGTATGAGACGCTATCATCCTTTCTCATCGAATCAGGATTCAAGCGTGGTTCAGTCGACAAAACACTATTCACTATCAAAGTGAATGAACATATCCTTTTAGTACAAATTTATGTTGATGATATTATTTTTGGATCTAAATCTCCCATATTATGTGAAAAATTTGGTAACCTCATGACAGAAAAATATAAAATGTCTATGATGGGGGAAATGAATTTCTTTCTAGGGTTGCAGGTCAAGCAGTCCGATGAAGGAATCTTCATTAGCCAAACAAAGTACGCACACGAGCTGGTAGATAAGTTTGGTGTCAAAGACAGCAAGCCCGTCAAAATACCGATGCTCTCTAGTGGGAAGATTGACCCGGATCCCGAAGGAAATCCTGCCAACATAACACAGTACAGGGGTATAATTGGTTCATTACTTTATCTAACTGCGAGTCGACCTGATATCACTTTTGCAGTTGGAGTGTGTGCTCGATTTCAAGCTAATCCGAAGGAATCCCACTTGGAAGCAGCAAAGAAAATTCTTCGATACATCAAAGGAACCAAAAATTTAGGTCTTTGGTATCCTTGTGATGACAATTTGCAGCTTACAGGTTATTAAGATTCTGATCATGCAGGGTGCAAGCTCGATAGGAAATCTACTTCGGGTACTTGCCACTTTCTCGGAAACAAGCTGATATCATGGTTTTCAAAGAAACAAACTTCAGTAGCCACCTCCACCACAGAGGCCGAGTACATGGCCGCAGGGAGTTGTTGTGCACAAATCTTGTGGATCAAACAACAACTCAAAGATTATGAAGTTGAAGTCAGTGAAGTGCCTATTTTCTGCGACAGTTCGAGTGCTATCGCCATTACTCAAAACCCAGTTCTCCATTCAAGATGCAAACACGTGGATATTCGACATCACTTTATTCGTGATCACGTGGAAAAGAAGAACGTGGTTATTGAGAAGATACACACTGATATTCAACGGGCTGATATCCTAACCAAACCCCTAGCCGAAGAAAGATTCAAAATGTTGTGTGGGAAGTTAGGTTTACTAAATGTTGAGTCATCAGGCCGTTCATGATTCAACAGGCCGTTCGCAAGCCAACAGGTCGTTACTATTTGAACAGGCCGCCTCAGTCATAAGGCCGTTCGCAGACCAACAGGCCGTTTCTCTCAAACAGGCCGTCATCCATTCGACAGGCCGATAGTCAAATAACAGACCGTTCCCCAATCATCAGGCCGACGTCTAATCAAAAAGATCGACCTGAGTTCCTCAAATTGAGGGGGAACACTTAAAACGAAATGATCCATCATTTGAAGGGGAACAAAGGCCGATGTCTGCCTCCAGGCCGTTCATATCAGCAGATCAGGTCGATATCACAAGATCAGACCAATATCACAAATACAGGCCGTTCACTTCTCAGGCCGATATCTGCCACCAGGCCGATATTACAAGTTCGATATCAACCTGAATGCCACCTGCATTAATGAAGGGAGAATCAAAAGGGCAGTATCACCCTTTTGTCTTTCATTTAACTTCTTTAATACGCATTGAATTCTTTCAATTATTAAAATTTATTTCTCAATGTGTTACATTGTTTAAGGCTCTGTTGTTTTGCAGAAATTTAGGATAAAGGGAATAATGATTGCTATTTTTTACAACCTATCTAGTCAAGTGTCACATATTGACACTTTGACCGAGGTCGCATTTAATTCCCTGCTGTCAATTTGAAAAAGTGCAAAGAAAACGCACGTTTTTACTACCTCACGCGCGGATGTGAACCGTTTCACATTCCACGCGCCTTCATCGTGTGGACGAGGATTAAAGGGAGAATTTGAAACCTTTCAAATTCAAGTGATCTCAACCGTTCAAATTGTCTATATATTTCATGCAGTTTTCACTCGAAACGTTACTTACTCTTTTCTCTCATCGTCTCTGCAAAAAAAAAAAAAAAAAAAAAAAAAAAAAAACCTAATTTCTTCTCTGCAAAAACCCAGCCGCCATCGTGTTTTTCCATTCACTGCTATTTCTTCACTCACTTCTCTCTGCACAAAAATACCAGCCGTGGTTTGTGCGTTTTCGTCGTTTTTAATTCTATTTTCCGTCAAGTTTTCTTGTTTCTAATCTATCTCATAAAATTTCAGGAAAATCAACATCAATGGTAGAGAAATCATCCTCCGGCCCTAAGGAACTGACATGGGATGAAATCACCGCATATCTGGAAACCCATATCAAATACGAGCCGTATATGGTTCGTGAGAACTTTGGTTACCGCGATCTGGATTCCATGTTCGCCTTGATGGAAACCTGCCTTCCGTTCCACCGAATAATTTCTACCCGGCCGGCGAAGTTCCTCCCGAAGATTGCGAGTGCCTTCTTCTACAACTGGAACAAGGGCGACTCCGTTTCCTCTCACACCGTGTCCCTCGGGACTCAAAAAGCCGTCCATCACATCAATGTCCTCGACGCCGTGAAAGCTGCCTTCGGCATTGGGGATGGTGGAGAAATGCAACTCTCCGATATCAAAAAGGATCAACTGCAGCAAGTTATCGACCGCGTCCTTATTGAACCAGGGCCGTATTTGGAGAGGTCGTTCAAGAGGACCGAGCTCCGTCCTAAGTACAGGCTGCTTATGGACTTCATTCAAAGGTGCTTTCTAGGGCACGTCGGGAATCACGACCAGGTCACGCCGTTCAAATTCCAAATTATGACGGCCGTGGTGCTCAACCTGCCCATCAGCTGGGCCAAGCTGATGGTCTCCCTGCTCTGGGAAGAGGCCAGGAAGATTGAATGCACAATGGATGGTGAGGCCGTTGTGGGAGTGCGTCTCCACTCCGAGAAGAGGCCGCTTTGTCTTGGGACGAAGGCGTCCTGTATTATAATTTCCTTCTTCAAGCAGAGGAAATGGACTGACGCGGAGACCTTCCCCTACAATTTCATTCCCAAAGATCTCCATCAGCTGGAGATGGCTATTGGTCGCGCCTCAAAATTTCTACGGGTCGTCAGACCTCGTAAGGGAGCATCTCACTCGGACTGGTCAATCTAAAATTGGGTGGAGGGTGCCGGCTCGCCCTGTCCAAAAGAAGAGAAAGGCCGATGATGTGCCAGTGCCTTCTCGCCCTGCCAAAAAGACTCCCCCTCCAAAGAAATCGAAGCCAACTGCTCCTCATCCGACCAGGCCGTTTCGCCACGTCCTTCCTATGGAGCCCGTGGCCGTGGGGCCATTAAATGTCAGGCCGCCGTCGCCCTCCCCATCGCCCTCATCCTCGCCGGAACGGACTCCTTCTCCAGTCCGTACCGCGATCGAGTCGTCCGCCTCTCAGCATCGCCCTGCATCTTCTCAGCAGGTCGTTGCCGGTTCCTCGCCCTCTCCTTCTCACTCCTTCCCTCGCGTTCGCGTTGGTTCGGTGGAAATCCAGGATCTCACTGAAGTGGAGGAACCCCAAGACACCATCTTGCCAATCCAGCCAATCTCTGAGCAGGCCGTGTCTCCTGCTCACGCTATGGTGGCTTCGATGAAGGCCGAAGCCAGGCTGAAGGTGATCGACCTGATGCCGGAGATTGATCAACTCCCCAAGTCCCTCGACCTTGCTACTCGCCTCCATTTTTATCTGGTCTGTAAGTCGAGTTATTACTATGTCTTCGAGGCCTTGCTGCAAGTTGCCTCCCTCGAAGAGCTGAAGATCGAGGAGCTGGAGTTGGAGGGAGAATTCAACTTTTTCAGTGTGGAGGATGCGGGCCGCCAATTTCAAATCTCTTGTGCTGCGGCGCATGAAGGTCGAGGCCAAAATTCTGGGCATCGACCTTCGCCCCCTCTACACTCATTCTCGCGCCCTCTACAACTCCGCCGCCGATGTTGGAGATGAGTTTGATGCAATTCAAACTCCAGAGCAATCGCCACCAAGGAATGAAGGTGGTGATCAAGCTCTGACCGCTGCTGATGCTGCTCCATCTCCTCAAATTCGAAGGTTGACGTGGAGGTCGAGCTCAATTTTCTATCTGCCAAGCTCGACTCTCTTGTCATCAGCCTTCCAGAACAAATCAAGCAGGCCGTAGCAGAGGCTCGGGTCGATATTGTGAATGAGGCCAAGACCCAGGCCGATGAAGCTGCCAGGGAGCGGGTCACGAAGTTTGCCGTGGATCAGTTGAAAGAATATACTGACAAACTTCTGCCGGCCCAGCTCGAGGCTCTCAACATGGCGTCCCGCGACCTGATCGGGGATGTGTTGGAGGACGTGGCCAAGGTCGATCACCGGGTGACCGACCTGACTACATCAATTACCGATTCGGCATCGGCCTCCAACACTCAAATCAACGCCATTCACGACACCCTCTCCTCCTTACTCAATGGCCAACAAGAGTTAAGGGATGTCGTGACCAAACTGCAGGAGGAGGACGCTACACTTCTTTCCCTCATCAAGGCCCTTTCTGATGATGTCGAAAAGGGGGAAGAAGCAAGAGCCGCCGCCGCCAAGAAGAAGAGGACAAGCAAATCTAAATCTCCTTCATCTTCTTTGGCTCCTCCTCCTCCGCCTCCGCCGTCAAAGAAGTCCTCCTCCCAGGCCGCTGGCTCCAAGCCCGTCTCCGAGGCCGCTGCCTCCCAGGCCGATTCCGAGGCCGCCGCTGTCAAAGCTCGTTTGGCAAAAGAGGCCGAGCTTATCGCTGCCTTGCATCTGGCTGGAGCGACTCCGGAACAGGCCGTGAATCCAGTCGAGCAACGGCGCTTTATTGCGGAGCGCCGGGCTGCTGAAGCGAGGAAGAAGGCTGAAGCGGACTGGATCAGCCAGTCGGCTTCCGAGCTGATTTTGGAAGCAGGAGTCCAACAGCAGGCCGTTGAATGGCTTGATGAAAATCAGAACACCCTGCTGCGGGAGCTCAACTCTTGCTTCATTCTTCTCTTCTACTGGATTCAAGACCCCTCTCTCCCTGAAGACGCTGATGACGCCTATGCAGCCTACATGCTCAAATTCCCTCACCAAGACTTCGTTGGTGAACTGCGGAAGAAGGCTGCAGAGGCTGGTGCGATTGTACGGGCTCCTTGCAAGCAATACTTCACGCCCCTGACGATCAGTGCTTTGGGCTTTTTGGATTATTCCCGAATCGACCGGTACATCGCACTGACCGCCATCGGCCTGAATGTCAACGTCTCAAATTCCGATCCCGACTATTGCCGAATCAGGGATGGAATTTACGCAAGTATGAAGGCCAAGTCCAGGGAGCAGATCCAGGAAGAGCGTGTGGCAGCCCGTGCCCAGAAGAAGTAGAGATAGATGATTTTGTATATTTTCTATATTCATTTAAGTTCGTAGCACGATTTGTAAAATCCTGATGTAAGTACGCTATCGAGCTGAATGAAGCAAAAATCATCTTCCTCGTCCTGACGACAATATCTCTTTGTCCAGGCAATCTGCCTTTACTGCTTTAATTTAATTATGTTATTATCTGCCTTTCATATAATTCCTTATCAACCTTAATGGTTAATCGATCTTTCATCGTTTTATATCTTAGGAATTATTTGTAAAGTGTATGGTTTCGACATCATCAAAAGGGGGGAAATTGTTGGGAACCCCTTGCAGTTTGATTTTGATGATGTTTATCGAAACCACACTTAGGCATTTTTACTTGTTTAGGGTCAAGGCCGATAGATCGACCTGCTACCTGTTAGTGCAGGTCGATGCTCTCTTTAGTTCTAAATGTAAGTTTGATCCACTCTGTAAGAGAAAGGTCGTTCATCGACCTGCCTCATTCGGATCGAGTTGGCATATCTACCTGTCTATCGACCTCCCTTCTCAAGCTTCCAGCCTGCCTTGACTTAGAAGATTTCAAGTGCTGGATTTCTATATCAAGGTCGATGCTCCGCCTTCATGGAGCAACACGACCTGATCCTTGCCATGTGGTGTGCCAGCAAGGACGAACTTCCCCAACGGCTAGAAGTGAGTCAGCCTCCAACGGCTAGTGCCACGTCATCCTGACTCCAACGGCTAGTTTTTCAAAACTGCTTATATATACTTCAGCCATTATCGGATTCAAGTACGGGAAACTCAAGCTATCAACGCAAAATCTCTGCCAAAATCTCTCTCAAGTTCATATCCATTCAAGTGTTCGAAATCCAATTAGTTTCCCAAACACTTGACGAAGAGAGATTTTCTACTCCGATAAAAAGCCAACAACGACGAAGCGTTCACTGCTGCTTGTCGTTGATTCAAGCATCTTCTTCTCCGACCCGTTCGAAGTTAGAAAGATTGTTTTGTGTTCTTCGCCATTATAGAGTTAGTCAAGCTCTGTAATTCGTGAAAGGTTGTTTGTACGTTTTTGTACGAAAGGTTGTAAGGGTCACGACCCAAAACTCGTGTCTAGATATATTCAAGTTATAGTGTATTTAGAACTGATACTCAGTCAGTATAAATAAGAGAGAGGTTGAATCCAAAGGTAAAGGGATTCTCAGGTCGAGTCGACCTGACGTGGACGTAGGAGGGTTTCTCTGAACCACGCTATATCGCGGTGTCTCTCTTTCTCTCTTTCTTTATTTATAGCCCTTTCATTTTATTATCAAACTGACGAGCATCAACCTGCATATTAAGCATCAACCTGCATTGCCTTAAGAAATTCTTCAAAGAGTAATCAACCTCCACCAACTTCCGCATAAACAGTTTGATAGATCAAGCTTGTTATCAAACGAGCTTGATAGATCAATCTGCCTCTGATAAGGATCGACCTTGACAATCGACCTTTGAATCGACCTGATTTTATAAAACGTCAAAAACGGTTGGCATTGGTGTATTCCCCCCCCCCCCCCCCCCCAATACACCAATTACTCTTTTCCGGGACCAACAAATCTGGTTTACGGGGCAACGGCAGTAACACCAGTGGAGGCAGAGCTCGAATCACTAAGGATAACTGCTTATGATGAAAATCAGAATTCCACCCTAATGAGGGAGAACCTGGACATGATTGAAGAACTCAGGAACAGAGCCCTTCAGAACGCGGAGAGATACAAGCAACAGGTGCGAAATGCATATAACAAGAAAGTGCAGATCCAGAGGTTCTGCAAGGGAGATCTGGTATTAAAGAGGGCAGATGCCCTTAAGCCCATGGGAAAGCTAGATGCAAATTGGGAAGGACCATACTTAGTAAAAGAAGTATTGTAAGGTGGAGCTTATGAATTACAAGATGAGGAAGGAAGGGTGCTACCCCGACCTTGGAATGTAAATAAGCTAAAGAAGTACTACCCTTAGGATAAAAATGAGTTGATTTCTTAAAATCCACTCTACGGAGTGCGAGAAACAGCACAGGAAAATGGGAAGGGTTCTCCTATAAAGTATATTATCTAAAGAAAGGTAGAGTTCAAAGCTATCAACAAAACGAGTTCGATTTCTCATAATTCACTTGGGGGGGAGTAGGGGGATACCCCTCTATATCCCATTAGCTTAAAATGCACCCCCTATATCCCATTAGCTTAAAATGCACCCCTTATACCCCAATATCTTAAAATACTTTATGCATATAAACCAGAATATAATCTATTTCAGCAATTCAAAAGGCATAGAATAAACACCTGAAGCAAGGAAAAGAGAAAAGGAAATAGTTTGTTCCAAACTTAGGGTCATAAAATGAGCACCCTACCAAAAACCAAAAGAAGTTGTTTATAAACACCAGGTCAAGACATAATTAAACTAGATAGAGGAGCCCGAACCAGATGATGAACCTGCAGAACCCTGAGGGAAGGAGCAGGAAACATTGTCGTCTCTAACGCTTGAACCTAAAAAAGATCACGAAAACAAATATTCAGCAAATAACCCTGGTGGTCAGAATAGGATTAGCATAATTCAATGATCATATAACTTACCCTCATCTATCTTTAACCTCTTGTTCTTTCCTCCATAGACTCTCTCGACTGGAGATTCATCTCCACCCTCAGCCTCTGTCTCTGCTTCAACCTTTCTAGTCCTTTCAATCCTAAGTAATTCGGTCATCAGAGTAGGGAGATGCTCGTAGACTCCTAGGTTAGCGGCGCCGGCTTCGAGTGATAGATACCCTCCGGGCAAGGACAAGAGGATGAGTTTGCATTTCTCTTTCTCCGACAAATGCCCATTGTACATTTCATATTGGGTGAAAAGATTCTTGAACCTCCTAAGGTATGCCTTCATATCAGGAAATTCGTCAAGGTCCACAAAATCCATCTCCTGCCGAGTCAGAAAGCCAAGTAGCCGGAATCGGAGAGATTCGGGAACATCGTCGAAGTAAGCCAACTCACAAATCTTTTGGCGAACGGAATCAATAGACATAGCTGAAACAATAGAATAATAAAGGGGTAAAACCTCGAAGGTGATACCCTCAAAAAAAAAAAAAAAAAAAAAAAGAGAGAGAGAGAAGAAAAGGAAGAATAGCAAGAAAACGGAGGGTTTTCCTAACACTTAATTCGCCAATATGCAATTCATGAAAAAGCGGAAGAGAAATAATAAAATAAGGAAGAGGATACCTGTTCGTCCTTAAGAAATTACCGAGCAAAGAGAGAACTGGCCTTTCCGGGCAAGGAGAAAGCAGAAGGATTGAATGTATCGCTCTTCCCCTTTTTCTCCGATAAATTATGTGAAGGGAAAAACGGAAGAAGAGGGTAAAAGGGGTGAAAACTACTCCTTGGAAAGTAGGTTACCTTTTTTCTGTCTCGATTACACCAAAAGGCAATGATAAGATAGGGAGTCTCTATATTTACCCCGCCTCGAAAAATTAATCGACGCACCACCTTTTTCATACGACAGGACCCTTATGACATCATCAAGATAACTGTTTCTCGCATTAGTGCCAAGCAGAAGCTTATAGCGCACGCTTCTGAACTTGGGGGGGGGGGGAGTAGCTGATAGGGACCAATATCACCTCGAGGCACCTTTAAATGCTGACTGGATGAAAATATCGGAAGCCTTGGATGCCATCCTCGGCGCAGATGCCGCCTTTAGAGCAAGAGATGCCATGCCCAATGCAGAAGCCGGGAGCTATGCGCAGATCTGTCCTTATGCAGGGGCCATCCCAGATCCACTGGCATCTGCCAAGGCACAGGGACCTGATGAACACACAGTCCGCGTGACTCTATACACTCTAGAGTATGGACCACTAAATTAAAGACGGGGGAATCTTGTCCCCTTAAAAATTCCTTTCCTATCCTTCTCATGTATGCACACTTACCTTTTCGTCCTTTCCCTCATCTATAAATAGCGAGTGATCTCACTTTCTAAGGAACTCAACTTTCATACACGCACTATTCCATTCGCACTCTGCTTTGCACTCTCGCAAGCTAGAGCAACCGGAGTCCTTCTTCAAGGATTCTCTTCTCTCATCACTCCCAACAGCTCAAGCCGAAGGTATAATTCTTGTTGCCGAGAGAGGACGAAGCATGAAGGCGCCTTGCGTTCTCTACTTTGCCCTCTCCTTTCTCCCTTGTTTTTCTGCCCAAACGAGCTCTACGCTCCATGGATTTAACTGATTTTATGGTTAAAAACACCCTTTGCTTAATACTTAGCTCAATTCTCTCTTTTATGTCCAAAGGAAGATGCTCTGTGGAAAATGAGTTGTTAAGGCTAATGAACCGCATGAATCTCTTACTTATTGCTGTTGTAATCCTTTCGAAATGAATACTCCTTGTAAATACGACGAATAATCACATTATTGTTGTAGATCTTCAACCCGGATCTATCAAATAATTTCGTAAGAGAGAGATATTGTTGTAGTGACATAAATAATTCACTAGGATTTAATTTATTCATACAAATTCATTCGACATTTAGACCGGTGAATAAGTGAGTATAATAATTCTATTTAAGTTTTTAAGATGTTTCTAATTTGGTCTCTATTAGATATGTTTATTATGAATTTTATTTAATTTATGCTATTGTCGTTGTTATTCACGAGTTACTATGGAGAATTGTATGTAGAATTATTTTCAAAAGTCATTCCAGACGAAGTAGCACAATGTCTTTGGATGTCAGGTTCTTCTTCGGATATTTTTTTTTTAATAATTTAGTAATTCTTTTTTTTTTCAAGCAATAATTTAGTAGTTTAAAATAATATATTTATATCACCATATTGTTAACTTAAGCTCTTCAAAATAAGCTTAGTCAAACACCCCCTTACTTGTATCTTTTAACATAATAGTCATAGAGGTGTATCGACATAGGAGACTAATACATATGAAAAGGAAATATTCTGAAATAAAGAAACGAAGTTCAAATATTAATTCACTAGATTTGAATGGTATTTATTCTCTTTAAATCATGTTATGAACACAAACACAACTACAAATATTAATATTGAAACACTTTAATCCGTATTGTTTCTAATAGGTACAACAATTCATATATTGAAAAAAAAAAAAAAAAAATCTCTAATTGTGTCCATTGCGGTGCTGCCATATTAGAGTAAGAACCTCCGACCTTTTGTTGTGATAATAGAAAAATTGTACTTGCATCAGTTGAAGTCCCCAATGAATTGTACGTATTATTTACTTCTGAATCACAAGAGGCAGTTGATTTTAGGAAAAATATTCGTTCGTATAATTCTAGATTTTTATTTACATCATTTGGTGTAAAATTGGATAAAGAACTTGCATCTGCAAGACATGGAGCCTATACATTTCGAGCACAATGAATGGTTTATCATGATCATCCGAGGTTAATTCCAAATAATTCTAATTCTGGATTTTTTCCAGTTATACTTTTTTGAGACAATAAACGATGTTGAAAATAGAATAAATAGGCTAAAAATTCAACTATATCATATGTAACGGTGAAGAAGCTGATAAAAATTATGGAGGCCAATTCATATGTCAAATTTTTTCGAAGATTGAAGGACTGGCCTTCCATGGATACTGTTGAACTCCATATCTCTAAATATGTAAATTTGGATCAACGGGTGTACAATTCGCCTACTGCAGATCAAGTTGCAGTTTATGCGCATTCAGGGGAGAGACATAGAACAAAACATAAACTTTCAACTTCATCTTCCTGATCATTAATTCGTAGCATACCACGAATGTCAAATAAGCTTTTAAATTCAGATCACGTTTCAAAAACAATGTTGACTGAGTTTTTTTCTACGTGTGCTACAAGTGAAAAAGCAAGAAAGTATCATTACAAAGAATTCTCTGGATGCTATGTTTGGGACAAAAAGACACATGTTGAACAAAAAGGAAAAAGAGCAATGCTATTGGACGTATTAGTTCGGCAAATCCAATTGAAGGAGAAAGATATTATGAAAGATTATTATTAAATCATGTTAGAGGACAAACGTCTTTCAAATACTTGAAAACAGTCAATGGTATAGAATATTTGAGTTTCAAAGAAGCCTCGTAAAAACAAGGATTGTTAGAAGCAAATCAAAGTATCATTGAATGCCTGAATGAAGTAATAACATTTCAAATGCCAAATGAAATACGAAAAAAAAAAAAATCGCAATAATATTAGAACATTGTGCACCATCAGATGTGAGAATTTCATGGGATACGTACTATGATGCATTGTCGGAAGATTTCAGGAAGTACACAAATACTTCTCTTGATCTACAAGTTTTCATGACTTGGAAAAGTTTGAGCACTTACTTAGAAAGCATAGGGAAAGATATACGAGCTTATAATCTTCCAAATATTCCTTTGAATTTTGGTAATGTGAACATTGAGAACTGTAGAGAAACTCTAGACAAAATGACAAAATGTTAATAAAGATACCTGAAGAAGATCAACAAGCAGAGTCAAAGTTGAACTCTGAACAATAAGTTGCATTTTCTAATTTTGGATTGCATAGAAAAGGGAGGTGGATTATTTATTTATTTATTTATTTATTTATTTATTTATTTATTTATTTATTTATTTATGATTTTGGAACATCGTGAAGATCAAGAGAAGGGGAAAAGAAAAATATTTCGTAGAAGTTTGAAGATTACGTAGATATTTCCAATGAGTTACGATTATGAAGATATAAATTCTTTTTTTCGACACGCATCAAAGTCAAAGTCAAACAGGAGAAGGATTGATGAAGATATAAATTCATTTTTTCGAAATATGATAGTATAGATTTTTTTTATTTCTTTTTTAACGATATACAAAACATAAATGACTATTTTTTTACTTGATTATTTTATATTTATCCTTACTTGGCCCTCCGTCCCATTTCACTTGACTTATTTCAATTCTACACGGGATTTTATGCACAATGTTAAAAGTGAAAAGTAAGGAGTTCACATTAAAAAATAAGGGTAAATTCTTTCCATTTTAGGAAACAAACCAAATAAAGTGAGACGTCCTGATTAAGAAAGAATGTAAATTGAAGTAGGACGGAGGGGTACTATTTATTTATCAATTTATTTTTACACATTTGTTTTTAAGCTTATTGAGTCATTATATGTTTCGATATAAAATAACATAATATTTAAAACAATATTTTATAGAACTAAGTAAAAAAATGAGTGATCGCATACATCATACATGTCATTTACTAGTAAGAAAAAAAAAAGTAAATAGAAAATGAACGGAGAAAGGACTAACAAAACCATGTATCAACTACAATACACCATTTCAAAAGAACTAACAAAACCATGTATCAACTACAATACACCATTTCAAAAGAAACACCAACCTCGCAAAATAGAATACAATTTACAAAATCCAAAACTAATCCACAGAAAAAGAAATCCGAAGAGAGTACATAATGTATCGTAGTCATGGACACCGGCTTGTATAAACGTACAAATTATCCTCAGCTTTTGCCTAAAGCTGCAAAAAATTGCCTCTGCTTACAAAGAATATTACAAAGAAAAAATATATATTTATATATATCCACACACTATCACAGACAAAACACGAAATCAAATTAATCTCTTGCACTAAGCCTCATCCTCAAATCAAATTACTTTCCACTTGGACTAAAACTTCAACCTCTGCAGTATGTCCCATCATTTTCAAGTAGTGCAGACCATGAGAGAAATCTGGGGACCGCGAAAATTTGACGCCCCTGCAATGGAAGTCCTCTAACGAAGAGAAATCCCGAGCTACTTAAAATCAACACATCAATAGGATCCCATTTGTGGCATGCCAAAAGGGGGCATTGGAGGCATGCCCATACCACCCATGGGTGGTGGGGGTGCATAACCCCCTCCCATTCCTGGACCTCCCATGCCAGGCATTGGGGGTGCCGGCAAAGCAAGAGGAAGTAGTTGAGCATACATATTCTGCACCAATTAGCCATGTATATTAGAGATATGGCATGAAATTTGTCGGTTGGAATCAAATTATGATAATAAGAAGTCATTTTTTTATGGAAAAGAAGGGGAGAATGCAATTATGAACGTTCTCAACCAATAAAAAGTGCAACTAATTCAAAATTCAAATAAGTCTTTTCCTATATCAGCTTGACATATTTCGATGATGCCTAATTTTGTTGAGAGAGAGAGAGAGAGAGAGAGAGAGATTACCTGTTGCATCATAACATCTTTCTCTTCTTCCTCTTTAGCCTTGACTTCTTTGACAGCCTCAATCTTGTCCTTAATCAATTCATCAACTTTGCCAGAGTATTCCCGGATAAACTGCACGAGGTGAAAGAATTGCATCCTTTGAATCAAACAAGCCAACAATCAAAACTTAAGGTTCTTTAACAGGTATAGTTCCCAATCAGCATTCTAGAACTTTCCTAAAGGCAATCATGGATAAACAGGAGAATAATGACCGACATTTTACCTGTAAGAGATACGGGAATGCAAAATCAATCATGTTATTCATCCAGGCAAGTTCAAGTGCAACATCTGGCCGAATTAAATCGTAGCAGACAAAGAGGCACGATGCGAAGCACTCCTTCTTACCCTGCATAACAACAACAATAGGCATTCAATTTTGACCATTTGAGCTATCGGAAGGCAACTAAAAAATCTTCTGTAAGCAATAAATCAACCAAGTGCGCAACAATATAATTGGATTCCGTCATAGAAATCGAGGGCAACAAAATGTTTAAATATGTGGTTAAACATTGTGTACTCATATAAATACATCATTACACATAATAAGTATCATGAACTCCAGCGAGTCAAAGGCATAGAGCACAATGAAAATTTAGGCTTACTAATTGTAAGAGGAGCAAAATCAAACAGAAGTAAAACAGGAACAAATGATTGACACTGTTTAGATACAATAACAGAAATCATACAGATAGCATAATAAATTTTACCTGTTCGATGAAATAAACGAGCAACTCCTCTGCAAGTTCGCGATCACCAGATTGTGAAGCTGTCTCCATTGCATCTTTATAAAGGTTGTCCTTCTTTGACAAGGCAATCGATTGCTTCCACCTCCCAGCCTTCTTGTAAATGTAGGCAGCAACACGCCTCATTTCAAGAAGCTCATGTTTCTCAATCTGTCAGGTAAAAAAGAACTCGTAAATATATAAGTATCTAAAGGCCAACAGGTTATGACACGGGATCCAATCACCTTTTGAGCAAGACCAATCTGATCAAAGTTATCATGCAGGTCGATTGATTCACGTAACCTATCATAATCCTCTTCTTCAACATAGATCTCATTAAGAGCTTCATTCACTGCTGACACATTATTGCTTTGAACAGCTACCATGTAAGGCTTGACAAGACGTAGGTGGCCCGCCTAAGAAACAACAGAAAATATATAAGAAAAGTGTGACAACTTAGACTTGGACCACAATATTATGCAGTGAGAATAGAAGTAGCATATCAAAAATAAGTCTGAACCTTTCTCATTATGTCAACAACACGGGTATGATCGACTCGAAGTGCAAGGACATTGAGTACATCATTGATGAGATCAGGGTGCTCTTGCAAGTAAAAGTGCACAGCTTTATAATAGAGCTCCACATTGGCAACTTTGACGATAATATCTTTGAACTGCATATGATCCCAAGCTTCTGGGGAATGATTCATCACAGTTGTTGCAGCATTATCAAACTCATCATATTGGACATACAAGTAAGTTAGTTCTTGCCAGTGCTGCTGTTCATCACAAGCTCGAATCAATTTGGGAATATTGAGACGAGTAGAAAACAACTTGATGTGTTCCATGAGCTTCTCATGCCGATATCGAGCATAGAGGACACCCAGTTCTGTAAAGATGCCCATATGCGCACGTTCCAATCCTAGACCACTCTCCATAAGTGATATGAGCTCATTAAAGCAACCTCTGTTCTGATAATACTCACTAACCTCTTCCAGATCGTCAACCTGAAAAATTTTACAAAATGATGAACACAGGTACTGCCATATTGCTGAATTATACCTCAATGAATATGTAAACTAAAGAAGTTGAGTGGAATATTATCTACTACATTCAATTACCTGGACAATAATGTTGAGGCCACAAATCTGAGCCAAACGAAACTCCTCAGCATCAACACAGGCAAAGCATATTTCCTTCCATGTCTTTGCACTATTAGCTTTCCGTGCAGCATCAACAGCACCTTGGAATTGCTTCAATTTCACTAGAGTACTTGCCAATTTGCCCCAGTTGGAGATGAAAGCAAAGATAATTTTTGCAGCCTCATATAATGCTTCGTCATACAAGCGATCACCAACATTAGGTAGATTGGCCACATTAGGCATAAGAATAAATTCTTCAATTTCACCCAGCCTATCGATCTTAGCATATGCATAAATAAGCTCACTGTCTACTTTAGGCTCCTTCGATTTCTGTCTAACCATGAGAAGATACTTCACAAGGTCATGATAAACATCTGCATCCCCTGCAGCTTTTATGACTTCCAAAAAGTGAGTTGCATCATCAGCACGAATAAATGATTCAATTGCATCACTCACTAGCCCTTCCCTGAGCTGAGCTTTAGCCACTTGACTCCAGACAGCATCTTCTTCAACACGGTATGCAAATTCTACAGCTCGGTTGATGTCTCGAATATTGTCCAACAACACATTTACAGCCTGGACATTCAAATTGAACTTCTTAAAAATAGCATAAGCTTCTTCATACAATTGAGCATCCACAGCCACTTCTCCAACAGCCGGACCATCAAAGTTATCGAGTCTATTAACATAGTCCATAACTCTGGATGGATCAGCCTTGATGGCAGTTAAAATGAGCAAGTTTTGCAAGTTGAAGTTCCCACTGAAAGCTGAGTTTTGAAGCACGATCTTTTCAAGCAATTCAATTAGTTCATGAGGAAGATCAGCAGTCATAAATGCTTTAACAGCTGCAGAAACTTGCTCTGGGCTTTTGCTTTCTGGCAAAGCAGTGGATACAACTTGATCGATAAGCAACCTTCTAAATTCGTTTTCTGGATCAAGAACTTTCGCCCAGAGATCACCATCCATCCTTTCAACTACATACCTACAACAGTAAAAGCAGAGGATCAAATTCTACCACATATGTGAAACTAAAAAACCTGGCACTTCTGCTACACAAATCACAAACCTGGCCTGCAGCTTGAACAAGGAATTCTTATTAGTCACATTAATAAGCTCATCATCACATTGTCCTCTGCGATACGCAACAACAGCGAGTGTAGGATCACGCTTCTCACAGTATTTACCCACAACACGTGAATCATAGTATGGGTTTGTTG
Organism: Thymus mandschuricus; assembly: GCA_029379335.1. Lineage (NCBI taxonomy): Eukaryota > Viridiplantae > Streptophyta > Magnoliopsida > Lamiales > Lamiaceae > Thymus > Thymus mandschuricus. The sequence continues at coordinate 13,966,747 of CM057071.1, forward strand.
TGAGAAAGTGTTCTGGATTGTTGTTGCTATCAATAATGATTTTTCCCAGAGCATTGTGGACATGTACATCTTGGCTTCCTTCACTCACAAGATGCTCCAAAAATTGAGTAAGTAGGCGAAGTCGGTTCCTGCACCCCAGATGTCAATCATACCAGTTCAAAAGAAATGCTTACTTTAAGAGAACATATGAAACTAAACAAGGCACCTTTTTTCACACTCCTCCACCAGAGGCTCAACTGGGAGTAGCGAGCGGACAGATAAAATCAGGCCCTTAATGAAATCTTCCGGGCACTCATCATCTAAGAGCTGCCCCACAACTAATGGAGCATTTCCTGGATTAACCTATAGAACAAGAGAGCATTTAGCTCGGAAAGAAGAGATTTTTCAACATGGTAAAGGGAATGTCGACAAAAAGCATACCTTCTGGACATATCCTTCAATGTAGCGAAGCATGTTGTTCGTGTACAAGTAATGTGTAAGGTCAGGTACAAAACCAAAGCGGTCGCACACATTGATCAGCGGCCGAGCATCAGGGAGTTTTGCTTCCATCAAAAAGTTCTTAGTCTTTTCAGGATCATAGAAATTTGATTCTCTGGTAACACGCTCCACCTCTTTGATTTGTCCAGTCTTAGCAGCTGCTTCAATGTACTTGAAATGAATCTCAGGATCCTCACTGAAAAACATAAATGGTTAGTGTGAAAGCTGAAATCAGTAAAGGTGAGCCAGGCCTCCCATTTGCAGTTAGCGGAGAATGGCTTGCATATAGATTACCTGGAGCTCAAGTACGATCCCAAGAAAAAATATAATCCCTCATAGGACTTGAACTGCTCAAATAGCTTTATGCATGCATCAACTCCCAATTGTTCGCAATACTCTTTAGCAACCTAAATAAACAATGAATAATGAGCATAGCCAATAACCAAAGACACAATAATTCGAATTCCACATTTTTGAATAGTAAGTTGTTAAAAAATACTCCCTCTGTCCCAACTATCTTGTCTCCATTTTTATTTAAATGAGTCTATTATAGTAATAAAACAAGATAAGATAGTTGGGACGGAGGGAGTAATTTTTTGGACAAGCGCAGGAATACTTGTAAACCACACGTTTGAGTATCACAATTACTTCACAGTAGAGCTTACAACTATACCTGGACAATAATCTGAAGATTTCCTCTTAAATTGACAAGCAGAAGATCTTTCATGCACTCCAGTGCCCATTCTTTGGAAACAGTACCAAAGAATTCCACAAGTGCCTGAAATGCATACATCATTAAGCATTGAATAACCATTTACAGAATAAATAGATAATACATTGGATCCTCATAACCTGTGGCTCAATTGCATGAGTATTAACAATGACACGCTTGATATCAGGCAGTTCAGAATAATGCTGCAGGCACAGAGATAGTGTATAATTAATAAATGAAAAGAGATAAATATGAAGATGTGCATGCAGAGCAACAGCAGAAAATGAATTAAGACATTTGACCTGAAGTGCTCGCACGTAAAGACCGGCTTTCTCACATAATTGTGCAATGCGTGGTCTGTCATAGTGACTAAACATCCCATTTGCCAAAATAGCATCGGCCACATTAGGGAATGTCACGAGATTTATTTCCAGCACCTGAAATTATTAGAAATCATGATTCCATCCAAACTCAAGATGACCATGACGGACATTAATTCAGAAGTGCATTAAATCAATGATTGACCTTAGTTTGCAGGTGTGCATGCTCCGGAAGATTGGGTTTCAGGACATCCAGTAGAAATGCTGTTGCTTCACGAATCATATTCCTCTGGAGAAAAATAGTTAATGGAGAAAGAAGTTCTAATCAGCTATTATAAAAGCTTTAGGTAGGTAATCAAGAATCGCAGAATAGAACAGGTGTTTCAAAAACTTTAAGCACGTAATCAAGAATCTCAAACCAGAACATGAAAACACAGACAAAATAGTCATACTTGTCAGAGACAAAAGGAAAAAGCATTCAGACCTGAAGAAATAGATCAGTAATGGTGTTGTAATCAACAGGGCAACCTCCTTCCATTTGAGACATCATAAGGGCGAAATTAACAGCTCCCTTCACACACCAAAAAGAATCATTAACACATCCCAATTATAAAGTATTTGGTTTGCTTTATACAGATCAAAAAGTACCTGAGGATCAGACCGGAGAATTGTTTGCAGAAGGAAAAGATAATCGGGGGTATAGCCAACCTGTTTCATGATAAATATAATTTCCCATTTATTGAACCCTTAAATAACATGAGGATGATAGTGACCTACTCAAGAAACAGATACACCGTAAGGAATATCACTATCATCCCGATAGACACAAAGAAAGGGGTGTGATATTTGAACCCTGATTGTGCAAATTACCTGCTTTGAGTATATCAAGATTTTGTCAAACTCCCGACGCTCGGCAAATGCTGCAACAACTTTTGGCGTAATTCTAGCTTTGATAAATATCTTCAGGGCAAGGTCATTGTCAACAGTCTACAAAAAAGACAAGGAAGAAACAAGTTCATACAACGCAATAGATGGTCGGATCTGAAACAGAATGCCGTGACTTGAAATACGAAGGGAGAGAACGTCTCAAACTCAGGCACCTTCACAAGGTCTCCCAGTTCCTCGCTACACTCCAGTTTATCTTCAGCTAACCAGTTTTCCAATAGATTCTTTTTGTTTTGGTTGACAACAAGACGAGATAACTCCAGAGACTCAAATGCATTAAGCTTTCCTTTAGTCAACAGTGTTCCAAAGTACTGCAGCAACGGTGGTGTCTGCCCAGCTTGAACAGGAACACTCTAAAATATGGAAGAATGTTATACTGGTTTATTGTCGCCATACAATTGAAAATGAGCAAGATTCTAATTCGGGATGAGCTGTAATAAATTACTTGTGAAATGTGACGGTATCAGCCACATATATGGTGCTGATACATGTATGTGATATTGAAGGTCAAGCGACAATACCTGAAATTTGGAGACGGTATCGGGTGTCCGGAGAATGCCTTGCGGAGACTCTGCAGCTAGCTCTGCAGCCTCCTTATACTTGGTTTGAGCAAATAATTCTTGGAAACGCTGGACAACCTTTAAGATAGACGAAAAGGTACAGTATGTTAACCAGTTTAAGATTGTCAGTCAAAAATCAGATAATTTAAGAGGCCTGAAAATTAAGCACTTTTCAAAAGGCTAAGATGATGGGAGTCCAGATGGTCAACAAAATATTCCAAAGGGGGCATGCATTTCAAAATAAGAAAAAAGAAACCATTACAAGTTTATATGTACGTCAAGAAAACAGGTCAAAGAAAAGGCAACTCATGGGTTTATTCCAGGTATAATAAACCATAAAGATGGAGTATTCACTAAGAAGCGACATCCACAATGTGAAATTCAGGATAAATTAGTGGATCTCAAGACAAGATGGACTTACCAAATTCTCAGCGCCAGGCAGGTTTCCTCTCTTAGCAAGATTGACAGCAAGCTCCAGATTGTTTAACTGCAATAATCATAGAAAACAGAATATGTGCGTTGGAAACATAAATGGTTAGTCATATTATTCAAAAAAGTTGATAAACATACTTGGCCACTGACGAAAGGCACAATTGTTGCTTCATTTACTGTAGCAAGTAACACCTGCCCTCGCCTATTAATAGCATAGAAACCTCCGATAGTTGAAGCTTCAGATGTCAGAAAAATGGGATCCGGACTAATTCTATTTCTATATACTGCTGTGGCAGTATCTAGATCATATACAAAGAGTAGTCCAAGCTTTGTAATCACATATATAAGGCCATACTTATGTGATATCTGGATGAACAAAGAAGAAGCAGTGTAAGGTACGAGACTAGATGCAGAAATATAGACACACAAGTCACTCCAAGAAGAAACAACCTGCATGGCCACTGGAAAATCATCAGCAAAGTCTGGAGGGAAGAAAAGATCTGCTTGTTTTTTAGTGAAAGATGGTTTTCCTGCAACATTAAAATTTCAACCAACCGATTAGCATGATAGAATCTGTAAAAGACTGCCAGGCCTATTGCATCCTATACAGTTTCAACACATACATAGATATATACAGCAGAAAAGAATAAACAAATATATAACCACCTGTCTGGGCACCAAGCTCAATAACATGCAACTTCGACGTCACCTGACCAGCATTAGAGCTTTTTGAGGCAAAAGAAATGAGGATTGAATCCTTATCATTCCCAGGGACCTGATTAAAGAACCAATGTAACATATTAAATACAACAACACCACAAGAGCATCACCTCTAGAGGAGGAAAACATACTCTCAGAGAAGCAAATGATGCAGCATGAGCTTCAAGAGCTTGGCTTCTTTGCTGGTCCACAGAAAACAGCTGCATATTTCCTTTGACCAATTGAGGCCTCTGAAGAAGGTATTTGTTCTTTAGCATATATAATAATGTGAAGCAAACGGAAAGAATAGAAAAATACTGCATGCATGTATTCTCGAGGCTAAAAATATACTATACATGGTACATATACACAAATATATAAAAACTGTTCCTGGAAAAGCAAAGAAATAGACAGCCAACGGCTAGCAGGTATCTTGCACAAACATATGATGAAAATATAACATCAAACGAAAAGGCTTATACAGCTAGACATGGATCACTAGACCAACTCAGAATATTTATGGCAGCAGTTTACATCAGAAGATAAACAGAGTCAACACAGTTACAGATAAGTACTTTATTGACTTGGAAGGGCAGGCATTCACAGAATATAGCGATTGACTGGAAAACTAATTACACATCAATAGCCTACGATAAGCTTTATCTAAATACATTTATCAATTTCAGATTTCTCTTCCAATGTCTGCAAACGACACAGACAGGAGAGGGGAAAAAATTAACAGAGCCACAATCTCGAGAACGTATACAACAGAGCCATAATCGCACTGTACTATTCAAAATAACATCTATTAATATAACTCATATTATAACAGACCAAAGCAGAGTGAAACATAACTGTTTGGAATATATGATATATCAACGGAAAATGCTATTACCCGTATTTGAGATCGTTATAGTTATAAAGTAGGTGCAAACTTCATGATCTTCTACTAGTCTATAAACATATCTTCAGATAAAGAGCTCAATAAGAGGTGTGTTCTACAAACCCTGAAGCTCATATGAGGGAATATTATGCTCACTAAGAATTATTCATAAAAATGATAATACTAAAACTAATTGGCCAATCTTTTGAGGTTGTTTATTTAAGAACAAAAGCAAATGGCCAGAGAAACAATAGATTCTGAAAACCATTACATTACAACTCTTAAATTAGTTTTACGTAAACAATATTATATCTATTATGATCGCAGACTAGCAATTATAGGCTAGTAGTAGAGCCAAAAATAGTAAACACGCACCTCGGGTGAACCAGGAGCAATCCCAATCAAAACCAACCACTTCTCAGAAGGATCACATTTATAATTGATAATTTGGTTGTTTGCTAGATTTGCAGTTCTGTCAAACATCTTCACAGGTTCTGAATCACCTATTCATAGCAAGAGAAACAAGGTCAGGAGGAAAAAAATTATGCAGAAAGAGAAGGACAAAGTGAAATTGGTACTTATATTTAATTTAGTGCAAACAGTGATATCTCACCTTCAATTGACCAGTGATAAACAGAGGTCTGTGTGACTAAACCCAACATCTTGGGAGTTATCCACTTCCAAAATACAACCTGTAAAGAAGCACACCACAAGACTGCAGCAGTTGTCCTTCAAAATCACATGCTCATGCTCTAAGCATATACGTTTATATATATAAGATGACCTTACCTGCTCAGGCATCTGATGGGACTTCATCTTGGCTTTTGCCTCAATGTTAAATATTTGCAAGTGATCTTGAGTGGTACCAGGAAGTTGAGCTTCAACAACAATACTAAAATTTTCAGTAAGAAGATAAAAGGAAGCACAACTGATCATAAAGATGTAAACACATTGATTTTTCTGTCAATGATTTATGATAGGAAATCAAAATTTAAACTTTGTGACTCATTAACATCAAAGTTAGCAGTATAATCCAGGCAATTCCTATGATTATACCTCATATCCCTTAACACCGAATACCTATAAAGCACAAGGAAGAGAGTTTGTTCCACACAATAATAGCAAAACAAAGCTTAAACACTACTGTGAATCCGTCAGAGCAAGACTTGATATACACTACCAACTTTGATTCATCGTTCCCAATCAAGCTGTCATGGCTAGTCATAACTGCTGTTGACTTCACTTATGCAAATTATAATATGGAGAAACGGATAGGCTTGCAGCAAGCTTAACCATAGGAATGTGACATAATTTATAAAGCACTGCTTTGTTGTAATGATGATATTTTTCCAGGATTAGCTTCTCTGCTTTGTTTTCTAACGCACATCTACAGAGCCTTCTATGATTTTTAGTGTCTTATATATACTTCCTTGTCACCCCACGCCTTTTGTTTTTCAATTTCAAGAATATCCCAATCAATTGCTCCATTGGAAACACGATGGTCTAAATAAGACTTGTAAATAAAAGATCTACTTGCAGCCAAATGCTCTTCCAACAAATTCTTGCATTAAATTGTTATCACTATTCAGATCAATTAAACACAGATTACACAGATCACTGTAACTTTGTCTAACTTTACAACATAGGAGATACTTTCAATATAAATAACCAACACTACAAAACAAATGCAAAGGCTTACACCAACCAGAAATGCTCAGTATAATTTGCTCACCTTTCAATGCCAAAATTCTGGAATTCGGATTCATAAGTGCTGAATCAGCTGTAATCGGCCGCCGCAGCGGCTGTGACGGCATGCTCATATCAATAATCACCACACTATTTTGTGGAGCAGTCTCACGAACACAGATATACTTATCCGATTCCATCGTCACATTTGTAAATGTAATGAACTGGGGATTGATCCCTAAGCTAGTCAACTGCAATCACCAAATAAAACACAGTCAAAGTTCACTCCACTAACAACAAACCAAAACTGATTTACCTCGCAGTAAAGCCAGCAGATCTGAAACTAAAGTAAACAGAAACGTGCTAAATCCTACGTTCATAACACCACGCATTTTTCAACTACCAATGTATCAAATCAAGCAAAAATCCATCGATTTAGGAAGAACATTTCAAATAAGCATTCACGAAGCTAAGAAGAGCGAAATTGAGTTCAAGACAATCAGAACAACATCGAGCGTGAAAAAGTGTGGAAATTGGGTATACCGTTAGGGCTTCTTTCATAGTGATCGGAGCATTTGCGGCCGCCATGGCTGGGGAAAAATCAAAGCTTCGAGATCGAAGCTACGGATCTAAGCCAGAGACGACGGCGTATAAGCAGATATTTAGAGATCTGGAGAGCAAAGAGGAACCCTCGTACCCTCCAACCGTTGAGAAACAGAAGATCCAGAGAGAGAGGGGGCAGGGGTTCTTCTAAGTGTATGTAAGTGTGAGTTTATGACTTGTATTATTAATATACAAATGCGACAGCGAAAATGAAAATTGGCGAAGAGAAATACAGTAAGAAAGCAGAGTGCGCTACTGCCAGAGGAGAGGATACAATTCTCTCGTGGGAACTCTGCAATTAGGTACGATAACTCTCTCTTTTTTTCTTTTTTTTTTTTTTTTTTCCCTTAAATTAATTTTTATTTTTCCTTTACTATCAAAAATAATCCCTATGTTCTGTGGAAATTTTCAAGTTTTTCTTTTTGAATGTCCACGTCCACGGATATATATACGGAGAAAAACACGCTCCCCTACCCTATTTACTGTGGGCATGCTTAATGTGTCCACCGCTAATTTGGTAGTGTTAGGGTTTCCTTTTTTAAAGGGGTTAGCATAAATATTTTAATCATTTAGGTTGCGTTCTCTTTGATGCGAAAGAAAATAGGAGAAAAGAAAAAATCACCCTTTAAATTTCACTCATTTTCTCACATTTTCTCACATTTCCTATTTTTCCCTTCATTTGCACTACAATGGAGAGAAAATATTATCTCTCTATTTTGGTATTGTAAATATTATCTCCAATTTAAGGAGTAAAATCCCCCATCATTGATAAAAGGTGAGAAAGGTGAGAAAAGAGGTGGAATTTATAGGGTATTTTTCTCTTTTCTCTCCTTTTCTTTCGCATCAAAGAGAACGCAAATCTTAATTTATAAATGGAATATATATAGAGGGGTGGATCATATAAAAATAAAACCTCATGTAAGAAATGAGAATAAAATAATAAATCACATCCATCCATTGTTTATAAATCAATGGTTGTTGATTATGAAGATTTAGGTTGTGTTCTCTTTGATACGAAATAAAATGAGAGAAAAGAGAAAATTACACTATAAATTCCACCCGTTTTCTCACCTTTTATTAATGGGGTAAGATTTTACTCCTTAGATTGGAGGAAATATTTACATCACCAAATTGGAGAGATAATATTTTCTCTCCATTGTAGTGCAAATGAAGAGGAAAATATAGAAAGGGTGAGAAAAGGTGAGAAAATGGTGAAATTTATAGTGTGATTTTTTCTTTTCTCTCATTTTCTTTCGCATCAAAGAGAACACAACCTTAATGCATAATTTTAACGGTTACAACTAAAGTAGGGCTACTATAGTCATATAATTAACATCAATCAATATCAATATATATATATAATAGCGTTATGGATCCCGATCATGCATGGTATCAAGTATGATTTTCTTGAATATTTTCTAATATTATCATTGATTTGGCTTTATTAATTCATTAGTTCCTTATATATTTAATATATATATATACACGTGTATATCTATAAGTTTATGAGAAGAAACATTACTACTTTTTACTTATTTAATAAAAATAAATTAATTAATAATTAATAATATATTTTATATTTATATTATTTGTCATAAATTTATTCCAATTAATAATATATATTTATATTTTATATACTTTTTACTTTTTATGATTTTCTTTATTTTTTTCTTAAATTCTTATTCGTTTGACTTATAAGTCAATAATAGAATCTAATTAATTAATTTTAACAATGATTTCCATCCCACATCGATTTCTTATAAAACTTATATGATAGATAATAACCTATATAAATACATCTACATGTCAACTAATCCCCAACTAAATTCACTCCACGAATGTATTATACGTTTAAAAATTCAAAATATTTTAATTTAGCATTTAAGATAAAATAAGATTTTCTTGATTATTTTCTAAAAAATTCTCATAATTAAAATCTTATACTCATTTCATTACTATTTGAAATACTTCACACTAACATAAAAATTACTTTAATAAGGTATTAAGGCTATAATAGCGTTATGGATCTTCGTCCTACGTGACATCACGTATGATTTTGAGAATATATACCTTTTTACCCACTTCTAAGTTACAAAACCAAAACTAGGTTCGGAAGTTTAAAACACAAAAAAATACCCCTTTTTTGGTTCGGTGGACAAGAATGTCCTTACTTTTTAGGTTTGGAGTACTTTTTCAATTTCTTTTCTATTTTTCAAATTTGAATTATTGGAAACAAAGATATATATACTGCTTGGGGGGAGATTAGAGAGAGAAAACATTAAAACCCTCTCCAGACCCAACCGCGTAAGGAAGAGAGATGGGCGACGCAGCCGAAGCCGAAGCGTCGGCGCCACCAGCTCCACCGTCGAGGCCAAATCCGCCCCGAGTTCCTCCCGTCCCTCTTCTCCAAGCTCCCCCGCATCGCCTCCCTCGACCTCTCGGTCTGCCCCGAGGGACGCGGCGGCCAAATTCGTCTCCGCCGCCGGAGCTCCGCCCGTCCACAACTGCGGCGCCGCGCTCCTCCCCTTCTTCGATGGGTGGAGGTAAAGAACTGGAGTGTGAATCGAGTTCGGAGAGAGTATCAAAGCGACGTCGTTTTTGCGAATGTTGAATTGGCGCGGCGGAGGTTGGAAGCTAGGGTTTGGACGAGGTGCGGGAGGTGGGAGAGGGGGATGCGGCGGTGGGTGGCGGTGTCGATGAGAGAGGCGGGGGAGGAGGGGAGGAGGGAGAAAAGGTAGTGAGGGAGAGAGAAAGGAGTGGAGGAAGGGGGGAAGGAAATGGAGGGGCGGAGGCTGTGGAAGATTTTGGTTTGGGGAGAGAAGCTGCTGTTTGGATCGACGGTGGAGTTCGAGGGTGGCGGCATTGTTATACGTAAGTTTATACTTGGGTAATTCTCTCTCTCTCTCTCTCTCTCTCTCTCTCTCTCTCTCTCTCTCTCTATCTCTCTCTCTCTCTAAGAATTTGCTGGTGTAAAAGGTGACGGTTCCGGATGGGGAGGCTTTGGCAGTGAAGAAGATGTGGTCGCCGGAGGAAACCGCGACGGCGGCGGTGTCTTCTCCAGAACGGCGACACGAAGGGCCAAATAATTATTTTTGATTATTTTCTTCTTCCCCATTGTTTTTTAGGGCTGAACCCAATTGATTTCTGGGTACACAATACGAAATACAAAAAAAAAGATTATTAGTCTTGTGTAAGTTTTTGTTCAATTTACATAATATACTAAAGTACACAGTACGAAAGGAAGAAAAGCTTACTGTGTACTTAAGTACACAGTAAGAAACACTTGCATGTTTTTACGTCACTTGCATGTTTTGTACGCTTGCATGTTTTTACGTCTGAATCTAATGTTTTTACTTAAGTACACAGTACGAAATACAAAAAAAGATACTAGTCTTGTGTAAGTTTTTGTTCAATTTACATGATATACTAAAGTACACAGTACGAAAGGAAGAAAAAAAGATTACTAGTCTTGTGTAAGTTTTTGTTCAATTTACATGATATACTAAAATACACAGTACGAAAGGAAGAAAATCTTATTGTGTACTTAAGTACACAGTACGAAAGGAAGAAAAGCTTATGGTGTACTTAAGTACACAGTAAGAAACACAAAAAAGATTACCAGTCTTGTGTAAGTTTTTGTTCAATTTACATGATACACTAAAGTACACATTACGAAAGAAAAAAAAGCTTACTGTGTACTTAAGTACACAGTAAGAAACACGTTTTGTACTTATTTGTATGGAACACAGTACGATTTGTAACACCAAAATTATCGCAAAGAGAGAGAGAGTTGGTGGACAAAGTCAAAAAGCAAAAAGCAAGGGCATTCTTATCTCAATTTTGAAAATGAGGCAAAAAAGAAAATACTCTATTTGAACTTCAAAACATAAATTTTGCTTTAGATGTTTAAAAGATAAAAATATACCCATATTTAAATTTTGTACCAAAATGCCCTTGCTTTTTGCTTTTTGCTTTTTGCTTTTTGACTTTGACCATCAATTCTCTCTCTCTTTCCGGTAATTTTGGTGTTACAAATCGTACTGTGTTCCATACAAATAAGTACGAAACGTGTTTCTTACTGTGTACTTAAGTACACAGTAAGTTTTTCTTCCCTTCATACTGTGTACTTAAGTACACAATAATATTTTCTTTCTTTCGTACTGTGTACTTTAGTATATCATGTAAATTGAACAAAAACTTACACAAGACTAGTAATTTTTTTGTGTTTCTTACTGTGTACTTAAGTACACAGTAAGCTTTTCTTCCCTTCGTACTGTGTACTTAAGTACACAATAAGATTTTCTTCCTTTCGTACTGTGTACTTTAGTATATCATGTAAATTGAACAAAAACTTACACAAGACTAGTAATATTTTTTGTGTTTCTTACTGTGCACTTAAGTACACAGTAAGCTTTTCTTCCTTTCGTACTGTGTACTTTAGTATATCATGTAAATTGAACAAAAACTTACACAAGACTAGTAATTTTTTTTTGTGTTTCTTACTGTGCACTTAAGTACACAGTAAGTTTTTCTTCCTTTCGTACTGTGTACTTTAGTATATCATGTAAATTGAACAAAAACTTACACAAGACTAGTAATCTTTTTTGTGTTTCTTACTGTGTACTTAAGTACACAGTAAGCTTTTCATCATTTCGTACTGTGTACTTTAGTATATCATGTAAATTGAACAAAAACTTACACAAGACTAGTAATCTTTTGTATTTCGTACTGTGTACCGAACAAATCAAATAAGATTTTCAAAATATATTCCGATTCATGTGAGAGAGAGATAGAAAGAGAGAGAGATGTAATTGAATGTTGGGCTCGTAAAAAAATATGAGTTCTTCTTACACCTCCCATTCACCACAAAAAAAAAAGTGGAAATAAATTATTCAATTGAAAAGAATAAAAATAAAAACAAGAATTTGCATCACTTCACATTCATAAGGAAAAGAAAGGAAAAGAAAGAAAAGTGCAAAATCACAGCTACAAAGCACAAGAACTTACACAAGATTAGTAATCTTTTTTTGTATTTCGTACTGTGTACTTAAGTAAAAACATTAGATTCAGTTCGTCGATTACAAAAAAACAAGCAGCTCCAACAATTACTCGGGCCATCTCTTCTTCTTCCAACTCCCACATTCAAATCAAACTTCCACATTCTGGAAAAAAAAAAATTAAAATTAAAATAAAAAAAATCACATATAAAACAACAAATTTAAGCCATAAAAAACACAGTCTTGATCAACAGCATCGCAAGAAGAACAGGACAGTATTTACATAGAGACAAAAAGTCCCATGAAAGAATTTAAAAAAAAAAAAAATGACACAAAAAAGAAAAGAATGTAGGTCTGACAATTTTGTTGGTGCCCTTAAAGTTTCTCCTACCTCCTGCCCCCCTCCGACAACACCCACACCTCCGCCTCCGCCGCCCCCTCCTCTCCATCTCCTGGCTTCGTAAACTCCTCGACGCCTTCCTCTGCTGCGAGGCCGAATTCAAGGCCATCCTCGTCTCCGGCCGCGACCCGGCCCAGCTGTCGAAGCCGCCCCTCGACCGCCTCATCCACGACCTCCTCGACCTGGCGGTCATGGCCCTCGACGTCTGCAACGCTGTCAGCCACGGATTTCAGCAGCCCATTTCCCCCACTTCCTCTGCCGTACGCCTTTATACTTTCCGGTAACCGGATTCGTCGAACCGAAGGCCCTCTTCTTGCTGGAGCCTTTCTCGCTGTTGTCGGAGCTCTCCGACTCCATAGCCTTCGGAACCAGAGCAGCCCAGTTAGAGACAGGGCAATGGACTTCATGAACGAGGCGCTTCACTCTCCTCTCTCTCTCCACCTTTCTCTCATTGTCGGAGCTTTCCGGTGCGGCTGGAATCAGAGAACCGAGGAGGGAGAGGAATGTTGCGACAGTGAAGGCTGTTGTTGGTGGCTCGCGGCGGCGATGGAGGCCAGGCAGCCGGCGATAGAGAGAGAAAGAGAGAGACGGGTAGAGAGAGAAATAGAGAGAGAGTGAAGAAATAAAATAGAGAGAGGGAGAGGGTTTGTTTGTATGGAGATCCAATAATTCAAATTTGAAAAATACACCAAAGCTAAAAAGCAAGGGTATAATTGGAAACCAAAGCAAAAATAGGGTATAATTTTAGTGTTTAAACATACAAAGAAAATTTTAGTTTTAGAAGTTGAAAGTGGGTATATCACTATATATTCTCTTTGAAAATATGGATATTTTTTGTGTTTTTAAACATACTAAGCTAAATTTAGTTTTTGTAAGTTGAAATGATTATATTCTTTTTTGCCTCTATGATTTTAGTGATTATTTTCCAATATTCTTATTGATTTGACTTATTTATTAATAATTTAATTCAATTATATATCACATTAAGGAATTTTGTCCCACATCAAATTTTTACAAGAACTTAACAATGTATTACCTATATAAATAGATCTGTATATATTTCCAACAAAATTCATCTTGAATTTGAGGAACTACATAATTAATGTAAAAATCTCAAAAACGAAAAATCAAACGATTTTCTATTTGTTTAAAATTTCATTCTTCATAAATCTTAAATAATATAATCTAATTACTCCACGAATGTAATTATTGCAATCTGCCCGTTACTTGTAACAATAAAATATATATATATATATATATATATATATATATATATATATATATATATATATATATATATATATATATATATATATATATATATATATATATGTATGTATGTATGTATATATGTTAAAGCGTAATATTATAATCTCCTGTTAGCCCGTTGTTCGACATAACATTAGCATGAATAGTGCAAATCTATCCGTTATTTTTTTCGTTAGCCCGTTCGATATGACGTTAGCATCTATATTAATTATTGCAATCAGTCCGTTACTTGTAACAATAAAAAATATGTTAAAGAGTAATAGTATAATCTCCTGTTAGCCCATTGATCGACATAACGTTAGCATGAATAGTGCAAATCTACCCGAAGTTTTCCATTAGCCCGTTCGATATGACGTTAGCATCTATATTAGTATATATAATACCGTTATACATCCCAATCCTACGTGGCACCGCATATAATTTTCTTCAATATTTTTGAATATTCTCATGATTTGATATTTTATAATTGATTTGGCTTTTTATAATATTTACAATTAATTATTTTTATATGTCAAATTTTATTTTATATTGTATATTTTATATTTTGCTTTATCACGAATTAGAATTCTAATACTTATATAATTAGATATCTAAACGTATTAAACGAATTAACAATGCCCACAAATATATGACTCACAATCTTTGATAATGGAATTCTAATATTTACATAATTAGAGTTCTACAAGAATTGACAATACCCATCAATTTATAAATATATATTGATGTCGCTTGCAACTTTAACATACAACCACGCCCACCTTACTTTTTTGTCACAAAGTTCTTTCTTCAATCGCATCAGTGAGGATTTTTCGATCTCCATCTACAGGTGAGGATTCTCTGGTCTCCATCTACAGGATGCTCCGACCTCCATCTACGTGTTCATCATTAAATTCTGTTCCAATCGCATCAGTGAGGATCCTCCAATTTTTCACTTTGTTATTATTTTAAATTTATATGTTGGTAAATATAATGGCGTTATGAATTTCAATCTTACGTGACATCACGTATGATTTTCTTGAATATTTTCTAATATTCTCATTGATTTGGCTTATTAATTAATAATATTAATAATTTAATCCAAGAACTTGATGATACAATACTTGTATAAATAGATCTATATATTCAACAAAATTTATATTTAATTTGAGCAATTAAATCATTAATGGAGAACTCTTAAAAAGGAGATTCGGATCAAGCCATTTTATCCATTAGTTATCTCTATTAGTTATGTTTTCAATAAAATAACAAAGGGAATTCATAAGAAATTCAATATATAGTATAAAATTAGTGCATCAGAATATTTTTTGTGTATATATCAAATAAATTATATAAATTTCACGTATTAAATTGAATAATTTATTACAATAAAGAAATATTGTCTCATATCGAAATTTTCTCTCTATATATAGTATTTTTAAATATACAATCTTTTATCATAATTAATAATTGATATTAAAAATATGAATTTTCTTATTAAGTGATTCACATTGAATTTTAATGAGCGGCATAATATATTTTTATTTTATTTTAAAATTTGTTTAAAATAAGATTTTAAAGTGGTTCATGTTAAAATTTGATACGATAAAATATAAATATATCTATTGTAAAAATATTAATTTCTTAACCCATTTTCAATTATTACGAGTAACGGGCTACTTGAAATAATTAATATACATAATTATTGGGATTGGACCTACTGGCTTAAGCCCCAACCGTATTGCGAAAAAGTCTAAAGTTGCACCGCGAGCCTTTCGGACTCAATAAGAGAGTGTCACTATAGAGTGAACGAAGAGAATACGGCTTATTTCTCTATATATATAGTACTATTTTATAATAAATATACAATTTTTTATCATAATTAATAATTGATATTAATTATGAATTTTCTTATTAAATGATTCTAATCGAATTTTGACGTGAATTAAATCGTATAGTTCTTTAAGAAATGCTAACCCTTATTTAACCCTTATATATCATGGCATAAGTTGAATAAAATTTGACGGGATATGGTGTTTTTATAAGTTTTTATATTACATCTTTATAAGTTTTTATTATCTTTATAAGTTTTTATTATCTAATTAATACTATGTCCAACCCATCTGGACGATCGTCCAGATGTTCCAGCCCGAGCTCGTCCAAGATTTGGACGAGCGTCCAAATGCTTAAAGATGGAGGCCAGACAGTCTCATCTTTACTTTCCTTGTACAACTAGGTTTTTATACCTAGTATAAATACCACTTCATTGGGTCGAATTTCGGACATCCTTTTACATCTTTATCATTGTTTAGCTTTTGTTTTCCGCATTCAAATACTCTTAGTGTTCTTCATTCGATCCGGATCGCTACTTCGTTCGTTTTTAATTCAATACAATTCCTTTAATTCGTGTTCTTCGTTCTCGTTTCAATTCGTAAGTTATTTATTGCTTTCGTAATTCCTAGATTTAATTCTTAGTTGCTTCGTTTTATTAGTTTGTTCGTTTTCAAGTTCTTAGATTAGATACGTTTTCCATAGTTTCTGTTCCTTCGTTTTTCTAAGTTTTCATAGTTAGATTTATTTGTTTAGTTTTTTAGATGTACTTTTACAAGTTTTCTAAGTTTTTCAGATGTACTTCCTCTTCTAGTTGCACTTGAGGGCCTTGAGAAGAAGAGGCCTGTGCAGTCTTGGGCATTTCAGGAGGAGCAAAAGATTGAGTTCCTATGAGTTGAGCATTGAAAATCATGTAGACAGGAGTATCTTCCTTAGCATCCTTAGGCAACTGTTCAGAGCCTGAACATGATGAGCCATATAGGAAAACGGCAACCTAGGAAAGCATATAGCATCTTCTCTGCATGCTCAGCTAGAACCTCAAACACTAACCTACCCATAGACACTGGAATACCCTCACCAATCTTATATAGAAGGGTAGCAAGAGACAGATTGACATAAGTTTTGTGCGTAGTGGGTACCCAGCTTGCGAATATAGGCGTTCTATCCTTATGGACTAACGGGAAAATTACAGTCTGCGAATCCGTTGTGGGATGTGAAAAGTACAACCTGTAAATTCGGGAGGAATAGCTTCTCATCATATTGAAGTACGTACTTTGGGTATCAATGATTCCCTTTCGTTAGTTGATGCTAGAAAGCTTGGTTCTGATTCTAGTAATGAGCTAACTAAACTCCTCGGTTGAATGAACTTTGTTATCTCATGTTCACCGTGGACATTCTTAATGTACTCATGGATGACGTGACATACTATTAATGGATAAAAGATATATATATATATATATATATATATATATATATATATATATGTGTGTGTGTGTGTGTGTGTGTGTGTGTGTGTGTGTGTTAGGGGTGGGTTCTTATGGGAGATAATATCAATCTTGATAACTAGGAACCAATCCTATCCACTCATTTTATATAATCTAATGGTGGATATTAAATCTTAAATTATCTATTTTGCTGATTTAATGATTTATTTCTAATTTTAAAGGGTAGTTTAGGAAATAATTAAAAAAAAAAGATTATGCGTTCCAAGATTCTCGCCACTTTCTAAAACTAATTATCCTATTAATTAACATTGATATTAAGCATATTTAGATTCAAAATCTGCATATTTTTTTGTAAGGGATATAATATAATCAAATTTATGCTCAGAACTCTTTAAAGAAACTATAATAAATATAAAATTTATGCTTGAAATTGTACGATTTGTATTTATCATGCTACTTTACAACTATTTTATGCTTAATAACTTATAGATAAAAATTACAAAAATACAAATTATAACAATACAACGAACCATTATTAATCATAAACAAATTAAAATTTTATGTTTTTTTTTTTAATATCAATTCATGTTTAAATATCGTGAATGAAGATGGCAAATCGTGAATGACAATGATATTCGAATGCATCTAAGAGCTATTCCTATGATTAAATAATCATGTTTATATGCTATATTACTATTTATTTATGCTTACTAACATTTATATGGAAGAAAAAAAAAGGGGCATAAAATAATCTATCTATTTAAGATAGTGTAAATCAAATAGTGAAAAAAAAATATAAGAAAACACAAAAGGTAGACAACTTTGACTTGAACTTCCCAAACTACCCCCACACCCACCCCCCACCCACCCACCCCCACCCCCAACTTTTTGACTTTTTTTTTTTTTTACTCTCGATTGGAGTTTTTTTTTTCCCTCTATTTTAATTCTGATACACCATGCTAAAATATCATAGTTAGAAATTGTTGAATTCTTACCTTTCTCAATTCATATTTGTTATAACTAGGTGAGAAATCGTACACGTAATCGTAATTTTTTTACCTTATTTGTGAAAAATTCGCATTTCTTACTAATTAATTCATAAGTAGTTCAGTCCACCGGTTAGAATTATTATATTTCTTAATAAATGAATTCATACGATATGTATACGATATGTATTAGTCTAGTTGATTCAAACCATGTCTATGAATCCTAATTGGTTCAATCAACCTGTTAGAATTATTCATTTTCTTACTAAACGAATTCGCATGTTTGGTTAGATATTAACTAATTCTAACCTAAATGGTATACATTCTAACCGATTGGTTAGAATGAGATAATTTCTAACCAAATCTTTGAATTTATTTAGTAAGATAATCAGTAATTCTACCAAAGTTGATTGAATCGACTGTATTATTACGTATCGTATGAATTCATTTTGTAAAGAATAAAATAATTCAAACTAGTGGATTTAACCGGTTAGAATGTATGCGATTAGTTAGAATTAATGAATTTATAACCAAACATGTTAATTATTTAGTAAGAAAATAAATAATTCTAACAGGTTGATTGAACCAATTAAAATGCATGCCACGGGACGGGTTAGAATGCCACGGGATGGGTTAGAATGCCACGGGATGGGTTAGAATGCCACGGGACGGGTTAGAATGCCACGGGATGGGTTAGAATATACTAAATTCTAACCGGTCATTTGCGATTGTAACGTTAGAAAGTTGGTATTTCTAACGGGTGGACTGAACCTGTTGAAATGCCACGGAACAAGTTAGAATATACAAAATTCTAACCGGTCATATGCGATTATAACGTAAGAAAGTGAGTATTTCTAACGGGTGGACTAAACCTGTTGGAATGCCACAAAACAGGTTAGAATATACAAAAATCTAACTCGTGATATGCGATTATAACGTAAGAAAGTGGGTATTTTTAAACGGGTGGACTGAACCTGTTGGAATGCCATGGAACATGTTAGAATATACAAAATTCTAACCCGTGATATGCGATTACAACGTAAGAAAGTGGGTATTTCTGACGGGTGGACTTAACCTGTTAGCATGCCACGGGACGGGTTGGAATATACGAAATTCTAACCGGTCATATGCGATTGTAACGTAAGAAAGTAGGTATTTCAAACGGGTGGACTGAACCTGTTGATTAATTTGAACTCAGGCCTTAATACACCTGGACGTTTTTGACTATGATTTTATTAAATTCTTACCGCGTGAGTTTGTGATTTTAATTTGTTACCTATTGTTTGCTACGAATTCGTTTCTTACGATTCTATAAAAATTTGTATATTTTTGGGTTTCCAATAAGACTATGTTCTGTAAGAATTTGTTATTTTGGTGAAAATTTGTTATTTTGTCAAAATCACGAGAGAGCGTATTCAAATTCGTATAAGAAAACTATATATACAATACAACTAGTTAGAATTATTAAAATAATAAATAATGTGTATTCAATTTCATAAAAGGAAAGGGCATATTCATTTTCATTTCATATCCATAAACAAACTCAGTCTTTCATGACTGAGTTCACACCACCAATCAAAACACTAAACACAAAATACATTATTAAATACATTATTGAGTAAGAAATTACGATACATATACAAATTCTCACCCCTGTTACATTTGAAAAAAATCAAAATTGTTTTTGATGCAAGACCTTCTTCCTCTCCTTCTTCCTCCTGCACTTTTTTCACTTTTCAAAAGTCTATCTCAAAATTGATACAAAAACCCATTAAATTACTCAACAAAAACACAACACCGCAATTCTTAATTAAAAAAAAAAAAGGAAAATGAAAAAGAAAGGAAAATTAAAAAAAAAAGGGAAAAGAAAAAAAACACCACAATTCCACATGCCGTCGGAGGCGGTGTTCCAACGGCCATCCACCACTCACCCACTCGCCATGACCACCCCCTCCTCGTCCTCCCCCACCACTTACACAACCGATTCCGGCGATAGCACCCCCCAAATCCCCATCGAGATCATCAGCGAAGAGGAAACGGCTCTCATCGAAGCTGCCCTCGCCGCCTCCGCCGCCGCCATTCCTGCCTCTCACCTCTCACCTCCACCGGAATTTATTTAGAAAAAGGGAAAATACAAAAACAAATACGTAGTATAATAAAAAAAATTCAAATGAAAATCGGAAGGGATGCGAAGGAGATGAAGGAATTTATGGATTTTACCCAAATTTCTTCTACGATGCCAAACACGCCTCCCAGAAAAGCTTATCCCCTTCCCTCGACTCGTTCATCACCATCATCACATTCGAAGATTCGTCGCAGCCCTTCGATTTCGTCGGCTCCGCTGCCTTCAGCCTCCGGATCCGGCATTGATCAACGACGCCGTCCTCCTCCTCCTCGTCGTCGTCGTCCTCGCCGCTCTCCTGCAAGGAAAAAGGAAAAATAAGAAAAAGAAAAAAGAAAAGGAAAAAGAAGAGAGAGAGAGAGAGATGGGGAAGGTGAACGTACAGGAGGTTGGTGGAGGCTGTCCTCCGCCGTGAGAAGCTCCGGATTCCGGCGTTCAGATCGGTTTTCTAGAGAGAGATAGAGGAGAGAGAAGAGAGAGAAATAGAGAGAGAGAGAGAGTTGTTCGATTGAGAGAAAGGAGAGAGAAATAGAGAGATGAGAGAGAAAGAAGATGGGAAGAAGAGGGACATATTCAAAATTGATTTGATTGAAAATGTAAATAGTACATATGAAGAGGGGTATTTTAGTCTACTCAAGTGTAACTTGTCTAGACAGGGCTTCTGAGGATGTTGCCTGTTAAACAAGGCTTCTGAGGATGTTGCCTATGAAACAGGGCTTCTGAGGATGTTGCCTGTTAAACAGGGCTTCTGAGGATGCTGCCTGTTAAACAGGGCTTCTGAGGGTTCTGCCCATTGTATGGGGCTTATGGGAGGTTCTGCTTTCAGATGCAGGGCCCCTTCATCAAAGTGAATGGGGTGACTTTGTCATCTTCAGCTCTCCGCTTTTTAATGTTTTTACTCGGTGGGTTTTTGGTTCATGGCAATACAGGGGCATATAACTAGCTTAAGAAATGATGCTTCCTCTATAATTACAAATCCCTCATGACCCTCAAGTTAATTTCACATTTCGAGATAGTTAACAGAGTCGTAAACTCACCAATTTCAAAAGGTGAACTGAATGCGTTCTGAAATTGCTGCAATTTTTGGATTCGGCTTTCCCTTAGATTCTTCACAACCTTCAGATTTTAGCAGACAAAACAGTTTAGTTATCACAATTTATATTGTAAGGGAAATGTAATCTCGAAATCACCTCTAATTCCTCTGTCCTGCTGTTATAAACAATGCAGCTAGAATGAATTGATGATGTTCATATTCAGATTTTCTAAGAATAACATCAAATTGATATACAATACTTATTTGTTCTACCGGCTCTATTCTCGAGCATCTCTGGCGACAGGGAATAACAGAGCAAGTTCTTAAGCATATCGTTACAATCAGCTAAGATTCCAAAGCTATCACGAAGGATGATGTTCCAGACTCGACAGCCTCAACGATATTTGCAGATGGAAAGCTCAAATTCACATATAAGAAAGAAAGATCAACCTCTCAATCACGAGTTTCCCTTTAGCAGGGTATACATCACAGTAGCTTCTATACAGAGAACACAATCTAAGATTCACGCTATATTCTACAGCTCATAATCATGAAAGGCCTAATAAAAACCAGGCAATAATGTTCACACCCAGATTTCTGCGGATTGAGCAGCGAACACAACATACCCATACATTCTAATGTCAAGTTCTTTCAGATTCTTCGCATAAGGAAATGATAAAGATAATCATCAATCAACATTATAACAACGAGCTAGAATTTGGCATAAAAACAAGGGAAATCAACATCTTAGACTCAAGTCTTCCCACAGACGGCGCCAGTTGATAGATCCGGGTTGAAGATCCACAACAATTTGAGGGTTTGTTCATTGTATTTGCAGAGAGCATTCATAGATGAAGGATTATCAAAGCAGAGAATGAGAGATTCATGTGGTGTTATCGGCCATAAATAGGCATTTCGCATAGATTTCATACATGATGCGAATCATATAGGGACAACAAGCAGTATTTAGATTATGCGTTCAAATAAAGGGCGTCTTAACCACAGATCAGCCGAGTTCATGGAGTTTTTAGTACTCACTCAAGCAAGTAATGAGGGAAATGAAGTAGAGAGAAGAAGAGAAGCACAGAGCTCGGAGCTCAGCTAAGCTCCGTCCCCTCTAAATAATGAGGGTTTTACCTTGGGCTCAAGGTAGTAGATAAAAGAGATTCTTTCCGATGTCGAGAAGGTGGAACGGGGTGATCGTGGATGAAGCTTCCCGGACGAAGGCCTCGTTGATCTTGGCTACTTGAGCTCGTGGAAGAATGTGTGAGTGAATGAAACAGTACGCAAAGAGCGCGTGCGTATGAAGAGTTGAGTTATGGTGTGTTGATTATGGATCTTGAGGTGTGCGATCACTTAGTATTTATAAATGTAAAGAGGGTGAAAAGGTGAATATTCATGCGAAGGAAGGACATAAAAGGAATTCCTATTGAGACAAGATCCTCTCCGTCATCAATTTGGTGATCCTCACTATAGGGTATATAGAGTCACGCAGACTGCGTGTTTGTGCAGGTCCTTAGATCTCGGCAGATGCCTGTAGCTTCTGCATAAGCCAGGATCTAGGCAGATCCTTATAGTATCTCATCTAAGCCAAGACATCTGCATTGAGCAGATGTGAAAGCTAATCCTTGCCAGAATTTATCATCCTTTGTCCTGGCCAGGCATCTGCATTTGACGTAGCATCTAATGTCCTAGGGAGGCTGCTTTAACTACTGTTCAAGGTTATCACGTGGCTAGTAGCAACTCCCCTAAGAGACGTTGCTCCCACGGCTATAAGAGGCATGCTCTCCTAGTATCTAGAACTATTTTCTTAACATAGCTGATATTTATCCCTATCAAACGCCGTCCAAGCAAGCGAATCACGACAGGCCACGTGGAGTGCTGACTCACTAAGGTGGTTCACTTTTTAACTGTGGTGACGCTGAAACTAACCGGACACGTCAGTCACGTCGCCGAACGCCGCCGCCTACGTAGAAATTTTGACGAAATTGCCGAACCTCTCTTCGCCACGTCAGCACAGAACCCTAAAGCTATATATGGGCATCGTCGCAGAACTGCAGAAATTTACAACCCCCAAAATTGCCATTCCTGTGAAAATTTTCTGCAATCTCTGCAAATCTCACAAGTCTCAAACCCTATTTTTTTTTTCATCCTCAAATCTCTCTCAAAATCATCTAAAATGGTGAAGAAGACTGCTACTCAAACCATGGAGCAATTTCTAGCCAGAGTTGAAGACCATATCAACGTCGAGCCCCATCTCGACGAAAGGATAGTTGAGCCTAACGGCTTCTTCCGCAAGGCCGTGACCACGGCCGGATTGTGGAACTTCATTACTGCAAAACCATTGAGGATTCTGGCTCCTCAAGTAGCCCAGTTCTTGTTGAATCTAAAAGAGGGCCAGACTGCGTCGTCAATTACAGATCCAGATGATGGAGAGTTGATGGAGGTGGATCTTTCTGACGTCACAGAGGTATTCAATTTGCCGAGAGAAGGAGTGGACGCTCTCTCGAAGCTAGAGCTATCTGCTGAGGTCGAATTCGCCAGATTCGCCGCCAACAGAAACGCAGAATGGAAGGTAAAGGGAAGCAATATGCGGACAGATCTGGAGAAGCCCTTCAACCTTCTGCGAGTTGTACACCAAATCTGTGGTGTGCAACATCGGAACCATAGGACAGGTTTCCGATAGCAAGATTTTCGCCGTTAGCGCTATAGTGGATAGCCTAACCGGGACAAAATTCAACTGGCATGACTGGTTCATCAACCAAGTCCAAGAAACTGCCAAAGATTTCAAATACCAAGAAGGAAGCACCGTCAACATTGTACGGAAGTGGAAGCTTCGCTTCTTTGCAAAATTGTCGTATGCACTAGAGCAGATGTTCCTGGAGAGGAACTGGCCAGGAACAAAAGAATACAAGAAGACGAGTGTATTCTATGACCTGTTCAAGACTGATAAAGTCATTGTCGATCGCGGGATCGTGCAGAAAACCGTGCGCTCTGCAGTTCCCATCGCCGAGAGGAGAGGAAAGAAATTGAAGCGAGCCGCTTCACCCGTGAAGCGAGCGGCTCCCAACAGAAGGAAGTTGAAGTGAGTCGCTTCAATAATAAAGCCAAGCGAGGAGCAGGTGGATCCTGTTGGTCCCGGTTTGTTAATAGGGGAAATACGTTTCAAGCTTTTCAACTTTTTCCCTTTAACTCAGAGTGACAAGTAAAGAGCTCGCTTGACACTTAAAACCTAGCTGAAGCTAGATCAACAGTACGTAGCTTGCCTGCTTGACCGAAGTAAGGACTTGATCAAGAGGGAGTCTTTACTCGTGTATGCGGAAATCTTTCCTAAGTAATTAAAAGATCCAAGTTATGTTTGTTTAGATGCACGTGCAATGGTTAATCAAAGTAAAGAGTTTAGGGTTAGAGAGATACGACACAGAGATTTATAATGGTTCGGAGATAAAGCTCCTACGTCCACTTGTTGCACGACGACAACTGTTCTCTTCACTCAAGAACTTGAAGATTTCGGGCTCTTCAAAAGCCTGGTCAAGATCGGGCTTCACTTGCCTGGATCCGACGACAGACGTAGTGATTGCGGGTTCACTACACAAACCTAGACAAGACTGGAAGCTCCACTTGCTTCAGTCAAACATAGACAGGGAGATTACGGGCTCTCCTTACAGCCTAGCTTCGATCGAGCTTCACACAAACGATGTAGGTGCAAGCTTGGATCTAAACTCTATGATCGAGACTTCTTCAATCGATGAAAGAAGAGCCTTGGATCGAGACAACCTAACGACGACACTCAAAAACCTAACAGACAGAGTTTTGGGTTTTCGGTTGAAGAACACACTATGAAGAGCTCTTTACAGTAAATGCAAAGTAGGCTAGAGCTCTTCTTCTAAGCTTGGATATTTGAAGTGGGCTTAGACTCTAAGTGTGAAGGTTGTGAAGACGAGTTCCGATGAACTGGAAACTCGGAGAACACTTGGAAACAAAGACTCGAAGATTCCTCAAAGGCTTGGGAGTGTTTGTTTGCTGTGGGCGCTCGAATGCTCAAGTAGTGTTCTACTTCTTCACGTTGTGATCCTTCACTATTTATAGGCGGAGAGATGGCGAGATCCGTTGCTTGGTTGGTGGCCTTGTCCCTCTTCCTCTCGACAGTACTTTGCGCAGGCAGACGCTTTTGCAGGAGCGCAGTTTGTCTCTTTGCCAAAAACGGCTACGTTACAAGACCAACAGTAACTGGAGCGAGCCAGTACTGTAGCGGCGCCCTGTCGACCTGGCAGTCAACTCTTTTGCTCCATTCTGCTTTCGACACGTGGAGATCTCGTAATTAATGCGACGATCTCTTTGTTGACTGGAGTTCAAAATATGGGCGGGAGTTGTGCTGTCGCTTTCTGGTAGGTGATGGCTCGCTTTGCTTTGAAGTTGTAGTGGCCGCTTCGAAGTGAGTCGCTTCAGGGTCAATTTGTAGTGAGTCGCTTGGGAAATGAGGTTCCGAAGTGACCGCTTTAATAAATGTTGACCATTGTTGACTCGCTTCGACTTTTCTTTGTAGCGCTCGCTTCGCTTTGCTTTGGTGGACTCGCTTTGATTCCACTGTAGCGCTCGGTTCGCTTTGCTTTGGTGGACTCGCTTTGATTCCACTGTAGCGCTCGCTACGCTTTCGGCACGCTTTACTTCAGCTTCGGTAGACTCGCTTCGCTTGAAAAACACACTCAAGTGAGTGGCCTTCACTTGGAATTTCTGCAGTCTAAAAGTTTAAGCAAATCAAGGCCATCCTAACAGTATAGGCTTAGAAAAATTCTAACCTATTTTCTACATCAAATAGGGTCGCTTGGGAACAGGACACTTGGGGTTTTGGGATCAAATCAAAACAAATTACTTCATTGGTAAAATGTCCCATGCAGTTCCCCCTTAACAAATTGGTCCTTAACAATTCCCAACAATTTCCCCCTTTTTGATGATGCCAAAACCCAATGACTAAGATTTAAACCAATCTAGCCTATCTAACCGTGGAAAGAACTTCAAGCGACTGCTTCCTTTGCAGGCTTCGTTTGAATTTTTCTTTTAAGTTCCTTTCCCCTTTTTTTTCGGTTAAGTTTATTGAGTTTGTAGCAAAAGGATAAAGTCATTCACAAAGCAAGTAAATGACGCAATTTGACAGAAATTGAAATTTGGATAAACGAACAAGCAGTTCATCAAAACAAATATGAAACTTGAAACTCAAAGGTTTCCTGCAGTTTCATTATGGTTCTTCCATCTTCTCTCTCTCCTCCTCCTCCTCCTCCTTCTTTTCATCCTCCTTTTCCTCCTTCTTTTCCTCCTTCATGAAGTAAGCCGACATGACATTCGGTTCCATCGTCCTGATGTTGAATTTATTTTCTCTCCATTTTCGCTCCAATCTAAGAGCTTCATCCACTTCTGCGTCAATCACCCTTCTGTTGGGAATGTCTTGTAGAAGGGGCATGGGAAATTCTTTTACTGCTGGCACTTTGACGATAAGCGGTAGGGGCTTTGCTTGCTCTGCCAGAGTAAAAATCTTTCGCCGCAACCTCTCGTTGTAATGACGCAGGAAGTTGTTGAGAGCTTCCATCCTCGAGCACTTGTCTTGGTGAGGCACTACCTGCCACCAGTAGTATGCCTTGATAAACTTGTCCTTCAGATGCAACCAAGTGTCGAGAAGATCTCTCGGAATGAAGTCCTCGATCTGTCTCGAATCAGGATGATGATCTCTTCGAGTTGCCAGCTCCTCTTCCGTCCTGCTCTTCATTTCTTTCATGATGGAGTTGAATTGTGCACTGGCGTCACTGCTCCACTTGGGACTCATATCATTCAGTCGCTTCCGAATGAAGTCATGCTCTTCGGGTGGATAACGACCGGAATCGATCATTTCCTTCAGTGTGACCTTGCCAGTTTCCATCCAAGCTTGGAGTTGGACGGCTTCAGATTCTTCAGGTGTGTGAGGAATCAATGCACTGCGCGTGATGGCGGATTGGATGAGTCTTTCTTCATTCCAGAGAGACTCGATCCGTTCGTCCAACTTTCTCAGCCTCTTCTCCTTCACTTCCTCATCCCTCTCCTTCCTCCTCTTCTTATCTTCCTTTTTCTTCTGCCTCTTCTCGAAGCGACCAGCCTTCTCTTTGACCACTTGCTGCATTTTTTGACGTTTAGCAGCAGGATCGTCTTCCCTGGATTCAGGCATCGACCGCTTCAAGGGATCTTTCTGAACAGGAGGTGGTGGAGGCGGTATCACAGCGGCAGCTACACTGGCTGAAGTGAGTGCAAGTGATGAAGCAGCTACGGAGGCCGATGCTTCCGCTGCGGCTGAAGCGGACGCTTTGGAACCTGAAGCACCTGCAGGAGTTAGCTTTCTCAGATCAAAATGACGTTCCAACTCCCGAGCCATGGCCTCATCCCTTTTTGGTTAGCTTCCGCCTTTCCTCCTTGGTCAGCACCGTAACAGGGGGATGACGTGCGATTGAAGCGCTAAGCACTTTTTCCTCAATCGGCCTGCTGGGCTCTTCGTGCTTCTTCATCAGCTCCTCCTTAGTGAGCTTTGTTTTGCCCTTCTTTGCAAGCTTCGCCCTTGATTCTTCATCCATCTCCTCCTCTCCAGATCCTCCAACTTCTCTAGTTTGAATGGTTGTTCTCTCAATCATTTCCCCCTTTTTGGCATCATCAAGACTGCCGGGGCCCGGGGGTGGTTGTAATCACCGTTCCGCTGATGGATTGATGGATGTCTGTCAACTTGCTTAGCACATCGTGAAGCAACTTTTCTGATCGTGTTGCAAACACATTTTCCTTTGAAAGGACAAGCTCTGCCATCTTGACTGATATCTCTTCCAGTAGATATTTGCACTGGTCCTCTCTCTCCTTGACAGACCGCATCAAGTTCTCCAGCGGTTCTACTTCTCTAAAGCGAGCGTCCAGCTCCGCTTCAATCTTGTTGGGAATTGTTAAGGACTAAAATGTTAAGGGGGAACTATATGGGACATTTGTTAAATAAAGTCACTTGTTTTGATTAGATCCCAAAACCCCAAGCGTCCTTTTCCCAGCGACCCATTTTGATGTAGTTAATAGGTTAGAATTTTTCTAAGCCTACACTGTTAGGATGGCTCGTTTATTTTGCTTAGATTAGGCTTCAAAAGTTCAAGTGAAGGCCACTCGCTTAAGTGTGTTTTCCAAAGCGAAGCAAGTCAAGCAAGCGAAGCGAGTCTACCGAAGCAAAGTGAAGCGAAGCGAGCGCTACAAGCGAAGCGAGTCTACCGAAGCGAAGCGAAGCAAAGCGAAGCGAATGCTGTAAAGCGAAGCGAAGCAAACGCTGCAAGCAAAGCAAAGCGACCCGCTATAATATGATCCTAAAGCGACTCACTTTGGAACGTCCGCTACAACTTCAAAGCGAAGCGAGCCAATACCTACCAGAAAGCGACAGCACAAATTCCCGCTCCGAATTTGAATTTCAGTCAACTAGAGATCTTTGCATTAATTGCGAGATCTCCACGTGTCGAACGAGGAGAGGAGCAGCGGAGTTGACTGCCAGGCCGACAAAGACGCCGCTACAGTACTGGGTCGCTCCAGTTACTGTTAAACTTGGAAGTTAGCCAATTTTGGCAAAATGCCAAAACTGCGCGTCTGCAAAAGCTACTGCCTGCGCAAGTACTGTCGAGAGGAGGAGGGGCAAGGCCACCAACCAAGCAACGGATCTTAGCCAACCCTCCGCCTATAAATAGTGAAGGATGAAGACGTGAAGAGTTAGAACACTACCTGCGCATTCGAGCCTACTGCAAACAAACACTCCCAAGCCTTAGTGCAATCTTCGAGTTTTTGTTTCAAGTGTTCTCCGAGTTTCCAGTCCATCGGAACTCGTCTTCACAACCTTCACACTTAGATTCTAAGCCCACTTCATATATCCAAGCTTAGAAGAAGAACTCTAGCCAATCTTTGCATTCACTGTAAAGAGTTCTTCATTAGTGTGTTCGTCAACCAAAAACCCTAAACTGTTGTCTGTTAGGTTTTTGAGTCGTCGTTAGGTTGTTCAGATCTAAGGCCCTTCTTTCATCGATTGAAGAAGCCTCGATCGTAGAGTTGAGATCCAAGCTTACACTTACATCGTTTGTGTAAAGCTCGATCGAAGCTAGGCTGTAAGGAGAGCCCGTAATCTCCCTGTCTGTCTGACTGAAGCAAGTGAAGCTTCCAGTCTTTGTTAGGTTTGTGTAGTGAACCCGCAATCACTACGTCTGTCGTTTGATCTAGGCAAGTGAAGCCCGATCCCGACCAGGTTTTTGAAGGACCCGTAACCTTCAAGTTCTTGAGTGAAAAGAACAGTTGCCGTCGTGCAACAAAGTGGACGTAGGAGCGTTATCTCCGAACCACTATACATCTCTGTGTCGTATCTCTCTTACCTTAATCTTTTACAGTATTCGATTATCCATTGCACGTGCATATAAACAAACTTAACTTGGATTTTCAATTACTTAGGAAAGATTTTAGCTCACCAAATTCCGCACAAAGAGTAAAGTCTCACTCTTGATCAAGCTCTAAGCTTAGGTCAAGAGATTCGTGATTGCTGTAGATCTAGCTCTCGGCTAGGTCTTAGTATTTTCAAGAGCACTTTACTTTATACTCTGAGTTAAGGAATTGAAGTTGAAAAACTTCAAAATACGTATTCACCCCCCCCTCTACGTATTTTTCCTATAGCATACCGGGACCAACAAGTGGTATCAGAGCAGCGGTTCTTTCGAGCCTCTGCTTTGCATATCCGAAGTGAGTCCCCACTCACTTCACGTTGTCTCACTGAACCGGATCCTATTTCCTAAGTGCATCAAAACCTCACCCACGCATATTGCATTTACTGCTGATAGTTTGCTATGTCTACATACAGTGCATCAAATCTTCCACAGTTCTCGATCGAAGGATACGAGATATGGAGTTTCCGAGTCGAGAGCTTCCTATGCTCAATCCACGACCGGATGTGGGAAGTCGTTGAAGACGGACCAATCGAAATTAAGAAAGCCATATCTGTGGAGGTTCCAGCTGCTGAAGGTCGTCCAGCCCATGTTCGACAACAGTACGTGGAGAAGGATAAGGACGAGTATACTCCAAATGACTTCAAAATTGCCAACCTCGACAAGATTGCACGCCACACGATGCAGAGCACCGTGTCGGACGCCTATCTACCACGAATAAGGAAATGTGCAACAGCAAAGGAAATGTGGGAAACCCTAGCCCTCATTTCTCAAGGCACAGACAAAATCAAGGAGAACAAGCTCGCCGTTCAGATGCGGGAGTTTGAAAATTTGGTGATGAAGTCAGGAGAGTCCATCGACGCCTTCGAGCTGAGAGTTA
Source organism: Thymus mandschuricus (assembly GCA_029379335.1). Classification (NCBI taxonomy): domain Eukaryota; kingdom Viridiplantae; phylum Streptophyta; class Magnoliopsida; order Lamiales; family Lamiaceae; genus Thymus; species Thymus mandschuricus. The sequence continues at coordinate 13,997,458 of CM057071.1, forward strand.
CCAACATTACTGCAACTCTCAACTCGCTTGGGAAGGAACTCACAGACAAGGAAGTAAATCTGAAAATAGTCCGTGCTCTCACAAGGAAGTGGCAGACTATGAAGGAGCTATATCTAGCTACCAAGGATCTAACGAAGCTCACGCCAGAAGTGCTGTTCTCCGAGCTCAAAGCTCACGAGTTTGATCTGAATCGAATGAGCCTCGACGACGAGGATGAAGCGCCCACTACGTCAAAAGGAGTAGCATTCAAAGCTGCCGAAGGGCCAAGCGAGCAGTCGCTTGCCAAAATGACAAGGGAAGAGTTGGAAGAACACATTGCGTTCTTATCAAAGAACTTCAACAAGATGAACTCTCGAGTGGGCAAGTATAAAAGATTCTACAAACAGTACAAAGGGAGGAGCACTGATGCTCGAGAAGGAAAAGGAAAGAGAGAAGAGACGACCAAGCCGATCCCGCGCGACATGATGGAAGTGGAGTGTTACCACTGCCACAAAATGGGCCACTACAAATCCGATTGCCCAAAGCTAAGTGCCAAAGAGCGCGAAGAATTGAAGGCCAAGAGGGATGCCCCAAGGCGAGCGCTCGTAGCGAGTGAAATGCCGGTCGCTTCAACTGAAGATCTCTCAAGCGACTCAGATGCATTCACAGATCCCAACTCAAGCGAGGGAGAGGATCTGGGACTCATGGCGCTCACCGATGAAGAAACTGGGGAGGTATTCTTCTATCCTTCAATCACTTCAATTACACTAGCACACACTGTCAATGAGGAAGAGCAATCCTCGACATGGAGTGAGTTGTTTGACAAACACCAGAAACTGTCAAGCGACCACGAAGTGGTAAAACAAGCTCTGTCTCGAAGCGAGAAGGAGAACCGAAAGCTAGCCACTGAGCTTGACCAAGTCAAACTTAATCTAAGGGCTATGACTAGTAAGTTCGAGGATCTCTTCACTAGACATCAAAGCTTGGAGGGAAGGTATGAAACCCAATCCACTCTAATTGCCAACTTAAATAAAGCATCATACGCTAGACAGGCACTAGAGAGTTCTCTTCTACCTTTTGGTAGAAAGGGAGGACTTGGATATGAGGGTGGACCTCCCAAGCCGACTGTCTTTGTTGGTGCATCACACACTTTACCATCAGTCACTTTGGAACTGCCCACTGCATCCAAAGCGATCACCAACAAGGACAAAGGCAAAATGGCTGAGAACCCTAAGAAGAAGCCTATGAAGATGTCTATATCTTTAAGGGCAGACCCTAAGGGCAAGCAAAGTTCAACAGTCCCTAGCACTCAACCTGCTAAGTCTTACCAATCCAAGGGTAAAGGAAGAACTGTTGAAGCTTCTAAGTCTCAAGCCAAGACACGAGAGACAAAGGATCTACCTCCTAAAAAGAGGAGTAATGTCTATGTGTCACGTTATCCGGACTGGAGATGGTCCAACCGGACTAACGTTGAGGGGGAAAAACTTGAAGCAACCAAGAGGCCGCTTCAAACTTCCAAGGTTACTCAAGCGAGTCGGGGTGAAAACCCTAGTTGGACCGCTTCGAGGAAACCAAGCGAGCCGCTTCAACAGACTAGAAACCCTAAGTCAGTCTCTAAACCCAAAGCTAATCCGAAGCGAGTCGCTTCAGGATATAAGCAAAATGGGAAGAGCGTAGGTAGGTCTGAAGCGAGCCGCTACCCCTCTTGCACACACTGTTGCACGTGTGAAGCTGCCTATAGGCAGTACACCAAGTTTTCGAAGGTCGAGAAGCCCAAGACACAAGCTTCATCTCAAAAGAGAGTGAAGCAAGTGTGGGTACCTAAGGGAACTAACCTGCAAGGACCCAAACTGATTTGGGTACCAAAATCTGTCTAATTGCAGGTGAGCGCCGTGGATCCCATGCCAAGTGAGGGTCAACCAGTTTGGTACTTGGACAGTGGATGTTCAAGACACATGACCGGCATGAAAGCTCTACTTCACAACTACATAGAGAAGAAGGGTCCACACGTAACCTTTGGTGACAACTCTCGAGGAAGCACCAGGGGATACGGCGCACTGAAAGTTGGAAAGCTCAAAATTGAAGAAGTTTCCTACGTGGAAGGACTCAAGCACAACCTGTTATCTATTTCACAGTTTTGTGATAAAGGGTACAGGGTGGAGTTCATCTCCAACAAGTGCATTGTGAAGAGCAAACTCACATCCCAGATTGTGCTCACTGGAGTTAGACAAAGGAATGTCTACATAGCACAATGGGACAGCTGCAAGGAGGAAACTTGTCTAGTTGCAAGAAGTGCTACAGAAATTGGATGGCTATGGCACAGACGCTTGAACCACCTCAATTTCAAAGCCATCAATCGCTTAGCTCGAAAAGGTTTGGTGCAAGGCATACCGAATGAAGTCTTCATCAAAGACCATCCATGCTCACCATGCCAACGAGGGAAGCAGACGAAGAAGCACTTCGCCAGTCTCGAAGAAGCCTCATCAAAGCGAGTGCTCGAGCTGCTTCACATGGATCTGTTTGGTCCAGTTACTCCAGTTAGTGTAAATGGAAGAAAGTACACTCTAGTTGTAGTCGACGATTTCTCTCGCTACACTTGGGTTGTATTTCTATTCAGCAAGAAGGAAACACTGACCAAACTGCCACAACTACTCAAGCGATTGGCGGTGGAAAAGAATCAAGCTATCGTGACCATTCGCTCCGACAAAGGCACAGAGTTCCTGAACTCTACAATTGAAGCATACTGCACGGAGCATGGCATAGCACATCAAACCTCTTCAGCACGCACTCCTCAGCAGAATGGAGTTGCTGAAAGAAGGAATCGAATCATCAAAGAAGCCGTTCGCACCATGATTGCTGACTCGAAGCTCCCGATGAAATATTGGGCTGAAGCTGCCAACACGGCATGCTACACACAGAATCGGACGCTTCTCAACAAACGGCATGACAAAACACCATATGAAATATGGACAGGGAGAATTCCTAACATATCTTATTTCCATATTTTTGGTTGTAGGGTCTTCATTCACAACAATGGGAAGTCACAGTTGAAAGCCTTTGAAAGCAAAGCTGATGAAGGAGTATTCTTAGGATACTCTACATCTAGCAAAGCCTACAGAGTATTCAACTGTAAAACCCTAATTGTGGAAGAATCACCCCATGTCGTATTTGATGAATCTTCTTTAAGTCTTCCACAGGAACAGGCCAAAGCGAATGAAAAGGATCAAAGCAAGGAACCCTCAAATCAACTCACTTGGGACGTGCTCGATGAAGATGATGAGATCAAAGAATCAAGCGAGCAGGATCCCAAAGGAGAAGTCGAAGCTGCCCCCAAGATTCCTGAAGCTAGTGCTGGCCAAGCACCCAATCCTGTCGCTTCGGACGGTGAAGCGAGCGACAAGGAAGCGGATGAAGATGAAGCTGGCGGATCAAAGCGAGCGTGGCTCAAGGATCACTCACCTAGCCAAATCATTGGAGATCCATCCAAGGGTGTAGTGACCAGAAGTCAAGTGTTTGAAGAAAGTGCCATGTTCAGTTGCTTTCTATCAAACATTGAGCCATCAAGCGTGGAGGAAGCTCTAGCCGATTCTAACTGGGTGATCGCCATGCAAGAAGAACTGAATCAGTTCACCAGGAACGACGTATGGTACCTCGTGGATCGTCCCAAGTTTCAGCATGTTATTGGCACCAAGTGGGTATTCAAGAACAAGACGGACGAGGACCACAACGTAGTGAGGAACAAGGCGCGACTAGTTGCCAAAGGCTACTGCCAAGAGGAAGGAATCGACTTTGACGAGACCTTCGCTCCAGTGGCACGTCTTGAAGCGATCCGTTTATTTCTAGCCTATGCAGCGGCCAAGAAATTCAAAGTGTACCAAATGGATGTGAAGAGCGCATTCCTCAACGGTGAACTCAAGGAAGAAGTGTATGTGGAGCAGCCACCGGGTTTCGAGCAGGGAGATAAAGTGTATCGCTTGAAGAAAGCTCTGTATGGGTTGAAACAAGCTCCCAGAGCTTGGTATGATACATTATCTCAATTCCTAGTGGAAAATGGATTCCAAAAGGGAAAGATAGATCGGACTCTCTTCACCATCAATCATGGAGAAGATATGCTATGGGTCCAGATCTACGTGGACGACATCATATTTGGGTCACCAAATCAGTCGCTTAGCGAGAAGTTTGGAGAGCTAATGAAGACCAAGTATGAGATGTCAATGATTGGCTTGATGAGCTGCTTTCTAGGTCTTCAAGTGAAGCAGCAGGATAATGGAATTTTCATCAATCAGGCCAAGTACACTCGAGATATGCTTGCGAAGTTTGGTGTTCAACATGCTAAAGCTGTGAAGATTCCTATGAATACCAACTGGAAGATGGAGCCAGACGAAGGAGGAAAATCTGTAGATCCTACAGATTATCGTGCCCTAATTGGGTCACTTCTCTATCTCACTGCAAGCAGGCCAGATATTGCTTTTGCAGTCGGAGTCTGCGCTCGCTTCCAAAGCAATCCCAAACACAGCCATCTTGAAGCTGCCAAAAGGATTCTTCGATATCTGAAGGGCACTGTCAACATGGGTCTGTGGTATCCAGCGGAGGACAATTTGGAGCTCACTGGATATTCCGATGCTGACTATGGAGGTTGCCGAGTTGATAGGAAATCAACGTCGGGCACATGTCAGTTCTTGGGGAGCAAGCTAATCTCGTGGTTCTCAAAGAAGCAAACAAGTGTAGCCACTTCAACAACGGAAGCTGAATATATGGCCGCAGGAAGCTGCTGTTCTCAAATCCTATGGCTTCGTCAACAGTTGAAGGACTACAAAGTTGAAGCGAATGAAATTCCGATCTTCTGCGACAACAACAGTGCCATATGTATCTCGCAGAATCCAGTGCTTCACACCAGATGCAAGCACGTGGAAATTCGACATCACTTCATTCGTGATCATGTCGAGAAGAAGGATATCAAGCTCGAGAAGATTCACACCGATCTCCAGCGAGCAGATATTCTCACCAAGCCTCTAGCTGAGTCTCGATTCAACCAGCTATGCATGGAATTGGGGTTATTAGACCCTGGTGAAGAATGCTAGTTCCAGGATGCACGAAGGAGTGTTCGCTTTTTCTCTTGAGCATCACTCGCTTCGGATCTTCACCAACTCAAGCGAGCCACTTCAAATCTCACTCGCTTGAAGAAACTGAAGTTAGGTGGAGAAAGGTGGAGTATTGGAAGAAGTTCCCTACCAACTTATTGGAATTATTAAGTATATGGTTAAGGGGGAACTAATGCTTCTCTCGGAGCAAGCTACTTCCAAAGCAAGCAAGATTGCAGCAATCTTGAATTCTGCGTTGCTTCAATTTGCCCTAACTTGGGTCAAAGCGAACCAACAGCAGATTCATTCTCTAGAATGTAGGAAAGCTTGAAGGTTTACCTTTTTATACAAAAGGTTGCAGGACTGGTGACATGTTTCTGCGTAAAATACGAGATTGTCTTGTCAGAGCATTCTCATTGTCATCCTGTCCATTTCTGCTCTGAGATAAGGACTTGTACTCATCCCCCATTCGTCGTGAATAAGTACACTTACGTGATGCTCCCTTCGGGTTGCAGTAAGCTTGTGTACTTTATTCATTTTCTCCCTCATTCACTTCGATGGAGGACTCTCTAATTCGTAGAGAAAGATGAATGCCATGAAGATGAATGCCATGAAGATCTAACTCAACGTGTAGCATTCAACATGTGGTATCTAATTCAAATGAAGTCTTCAATTTGTGGTATCAATCTCCTACGAAGTGAGATTGACTGGTAAGTGTTTCAATTTTAAGTACACTAAGTGAGCCGAAGCGTGCTAGAAACCTTCACTCACTACGTGGAATATATGAAATGAATCTGACACAAATACAAAGAGGAAAACACTCTTGTTTATCCTCGAAGTATGTAAGTCAGAAACATTTTAAATTAAGCAAAGAAATTCAATTTCTTATTCCAGTCGCTTCAGATGGCCAAGCGAGTGCTTCGTCACTCAAAGCTAGCCATCGCAAGCGAGTGCAGAACAGTCACTCAAGCGAATGCCTCTCAAGCGAGTCAAGGCGTAGCGGCCCAACTCGAAGCGAGCGGGCATGAAGCGAGTATGAGCTGTCTGCACTCGAGTGCAATTTTACTTTCTGCTGTGCATTTAATGCAGGTGCAGGAACGACGGAAATAACGGGCGCGTGTTCACACGCTTGAATTTGAAGCGGGAAAAGGCGGAGAAGATCCAGCCGTCGAATCTCAACAGCCCCCAATCTAGAACCGTTCGATCAACGCCGTATACAACAAGCCAACCATAGAAGGCCACGTGGCGACGCCGAGCAAGTGGCGGTTCACTTTTACTGTGATGACGCCGGACACGTCAGAATCCATCACCGCACGTCCGCCGCCTACCTACAGGATTTTCGGCGTTATTACCATTCTACCCCTACCACGTCAGCCATAACCTATTTCTATATATATGGGACGAGGCAGAACTGCAAACCCTTCACAGCCTTCTAAATTTGCCATTCTCGTGTTAGATCTGCAATTACTCTGCAACTCACGAGTCTCAACCCCTTCTATTTCATTGTTAAAATTTTTCTTCAAATTTCTTCAAATCCACAATGGGCAAGAAGAAGAGTACAGAAACGATGGAGAAGTTCATGTCAAATATTGGCGATCACATCAACGTCGAGCCCCATCTCGACCCGATCGTCATAGAGAAGAATGGTTTCTTCCGTAGAGCCGTGACCACGGCCGGTCTATGGAAGTTCGTAACTTTGGTTCCGACGAAGATTCTGGCGAAAGCCATCGGAGAGATTCTGCTGAATCTGAAGAAGGAACAGAATACATCTTCCTTCACCAATCCACGAACCAGGAAGCCGGTGGAAGTTGATATGAGTGAACTCATCGAGGTCTTCGATCTACCAAGAGAAGGAGGAGATTCTCTGCTAGATCTAGGCCTTTCTGCCGAAGTTCAGTATGATCGATTTAAAGTCGACGGAGCAGAGCCGAACTTCAAGGAGGCAAATTTTCGCAAAAATTTGAAGGAACCGTTCAATCTCATCTGCGAACTCTTTACGAGAAGCATTGCATGCTATGTCGGTTCCCTCGACACGCTGTCAGAAACGAAGATGATCGGCACTACCATGATCGTCGACAGCCTCACAGGAACGAAATTCAACTGGCATGGGTGGCTTCTCAAGCAAATTCACGAAGCTGCAGAAGACTTTGCATTCGTACCAGGAACTCCAGATAAGATTCTACGCAAGGGAAAGTTGAAATTCTTTTCAAGACTGTCAGTCGCGTTGGAGCTAAAGTATCCGGAGATAAGATGGCCGGATTCAGACATGGCTATATACAGCAAGAAGACAGTCTTCTATGAACAGTGGAAGTCAACAAAAATTCCAATGGATAAGGGACTTCTAGTTGTAGAAGTGTCCGCAGCTGAAGCTCCCCGAACGAAGCGAGCCGCTTCACCCTTGAAGCAAGCGGCTGCAAAGCAAGGGAAGAAGAAGAAATTGAAGCAAAGCACTCCATCTGTCCAAGAAAGCGAGGCGGTGGAGAAGCCGCTTGAGGACAAATCTCAATCCTCACCTACTGAAACTACCCATATCCCTGAGCACACCCCAACCATGCATGAGAAGAAGCTAATGAGGGATCATGCAGAAGAGATGGAGGTTAAGAATGCAGAGATCGCAAGTTTACAAGACGAGATCTCTAAACAGAAGATGGAGCTGAAGGAGAAGGAGAAAGTGTTGCAGGCACAAGTAAATCTGGTGAATGATCTCAAGGACTCGCGTGACGCAGAACGGAGCCGCTTGAGAGTGGTAAATACCAATCTGGTCACAGTTGGTAAAGAGAAGGACACGTTGGAAAAGGAGGTGAAGGAGTTGAAAAAGAAACTGGAGAATAAGGAGGGAGAGTTGGTGGTGAAAGAAAGCGAACTCCTCAGCACCAAGAAGACTCTTGACTTACTTCGAACCCAATTGAAGAAAGTCAAAGAGGAGAGTGAAATTGACAAGCGAGAGCTTGAAAATCTAAGGAAAAATGCTGGATTGTCGGAAAAGCAAGTCCTCGAGTCTCGAACGGAAGAAATGTTTCATATTGTACTTGACAAGATTGAGGTTCTTCACAAATCTCTTACTGGAAAGACAAGCGTCCCAACCCCTGGTTTTGATGATGCCAAAAAGGGGGAAGGGATGGTACTGAAAAATGTCAATCTGTTGGAGCCACAAGGTGGAGGAATTGGAGCTGTTGAAACAGAGAGATCGTTGAAGGAGAGTAGTGGTGCTGGAGAAGAGGAGAGAGAGGCGAAGTCTGCAAAGAAAGGCAAAGAAAAGCTCACTAAGCCTGAAGAATCCCGCAAGCCACTTGGAGATAAAGTGCTTGCCTCTTCCATTGCTCGACATCCTCCAGTTACTGTGCTAACAAAGGAGGAAAGGCGGAAGCTAGCAGAAGCGAGCGAGACTATGGCTTGGGAGAGCGAGCGCCAGTCTAACTCGAAAACTCTTGCAGGTACTTCGAGTTCTCAAGCGCCCACTTCAGACGAAGCACCCACTTCATCTGCCCCATCATCAATACTGAAGCGAACAGATCCAGAAACTGAGAGAGATGAATCAGGGACCAAGCGCCAAAAAGTTGAGAAGGCAGTTGTTCCAAGGGCAGAAAAGGAAAAAGAGGACAAGGACAAAACGACTGGAAGTCATTGACGAACGAATTGAGAAAAATTTCAATGAAATGAAAGTCATCCAGTCCGTTTTGGTCAGGAGCATTTTTGCTCCAATCACGCCAGAAGAATCCGATGCATGCATAGATCAGGCTACGATCGACACATGTCACAAAACTGCGAAAGAAATGATTGACTCTGGCCGCTACCCTCTCAGAGAAGAACGCAACTACATTCGCAAGCAACTCAACAAGAAGCTTCCTCTCTGGAGCAGCGAGTCAGGAAAGAAGTTCAAAACAATCATAGCTCAGATGTCCAGCTGGTCGGAGGAGGAGTTGGCTGTACGCAGAAATGAGCACCCTGATGCCCGTGAGATTGAGCAGTTCATTCCTGACGAACTACTCGAGCAATGGCTATACTACAAGGAGAAGTTTATCAAAGCTTACTACTATTGGGAGGTAGTGCCATTGCAGACTGAATGCTCAAGGGTCACTGCGCTCAACAACTTCCTTAGTATCTATGATGAGAAGTTTAGACAAGAAGTCTTCGCTCTTGCACAGTTTGCAGAGCCTGCACCGTTAATCATCAAGGTACCAGCCAAGGAAGAATTCATCATGCCATTCCTACCTGGCACCAGCATCCTCAATCGCAGCATCATCGACGCTGAGGTGGATGAAGCCTTCCAATTGGAAGAGACTTGGAGGAGGCCAAGTATCCACAGTGCTGAGTCGATGGAAGAAAGGATTTTCAGTGCATACATCATACCTGAAGACATGATTGAAAAGGATTTGGAGGCAGATGTAGAAGAAGAGAAGAAGGAGGAGGAGAAACAGGAATAGGATAAAGCGGCAGGAAAACATTGAAATTACATGTTTCATTTTGTGTGAACATCTTGTTCATATATCCTATTTTTAATTTCTGTCTCTTCTTGTGTCATTTACTCGCTTTGTGAATGACTTTACTTTTTGCTACAAACTCATTAATTTAACCGAAAAAAAAAGGGGGAAGGAACTTAAAAGAAAATTACAAACGAAACTGCAAAGGAAGCAGCCGCTTGGAGTTCCCTTCACGGTTAGATAGACTAGATTTATTTTTATCTAAGTCGTATGGGTTTTGGCATCATCAAAAAGGGGGAAATTGTTGGGAATTGTTAAGGACTAAAATGTTAAGGGGGAACTATATGGGACATTTGTTAAATAAAGTCACTTGTTTTGATTAGATCCCAAAACCCCAAGCGTCCTTTTCCCAGCGACCCATTTTGATGTAGTTAATAGGTTAGAATTTTTCTAAGCCTACACTGTTAGGATGGCTCGTTTATTTTGCTTAGATTAGGCTTCAAAAGTTCAAGTGAAGGCCACTCGCTTAAGTGTGTTTTCCAAAGCGAAGCAAGTCAAGCAAGCGAAGCGAGTCTACCGAAGCAAAGTGAAGCGAAGCGAGCGCTACAAGCGAAGCGAGTCTACCGAAGCGAAGCGAAGCAAAGCGAAGCGAATGCTGTAAAGCGAAGCGAAGCAAACGCTGCAAGCAAAGCAAAGCGACCCGCTATAATATGATCCTAAAGCGACTCACTTTGGAACGTCCGCTACAACTTCAAAGCGAAGCGAGCCAATACCTACCAGAAAGCGACAGCACAAATTCCCGCTCCGAATTTGAATTTCAGTCAACTAGAGATCTTTGCATTAATTGCGAGATCTCCACGTGTCGAACGAGGAGAGGAGCAGCGGAGTTGACTGCCAGGCCGACAAAGACGCCGCTACAGTACTGGGTCGCTCCAGTTACTGTTAAACTTGGAAGTTAGCCAATTTTGGCAAAATGCCAAAACTGCGCGTCTGCAAAAGCTACTGCCTGCGCAAGTACTGTCGAGAGGAGGAGGGGCAAGGCCACCAACCAAGCAACGGATCTTAGCCAACCCTCCGCCTATAAATAGTGAAGGATGAAGACGTGAAGAGTTAGAACACTACCTGCGCATTCGAGCCTACTGCAAACAAACACTCCCAAGCCTTAGTGCAATCTTCGAGTTTTTGTTTCAAGTGTTCTCCGAGTTTCCAGTCCATCGGAACTCGTCTTCACAACCTTCACACTTAGATTCTAAGCCCACTTCATATATCCAAGCTTAGAAGAAGAACTCTAGCCAATCTTTGCATTCACTGTAAAGAGTTCTTCATTAGTGTGTTCGTCAACCAAAAACCCTAAACTGTTGTCTGTTAGGTTTTTGAGTCGTCGTTAGGTTGTTCAGATCTAAGGCCCTTCTTTCATCGATTGAAGAAGCCTCGATCGTAGAGTTGAGATCCAAGCTTACACTTACATCGTTTGTGTAAAGCTCGATCGAAGCTAGGCTGTAAGGAGAGCCCGTAATCTCCCTGTCTGTCTGACTGAAGCAAGTGAAGCTTCCAGTCTTTGTTAGGTTTGTGTAGTGAACCCGCAATCACTACGTCTGTCGTTTGATCTAGGCAAGTGAAGCCCGATCCCGACCAGGTTTTTGAAGGACCCGTAACCTTCAAGTTCTTGAGTGAAAAGAACAGTTGCCGTCGTGCAACAAAGTGGACGTAGGAGCGTTATCTCCGAACCACTATACATCTCTGTGTCGTATCTCTCTTACCTTAATCTTTTACAGTATTCGATTATCCATTGCACGTGCATATAAACAAACTTAACTTGGATTTTCAATTACTTAGGAAAGATTTTAGCTCACCAAATTCCGCACAAAGAGTAAAGTCTCACTCTTGATCAAGCTCTAAGCTTAGGTCAAGAGATTCGTGATTGCTGTAGATCTAGCTCTCGGCTAGGTCTTAGTATTTTCAAGAGCACTTTACTTTATACTCTGAGTTAAGGAATTGAAGTTGAAAAACTTCAAAATACGTATTCACCCCCCCCTCTACGTATTTTTCCTATAGCATACCGGGACCAACAAATCTCATCCTTCATCCTCTTTCTTTCTTCTTGCAGATTGAAGTACCAGAAATCTTTGGAAGCAGCAAGTTCTGCTTTGTCAGTAGTAACAACATTCTCTCTTTGTTTCAACATGACGTAGAATTGAGCAGCGCCGGCCATTCTGACTGAGAAATCTCCTGCCAGCTTCTGTGCCTTTTCAATATCGCTAGCAAGCTGAGCCTGCTTGAGAGCTACATCAAGGCCTGCTTTCCTCCGGCTCTTCAACTCAGCATTTGCTTCGTCAAGCTTGCTGTTGAGGATTTCAATCTCCTTCTCAAGACCAAGAGTTTTCAGTTTACCTCTCGTCAGCTCGCTTTCCAGCTTCCTTATCTTTTCTTCATTGTTGGAGATCTGCTTCTCCATCTTTTCAACATTTCTAGTTGCTTTGTTGATATTTTCTCGGTACTTGTCTCTCATGTTCCTCTTCTCCTCCTTCTCTGTCTCTATCTCTCTCTTCACTTTCTCCAACTCCTCCTCTAACTTCTTCTTCTCTCTACTCACTTCCACCATCTTCGTGTTCACTTCCCTAAGCCTGCTCCTCTCAGCATCTAGGGATTGTTGAAGATCTTGGGTACTTCTCTCCAACTCCTCTACCCGCTTTGATTTCTCTTCTACCAAACTTGCCTTCTTCTCCACAAGCTTGGCTGTCTCCTCCACTTTCTCCTCCAGTTCCTTCTTCCTCCTATCAAACTCTTCACGCAAATTCGTGACTTCCAACACCTTTGTAGTCAGCTCAGCATCCTTTTTGGTGATCTCACTCTGCAGATTAGAGATCACCGCCTCCTTCACTCCCACTTCGGCTTCCTGCTCCTTGATCAACTGGAGTTCACGCTGTGAAGGCTCACGTTCTGGGATGGGCGCATCAGGGTACTCCTTCTTCACCCTTGCATCAAGCACATCCCAGTAGTTGACCTCGTTGATGAAGGTGTGGAATCCATCAACTCCGACAAATGTGAGAGCCTCTATCTCCTTGGCCTCGATCACTTCCTCCTGCATTGCTCTACGCAAGTTGAAGATTTTGTAGTACTCTGTTCCTCTGTACGTGATGTACGTGAGGAAGTCTACAGCGCTGGTGAAGAAGTCGTCTGACATTTTCAAGGAGGGGTAGCGATCACGGATGATCTCAGCCGCTTGCTCTCGATCCTTAACATACCGTTCTAGGATCTTCTCTTCCTCGGTCGGAGATTGGGGAGTTCCAGGGATGGCAGAGGGGATGGTTTCGGCTGATTTGGCTATTTGGGCGGTATCAGCACTTTCGACTGATGAGGACTTTGAGTTGGGGGTGGAAGCTTCAGTAGCTTCGGGTTGGTTGGTTTCTGTTTGAGGATTGAGTGGGGCGGAGAAAAGTTTGTAGGCATCGGTGAGGTCCGTGCCTAGAAAAGGTAGGTTGGGAATTTGAAAGGATGAGTGGGTTGATTCCTGTGGTGAGGATGGTGTTTGAGTAGTGGGAATGGCGGTGGTTGACGTTTGGGGTTCCGGTAGAGGCTGGGTTTGGGTTTGGATTTGGGTAGGAGGTGTTTGGATTTTGGTTGGTGAAGGCTGGGGTGGCTCTTTTTCCGGTGAGGGTTGGGGTTGTTCTTCTTCAGCTATCTTCATGAGCGGCTGCTCCTCAGCCTCGCTCGTTTCGATAATGGTTGTAACACTTCTCAATCTCTGAGGTCGCTTTGACCTCGCTTTCCTTGATACTCGCTTCGATGATGAAGGAGCGTGAACTTCTTCTGCCGCCTCGCTACAGGATTCAGCGACTGGAGCGGAAGGGAGGACTATTACATTGACGCAATCCCGGTCCATCGGGAGCTTCTCAATTTTCCATGAATCAAAAATAGAGAGTGTTTTTCTTGTATGGTGCCGTATCCCTCTTGCCTGACCACCGCATGTTTTCGAACAGCGTCTCCAGGGCGTAGGAGATTCTGGAGAAAAACTTCAACTTTCCCTTGCGAACGATTTCACTGGTACTTCCCTGTTCGTACTTGAAATCCGCCGCAACTTCGTGTATCTGGTTGATGAACCAGCGGTGCCAGTTGAAGCTTGTCCCTGTCAAGCTATCAACAATGACAGAGGTGGCGTAGATCTTGGTGTCTGACAGTTGGCTCAGCGAACCAACTCCACACAGTACAGACTTCGTGTACAGCTCGCAGATCAAGTTGAACAGACCCTTCAAGTCGTTCCTGATGTTGCTCAACTTTGGATTCCCAAACTTTACGCCTCTCCGCTTGGCGAATTGGGCGTACTCCACTTGGGTTGACATACCAAGTTCTGACAGAGAAACTGGTCCAACCATCGGCAGATTGAACACACTGGCTATTCTGCTTAGCTCGATCTCCACCGACGTTCCTCTCTGTGGATGAGTGAAGGTTGACGATTCTTCTCCTTCTTTGAGATTCAAGAGAATCTCGGCGACGACTTTGGCCAGAATCTGCTGTGGCTTCGCTGTTACGAACTTCCACAGGCCGGCCGTGGTCACAGCCCTGCGGAAGAATCCGTTTTCAGTCACCCATCTTCATCAAGATGTGGTTCCACGTTGATGTTATCATTGAGGGTTTTCAGAAAATCCTCCATCGTTTCGGTCTTCTCCTTCTTTCCCATGGTTAATTTGTAGAGGGATTTGAGAAAAGTTTGAGATTTTGAGGGGTTTTAGGCTACGTGAATTTGCAGAGGTGCAGAGATTTCACGAAAATGGCAATTTTTGAGAGTTGAGAATTTTTCTGCAGGTCTTCAGCGTTTCATATATATAGAACTAGGGTTCGGCTGACGAGGCAGGGGCAAGACAGTAATATCTTTGAAGATCCTGTGCGGAGGCGGCGGACCTTCGGTGATGGATCTGATGTGTCCGGCGTCATCACAGGAAAAGTGAACCGTCAAACTGACTTGGCGTTGCCACGTGGCAGCCTTTGATTTGTCTCTCCAATAGGCGTCAATCCAGCGGTTGAGATTTAAAAACGGTTCAGATTCGACGGCTGGATTGAGGGCGATTTTCCCGCTTTTCTCGGCTTGACGTGCACGCGCCTGTCATTCCTCTTTCTACGCGCCGCTGCATTAAATGCTAAAGTAAAAAGTGAAATTCTGCACTCGAGTGCTGACAGCTCATACGCTTCGCTTCGTATCCGCTTGCTTCGAGTGTAGCCGCTTCGGCATTCACTCGCTTGCAAAGTACTCGCTTCACGTGACTGTTCCGCACTCGCTTGCGATGACTTGCTTGAGTGACGTGGCACTCGCTTCGTCATTTGTAGCGACTGGAATAAGAAATGAAATTTCTTTGCTTTATTTAAAATGTTTCTGACTTACATACTTCAAGTATAAACAAGAGTGTTTTCCTCTTTGTATTTGTGTCAGACTCATTTCGTATTTTCCACATAGTGAGTGAAGGTTTCTAGCACGCTTCAGCTCACTTAGTGTACTTAAAAATTGAAACGCTTACCAGTCAATCTCACTTTGTAGGAGATTGATACCACTTATTGAAGACACCGTTTGGACACCATTTGTTGGATCCACTTGTTGAATTTGATTGAAGCTTCTCGATACCACCTGTTGGTATTTGTTGGATGCTTCAACTTCTTGGCATTCATCTTCCTCTACGAATTAAAGCGTCCTCCATCGAAGTGAATGGGGGAGAGAATGAATATAGTACACAAGCTTACTACAACCCAGAGGGGAGCATCACGTAAGTGTACTTATTCACGACGAATGGGGGATGAGTACAAGTCCTTATCTCAGATCGGAATAGGACAGGATGACAATGAGAATGCTCTGACAAGACAATCTCGTATTTTATGCAGAAGCATGTCACCAGCCCTGCAACCTTTTGTAGAAAAAGGTAAACCTTCAAGCTTCCTCCTACTAACTACAGAATGAACTTGCAGTCGACTTGCTTGACCCAAGGAAGGGTAGAATGAAGCGATGCAAGATTCATGATAGCAGCATTCTTTGCTTGCTTTGGAAGTAGCTTGCTCCGAGAGTAAGCACTAGTTCCCCCTTAACCAAATACTTAACAATTCTTATAAGTTGGTAGGGAACTTCTTCCAATACTCCACCTTTCTCCACCTAACTTCAATTTCTTCAAGCGAGTGGAATTTTGAAGTGACTCGCTTGAGTTGGTGAAGATTCGAAGCGAGTGACGCTACGAAAAACTAGCGACCACTCCTTCGTGCATCCTGGATCTAGCACTCTTCACCAGGGTCTAACAACCCTAATTCCATGCATAGCTGATTGAAACGAGACTCAGCTAGGGGCTTGGTGAGGATATCTGCTCGCTGGAGATCGGTATGAATTTTCTTCTCGACATGATCACGAATGAAGTGATGTCGGATTTCCACGTGCTTGCATCTGGTGTGTAGCACTGGATTTTGAGAGATGCAGATTGCACTGTTGTTGTCGCAAAATATAAGAATTTCATTTGCTTCAACATTGTAATCCTTCAACTGCTGACGAAGCCATAGAATTTGAGAACAGCAGCTTCCAGCGGCCATATATTTGGCTTCAGTTGTTGAAGTGGCTACACTCGTCTGCTTCTTCGAAAACCATGAGATCAGCTTGCTTCCCAAGAACTGACACGTGCCCGAAGTTGATTTCCTATCAATTCGGCACCCTCCATAGTCAGCATCTGAATATCCTGTGAGCTCCAAATTGTCCTCCGTTGGATACCACAACCCCATGTTGACAGTGTCCTTCAAATATCGAAGAATTCTTTTGGCAGCTTCAAGATGGCTGTGCTTGGGATTACTTTGGAAGCGAGCGCAGACTCCGACTGCAAAAGCAATATCCGGCCTACTTGCAGTGAGATATAGAAGGGATTCGATCAAGGCTCGGTAGTCTGCGGCATCCACAGACTTCCCATCTATGTCTGGCTCCATCTTCCAGTTCGTGTTCATTGGAATCTTCACAGCTTTGGCATGCTAAACACCGAACTTGGCAAGTGTTGGGAATTGTTAAGGACTAAATTGTTAAGGGGGAACTTCATGGGACATTTGATAAATAAAGTCATTTGTTTTGATTAGATCCCAAAACCCCAAGCGTCCTATTCCCAAGCGACCCATTTTGATGTAGTTTATAGGTTAGAATTTTTCTAAGCCTACACTGTTAGGATGGCTCTTTTATTTTGCTTAGATTAGGCTTCAAAAGTTCAAGTGAAGGCCACTCACTTGAGTGTGTTTTCCAAAGCGAAGCAGGTCAAGCAAATCGAAGTGATGTGTGCCGAAGAATTACGAAGCGAAGCGATCACTACAGTAGATTCAAAGTGAGTCTGCCAAAGTGAAGCGAAGCGAGCGCTACAGTTCAAAGCAAAGCGAAGCGAAGCAAGCGCTACAGTAGATTCAAAGAGAGTCTGCCAAAGCGAAGCGAAGCGAGCGCTACAGTGGAATCAAGTGAACCCACTAAAGCAAAGTGAAGCGTGCGCTACAAAGAAAAGCCGAAGCGAGTCAACACGTGTCAACACTTACTTAAGTAGTTTCTCGGGAAATTATTCTCAAGTGACTCACTAAAAAAATGACCGTGAAGCGACTCACTTCAGAGCGGCCGCTACAACTTCAAAGCGAAGCGAGCCACTACCTACCAGAAAGCGACAGCACAAATTCCCGCTCCGAATTTGAACTCCAGTCAACAGGAGATCTCCGCATTAATTACGAGATCTCCACGTGTCGAAAGCGGAGAGGAGCAGAGGAGTTGACTGCCAGGCCGATAAAGGCGCCGCAACAGTACTGGGTCGCTCCAGTTACTGTTAAACTTGGAACTTAGCCATTTTCGGCAAAATGCCAAAACTGCGCGTCTGCAAAAGCTACTGCCTGCGCAAGTACTGTCGAGAGGAGGAGGGACAAGGCCACCAACCAAGCAACGGATCTCAGCCAACCCTCCGCCTATAAATAGTGAAGGATGAAGATGAAGAAATGTAGAACACTACCTGCGCATACGAGCCTACTGCAAACAAACACTCCCATGCCTTAGAGCAATCTTCGAGTCTTTGTTGTCAAGTGTTCTCCGAGTTTCCAGTTCATCGGAACTCGTCTTCACAGCCTTCACACTTAGATTCTAAGCCCATTCTATATCCAAGCTTAGAAGAAGAACTCTAGCCAATCTTTGCATTCACTGTAAAGAGTTCTTCATAGTGTGTCGTCAACCAAAAACCCTAAACTTCGTCTGTTAGGTTTTGAGTGTTGTCGTTAGGTTGTCCAGATCCAAGGCCCTTCTTTCATCGATTGAAGAAGCCTCGATCGTAGAGTTGAGATCCAAGCTTACACTTACATCGTTTGTGTAAAGCTCGATCGAAGCTGGGCTGTAAGGAGAGCCCGTAATCTCCCTGTCTGTCTGACTGAAGCGAGTGAAGCTTCCAGTCTTTGTTAGGTTTGTGTAGTGAACCCGCAATCACTACGTCTGTCGTTTGATCTAGGCAAGTGAAGCCCGATCCCGACCAGGTTTTTGAAGGACCCGTAACCTTCAAGTTCTTGAGTGAAAAGAACAGTTGCCGTCGTGCAACAAAGTGGACGTAGGAGCGTTATCTCCGAACCACTATAAATCTCTGTGTCGTATCTCTCTTACCTTAATCTCTTTACAGTATTCGATTATCCATTGCACGCGCATATAAACAAACTTAACTTGGATTTTCAATTACTTAGGAAAGATTATAGCTCACCAAATTCCGCACAAAGAGTAAAGTCTCACTCTTGATCAAGCTCTAAGCTTAGGTCAAGAGATTCGTGATTGCTTTTGATCTGGCCCTCGGCTAGGTCTTAGTATTTCCAAAGAGCACTTTACTTTATACTCTGAGTTAAGGAATTGAAGTTGAAAAACTTCAAAATACGTATTCACCCCCCCTCTACGTATTTTTCCTATAGCAAACCGGGACCAACAGCAAGCATATCTCGAGTATACTTAGCTTGATTGATGAAGATTCCATCATCCTGCTGCTTCACTTGAAGACCTAGAAAGCAGCTCATCAAGCCAATCATCGACATCTCATATTTGGTCTTCATTAGCTCTCCAAACTTCTCGCTAAGCGACTGGTTTGGTGACCCGAATATGATGTCGTCCACGTAGATCTGAACCCATAGCATATCATCTCCATGATTGATGGTGAATAGAGTTCGATCTATCTTCCCTTTGTGGAATCCATTATCCACTAGGAATTGAGAAAGGGTATCATACCATGCTCTGGGAGCTTGCTTCAAACCATATAGGGCTTTCTTCAATCGATACACCTTATCTCCTTGCTCGAAACCCGGTGGCTGCTCCACATACACTTCTTACTTCAATTCACCGTTGAGGAACGCGCTCTTCACATCCATTTGATAGACTTTGAATTTCTTTGCCGCTGCATAGGCTAGAAATAATCTGATCGCTTCAAGCCGTGCCACGGGAGCGAAGGTCTCGTCAAAGTCGATTCCTTCCTCTTGGCAGTAGCCCTTAGCGACGAGATGCGCTTTGTTCCTCACAACATTGTGGTCCTCATCTGTCTTGTTCTTGAACACCCACTTGGTGCCAATCACATGCTGGAATTTGGGACGATCCACGAGGTACCATACGTCGTTTCTTGTGAACTGGTTCAACTCTTCTTGCATGGCGATCACCCAATTGGAATCAGCTAGGGATTCTTCCACGCTTGATGGCACAATGTTTGAGAGAAAGCAACTGAACATGGCACTTTCTCCAAACACTTGACTTCTGGTCACTACACCCTTGGATGGATTGATAGGGTGTATTTTTACCCTATTTTCTAAGTGTTATATTATCGTTTTCTTGTCTTATTCTGATAGTTTAGCTCATGTTTTGTATTGTTTACGTTATTTCGAGCTAGATTACGCTTTTGGGTTGTTTTGAGTGTTTTTAGGGCTTTTATGTCGAGAAAACCCAAGAAGTGATGAGAGACAATGAAACCAAGGAAGAGATGAAGTATTGATCCCAAGTTCTGAATTCTCAAGATTTTTTGGAAGATTTATTCTGGAAAAGTGAAAGCATATCATTGAAAAGGGGTTCGATAGGAGCAGGTAGGCGAAAACGGAGGTCGATTCGGAGTTCGGATGAGGAAGATATGACCGAAACAAGAAAGTTGCGCAGAACCCTCTCGACCCTCTCGATCGAGAGAGGTGTCGAGAGGTGGCTCCTGTTTTCCAGCCGGGATTTTTCCTAAAAGGCAATTTTTGACTTTTTCTTGGTTTCCTTGTACAATTAGGTATTGTATGTAAACTTCTACCCTATAAATACCTCTAAACCTATCAACAACCAACAACATAGCCAACATTAGTCCCCTCCATACTTTAGATTAGTTTTTCTCTACACTTTTATATTTTAGCTTTAGATTTAATTCATGTATTTCTTGGAAGACCATTGAAGATTGAAGATTCAAGATTCAAGAGTTTTTCTATCCCTTTCTTTTTACTTTATGCTTTTTATTATGTTTATTCTTCCTTCTACCTTTCTTTTAATTATGTCTAGCTAATTTCTTTTAGTTGATTTTAGGGTTTGAATGCCTAATTGAATTTATGTGAGTGTTTTTGTTTACAATTAGCCTTTCAATCTAGATGCATGTTTTCATGGTGCTTATTCTCATGCATGATTAATTGATCACTAATTGTGTATGCATAATAATGTGTTTATGCCTTGATAGGATATTGCATAATAGATCTCATGAATACATGGTATGATAATTTGATTTGTCTTAATTGAGTTTGAATTATCATATGTTTGCATATAATTGATTCGGGTGTCATAATTGAACCTATTTGATTATATCATTGATACTTGTTCTATTTTGCACTTAATTTGATATCTATGCGTCCGAAAGGATATTAGGATCATATTAGGTGACGACTTGCATTGCTTTCATCGGGGTGTAGGTTATTTTTCATGTATCACATTTAGATTGGATTAAATTGGTTAATTGTATGCATTAGTTACTTGCATAGATTTGATTAGGTAGGTTTCCCTAAAATCAACACTTTTCCTTAATTGTTTTCTTACCTTATTTGTTTAATTGCTTGCTTGCTAAGTTATTTTATTTAATTAGTTATTTGCCTTGCTTATTTATTTCCTTATTTGATTTAATTGAGTTCTTTATTTATTTGCCTAGTTTATAAATACCACAAACCTAAATTCCTAAAAGTTTAAACATCAGTTTAATTCTAAAGTAGAGGTACTGTGTGTGGTTTTGGTATATCAATCCCTGTGGATACGATACTCGTACTTATTCTATACTATACCTATCTTGTGTGGTAGAAAATAGTGCGATCAAATTTTGGCGCCGTTGCCGGGGATTGATTAGATTTCACATAGATATTTCGAAAAAGGATTAATAGGTGATTTAAGCGCTTTTATTTTTTCTATTTTTATTTGATTGATCTAACGTTTTCTTGGTCTTATCTTTTGCTTTTAAGGTAATAAAGAAGGATCGAGACGAAGTTGAGATTGATCAATCACCACCATCCACCATGGGAGATCCACAACCAAAGAGGACTCTCTACGATCGGTTCTGTCGAACCTATCCTCAACAACTCCCATTGGGAAAGACTCCTATAGAAAAGATGATGGAGAGCTTTATATCCAAGTTGGAGTCGAAGTTCGAAGCCTTGGAGCACACGGTCATAGGTATGAGCACTCATGTCAAGACTTTGGAGGCGCAAATAGAACAATTGGAGAAGGCCCAATTCGTACCCCAATTCTATGCTAGTGAGGTACAAGATGAGGAGTTTGAGGAGTTCGAGGCCCCGGAAATCGAGAAAGTTGAAGATGAAAGTGACTCGGAGTTGGAAGAGACGAGAAGACAAAGTCCGAAATTAGGGTCTCTCGACACCTCTCTCGATCGAGAGGCCTATCGAGAGGTCAACACTGGAGTACAGAAAACCCCTCTCGATACCCCTATCGATCGAGATGGGGATCGAGACCTGTTTGATGAGGAGCTTCAAGATGATCCTCTCGACACCTCTCTCGATCGAGAGGTTGGTCGAGAGGCTGCCCAGAAAAGTCAGAATGTTCCTCTCGACACCCCTATCGATCGAGAGGGGGGTCGAGAGGTCCCTCTTTCGATCGAAATGTGCAATATCTTCTCCGATGGCCTTTCCCTTCGATATTTGTTCGATCCGACGCCCAATGAAGAGTCCATACACACTAAAGGAGTAGTTGAAGATGTTCGAGTTCGAGGGTTCGACTTTCCGACCGACTTCGTGATTGTGGAGATGAAGGAAGACGTCAATCAACCACCGATTTTGGGACGTTCGTTCTTAGCTACGAGTGGAGCTTGTTTCGAAATGGAAAGTGGTGATCTCACATTTCGAGTGCACGGAGAAGAGCTCAAGATTTCAGTTTTAGGAGCAAAAAGAAGGAAACTCGAAGATGGGGGAGAAAAGAACTTTCATTTTTATCCACCTTGATAAGAGGAATCGTCGGGCTAAAGACGTTAAACGTAGCACTTGTTGGGAGGTAACCCAACTCTATCTTTAATTTTCAGTTTTTGTATTATTTGTTTTTGTTTTTGTTTTTCTTTGAGTCTTGTCTTTTATTAATCTTTTTATCCAAGAATTTCCGAAGCTTGTGAGTTGTAGGTTTTCTTGACAAGGTTTCGGCTAAGAGGAGAAGATCGATAGTAAGCTAGCTTCGGTGAAAGGTACGCTCGTTAACTTAACCACGCCTTCTTCTTAAACTTATTCCTTCATCATGATTCGAAATAAGTTTGGGGGAGGGGGAAGTGTGGCTTTGTTAACTCGTTTGCATGTGTTCTTGGGTACGTATTAGTTTAATTTTGGATATTAGTAGAGTCTTTAGGAGTTTAGATGATTGAGTCAAGCATGATATATGAGTATATGAATTGGTCAATGATAGCATGATTTTCTTTGAATAATTGATTGATATTATGTTTGGAACCTTGGTGGAGATTATGCATGTGTGTGATGAAATTTGATTATGCTTTGATTTTGGGAGACGTTTTGTTATAACCCGTGAGGATTTGAGCCTTTGGTGCATATTTATGCCTATTTTCTTTCGTGAGAGTATCATACATGTATTTGTACTTCTAGAACTTGCCTTTGTTCTCCTTCGAGACTACGTATGTGTGTAGGAATTTAGAAGTGATTTTAGGCCATCTTTTGTTAGCCACATCTTTCCTAAACACTATCCTTTACATATATTCCTTTGTAGCCACTTTTGAGCCTTTATAACCATTTATTTCTTAACCGGATGAAAGGAGGTAAAGGAGGAATTATGGGTATCTTGGGAGTTGTTTTGTTAGGATTATGTTTGGAGAGTTGTCTTTTTAGTAAGCTCCTTTGAAAGAAAGGAATTTTAGATCCCTATAAGCTCTAGAAAAAAAAAGAAAAAAAAAAAGAAAAAAGAGGGAATAAAGGACTTAGAAAAACAGTTTTGAAAAGAAAAAATATATATAGAGAGTCCTAGTTCGAAAAGAAAAGAAAAGAAAAAAAAGAAAAAAAAAAAAAAAAAGAGCATAAAGGGATGGATAGAATTTTTAGTATTTTGGGAGTTGAATAGAAGAAGGTTGAGAAGAGATAAGAGGTTGATATTTGAGTTTGAGTTGATGAGTAGAAGATGGAGTAAAATCCATACTAGTTTGGAGTTGCTAAAAGGTTGGTACTTGGAGACGTCTAAGTCACTTAGCCTATATTTTCCCTACCTTAAACCAATGTGCCTACATTACAACCTTGTAGAAGACCTAATTGATCTTAGTTCTTACATACAATTAAGTGGTGGAGATGTTGAGATAAAGGGCAAGCTTATGGTAAGTCTTTTGCATTGTATTGATTATGAGTGAGCCTATACACTTTAATTCTTTCATGTGAGTTGAGAGTTCACTTATACACTTATATCTTCACATGTCTTGAGTGAGTTTCCCTTTTGAAGCATGATTTGATTTTGTTGTACTTTCGTAGAGTCGAAACTTTGAGGTTCTTATATGATATTGATTGATGTTTCTTTGAAGATCTATGAGGCCCTTAGAGTTCATTATGCTTGTATTTTGTGTTTGCTTGATTTGTCTATTCTTTAGTTTAGGTTTAGTATATTGTTCGGGACGAACAATGTTTAAGTTTGGGGGATTTTGATAGGGTGTATTTTTACCCTATTTTCTAAGTGTTATATTATCGTTTTCTTGTCTTATTCTGATAGTTTAGCTCATGTTTTGTATTGTTTACATTATTTCGAGCTAGATTACGCTTTTGGGTTGTTTTGAGTGTTTTTAGGGCTTTTATGTCGAGAAAACCCAAGAAGCGATGAGAGACGATGAAACCAAGGAAGAGATGAAGTATTGATCCCAAGTTCTGAATTCTCACGATTTTTTGGAAGATTTATTCTGGAAAAGTGAAAGCATATCATTGAAGAGGGGTTCGATAGGAGCAGGTAGGCGAAAACGGAGGTCGATTCGGAGTTCGGATGAGGAAGATATGACCAAAACAAGAAAGTTGCGCAGAACCCTCTCGACCCTCTCGACCACCCTCTCGATCGAGAGAGGTGTCGAGAGGTGGCTCCTGTTTTCCAGCCGAGATTTTTCCTAAAAGGCAATTTTTGACTTTTTCTTGGTTTCCTTGTACAATTAGGTATTGGATGTAAACTTCTACCCTATAAATACCTCTAAACCTATCAACAACCAACAACATAGCCAACATTAGTCCCCTCCATACTTTAGATTAGTTTTTCTCTACACTTTTATATTTTAGCTTTAGATTTAATTCATGTATTTCTTGGAAGACAATTGAAGATTGAAGATTCAAGATTCAAGAGTTTTTCTATCCCTTTCTTTTTACTTTATGCTTTTGATTATGTTTATTCTTCCTTCTACCTTTCTTTTAATTATGTCTAGCTAATTTCTTTTAGTTGATTTTAGGGTTTGAATGCCTAATTGAATTTATGTGAGTGTTTTTGTTTACAATTAGCCTTTCAATCTAGATGCATGTTTTCATGGTGCTTATTCTCATGCATGATTAATTGATCACTAATTGTGTATGCATAATAATGTGTTTATGCCTTGATAGGATATTGCATAATTGATCTCATGAATACATGGTATGATAATTTGATTTGTCTTAATTGAGTTTGAATTATCATATGTTTGCATATAATTGATTCGGGTGTCATAATTGAACCTATTTGATTATATCATTGATACTTGTTCTATTTTGCACTTAATTTGATATCTATGCGTCCGAAAGGATATTAGGATCATATTAGGTGACGACTTGCATTGCTTTCATCGGGGTGTAGGTTATTTTTCATGTATCACATTTAGATTGGATTAAATTGGTTAATTGTATGCATTAGTTACTTGCATAGATTTGATTAGGTAGGTTTCCCTAAAATCAACACTTTTCCTTAATTGTTTTCTTACCTTATTTGTTTAATTGCTTGCTTGCTAAGTTATTTTATTTAATTAGTTATTTGCCTTGCTTATTTATTTCCTTATTTGATTTAATTGAGTTCTTTATTTATTTGCCTAGTTTATAAATACCACAAACCTAAATTCCTAAAAGTTTAAACATCAGTTTAATTCTAAAGTAGAGGTACTGTGTGTGGTTTCGGTATATCAATCCCTGTGGATACGATACTCGTACTTATTCTATACTATACCTATTTTGTGTGGTAGAAAATAGTGCGATCATGGATCTCCAATGATTTGACTAGGGGAGTGATCTTTGAGCCACGCACGCTTGGATCCGCCAGCTTCATCTTCATCTTCTTCCTTGTCGCTCGCTTCATCATCTGAAGCGACTGGATTGGGTGCTTGGCCAGCACTCGCTTCTGGAATATTGGGGGCAGCTTCACCTTCTCCTTTGGGATTTTGCTCGCTTGAATCTTTGATTTCATCATCTTCTTCGAGCATGTCCCAGGTGAGTGAGTTTAAGGGTTCCTTGCTTGAATTCTTCTCATTCGCGTTAGCCTGTTCCTGTGGAAGACTTAAAGAAGATTCATCAAATACGACATGGGGTGATTCCTCCACGATTAGGGTTTTACAGTTGAACACCCTATAAGCTTTGCTTGATGTGGAATATCCCAAGAATATTCCTTCATCAGCTTTGCTTTCAAAGGCTTTCAACTGCGACTTCCCATTGTCATGGATGAAGACCCTACAACCAAAGATATGGAAATAAGATATGTTGGGAATTCTCCCTGTCCATATTTCATATGGTGTTTTGTCGTGCCGTTTGCAGAGAAGCGTTCTATTCTGCGTGTAGCATGCTGTATTGGCAGCTTCAGCCCAATACTTCATTGGAAGCTTCGAGTCTGCAATCATAGTTCGAACGGCTTCTTTGATGATTCGATTTCTTCTTTCAGCAACTCCATTCTGCTGAGGTGTCTGTGCTGATGAAGTTTGATGTGCTATGCCATGCTCCGTGCAGTAAGCTTCAATGGTAGAGTTCAAGAACTCTGTGCCTTTGTCGGAGCGAATGGTCACAATTGCTTGATTCTTTTCCACAGCCAATCGCTTGAGCAGTTGTGGTAGCTTGGTCAGTGTCTCCTTCTTGCTGAAGAGGAATACAACCCAAGTGTAGCGAGAAAAGTCGTCGACTACAACTAGAGTGTACTTCCTTCCATTCACACTAACTGGAGTGACTGGACCAAACAAATCCATATGAAGCAACTCGAGCACTCGCTTGGATGAAGCTTCTTCAAGACTGGCGAAGTGCTTCTTCGTCTGCTTCCCTCGTTGGCATGGTGAGCATGGATGATCTTTAATAAAGACTTCATTTGGTATGCCTTGCACCAAACCCTTTCGTGCTAAGCGATTTATGGCTTTGAAGTTGAGATGGTTCAAGCGTCTGTGCCATAGCCATCCTATTTCTGTAGCACTCCTTGCTACTAAGCACGTCTCCTCTTTGCAGCTGTCCCATTGTGCTATATAGACGTTCCTTTGTCTTATTCCAGTTAGCACAATCTGGGCAGTGAGCTTGCTCTTTACAATGCACTTGTTGGAAATAAATTCCACCTTGTATCCTTTGTCACAAAATTGTGAAATGGATAGCAAGTTGTGCTTGAGTCCTTCCACGTAGGAAACTTCTTCAATCGTGAGCTTTCCAACTTTCAGTGCGCCGTACCCTTTGGTGCTTCCTCGAGAGTTATCACCAAAAGTGACGTGTGGACCCTTTTTCTCTATGTAGTCGTGAAGTAGAGTTCTCATGCCGGTCATGTGTCTTGAACATCCACTGTCCAAATACCAGATTTGTTGACCCTCACATGGCATGGGATCCACGACGCTCACCTGCATTTAGACAGATTTTGGTACCCAAATCAGTTTGGGTCCTTGCAGGTTAGTTCCCTTAGGTACCCACACTTGCTTCACTTTCTTTTGAAAGGTAGCTTGTGTCTTGGGCTTCTCGACCTTTGAAAACTTGGTGTTCTGATTTGAAGCAGCTTCACACGTGCAACAGTGTGTGCAAGAGGGGTAGCGGCTCGCTTGAGGCATTCCCATGCTCTTACCCTTTGGCTTGTATCCTGAAGCGACTCGCTTCGGATTAGCTATAGGCTTAGAGACTGACTTAGGTTTTACAGTCTGTCGAAGCAGCTCGCTAGGTTTTCTCGAAGCGGTCCAACTAGGGTTTTGACCCCAACTCGCTTGAGTTACCTTGGGAGTTCGAAGCGACCTCTTTGGTGCTTCGAATTCTTCCCCCTCAACGTTAGTCCGGTTGGACCATCTCCAGTCCGGATAACGTGACACATAGACATTACTCCTTTTCTTGAAAGGAAGATCCTTTGTCTCTCGTGTCTTGGCTTGAGATTTAGAAGCTTCAACTGGTTTCCCTTTACCTTTGGATTGGTAAGACTTAGCATTGTTAGTGCTAGGGATAGTTGAATTCTGCTTGCCCTTAGGTTCTGCCCTTAAAGATATAGACATCTTCATTGGCTTCCTTTTAGGGTTCTCAGCCATTTTGCCTTTGTCCTTGTTAGTGGTCGCTTTGGATGCAGTGGGCATTTCCAAAGTGACTGATGGTGTCGTGTTCGAAGCACCAACAAAGACAGTAGGCTTGGAAGGTCCACCCTCATATCCGAGTCCTCCCTTTCTACCAAAAGGTAGAAGTGAGTTCTCTAGCGCCTGCCTAGCATATGAAGCTTTGTTCAAGTTGGCAACTAGAGCGGACTGGATTTCATACCTTCCTTCCAAGCTTTGATGTCTCGCGAAGAGATCCTCGAACTTACTAGACATAGCCCTTAAGTTATGTTTGACTTGGTCAAGCTCAGTGGCTAGCTTTCGGTTCTCCCTCTCGCTTTGAGACAAGGCTTGTTTCAACACTTCGTGGTCGCTTGACAATTTAATGTATTTGTCAAGCAACTCACTCCATGTCGAGGAATTTGATTCCTCTTGGTGAGAGTGTGTGAGTGTAATTGAACTGGGTGAGGGATAGATGAATACCTCTCTGGTCTCTTCGTCGGTGAGCGCCATGAGTCCAAGATCCTCACCCTCACTGGAGTTGGGATCTGTGAATGCATCAGAGTCACTTGCTGGATCTTCAGTTGAAGCGACTGGCACTTCACTTGCTACGAGTGCTCGCCTTGGAGCATCCCTCTTTGCTTTCAGTTCCTCTCGCTCCTTCGCACTCAGCTTTGGGCAATCGGATTTGTAGTAGCCCATCTTGTGGCAGTGGTAGCACTCCACATCCATCATGTCTCGCGGGATCGGCTTGGTCGTCTCCTCTCTTTTCCCTTTTCCTTCTCGAGCATCAGTGCTCCTCCCCTTGTACTTCTTGTAGAATCTTTTGTATTTGCCCACTCGAGAATTCATTTTGTTGAAGTTCTTGGATAAGAACGCAATATGTTCTTCCAACTCTTCCCTCGTCATCTTGGCTAGCGGCTGGTCACTTGGCCCTTCAGCAGCTTTGAATGCTACACCTTTTGACGTCGTGGGAGCTCCATCCTCTTCGTCACGGTTCATTCGATTTAGATCGAATTCGTGAGCTTTGAGTTCGGAGAACAGAATCTCCGGTGTGAGCTTTGATAAATCCTTGGTAGCTAGGTACATCTCCTTCATAGTCTGCCATTTCCTGGTGAGAGCTCGAACAATCTTCAGGTTGACTTCCTTGTCTATGAGTTCCTTCCCAAGTGAGTTGAGAGTTGCAATGATGTTGGTTACTCTCAGCTCGAAGGCATCAATGGACTCTCCTGGCTTCATTATCAGACTTTCAAACTCCCGCATTTGTACGGCGAGCTTGTTCTCCTTGATTTTGTCCGTTCCTTGTGAAATGAGGGCTAGGGTTTCCCACATTTCCTTCGCCGTCGCACACTTCCTGATCCTAGGAAGGTAGGCATCCGATACGGTGCTCTGCATTGTGTGACGTGCGATTTTATCAAGGTTGGCGATCTTGAAGTCGTTGGGATTGTATTCGTCCTTGTCCTTCTCAACGTATTCTTGTCTGACATGAGCTTCGCGTCCTTCGGCAGCTGGGACGTTCACAGATATGGCCTTTTTGATCTCGATTGGTCCGTCCTCTATGACTTCCCACATCCGGTCGTGGATGGAGCATAGGAAGCTCTCGACTCGGAAACTCCATGTCTCGTATCCTTCGATAGAGAACTGTGGAAGGTTTGATGCACTATATGTAGACATAGCAAATTATTAGCAGTAAATGCAATATGAGTGGGTGAGGTTTTGATGCACTTAGGAAATAGGATCCGATTCAATGAGACAACGTGAAGCGAGTGGGGACTCGCTTCGGATATGCAAAGCAGAGGCTCGAAAGAACCGCTGCTCTGATACCACTTGTTGGTCCCGGTTTGTTAATAGGGGAAATACGTAGAGGGGAGGGGGGGTGAATACGTATTTCAAGATTTTCAACTTTTTCCCTTTAACTCAGAGTGACAAGTAAAGAGCTCGCTTGACACTTAAAACCTAGCTGAAGCTAGATCAACAGTACGTAGCTTGCCTGCTTGACCGAAGTAAGGACTTGATCTAGAGGGAGTCTTTACTCGTGTATGCGGAAATCTTTCCTAAGTAATTAAAAGATCCAAGTTATGTTTGTTTAGATGCACGTGCAATGGTTAATCAAAGTAAAGAGTTTAGGGTTAGAGAGATACGACACAGAGATTTATAGTGGTTCGGAGATAAAGCTCCTACGTCCACTTGTTGCACGACGGCAACTGTTCTCTTCACTCAAGAACTTGAAGATTTCGGGCTCTTCAAAAGCCTGGTCAAGATCGGGCTTCACTTGCCTGGATCCGACGACAGACGTAGTGATTGCGGGTTCACTACACAAACCTAGACAAGACTGGAAGCTCCACTTGCTTCAGTCAAACACAGACAGGGAGATTACGGGCTCTCCTTACAGCCTAGCTTCGATCGAGCTTCACACAAACGATGTAGGTGCAAGCTTGGATCTAAACTCTATGATCGAGACTTCTTCAATCGATGAAAGAAGAGCCTTGGATCGCGACAACCTAACGACGACACTCAAAAACCTAACAGACAGAGTTTTGGGTTTTTGGTTGAAGAACACACTATGAAGAGCTCTTTACAGTAGATGCAAAGTAGGCTAGAGCTCTTCTTCTAAGCTTGGATATTTGAAGTGGGCTTAGACTCTAAGTGTGAAGGTTCTGAAGACGAGTTCCGATGATCTGGAAACTCGGAGAACACTTGGAAACAAAGACTCGAAGATTGCTCAAAGGCTTGGGAGTGTTTGTTTGCTGTGGGCGCTCGAATGCTCAAGTAGTGTTCTACTTCTTCACGTTGTGATCCTTCACTATTTATAGGCAGAGAGATGGCAAGATCCGTTGCTTGGTTGGTGGCCTTGTCCCTCCTCCTCTCAACAGTACTTTACGCAGGCAGACGATTTTGCAGGAGCGCAGTTTGTCTCTTTGCCGAAAACGGCTAAGTTACAAGACCAACAGTAACTGGAGCGAGCCAGTACTGTAGCGGCGCCCTGTCGGCCTGGTAGTCAACTCCTTTGCTCCATTCTGCTTTCAACACGTGGAGATCTCGTAATTAATGCGACGATCTCTTTGTTGACTGGAGTTCAAAATATGGGCGGGAGTTGTGCTGTCGCTTTCTGGTAGGTGATGGTTCGCTTTGCTTTGAAGTTGTAGTGGCCGCTTCGAAGTGAGTCGCTTCAGGGTCAATTTGTAGTGAGTCGCTTGGGAAATGAGGTTCCGAAGTGACCGCTTTAATAAATGTTGACCATCGTTGACTCGTTTCGACTTTTCTTTGTAGCGCTCGCTTCGCTTTGCTTTGGTGGACTCGCTTTGATTCCACTGTAGCGCTTCGCTTTGCTTTGGTGGACTCGCTTTGATTCCACTGTAGCGCTCGCTTCACTTTGCTTTGGTGGACTCGCATTGATTTCACTGTAGCGCTCGCTACGCTTTGCTTTGGTGGACTCGCTTTGATTCCACTGTAGCGCTCGCTACGCTTCGGCACGCTTTACTTCAGCTTCGGTAGACTCGCTTCGCTTGAAAAACACACTCAAGTGAGTGGCCTTCACTTGGAATTTCTGCAGTCTAAAAGTTTAAGCAAATCAAGGCCATCCTAACAGTATAGGCTTAGAAAAATTCTAACCTATTTTCTACATCAAATAGGGTCGCTTGGGAACAGGACACTTGGGGTTTTGGGATCAAATCAAAACAAATTACTTCATTGGTAAAATGTCCCATGCAGTTCCCCCTTAACAAATTGGTCCTTAAAAATTCCCAACAGATCCGCTTGAGGATACTTTGTTACGATCATCAGAGGAGGCTGGAGCCCGATCACCGGTTGGTGAAGAGGTGGATCAATCCATTCCCCAAACCTCCACCACCAAATACCCCAAACCATCCAAACTCCCCAACCCCAGCCACAAAAAGAGCCAACCCCTCAACCCCAAGCTTCCGAACACTCCCTCTACGAGGAGGAATCTGCAAGCTCCATACCCATACCCGATATACCCATGCTCAATCCCGACCCTACCGCAGCCTTTACAATTTTCAAGCCCACTCAAACCACCCAACAAGCCCCTACTTAAACCATCCAAGCCTCAACCCCCAACTCTCTCACAGATACAGTCGACACCATCGACACCCAAGCTACCTCTCAAATACCTACTAAACCACCACCCCCATCTTCTGCCGATAGAGCCCAACGCCGATACAAGGCAGATTGGGATCAGGCCGCTGAGGAGTTGCAGAGGTGGTACCCAGGTCTGCAGATGGATGAAACATTCCGCACCCAAGCCACCGACTTCCTCACATACATAACCTATCGAGGGACCGAATATTACAAGATATTCGCCCTCTGCCAAGCCTTCTCGGAGAACACCCTTGCAGTGAAGGAGGCGGAGATGCTCCAATTTGTTGGAGTAGACGGCTTCAATGCCTTCATTAATGAAGCCAGATACTGGGAACTGCTCGACGCTGCAGTGAAGCGTGCGTATCCAGACGCAGAGCTCCCAGGACGAACGCTCTCTGCTCATGAGCGAGAATTGACAGAGCAGCATGAGACGGAGATGCTGGTGAAAGAGCAGGAGATCGCCAATCTCCAAGAAGAGATAAGGAGGAGAACGGAGGAGGTTGAGAAGAAGGAGAAGGAGGTCGAGAGTCTGCGTAGAGACTTCGACAAGGAAAAGTCCGAGCTGGCGGGAAAGCTCGAGGAGGAGGTGAAGCGAGTGGAGGAGGCCAAGCAGTCGCTTGAAGCCGAGAGGAGCCGATTAAAAGATGTCACCTAAAAGTTGGTCACTTTGGAGGGTGAATTGAAAACAGAAAGAGAAGAGAAAACCACCATGACTAGAAAGTACAGAGAGAATATCAACAAAGCCACAGGCTCAGTTGAGAAACTGGAGAAGGAAATTGAGAAGAAGGACGGAGAGATGATCAAGCTGGGAAGCGACCTAAATCGGACCAAGCTCAAGCTTCCTGCACAGGAGAAGGAGAATGATGTTCTCAAGAGCAAGCACGATGAAGTGTTGAGCGAGTTGGAGAGCCGACGAAGGGGTGCGAAAGCCTTCGACCTAAAGCATGCAGAGTTGATCGCTACCCTGGCAAGAGTGAAGAAAGATGCAGATAACTTTGCCATGAAAATTGCCGCGGTGTCTCTAATCAACACCAAGCTCAACATCAGAGAAGGGACCCTCACTGCACAACGAGCCGAGCTCGAAGCTACTCAAACTCATTTCGATCTTCTTTTACAAGAAGAAAGAAGGAGGATCCGGGTTGAAGTCGAAGTGGAGCTCGACGCTCGCTTCAAGGCTGTCGAGCCGCTTGAGAAGATAATGGCAGAGGTTGTGCGATGGGAAGCGTCAGTCAAGGAGAGAGAGGAACAATGCAAATACCTGCTGGAGGAGATCTCTTTGAAAACATCAGAGATTGTCCTAGTCAAGGAGGAGACTTTTGCTAAGCGAGCCAAGGGGATGCTTCATACAGTCTTCAACGAATTCTCCAACCTCCGCCTGGCCATCACTGGAAAAGCTCTCGTTCCCGTTCCCTCTGGCAGTCTTGATGATGCCAAAAAGGGGGAAGGAAAAGCTGAAGGAAGAAGTGATGGGGAGAAGATCGTAGCAGTAGAGGAGTCTGCACTATAGTGGGAAGGAAAGGATGATGAAGGAGCAGAGCAAGCGCGCAGAAAAGGGAAGCAAATTGATGTATATCAAGAGCCGCGAAAGCCCTAATCGGAGAAGCTGCTAGCTTCATCTCTTGTAGCCCATGCTGCTTCAGCCGCTCACGTGGAACAGCAAATCGCGGACGATGCTGCCATTGCCTTGGCTCTGCAGATGGAGCAGGATTTTGAATTGAGGGAGAAGGGAGTAACTGTTATTCCCTTGGTCAAGCCGCTTCAATCTATGCCATCACAAGCGGGCCCCTCAATTTCGTCTGTCCAAGCGCCCGCTTCCACTCTCACTCTCACTACCCCCACTGAAGTTGTTGCTCCTGCTAGCAAGAAGACTACTCCACTGCCTACTGAAAAGAAGAAGGCTACACCACCACTTCCAAAAACCCAGCCCAAGTGAGTTACAGAAAAAGAATTGAATCCCGCGGCTAAGCGCCAGAAGATTCAACAAACCATAACTATAAAAGCCTCTCGCTTGGAGGAGAAGAAGGAGGAGGAGGAGGAAAGGAAGAAGAAGGCAGAGAAGTAGGAGAGACTAAGAATTGCTAGGATCAGAAAAGTCGAAGAGCGAGCAGCCAATCTCTGGGAAGAAGTTAGGCAGATTCAATCTTGCCTAGTTCGAAGTGCCTACATTCCATTCACCCCAGACGAGTCGGATGCATGCGCAGTTCAAGCTGACATCGACGCCTGTCGTGTCACAATCAAAGAGATGATCGACTCAGGTCGTTACACTGAAGATGAATTTGATGTCATTCGCAAGTGCATCAACCTAAGAACTCCTCAATTCAACTCTGCAATGAGTGAGAAATTCAATCGTGTGATGAAGGAGTTGACGAGTAGATCTACAGAGGAGATGGATGTGAGAAGAGCCAATCATCCAGACGCTTGCGAAATTGACAACTTCATTTCTGATGATCTGAAGGAAGAGTGGAGCTTATGCAAGGAGAAATTCATCAAGGCCTACTACTTTTGGCAAGTAGTGCCTTTCCAGGATGAATGTTCAAAGCTAGATGCTCTGAATAATTTTCTGTGCATGTGCTATGAGGAGTTGCGCAGGAAAATCTTCATACATGCAGAGCTCGCGGAGCCCAAGAAGAAGATCATTATTGTGCCTGAGAAGAAGCAGTTCCCTATGCCCCTAATGCCAAGATCCGATGTTCCAAACCGTAGATTGATTGAAGCTGAAGTGGATGAGGCATTGGAGCTGGACAACTCTCATAGGGTAAGCAAAGAGAATACCAAGACGATGGAGATCAAAGTCCTTGTAGCATACTTTTCTAAAGAACCATCTAAGGACTCATAATCTGTTTGATCTGTTGTCTTGCTTGATTATCTATCTATCTTTATTTTCTGTCAAGCTTGTCTCACTTTACAAGCTTTGTGTGTGTTTATCCTTTATGCTACAAACTCACAATAACCATAAAGAACTAAAAAAAAAAATGAAGAAAGCTGCAGAGGAAGCAGTCGCTTGAAGTTCTTATCTTGGTTAAAAATAGTGGGTTTTGGCATCATCAAAAAGGGGGAAATTGTTGGGAATTGTTAAGAATCAATTGTTAAGGGGGAACTTTACGGGACACTTTAATAAAATTTTATTAGTGTTTTGATTCGATCACAAAACCCTCTATGTATCCTATTCCCAAGCGACCCTATTTTGATGTAGATATGTTAGAATTTTTCTAAGACTATAATGTTAGGAAGGCTTAAATTTTGCTTTAGACGCTTAGGTTTTAGACTGCAGGATTTCCAAGCGAAGGCCACTCGCTTGAGTGTATTGTTGAAGAGAAGCATGTCTACTGAAGCGAAGCGAAGCGTGCCGAAGCGTAGCGAGACGAAGTGAAGCAAAGGGTACAGAAGAATCAAAGCGAGTCTGCTAAAGCGAAGCGAAGCGAGCGCTACAGTGAAAGTCAAAGCGAGTCAACGATTACTAAAGCAGACACTTAGGAAATCTATTTCCAAGCAAACGCTACAGTATGACTTAAAGCGACTCGATTTGAAGCGGACGCTCCAGATTCAAAAGTGAAGCGAGCCTCTACCTAACAGAAAGCGACAGCTCAATTCCCGCTCCGATTTATACTCCAAGTTCAAACTTCAGTCAAGTGCAGATCGACGCATTAATTGCGTATCTCCACATGGCGATAGAAGAATAGAGCACCGAAGTTGACCGCCAGGCCAACAAGGACGCCGCAACAATACCGGGCGCTCCAGTTACTGTTAAAATTGGCTCTTAGCCATTTTCGGCAAAGAGACAAATGAGCGCATCTGAAAAGCTGCTGGTCAAGGCGAGTACTGTCAAGAGAAGGAGGGACAAAGCCACCAACCATCAAACGGCTCTTGCCCATCCCTCCGCCTATAAATAGTGAAGGTCGAAGACGGAGAAGAGTAGAACACAACTTGAGCAATCAACGCATACTGCAAACAAGCACTCCCAGCCTTCGAGCAAATTTTCAGAGTACTTGTTTAATTGTTCTCCGAGCTTCAGCAACATCGAAGCTCATCTTCGCAACCTTCACTCCCCATAGATCTAAGCCTACTTCACATATCCAATCTTAGAGAAGAACTCTACCCATCTTTGCATCTACTGTAAAGAGTTCTTCATTTAGAGTGTTGTCAAAACCAAAACCCTAACCCTAACCCTAGTTCTGTCTATTTAGGTTTTGTGTTCATAGAAAGGTTGTTGTGTTCAAGATCCAAGACTCTACTTTCCTCGATAGTAGAAGTCTCGATCATTGAGTATAGATCCAAGCTAGCACAGTCCTCGATTGTGTGAAGCTCGATCTCTGCTAGGTTTGTGTGGAGAACCCGAAATCTCCCAGTTGTTGTGTCGGATCCAAGCGAGTGAAGCTCGATCCAGTCTTGGTTTTTGAGGAACCCGTAATCCTCAAGATTCTTGAGTGAAGAGAATCCGTTGTTGCGAGCAACAAAGTGGACGTAGGTGTTTTACCACCGAACCACTATAAACCTCGGTGTCGTATCTCTTTTCCCTAGCTTTCCATTCTTGCTTTGGTTAATCATATTGCACTAAGCATCGTAAACAAACTTAAAACGAAGTTTTAAATACTTATGAAAGAATAGCTCACTAAATTCCACATTGCAAGTAAGCCTCGTTCTTGATCAAGCATCTGCTTAGGTCGAGAAGCAAGCTTCTACTGTAGATCTAGCTTGTGGCTAGATCTTAAGTACTTGAAGCGAGTGCTTTACTTGTTACTCTGATTTAAAGGCAAAAGAAGTTGAAAAACTTCTTTCACACGTATTCACCCCCCCCCCCCCCTTACGTGTGAATCCTTTAACAAACTGGGACCAACAGCACAATCAATATGGGTCTCTGGTACCCAAGCGAGGACAACTTGGAGCTTACTGGATATTCTGATGCTGACTATGGAGGGTGCCGAATTGATAGGAAATCAACTTCGGGCACGTGTCAGTTCTTGGGAAGTATGCTTGTCTCGTGGTTCTCGAAGAAGCAGACAAGCGTAGCTACTTCAACGACTGAAGCTGAGTATATGGCTGCCGAAAGCTGCTGTTCTCAAATTCTATGGCTTCGTCACCAGTTGAAGGATTACAGAGTTGAAGCGAAGGAGATCCAAATTTCCTGTGATAATAATAGTGCAATATGCATTTCACAGAATCCAGTGCTTCACACCAGGTGCAAGCATGTGGAGATTAGGCATCACTTCATCCGTGATCATGTTGAGAAGAAAGATATCAAGCTTGAAAAGATTCATACCGATCTTCAGCGAGCTGATATTCTCACAAAGCCTCTAGCTAAAACTCTCTTCAACAAGCTATGCATGGAATTAGGGTTGCTAGACCCTGGTGAAGAGTGCTAGTCATGGATGCACAAAGCAAGGGGGAACCCTCGCTTTGGATCTTCACCAAGTCAAGTGAGTCACTTTGTCTTCACTAGCTTGAGAAGTTATAAGGTGGAGTTAGGTGGAGTGTTGGAAAATGTTCCCTACCAACTAACAAGATTGTCAAGTCTATGGTTAAGGGGGAACTATTGATCATTCTAGGGATGATCTGTTGGATCCGTGAAGATCGCTCGGATGTTAATCGATTAAACAAAAATTATATCATGCAATTTCCTAGATCCTAAAGTGGAAACAGATCTAGATTGCATACCTTATCGGGCAGATCCAGCCGGTATAATGAGTTTTGGAGAAGAATTCCTCGCACTAGATCTCTGTACACGAGATCTAGCTCTTCTCGTAAACCTCGAGATCTTCTAGAGTATTCCCGAGCACAAAGAAGAATTCCGGATGAACGGAAATCTATCTTCTCTCTCTCACAGTAAAACCCTAGCTGTCACTCTAAATCTCGTATGTGAACTTATGACGGAATCCCATCTGACCATCTATATATATAGAGGCAGATTAGGGTTAGGGTTTTCC
The DNA here is from genome assembly GCA_029379335.1 of Thymus mandschuricus. Taxonomy (NCBI): domain Eukaryota; kingdom Viridiplantae; phylum Streptophyta; class Magnoliopsida; order Lamiales; family Lamiaceae; genus Thymus; species Thymus mandschuricus. The sequence continues at coordinate 14,034,897 of CM057071.1, forward strand.
TTATTGGGCCAGGCCTGCTTCTGTTGGGCTACACTAGGGATCTTAAGGAGGATATGGACTGGGCCTCCCAATATAATTAATAATCCAAGTATTCTCTGGGCCCGAATACTTTACTTAATTATATTAATATTATTTCACTCCACTAAAGAAATAATATTGCATTGCCGTCCATTTCCCAAATTATTACATACCGGGCTCCTTTTTGAGTTATATTATTTCCCGTGTTTAAGATATCGCATGTCCATTAATTAATTAAGCTACTGATAGCTTTATTAATTAATATCTCAACCGAGAGTAGTACCCGCTCGACCTTATTAGTATATCGGAACTTAATCCACCTGCAGGGTTTAATATAATAATCTTTGGAGCACCTCAAGGGGACATCATCAACATGGACTCCGCCGAGACACGATTTCTATCTATAATATTAATTATCATAGTTATAATATTATTACCCAAGATATCGAGATACATTGAGTTTCAATAACTCGCACTAATTGATAAATCAAAGTAATAATTATCATAAATATATAATTCAATATTATACAACTAGAATTAAGAAATAATAATCGTCCGAGATCTTAAATCCTTTATTAAATCAGTACAAAAGGATTTATCTCACCGCGATCCTGTTCAATGCAACTGGATGCATTAGTATAAGCTAATAGTCAAGATCAGCTAATATCAAGCATTATACTACAACCTTAACGAGTATTTTGTCCATGATTACTTAGGTTGAGAACACCATTTAAGTATATAAGAAACCGATAATATGATCTTCCGTGTGACCACCCGCACCATATTATCTATAATATATACTACAGGACACTTATTTGCATAACCATAACACGAATAAATATGCAAAACATATGACTCTATTTATTTCATAAAACAGGAAGAAGTAGTATACAACTAAGCATAAAACTAAGTAGTATACTACTACACTACTATCTCTCCCACTTATACTCAAAGCAGTGTTGTCATGCATCGAACTCCCATGCCTTCAACATGCCTTTCGAACACCTTGATAGACAAGGCCTTCGTGAAAGGATCAGCCAGGTTATCCTCTGAAGCAATCTTTGACACCACGACCTCTCCTCTTTTCACATACTCTCGTATGAGGTGGCACTTCCTTTCAATGTGTTTACTGGCCTTATGGGTTCGTGGTTCCTTTGAATTTGCCACTGCACCAGAATTGTCACAATAAATTGTGATCGACTGAGGTAAATTCGGAATAACATCCAAATCCATCAAGAAGTTCCGGAGCCATACAGCCTCTTTGGCTGCTTCCGAGGCTGCCACATACTCAGCCTCCATTGTGGAGTCTGCAATGCATTTCTGCTTTATGCTCCTCCAATAAATGGCTCCACCTCCCAGTGTAAAAACACATCCTGAGGTAGACTTTCGAGAATCCCTATCTGATTGAAAATCAGAATCAGTGTATCCCAGAGGAAGTAGACTGTCAAACTGAAACACCAACATATAATCCCTAGTCCTTCTCAGGTACTTGATTATATTCTTTACAGTAGTCCAGTGTCCTTTTCCTGGGTTAGACTGATATCTGGCAACCATGCCCACTGCATAACAGATATCCGGTCTAGTGCAAAGCATAGCATACATGAGGCTTCCAACTGCTGAAGCATATGGAATTGCCTTCATGTCATCTATCTCTCCTTGTGTCGTTTGACACATTTCTTTCGATAGATGAATTCCACTCTGGAGAGGTAGAGATCCCCTCTTGGAACTTTCCATGTTAAACCGCTTTACAACCATATCGATATAGGTTGCTTGGGAAAGACACAACATTCTCTTCTTTCGATCTCGAAAGATCTTAATCCCAAGAATATGTCCTGCTTCTCCCATATCCTTCATCTTGAATTGGTTGGACAGCCACATCCGTACGTCCGATAACATATCTACGTTGTTGCCGATCAATAGAATGTCATCCACATACAGTACTAGAAACACCAAGACGTTTCCTTCACACTTCTTGTAAACACAACTCTCATATACACACTGCGTGAATCCATATGACTGGATTACCTCGTCAAACCGTGTGTTCCAAGACCTAGATGCTTGCTTAAGTCCATAAATGGATCGCTTAAGCCTGCATGCAAGATGCTCACTTCCTTCGGCAATATAACCCTCTGGTTGGCGCATGTAAATGGGCTTATCAAGACTACCATTAATGAAAGCAGTCTTGACATCCATCTGCCAAATCTCCAGATCCGTATGGGCCGCAATGGCCAAGAGAATCCGGATCGGCTTAAGCATGACGACAGGCGAAAAAGTTTCATCATAATCGATGCCCTCTTTCTGAGTGAAACCTCCACGAGTCTAGCTTTGAAGGTTTCAACCTTTCCGTCAGGTCCTCTCTTATGTTTGTAGACCCACTTACACCCGATGGGTTTAACCCCTTCAAGAAGTTCTACAACGTCATACACATTGTTCTCATGCATGGATTGGATTTCCGAATCCATTGCAATTTGCCAAAGCTGTGCGTCTTTGTCTTGGATTGCCTCTTTGTATGTCCAGGGGTCAGAGTCATCTTCACCAGGTAAGTTGTCCGAAGACTCTCCCAAACACAACCATCTTTCAGGTTGAATGATGACCCTCCCAATGCGACGATGCATATTCTGAGATTGTGTGCTAGTGTCAACACGTGGTGCAGTTGATGGTGCAACATCTAGTACGGGTGGTTCAGGCGGACTTGTATCCCTCATCTCTTCTAAGATGACCTCACTCATGGGTTTGTGATTGTTCATGTAGTCCTCTTCCAAAAATTGAGCATTGGTGCTAACAATGATCTTTTGGTCCCTCGGACTATAGAACAATCCACCTCTTGTTCCCTTAGGGTATCCTACAAACAGTCATAATTCAGTTCGTGATTCCAACTTATCAGCATCCTTGCGCACTACATGTGCAGGACAACCCCAGATCCGAATATGTTCAAGATTGGCCTTTCGGCCTGACCACAATTCCAAGGGCGTTTTGGGTACTGATTTGGTAGGAACTAAGTTTAGAATATACGTCGCCGTTTCTAAGGCATAGCCCCAAAATGAAGTAGGTAGCTCAGAATAGCTCATCATCGACCGAATCATATTCAACAATATTCGGTTCCTGCGTTCCGCCACACCATTCTGCTGTGGTGTTCCTGGCGCAGTAAGCTGGGACGTGATCCCGGCTTGTGACATGTATTCCAAGAATTCAGCGCTAAGGTACTCTCCACCTCGATCAGATCGAATGGACTTAATGGATTTATTATGCTGATTTTCCACTTCTGCCTTAAAAACTTTGAATTTATCAAAGGATTCAGACTTCCGTTTCATCAGATAAATGTATCCAAATCGTGAGTAATCATCAATAAAAGTAATGAAATACTCAAAACCACCTCTAGCCTGAATAGTCATTGGACCACACACATCTGTATGAATCAAGTCCAACACATTCTCTGATCTGTTGCCCTTGGATTTGAAAATCCTTTTCGTCATTTTATCTTCAAAGCAAGATTCGCAAGTTGGTATCGGTCCTATTTGGAGTTTATCCAAGGGACCGTCTTTCACCAACCTTTGAACTCGATGATACGCTATAAATAGCAGGTACAGTACAGTTAATGGTATAGAGATTGTTAGACATAATACCCGAACAAATGACATCATTGTTACGAAAAATAGTAACGTCATTCAAACCGAAAGTAACCGAATATCCATCCAAATGCAATTTGGAAACCGAAATAAGGTTCCTTTTAAAACCAGGTACTAACAAAACGTCTCTCAAAACCAATGTTTTATCCAAAAATGGTAAACTGACTACTCCCACTGCAGAAACCGCCACGTGCGTAGCATTTCCCATGGTGACGGTAATCTCTCTAGCATTAAGCCTTCGGGTTTAAAAAAACCCCTGCAAGTCATAACATATGTGATCAGTGGCTCCCGTATCTACAACCCAAGTATATGTAGAACGAGCCGCTAAACAAGCTTCGACAACTAATGCACGAGATATACCTTTAGGATTGCCTCTTAACTGAGGACAAACTGCCTTGTAATGTCCCTTCTCTCCACAACGGAAACACTTCCCTTTAGGCTTCTTTATGCCACCCTGAGGTCCTCCCACTCTTTGATTTGCTCCCTTTTGAGCTTGGCCACCCTGTTTCTTCTTCTTCTTAATTCTACCTTTCGGTTTAGAAGATGTAGAAGCAGTGGCTACATGCACCTGAGGTTCAATCCTAAGAACTTCCTCAGCTTGCACAAGCTCATTGAGCAATTCGGATAACGTGTACAACTTTTGATTCATGTTATAGTTCATCCGAAACTGATCAAAAGATCTAGGAAGTGACTCTATGATAATATCGACCTGGGTTTCCCCATCGATATCAGCACCTAGGACCTCAAGTTCATTGAGATGACCAATCATCTTTAGAACATGTTCCTTTACAGAATCACCATCAGCCATGCGCATAGTCATAATGGCTCTCATAGCCTTCTGACGCGCTTGGCGACCATGGTGCCCAAACATCTCCGTAAGGCTATAGATCATATCAGCTGCAGATTGGACATTTTGATGTTGAGGCTGTAAAATGCTTGACATAGAAGCCAGTATATAACATTTTGCCATCTCATCTGCCCTTTTCCAGCTGGTATAAGCCTCACGCTGTTCTGGCGTGGATTCCTGAGTAGGTTCAGGGGAGCAAGCCTGAATGAGGACATATTTGTGTCCGTCAGCAGTAAGAACAATATCCAAGTTTCTTTTCCAATCAATATAATTGGAACCCTCGAGTTTGTTTTCTTTGACAATCGTAGCAAGCGGATTAAAAGACATAGTGAAGCTGAAATAAATAAATAAACATCACATTAACAGTCATATAAAATTTGAAGCAAATTATATTGATAAACCTTGAAACAATATAAAAAGCATCCCCCAACACCTTAAGTTTTTATACATAAGCCACTATAGGTGGTCAGTACATATAATCCCTTAAGTAGATTTTTACATCTTTAACTTATTATCCAATCAACCATAGCCTTCTGATTGATAAACTTAATAGTTGGTCCTCCTAGCCATGTAAAATAATTAATTATCTTTCCTTCAGGAAATAATCAATTAATTCACATCTAAGTGAATACCATAATTTAATATTTTGAAAAATTACTTTTATAAAGAACAACCTTACCAAAAGGAGAAGTTATCTAAATAAAATATTTTCCCAATATTATCAACTCGATTTAACCAATGAATTCTATAATCAGTGTCTCCTATAGGGAGGAAGACCCATGGTCAACACGAACACTTATTATTTCATCTTAAATCAAATTATCTTTATGAAGTTTAACCCAATGAAATCTATAACTAGCATCTCTTATAGGGAGGAAGACTCGTAGTCAACGCAAATGCTAATTATTTCATCTTTTAAACCAATTATGGAGGCTAGATTATCATAATCTCTCGAATTAAATCGAAGAATAATAATAATAATATTCTCACACTTAGTAATTTTAATCAAGGTTTTTACCATTTTCAAGCATAACATATAAACAATTATCGCGAATAATTAAACAACATGCTATCCACCACATCGAATAAAATAACCATGAAAAATAAAATAAAAATTATCCAATCATCATGGTCTTCATTTTTCTTCGAACGAGCTTCAAAAACTTGATTCTTCGAGCAACGGGCTGATCCTCACAAGAAAACGGGCCCAAGAATCGGCCCGTAGGGTTTCGGCCCGTTAGGGTTTAAAGAAACCCTAACCGCAAACCCTAGACGCCAAAACCGCCGCTGCCGTTGCCCTTCCGCCGCTGCCGCCGTGCCGTGTCCGCCTGGAGCTGAAGGGGACCTCGCCGGAGGTCTCCCACTGGACGCCGCCACCACCGGTCGCCGGATAAACGGAGGACAGCAGCAAAAACGCTGCTGCCGCCGCTGCACAGTCGTAGGTAGGTGCGACTGCCGCGGTCAGCAGCTGCTGCCGCCGTCTTCCCTCCGTCTCCACGCCGCCGTCCGGTCGCCCTGGAGTCGCCGGCGTTCAGGGAGAATGCCGGCCAACAGCCTCGCCGTCCAGCAGTCCGCCGCGAACCCGCTAGGGTTTCGAGAAACCCTAGCTCGCGCTGCCGCCGGGCAGCAGCGTTTCCGCCGCCACCGTCACGCTTGGCCGCCGGTGCTCTCTCCTCCAACTTGTTCCCATCGTCGAGGAGGTCGAGCGGTGGCTCCCACCGGCGTTTCCGAGCCGCAATAGCCGTGTAGGGTGAAACCCTAGCGCGCTGCCCTCATCGCCGTCAAGCCGCCGCCGCCGTCTCGATTTTCGACGAGACTTTCGTCTCCTCTCCTCAGAATTTGATCGGTTACATTGATAGGAAATTTTTACATCGAATTTACATCGTAAAATGAAAAAAAAAAATCCTAATCTAACACGATCAACCCTCGTGTTTTACAAACGCGGCCACAAACAGACCGGTTTTAATACATAATTAAAACCGAAAAACATTCATATTAACCATGATAATTGGATCTCTGCAAAACACAAAATTCGCATCTAAGAACAAATAATATGAAATATATAATTTTAATTAATCAATCAACAGAGCCGAATTGGCTCTGATACCAATTGTTGGATCCGTGAAGATCACTCGGATGTTAATCGATTAAACAAAAATTATATCATGCAATTTCCTAGATCCTAAAGCGGAAACAGATCTAGATTGCATACCTTATCGGGCAGATCTAGCCGGTATAATGAGTTTTGGTGAAAAATTCCTCGCACTAGATCTCTGCACACGAGATCTAGCTCTTCTCGTAAACCTCGAGATCTTCTAGAGTATTCCCGAGCACAAAGAAGAATTCCGGATGGACGGAAATCTATCTTCTCTCCCTCACAGTAAAACCCTAGCCGTCACTCTAAATCTCGTATGTGAACTTATGACAGAATCCCATCTGACCATATATATATATAGAGGCAGATTAGGGCTAGGGTTTTCCTTACTGGGCCAGGCCTGCTTCTGTTGGGCTACACTAGGGATCTTAAGGAGGATATGGACTGGGCCTCCCAATATAATTAATAATCCAAGTATTCTCTGGGCCCAAATACTTTACTTAATTATATTAATATTATTTCACTCCACTAAAGAAATAATATTGCACTGCCGTCCATTTCCCAAATTATTACATACCGGACTCCTTTTTGAATTATATTATTTCACGTGTTTAAGATATCGCATGTCCATTAATTAATTAAGCTACTGATAGCTTTATTAATTAATATCTCAACCGAGAGTAGTACCCGCTCGACCTTATTAGTATATCGGAATTTAATCCACCTGCAGGGTTTAATATAATAATCTTTGGAGCGCCTCAAGGGGACATCATCAACTCGGACTCCGCCGAGACACGATTTCTAGCTATAATATTAATTATCACAGTTATAATATTATTACCCAAGATATCGAGATACATTGAGTTTCAATAACTCGCACGCATTGATAAATCAAAGTAATCTTTATCATAAATATATAATTCAATATTATACAACTAGAATTAAGAAATAATAATTGTCCGAGATCTTAAATCCTTTATTAAATCAGTACAAAAGGATTTATCTCACCGCGATCCTGTTCAATGCAACTGGATGCATTAGTATAAGCTAATAGCAAAGATCAGCTAATATCAAGCATTATACTACAACATTAATGAGTATTTTGTCCATGATTACTTAGGTTGCGAACACTATTTAAGTATATAAGAAACCGATAATATGATCTTCCGTGTGACCACCCACACCACAGGACAATTATTTGCATAACCATAACACAAATAAATATGCAAAACATATGACTCTATTTATTTCACAAAACAGGAAGAAGTAGTATACAACTAAGCATAAAAAGTATGCTTTTCAGTATATAGTCCCAACATGATCTACTTCCAAATCGAGCAAGGAAAGCTGCTACCTAGATTAAGATTCCCGCAAGTGGTTATAAACGCTTGCAAGTACCTTTTCTAGTAAAGGTTGTAGAGTTTTCAATCAGGCTCTCCTACGTTAAACCGTGAGAGCTTAGGCAGAGCTATCACTATGATCCTTGCATCATCTTCCCTCGACCCGGTGAAGAGGAGCATGTCTCTCATCTCCCATTCGTCGTGGACCAACACTATCTTAATACTCACCCTTTTGGGTTGAGCTGCCAAGTGTTTTGTTCATTCTTCTTTCTCATTGAGTAAGCATTGCCGTATACGGTATACTCCCCGTAAGGGTCGAGCAGTTCTAAATGCTTATTCATTCTTTCGATGGAGGACTCTCCAAGCGAGGAGGAAGATGGAAGAGATGAATGCCATGAAGATCTAAGCTTAAAGTATACAATGAGGTATCAGTCTCCTACGAAGCAAGACTGACAAGTTTTTCAATTTTAAGTACACTAAGCAAAGCGAAGAGTGCTAGAAACCCTCGCTTTCTATGTGGAAAATATAAATAAATCTGACACAAATACAAAGAGGTAAACACTATTGTTTATTCTCGAAGTATGTTAGTAAGAAACATTTTAAATTAAGCAAGTAAAATTTAAGTTTAAAAATTTATTCGCTTTAAAAATGGTCAAGTGAGTGCCACATCACTCGAACTCACCATCGCAAGTTAGTGTGCTCCAGTCACGTCAAGCGGACGCTTCACAAGCGAGTAAAATAGCCAAGTGGCTACTATCGCTAAGCGAGCAAGTACCAAGCAAGACGTACGAGCTGGGTATACTCGAGTGCCTACTTACCTTTTTACTCTGCATTTAATGCGAACAGTACTAGGGTTCAAGAAACCGGGCGCGTGCAGTACACTTTCAAATTTGAAGCGCCAAAACGCAATCGATCTAGCCATTGAATTGGAACAGTCTTCAAATCTTAGCCGTCGGATCATGGGTGAGAAAGCGAGCGAATCGTAGCATGACACGCACCATGCTTAATCACCTATGTAGTTCATGTTTTACCATGGTGACGCCGCTTTTAACCGCGACACGTCAGCCACGTCGCCACTCGCTTGCAATCACGTCGGTTTTTCAAAGTCTCTCTCCGCCACGTCAGGGTCAAACCCTAAAGCTATATAACGACGACTGTATCGACTGCAAATTTCATCACCCCCAAATTTGCTATTTCTGTGAAACTCTCTGCAATTTCTCTGCATCATTTCAATTTCCGAAATCTCTCAAATCTTTATATTTTCACCCAAATTAATCCGTTATATTACCATGGCAAAGAAGGAGTTCAATCAAACCATTGAGGAGTTTCTTGCCGATGCAAAGAACAACATAAATGTCAAGCCCCATCTCGACGAGTCGATCGTAGAACCCGCCGGATATTTCCGAAGGGCAGTGACTTCCGCCGGCTTGTGGAAGCTTGTCACCGCCAAGCCATCAAGAATCCTCACCAAGACCGTTGCAGGATTCCTTCTAAATTTGAAGGAGAACCAACTCAGATCAAGCATCACCGATCCCAACACCGGAAAAACCACCTTGTTAGCCTTATCAAAATTGCCAAAGTATTCGAGCTCCCGGAGGAAGGAGTGGAGTCTCTCACAAAAGTAGGGCTAACAGTGGAGGAGGAATATGTACGATTTGTTGCCAATCGCACTGCTACATGGAGCAAGCGTAGCAAAAATATGAGAACCGATCTGGAGAAGCCATACAATTTCATCTGCGAACTTTTCACAAAGTCCGTAGCTTGCCACATCGGTGGATTAGAGCAAATCACTGACAACAAGTTATTCGCGGTCACGGCGATCGTGGATAGCTTATCCAGTTCCAAATTTAACTGGAGCAAGTGGTTCATCCAGAACATCCAGGATGCGGCCAGGGATTTTGAGACCGACCCAACAAACCCTCACAACATCGTGAGAAGAGGGAAGCTTCGCCTATTCGGGAAGCTTTCCTACGCCTTGGAGGTACTGTTCCCATATCGTAATTGGACTGGGACCCACTCGTACAAGAAGCTCAGCGTCTTCAACGACCTGGCCGACAGGGCGATGGTGGATGGAGGCTTGCTGAACGTAGATGTGCGCCCAACTATAGCCTTCCTATCAGAAAAGAAAAATGGCAAAGGGACGAAGCGAGCTGCTTCACCAAAGAAGAAGCAAACAGCCCCCAAGAAGAAAACAAAGCGAGTTGCTTCGCCTGTACAGCCAAGCGAGGGGGAAGCCTCGCCCTCTGGAACCTCGCTGGGAGAGTCATTGTTGAAAACAACGCAAGACGAAGAAGCCCGTTCACCGGAAGGAGAAGAGGTGAACCAGCCCCAAGCCTCCCATATTCACCCTAGCCAACCCCAAACCATCCAAATTCCTCAATTCCAAGCTTCTCAAACCCAAACTCAACCCCCAGCGTCCCAACCCCAAGCCTCCCAGGGCATTCATGTGCACATAGGTGTCGTCTTTGAAGATGAGATCTCTGCTAGCACACACACCATCCCAAACATCCAATTTCTCAACCCTGAAGAAACCGCAACCTACCAAATATTCGAGCCTTCACCCTCTCAAGCCACTATCCCTGAATCCCCCACCAACACAACCAATACCAATCTTCCCTCACAAACAGCCATTCAACCACCACCCCTAAATCCCGTAGAGAAAACACTTCAACGCTATCGCGAGGACTGGGAGCAGTCCGCTATGAAATTGAAGAAGATGTACCCCAGAGTACCGATGAACGAAAATTTCCTCAACCAAGCTGCCAATTTCCTAACGTGCGTCGCGTATAGAGGTACGGAGTACTATAAAATCTTCAATCTGAGAAAAGCCTTCTCAAAACAATCCATTGCGGAGCATGAAGCGGCCCAACTGCAATTCGTTGGCGTTGATGGGTTTAAGGCCCTCATCAACAAACCGAAGTACCTGGAGCTGCTCGATGCAGTGGTGAAGCGTGCCTATCCAGACACTGAAATGCCAGAAAAGAAGCTCTTGGAGCATGAGTAGAAACTAGTGGAGAAGCACGAGGAGGAGCTTTCCAAGAAGAATCAAGAAATCCTCAATCTTCAGGGAACAATCAAACAGAAGGATGAGGAGATCTTTCAACAGAAGGAGGAGGTAGCAAGCTAGAAAAGGAATCTTGCCGAGAGAGAAGAAGAACTATCTGGTAAGATAGAGGATGAGGAGAAGAAAGTGGAGGAAGCCAAGCGTCTGCTTGAGGAGGAGAGAAAGAAGTTGGAAGTTTTAACTTCCAAGCTTGCCGCTTCAAGCGAGGAGTTGAAGCAGAAAAATGAGGAAGTAGCCTAGCTTGTGCGCAGGCACAAGGAGCAGATGGAGAAAGCTAAAACTGCTAATGAAAAAGCAGTGGAAAAGAAAGCCAATGAGATCAAATCACTGCAAAATGATCTCACTCGCTCAAAATTGGCCAAGGTTGCTGCGGAAAATGAAAAATCCATTCTCCAAGACAAGTTCGACGAGATGATGAGCGAGTTGGAGAGCCGAAGGAGAGAAGCAACTACCTTCACTTTGAAGCATGTCCAACTGGATCTTGCCATTGCTGAAATGGAGGATAGAGCAGGCGTGCTCACCAGGCGTGTGAAGGCCTTTGCCACTTCGCAAGCTGCACTGAATGCTCGAGAAGCAGAGATCGAAGCTGCACAAAATTTTTCTGACTTGGTTGTGCAGGAAAAGCTGAAGGAGCTTCATGTGGAGGCTGAAGCAGACCTTACTGCTCGATTCGCTGCAGTGGAAGCGAGAGAGCGTAACGTTGAAACGCTTGAAAAGTTGATGGAGGAGGTTGCACAGAGGGAGAGTGCTCTAGCAGAGCGAGAGAAGCAATGTTCTTTCTTACTGGAGGAGATCTCGAAAAAGACGGCGGAGTTTGTGCTTGCAAAAGAAGGCTCTTTTGCAGAGTGAGCCAATGGAACTCTCAAAGACAATATCAGAGAGTTCGCAAGCTTGCGCCGTGCTCTTGATGAGAAGACAGCAGCTCCCGCACCCGTTGGCAATGTCATTGATGATGCCAAAAAGGGGGAAGGGAAGGAGGATAAGGCCAGCAAAATTGACAAGGGCAAAGCTGTTGCCGTCTATCTGGAGAAGCCAAAGAAAGCTGTCGAACCAAAGCTGCTCGCTGCATCAATTTCAGCCGCTGCCGCCCACAGAGCGAGAACTTCCATTGACACAAATATTGAGCTTGATGCGACTCTTGCATCCACTCTGGAGATGATGCAGTCCTATGCATTGATGGAAGAAGATGTCATGGAAATCCCCCAAGTCAAGCCTATTCAATCTGTGCCATCAGAAGGTGCTCCTGCCGATCAAGCTCCCTAGGCCATCTCTCAAGCTGCCCCCGTTGCTCCTGCCAAAGCTCTTGCTCTCCCTGCACCCCCAGCTACCATAGCCAAAGTGACTCCGCCCAAAGCTGCTCTCTCAAAGGTCTCAACTAAGCGGCCCACTCCAGCTCGTGGAGAAGCGGACCCCACGGCCAAGCGCCAGAAAGTTAAGAAGGATCTTGCAGCCAAAGCCAGCCGCTTTGAACAGAAGAAGAAGGATGAAGAAGAAGAAAAGTGAAGGAGGAAAAGAGGAAGGAGGCCTAGATCCAAGCTAGGACGGAGAAGATAAGGGAGAAGTTTACCCGGCTACTCGATGAGAACGTGCTTGTTCAAGGCAGTCTCATGCGAAGCGGGTATATCCCCTTCACACTAGATGAATCCGAGATTTGTTATCTCGAGGCAGACATCCAAGCTTACCTAAAAATGATAAGAGCCATGAAGAGATCGAAGGGCTACTCGAAAGAAGAAAGGGACTTCATCCGGAAGCTGATCAACGAAAGAGCGCCCCTTTTCAACTCGGAGCAAAGCGAGAGGTTCAGCTCAATGTTGAAGGAAATGACCGAAAGGCCATTTGTTGATATTGAAAGAAGAAGAGCTGAACATCTCGACGCGCGCTTTATAGAAGACTTCATTTCTGAAGAGCTAAAGGAGAGCTGGGAAGTTTGCCGCGAAAAATTTATCAAAGCCTACTACTTTTAGAAAGTAGTTCTAGGCCAGGATACTAGCTCAAAGCTTGATGCACTTAACAACTTCATGGTTGTATTCAATGACAAGCTTTGGAGGATGATCTTGATTGAAGCGGAGCTTGCCCATCCCAAGCTGATTATCAAAGTCCCGAAGAGGAAGCTTTTCCCAAAGCCTGAGTGCCTGGTTCGAAAATTCTTGATCATGGAGTAATTGAAGATGAGATCGATGAAGCTCTCCACTTGGCCAGACTCGACAAAGAAAGTGAAGAGACGACCAAGACAATGAAGCCGAAAGTCTTATCTGCTTACATAATGGATGAGTCTTGATCTCTCTTTTTGTTCTGCTTGAACTATCTATCAAATTTACTTTTCTGTCAAGCTCTGAGTTCATTTATTTATAGCTTTTATTCGCTTTATGTGATTTTCATCCTTATGCTGCAAATCCTACACGAAAACCATAAGAAATAAAAAAAAATGGATAAGACTGTAAAGGATTCAGTCGCTTAAAAGTTCTTACAGTGGTTTAAGTGCTGGGTTTTGGCATCATCAAAAAGGGGGAAATTGTTGGGAATTGTTAAGGATTTATTTGTTAAAGGGGAACTTATCGGGACACTTTAATAAAAATTGTTATGTATTTTGATTAGATCCCAAAACCCTCTATGTAAATCCTATTCCCAAGCGACACTATTTTGATTAGATAGGATAGAAATTTTCAAGCTTGTTATGTTAGGGAAGGTTATTTTTCATTTTAGTTGCTTTTGGTTTAGACTGCAGGTTTTCAAGCGAAGCGAGAAGACCACTCGCTTGAGTGTGTATCGTAGCGAAGCGAGTCTACCCGGACGAAGCGAAGCGAGCGCTCCCAATAAAGTCAAAGCAAGTCTACCCGACTATGCAAAAGCGTGCAAACGAAGCGAGCCCCTTTCAAACGCTTGAAAGCGACAGTACAACTACCATTCTCAATTCAAACTTGAGTTTGAACTCAGTCAAGTGCGAGATCCGCTGCATTAAATGAAGATCTCCACATGGAAAGAGAGGATTGGACGAAATAGTTGACTTGGTTGACCGACAGAGCCGCCGCTACAGTACTGGTCACTCCAGTTACTGTTACGCTTGGCTTTTAGCCAATTCGGGAAAGAAGACAAAGCAGCTATCTGAAAAGGCACCAAGTATTGTCGAGTGTGGAGGGACAAAGCCACCAACCTACAACGGCTCCAGTCTAACTCTCACACTATAAATAGTGGAGTGCAGAGAAGAGGAAAGGTAGAACACTTACGAAATTTTCAGCGCTCAAGCAAACAAGCATTCACAAATTATCAGCATTCATATTCTGAGTTCTTGTCAAAGTGTTCTCCAAGTTTCAGCATCATCGAAACTTGTTCTCTACAACCTTCACTCCTAGATTCTAAGCCCCTATACTTATCCAAGCTTAGAGAAGAACTCTACCCTTTGCATTCACTGTAAAGAGTTCTTCACTTAGAGTGTTTCCAAACCAAACCAAAACCCTTGTTCTTGTCAAGAGTGTTAGAGTTTGTGTTTAGTTGAAAGGTTGTGTAAGATCTAAGGTTCTGCTTTCATCGATAGCTGAAGCCTCGATCATAGAGTGCGGATCTAAGCTTACACTCTCCTCGACTGTGAAAAGCTCGATCCTAGCTAGGTTTTTGTGGAGAACCCGTAATCTCCCTATTGTTGTTGTTTTGGATCCAAGCGAGTGAAGCTCGATCCTTGTCTAGGTTTTGAGGAACCTGTAATCCTCTAAGTTTCTTAGTAAATAGAAGCAGTTTCCGTGTGGAACAAAGTGGACGTAGGTGTTTTACCAACGAACCACTATAAACCCTGGTGTCGTATTTCTGTTCTTAAAGCTTTTCATTATTTACTGCTTTGATTATTCATTCGTGCACAAGCATCTAAACAAACTTAATACAAAGCTTTCAAATACTTAGGAAATATTAGCTCACTAAATTCCGCATTCTAGCAAGCGAGTCGCTCTGTGATCAAGCTTACGCTTAGGTCCAGAGTAAAGCTTTCTGCAGATCAAGCTTACTGTTTGGTCTAAAGATTTAAAGCGACCCGAAGCTTGTATACTCTGAGATAAGTTGAAAAGAAGTTTAAAAACTTCTATTACACGTATTCCCCCCCCCCCCCCCCCCCCCCCCCCTCTACGTGTAATCCTCTTATCAAACCGGGACCAACACTTCATATATAGATACTGTGATCGCCTGTTTCAGCATGCAAAATGCCAAGAAGGGTTTTCTTCCCTTCAGACATGGCATTCCTCTATCCAAGGATATGTGTCCGAAGACACAAGAGGAAGTAGATGACATGAAGACCGTACCGTATGCTTCCGCGGTTGGGAGTCTCATGTATGCGATGTTGTGTACTAGACCGGATATCTGCTATGCGGTTGGCATGGTGGCTAGATATCAGTCTAACCCTGGTCAGGGACATTGGACAGCGGTTAAGCACATATTAAAGTATCTCAAGAGGACAAGAGATCATGTGTTTATATATCGGTCCAATGAGTTGATCCCGATAGGGTATACGGACTCAGACTTCCAGGCTGATCGCGATGAGAGAAAATCTACCTCTGGCTATGTGTTTACCTTGGGAGGTGGAGCTGTCACTTGGAAGAGTGTGAAGCAGAAGTGCATCGCAGACTCTACCATGGAGGCCGAATATGTGGTTGCTTGTGAGGCTGCTAAAGAGGCTGTGTGGCTCCTGAACTTCCTGAATGAGCTAGAGTTAGTTCCCAGTTTGCCCAGAGGTATCACATTGTATTGCCATAATGCTGGAGCAGTTTCAAACTGCAAGGAACCTAGAGCTCACAAGGCAAGCAAGCACATAGAGAGAAAGTACCACCTAGTACGAGCAATCGTCGAAAGAGGAGAAGTAGAAGTGAAGAAAATCCTTTCAGCGGATAATCTGGCAGATCCATTCATAAAGAGCTTACCAGTCAAAGTGTCACATGATATACTAAAAGTTTTGCTTTAGTATAAGTGGGAGATTGATGGATTTGTATACTATAAAGCAGGCCTTTTAGCTTGTATGCATGTGTTGTCCATAACGACTTACAATCTCCTATCTGATTAAGTATGAATTGTTATCCATGCATCAAACATCTATCCATTATCTCAAAGTTATAGGCTTTATGGTGTGTTGTAGATCACAAAAGACCATAGTTGCCGGTTTCTCTAGAGATATAAAAGGGTATCACAGTCGAGACAGTTCTGGATATAACTGTCGGTTTAGGCTGTAGTATAGGCTGCATAAGTAGCTTGTCTTGGCTACTTGTCTATACTAGTACGTGCGTGTACTGATAGGATCATAGTGAGGTGTATTCTTCTATTCTGACCTATGTAGAAAGAATCGAGACCTCGGTGACTTAAGATGAACCTTAACTCTAGTTGAGTCCTAAGGGTGTATAGTTGTAGTCTGTTTCTTTGACTGAGCATGAGTGAGAGTTTAGAGGATCTGTAACTCAATATGCTCCATATCTTGGGAAGCAACTACAACTAGTACGACTCTTAGTGTAACTGTAACATAGCACCGTATCCTGGTTGAACAGGTTGATCACATCCCTTGAGGAATTCATTAAGGATTATCATACCGAACACTGCAGGTGGATTAAGTTCCGGTACGATGAATAAGGAATGAATCATACTACTCAGGAATGATAAAAGAGGTTGAATAACATAAGTAGTCAGAAGCTTTAAGTTAATCAACGGATGTGGGATATCTTAAATACGGGGTCGCTAAGTCTAATACTAGCCCTGAACTCAACAGGGGTAAAACAGGTAATTCAGTACTATTACTCTATTGGAATGTTTTAGTACTTATGGACTAAATTATACTCTGGGCTGAGTATGGAGAATTTAGCCATTGGGAGGCCTCGGTTTTACTGGCTAGTAGATCCCTGATCTGGCACAAAAAGCTCAATAGGCCACAGTATAAGGAATAAGTGGGCCGTCATGTAACTGGGCCCAGTCTGGGGCGCCAGTTCAGCTCATGGACGCCAAGTCCATTAGTTGCAGGCCCGACCTGCAACTTAAGCTCAAGTCTCACTTGGTCTCTTCTATAAATACCCCCTTGAGGTCTCGTTGACCTAAGTTTTCGGAATAACGAGTGCACTCTAAATATTTCACGAGAAAAAAGGAGGCTAGGGTTTTGAGAGAGAGATAGGTTATAGGGTGCATATTTACCATATTTTCTAAGTGTTATATCATCGTTTTCTTATCTTATTTTGAATGTTTAGCTCATGTTTTTGTATTGTTTATGTTATTTCGAGCTAGATTACACTTTTGGGTTGTTTTAAGTGTTTTTAGGGCATTTTAGTCGAGAAAATCAAAGACAAGACAAGAGGCGACGCAACCAAGGAAGAGATGAAGTATTGATCCCAAGATCTAACTACTCTTGATTTATTGAAGAGTTATTCTAGACTAATGGAAGCAGAGCATTGAAGAGGATTTCGATAGGAGCACGTAGGCAAAAACGGAGGTCAATTCGGAGTTCGGACGAGGAAGATACGGCCGAAACAAGAAAGTTAAGTAGGACCTCTCGACCCTCTCGACCCGTCTCTCGATCGAGAGCTTGGTCGAGAGGACACCCAAATTTTCCAGCCAGGATTTCTTTTAAAAGGCAATTTTTAATTCCTTCTTGGTTTTCTTGTACAATTTGGTATTAGATGTAAACTTTTACCCTATAAATACCCTAAACTTATCATTGTAAAGGAGCTCTCAAGTCTCCAACATACTTTTAGATTAGTTTTTATTCTTTTCTCTACACTTTTATATTTTAAATCTAGATTTAATTCATGTATTTCTTGGAAGACAATTGAAGATTGAAGATTCATCAAGATTCAAGAGTTTTTCTATATCTTTTTCTTTTGTTTATGTTTTTCATTATGTTTATTCTTCCTTCTACCTTTCTTTTAATTATGTATAGCTAATTTTGCTTAGTTTATTTTAGGGTTTGTATGTCTAATTGAATCTATATGAGTTCTTTTAATTACAATTAGCCTGCCAATCTAGATGTATGTTTCATGGTGCTTATTTTCATACATGATTAACTAGCCATTAATTGTGTATGCATAGTTATGTTTTTATGCCCTAGCAGGATAATTGCATAATGGATCTCATGAATACATGGCATGATGATTTAATTGTCTTAGCCGAAGTTAGTTTATCATAGGTCTTGCATACAGTTGATATAGGTGTCGTAGCTGAACCTTGTAGATTATATCTATCGATACTTGATCTGTTTTGCACTTGATTTAATTTCTATGAGACCGAGAGGAGATTAGGATTTTATTGAGTGACGATCTATGCTGCCTTAGCCGGAGTGTTAGATTACTTTCGTGTATCGCATATAGGTTGAATTAAATTGGTTAATTGGGTTAATTCTTACTTGTGTAGATTTGATTAGATAGACTTCCCTAAAATCAACCTTGTTTTCTATTTGAGTTATTTGCTTCCTTATTTGCTTATTTATTTGTTTCCTTATTTGCGTTTTCTTATTTGTTTATTTTCGTTGCCTAGGATTTTAGAAAACCATATCTTAATTCTTAATTGCCTAGACATCAATTTAATTCTAGCGTAAATGTACTTTGTGTGATTTCGATATATCAATCCCTGTGGATACGATACTCTTACTTGCTTTATACTATACCTATTTTGTGTGGTTGAAAATAGTGCGATCAAATTTTGGCGCCGTTGCCTCTAAATGTCAGATGATCATCTACGAAGCAATGAAGAGGCCCGATGATCATCGAGAGGATGTTTTTGCCGTTCAAGTCTTGAAACCACCTATACCGCCGGCACCGGATGAAGTTTTCGACAATAGCATCACCAAGTTTTTACACCATTACTTGGAGATTGCCGGAGCTTGCGAGGAGATTCTCGAGTGCTTAAATCAGTTGGAAGTCATTCCACCATTGAAGTTAGCCAAATTCAAGAGATCAATCGATGAAGCCATGAAGAAACTCGATGATGGGGGAGAGATGAACTTTTATTTTGATCCACCTTGATAAGAGGTATCGTCGGGCTAAAGACGTAAAACGTAGCACTTGTTGGGAGGTAACCAACTCTATCTTCAGTTTTTGTTTTATTTGTTTTTGTTTTTGTTTTTTTTAGTCTTATCTTTTATTAAGCTCTTTATCCAAGAATTTGCGAAGCTGGTGAGTTGTAGGATTTCTCGACGAGGTTTCGACTAAGAAGAGAAGATCGATAGTAAGCTAGCTTCGGTGAAAGGTACGCTCATTAACTTAACAACTCCTTCTTCTTAAACTTATTCCTTCATGCATCATGATTCGAAATATAAGTTTGGGGGAGGGGGAAGTATGGATTTATTAACTCGTTTACATGCGTTCTTAGATTGTAGCTTAATTTTTGGATATTTTATTAGTAGTTTTTATTTTTGTTGAGTCTTAGGTATTTAAATAGAGTCAAATAAGCATGTGATGATAGTGTTGTGAATTTGGCCGATGATAGAAATTTTTGTTGATTTTTGAAGAAAAATTCATGATTTTATTATGCATGGAACCTTGGCGAAGCGACGCATATTATTTGATGAATTTGAAGTGTGTTATGATGTCGGGAACGAGTTAGTTTGAACCCGTGAGATTTGAGTTGTTTGTGCATATTCATGCGTATTCTTTGATCGAGTGATCATGCATTCTTCATTGTTTCTAGAACTTGCCTTATTTCTCCATCAAGACTGATAGGGACTAGTATCAGCCTCATTATCCAGATAAATCAATCCATTAGAAAGATACTCTCCTTATAAATTTGGATGTCACTGATAGGGACTAATATCAGCCATACTCCAAAAATAACCTAAATCAATAAGAAAATACATCTTCTCGTACTTTACGATATCGTTTCCAAGGAAATTTGCACATTAGATGCCCCGCTAAATGTAGAGATTTTACTGAAACAAGAGACATTATAAGTCCTGATCGGATTTAGTCTTGATAACATCATGACAGAGGATAAATATTGATTCTGATAAAGATTTAAAGGAGTTGTTCCGAATAACAAAGAAATTTCACAGGTCTCAGAGACCCTGTGTTATCATAAGGTACACCCCACGCAGAAGCTAGAAGTTTTACTCCTTCCCAGGAGCCATATAGGATCTATTAGCATATGTCATAGATCAAAGGATCTGACTGGTTCCCATAGGCATCTGGCAGAACCCTGGGTCCTGTGCAGCACGCCATCCGCATGACTCTATGAACTCTTAGAGTGAGGACCACTGCATTCATGACGAAAGGAATCTTACCCCTATGAGAATTCCTTTTCTGTCCTTCCTTCACACGAATGCTCGCTTTTTCATCCTTTTTGCCCCTATAAATATCGCACTTCTCACCATCATTCATCTCTCATAATCACAACTCAACTCTCCATACAAACACGCATTCTTGCGTACTGTTTCATCCACTTACATCTTACTCTCCGAGCTCCTTTGGGCTTGAGCAGTCTAGGCTTCCGAAGCCTCCCGCCAGGAATCATCACTCGCAGTCATCTTCATCCCTCTTCCTCGACACCGAGGAGGGTCTCTTTCATTTGCCGCCTTGAGCTCAAGGTAAAACCCTCATTCTCCAAAGGGAATGAGGCCGAACGGAGCTTCGTGCTCCTCGCTTCTTTCTTCTTTCCGTTGCTTCGTTTCTACATTGATTACTTGAATGATTATTATACTCTATGGATTCTACTAGTCCATAGCCAAATGTGTCTTAATACACCTCTTATTAGTCACAAAGCTTGATTACTACTCGTCATTTTCCTGCGCGAGCTATGCTCTATACAAAATACATGATTATAGCTCTTTGAATGTACAAATCTCTTGCTCTTTACCGCTATAACGCTTTTTATCCATGAACACTCCTTGTAAAACATAATGAATAATCACTCTAATTGTTGTGGATCTCCAACCCGGATCTATCAAAGACCTTAGTATATTTATGAACTAGGATATGATCTTAGGCCATCTTTCTTTAGCCACATAATCCCTATACACTAACCTTGTTCATAATCCTTTGTTTACCCCTTTTGAGCATTTATTAGCCGTTCTTTGTAAAACCGGATGATAGGAGGTTTGGATGGTTATGGGTATCCTTAGTAGTTATGGTTGGTGGTATGGAAGGAGTTGAATAGAATATCTTGTTGTGGTGAAAAGGGAGAAGAAAAAGAATTTTAGATGCTTGTTTAAGTAGTTGGCTATCCCTATGAGCTTAGAAAAATAGTTGTGAAAAGAAAAAGGAAAAAAAATTAGAGCTTTTGTTTATCTTTAGTAAAATCATTCTTAGTTGAGCTCTAGAAAAAAAAAAAAAAAAGAAAAAGAAAAAAAAGGAGAAAAATAAGCATAAGGGGATAGTTAACTTTGAGTTATATTGTTGATAATTTAGCATCTTTGAGTTTGTATTTGGTGTGTTGGATGGTAGAAGATGGAGTAAATATCCATACTTTGGTTGGTGTTGAAAAGAGGTTGATGATTTGGAGTATTTTGAGTCACTTAGCCTATACATTTTCTACCTTAACCAATGTCCCTACATTACAAGCTTTTATAAAGACCTTTTTTATTCTAGTTTATAAATATTACATTAGGTGGAGATGTTGAGGAAAATGACAAGCCTATGGTAAACAGTTGCATTGCATTGATATTGAGTGAACCCTATGATGTGCATTATTATATACATCTTTTCTTTGAGAGAGTTGAGTGTTCACTTATATATTCACAAGTTCACATGTTTGAGAGGGTTCCTTGATTGATTGGCATGCTTCGAGTTTGTTGAATGGATTGTGTTATTGATGCTAAGGTTGTGTGCATAGTTTTGATCATGATGATAGGAATTATTTTTGAGAAATTTTGAGGCCTACATATCACAATGCATAAGTCTATTGTTTATTTCGTTTTTGTTATTGTTCGGGACGAACAATGTTTAAGTTTGGGGGATTTTGATAGGGTGCATATTTACCATATTTTCTAAGTGTTATATCATCGTTTTCTTATCTTATTTTGAAAGTTTAGCTCATGTTTTTGTATTGTTTATGTTATTTCGAGCTAGATTACACTTTTGGGTTGTTTTAAGTGTTTTTAGGGCTTTTTAGTCGAGAAAACCCAAGACAAGACAAGAGGCGACGCAACCAAGGAAGAGATGAAGTATTGATCCCAAGATCTAACTTCTCTTGATTTTATTGAAGAGTTATTCTGGACTAATGTAAGCAGAGCATTGAAGAGGATTTCGATAGGAGCACGTAGGCAAAAACGGAGGTCAATTCGGAGTTCGGACAAGGAAGATACGGCCGAAACAAGAAAATTGCGTAGGACCTCTCGACCCTCTCGACCCATCTCTCGATCAAGAGCTTGGTCGAGAGGACACCCGAATTTTCCAGCCAGGATTTCTTTTAAAAGGCAATTTTTAATTCCTTCTTGGTTTCCTTGTACAATTAGGTATTAGATGTAAACTTTTACCCTATAAATACCCTAAACTTATCAGTGTAAAGGAGCTCTCTTTTAATTATGTATAGCTAATTTCGCTTAGTTTATTTTAGGGTTTGTATGTCTAATTGAATCTATATGAGTTCTTTTAATTACAATTAGCCTGCCAATCTAGATGTATGTTTCATGGTGCTTATTTTCATGCATGATTAATTGGCCATTAATTGTGTATGCATAGTTATGTTTTTATGCCCTAGCAGGATAATTGCATAATGGATCTCATGAATACATGGTATGATGATTTAATTGTCTTAGCCGAAGATAGATTATCATAGGTCTTGCATATAGTTGATATAGGTGTCGTAGCTTAACTTTGTAGATTATATCTATCGATACTTGATCTGTTTTGCACTTGATTTAATTTCTATGAGATCGAGAGGAGATTAGGATTTTATTGAGTGACGATCTATGCTGCCTTAGCCGGAGTGTTAGATTACTTTTGTGTATCGCATATAGGTTGAATTAAATTGGTTAATTGGGTTAATTGTTACTTGTGTAGATTTGATTAGATAGACTTCCCTAGAATCAACCTTGTTTTCTATTTGAGTTATTTGCTTCCTTATTTGCTTATTTATTTTGTTTCCTTATTTGCGTTTTCTTATTTGTTTATTTTCGTTGCCTAGGATTTTAGAAAACCACATCTTAATTCTTGATTGCCTAGACATCAGTTTAATTCTAGAGTAAAGGTACTTTGTGTGATTTCGATATATCAATCCATGTGGATACGATACTCGTACTTGCTTTATACTATACCTATTTGTGCGGTTGAAAATAGTGCGATCAATAGGCGGCACCGGCGTTGAGCAAGAACGACGGAGATCCCTTTCCGTGGCTGATTCCGAGGTTCGTTGTCCATCCAACGTCAGAATCGAGCAGGGATACGGATCAGAAGATCTATTCGCGAGTTCTCTGCAAATCCTAAGGTAAATCGATCTGAACACCCTATGTTCCGCATTTAATTCATAGGAGCATGATAGGATTATTCGACAACTTAGATAACCGAAATAGATCCTCGGGGATGAATCGATCTTCACCGATCCGGTTCCTTCAAAAAATTCTTTGATATATGCTGCTGACCGAACTAATGTGCAACATGCATTATGGCATGACCCCATGTAAAAGTTGAGAGCTTCGACTTCAAAAATAATGGTCTATCAATAAGAAGTCGTTCATAAATGATTCTACTTAGCCATTTTGAATATGGATATGAGCAACAATATGTTCAACCCAGTTTCAATAGCCATGCAATAATTATTAAATGCTTGAGATTAAAACTCACCGCATTATCAAGACGAATCCTCTTAATTGGATTGTCTGGTAATTGGGATCTTAATTTTATAATTTAAGCAAGTAGACTGGTTAATGTTGCATTTCTGTTGGAAATCAAGCATGCATGTGAACATCTAGAAGAAACATCAATCAACAAAGTAGATTGTCGAATTGGCCCACATGATGAATATATATGTTCACAAATATTCCCTTAAATTCTTTCCAAGAAAGAGGGAAATACTAATCTTCGTATAAGGTCTAAGAACTAACTTGCCTTGCGCACAAATATTACATGTGGATTCATTCGTGAAAAGAATCTTATGGTTCTTTATATTGTTTCCACATAAACTGTTAATAATTTGGCGCATAACAGTTGCTCTTAGAAGTCCAAGTTTTTCATGCCAAAGCATAATACATTTTATGTCATCGTATTGAGTTCATGACATGATTTGTCCCAATCGCTTTAATGAAAAGTTATGTCTTCTAGGCACATATACTTGAAGAATCCGTAACTATCATTTTGGTTGGGGTCATATAATTTGTATCTTAGTATCTAAGATCCAGATCGTAATCCTTATGATTAATAATGCAAAATCGTTTGTGCAATCTAGCACTAACGAAATACAAGAATCATATACCATATTTTATCTAAAATATGAAGTGTTTGTCTCGAGCATATATGTAATATTCTTTTGGAATATTTATTGTGCCACGAACAATCAAAATACTCCCTCCGTCCTCCATTTAGTGACGTTAATACTATATTGGGACGTCCTCCATTTACTGACAATTTCCGTTTTAGGACGTAGACCCCACAATCACTTTAACACTTTATCACTTTATACATCTACTTTTTATTATTTTATCATTTTAATACTATTAAACAATTCAAATGGACCCACAATTATTCCACTTTAACACTTTAACACATTAATTTATTATTATACCATAAAATGCGAAAAATTCCGTGCCCATACTCCCTCCGTCACTAAATGGAGGACGGAGGGAGTATAATATTATGTTCATGTATTGCTTTTCAAAAACATATAATATTCTTCAGGGATATTAATTGTGTTACTTTAGAAGCAAAGATTTAAATCATAACAACGATTACATAGTCATACAATTCAATAATGAAAAGAGAAATAAAATATTACAATATATTCAATAATAAAGCAAGAAAGAAAATACAATATAATTAAGGTTTATGAATTGCTCTTAAGATCATCAAATATTCCTCAGGAATATTGATTGTGCTACCTTGGGAGCAACAATTAATTTAATTGAACCAATGATATAATAATTAAATGGTTCGACGATAAAAGTACAATATAATCTTCAGGATTATTAAAGATCCGCATGAAATATTCCTCGAAAATATTGGTTATTAAAGATCTGCATGGAATATTCCTCGAAAATATTAATTGGTTGTGCTACTTCAGGAGCAACAATTAATTACTATGCACAAATAAATGGCTCGATAATAAAACTATAATAATAATCTCCATGATCATTAAAAGTTTACAATTCAGGAAACAATAACCTTTCATTCAATGTTTCTTCAGGAAACAATGACTATTATATCATCAAGATATATTAATACATTTACAAATATAGATCTATGCTAGATCTATTTTAGCAAAACAGAAAACAAATACAATAATCTTCGGTAGTATTAGAAATTCACAGATCATGTTCGAGAAACAATGATTATTATACCATCATGATATAATATATATTTAAAGTATACAAAATTTTCACACATATATATATTTCAATAATATACAACAATACCTCCACAACACAGAACATATACATACAGATCATTTGCTATGATTGAAAGGAAATTAGATCGAGAGTGAACACAATATGTATTTCTTGAATCATCAGTCTATTGATTAACAGAAAAGAAATTGGGAAAACGTATAGATCTAGGCATGAAACCTCATAAAAAAAAAATTGTTTCTCTTTCAAATGAACGAATACCTCACAATACAATTAATAATATCAATTATATATTCAGCGTCAGGGTTGATTTGTTTGATTGAAAGACGCAATCCTTACAGATAACAATTACTCATAAAAATATAACAATCTTACCACCACCTTAGTGAGTAGAATAATCGTGTTGATAACGTGTTATAGACTAGAGAGAAAATCTCTAGACAAAATAGAGAATAAGAATAGGGAAGAAGAAGAGAAAACTGCAGGAATTTCAGATTTATTATTACAATGATTGAAAACCTCTATTTATAGTAATACAAAGCTATAATTTGGGGTTAAGGGATGATTATCACTAATATTTAATACATAAGAACTAAAAATTACCGTGAGCAAGGGATGACTACTCCCAACTCCCAAGATGTCGGCTAAACTCAAAGTGGCCATAAAAACCATCAGTATGCGTCAGCTGAGTCGGTAGACGACACGAGTCATTCACCTTGGCGGCACTTCGCCACGTGTCACGCTTTAGCTACGTGGTGTCGGCACGCCGACTCTATTTAAAGGGATGCTGCCGTTGAGTCCTTATCATCGATCGTCACTGTCGCATACAAAGAAGCACTGATACTCCAATTATATCACACCGAAGAAGAAGAAGAAAATCTATTGGTGAGCATGGCTTCGCAACAACAGGACAGGTCTGAGCTCGACGCCAAGGCCAGGCAGGGAGAAACCGTGGTCCCCGGCGGCACCGGCGGCAAGAGCCTCGAGGCCCAGGAACACCTTGCTGAAGGTAATCAATCGTATCTTAATATCACTATTTTCACTACCGTTACATATGTTATTTCACAAATTTCTTGAATATATATATATATATATATATATATATATGAAATGTGTTGTAGGGAGGAGCCGAGGAGGGCAGACTCGGAGGGAGCAGCTGGGGTCGGAGGGGTACCAGGAGATGGGGCGGAAAGGAGGGCTGAGCACCGGAGACAAGTCGGGAGGCGAGAGGGCGGAGGAGGAAGGAGTGGACATTGACGAGTCCAAGTTCAGGACTAGGAGTTCCTAAATATGTTTTTGTGCATGGGTCCGTCTCTTGTCTCTGATTCCACCCAAGCTAGGTTGTTCGGGCGATGTTCGTTGGTCTTTTAACAATGTAGTAGGTCTCACCTGTTGTTTTTAGCGTAGAAATGTCTGGTTTCGTCTTTACCCGAGTTACCCGAGAGGCTCTGGCTTCAACTTCGGGTTCGTCTTGTGTACGTAGTGATGTTTTACCGTAATAATAATGGTGTGTATCAGAGACGTTGCATTTCAATATGAACAATGTTTGGGCCATTTATTCTGCGTTATTCCCATCTAAAATCGTTGCATTGGTTATACTAGCCGTCGATCATAATTCATGGAATCTCATATTCCACCTTTTATATATCCTTTAAACTCTCTCACTCATAAAGGGATTATTTTTTTTAAACTCTCCCTGTCTCACTCATAAAGGGATTATTTTTTCCCGATACGGAAATTAAGACGAAATTAAGATTAGAGAGTGATAATGGTGGATAAAATAGTGTTAATGGATTTTAGTGGGTTAAAATTTTATTGTTTAAGGTAATATCTCTATATGAGTGAGACCGACGGAAATAAAATTTTATCTTTTTATATATGAATGGGATGGATGGGATGGAGGGAGCAATAATTTGTACCTAGCGTTTCCCATGCGTTAAATGGCTCATTGTTTATTTGCATAGTTTTTTTTTTTTTATTTATTTATTTATTTTTTTTTTTTATAATATTTCATAATAATCTCTTCGCAAAATTACGATACAACTAACCTGAGATTTGAACTCTGGATTAATTACCAGCATCATAATTTTACCATTCCATAACCCAGATTTGAACTCTGGACATTTAATTACCAGCATCATAACCCAAAAGAAATTATAAAGTGAATTCCCCAATTTGAACTCTGGACATTTGATTACCAGCATCATAATTTTACCATTCCAAAAGAAATTATAAGATAAATTCTCGTCCTCTTACAACTTATTTTAGCGATTCCAATTTACCATTGCTTTCTTTTGCACATCAGTGAGATTGGCCATACATACAAATATCATGGAAGATATCTATTTCTGAATATACTACGTCAGATTAAATGCGTCACAACATGCATTCCTCAGACGATCAAGAAGGGATGAAGTCATTCTTAGCTAATTTTCCTAGTATATATATGTAGTTTTGTTTTTGTTTTTGTTTTGTTTTTGTTTTGTTTTTTGTTTTTTTAAGAGACAAGTTGGTTGACATATTCATATGTGCCTTTTCACGGGTAGGTGCAAATAGTAAAAAAAAAATAAATTATAATTAATTTAGCCCGAACCGGTGATTAGATATTTAATTGAACATTTTATACGAATTCACTGAATTGCCCTTCGTACATTGTTTTCACTATGGCATTTTATGTTTGTTTTAGAGAGTTAATATTTCATGAGACTAAAATCATGTATCCTATGGAGAAACATTTAATCATTCAATTTTTGAATTGAATATACTACTAATTCGCGTTTGTTTTTCTTATTTGTGTTTGATCACTTTTCGTTTATTATTTATCGGGAAATAAAGATGTAAACATGTCCCTACAAATTAGAGCTTTTATATTTTAGTCTACAAATTATAGGGAGGCAAAAATTAAAGTGCCTTATTAGGATAGTAAATAATAAAATTTGGTCATTTTATAAGGAAGTGTAAAATTTGCCCAAATTTGGGATATTCTCCCTATTTTACCCCCACTCTCCCACTCTCCCACTCTCTCTCTCGTCCACTCTCACTCCCTCACTCGCCCACACCCAACCACTAATTCCCACTCGCCCACTGCAGATTCCCACTCGCCCACTGTAGATTCCCACTCTCACTCGCCCACTCTCACTCCCTCACTCGCCCACACTCAAGCACCAATTCCCATTCGCCCACTGCAGATTCTCACTCGCCCACTGTAGATTCCCACTCTCACTCGCCCACTCTCACTCCCTCACTCGCCCACTTCCCCCACTCTCCGATTCCCACTCTCTCTCGCCCACTCTCTCTCCCTCACTCGCCCAATTTCTAACTATGATATTAAATTTTTGATGCAGGTTAGAATATACGAAATGCTAACCAATCATATACGATTATAACGTAAGAAAGTGTGTATTTCTAACGGGTGGACTGAACCTGTTGGAATGGCCACGGAACAGGTTAGAATATATAAAAATCTAACTCGTGATATGCGATTTTAACGTAAGAAAATGGATATTTCTAACGGGTGGACTGAAAATTATAGATCTATTACACTACGAAATTATAAAAAACCAAGAGTGCAAGAAACAATACAAACAAATTACTCAACAAAAACGAAAAGGAAATACGAAGTCAAAATCGCTATCCGCCCAAATACACTAATAATTACATATGAATTCAAACTATACAACGATTTTACTATGATTTTATTTATCATAATTTCTAACTACGATTTTTATGAATTTCCTACTGCGTGAGACCTTCTTCCTCTTCTTCTTCCTTTTGCACTTCTTCCACCTTTCAAAAGTGCTATAAAAACTCATTAAATTACTCAATAAAAACACAACCCACACAATTCCTACTTAAAAAAAAGGAAGGAAAATGGAAAAAGGAAATAAAAAAAGAAAAATGAAAAATGAAAATACAACCCACACAATGCCAAGAGATGGGTTAGAATATACTATATTCTAACCGGTCATTTGCGATTGTAACGTTAGAAAGTTGGTATTTCTAACGGGTGGACTGAACCTGTTGGAATGCCACGGAACAAGTTAGAATATACAAAATTCTAAGCGGTCATATGCGATTATAACGTAATAAAGTGGGTATTTCTAACGGGTGGACTGAACCTGTTGGAATGGCCACGGAACATGTTAGAATATACAAAAATCTAACTCGTGATATGCGATTATAACGTAAGAAAGTGGATATTTCTAACGGGTGGACTGAACCAGTTGGAATGCCACGGAACAGGTTAGAATATACAAAATTCTAACTCGTGATATGCGGTTACAACGTAAGAAAGTGGGTATTTCTGACGAGTGGACTTAACCTGTTATAAATTCTTACACTAATGGTAATAAATGCTATATTTTCTAACTGCATTAGTAACATGAACAATAACATGGTGAGAAAACATACTTCTGTGAATATGTAAATTCTAATCCATTGTACAATAACATGGTAATGAAGTTACTATTCATATCCGTACATTGTCGTTCAAGTTACTCTTCAGTTACTATTCATACGTTGTCAGAGAAAGGTGAGAATATGTAAATTCTAACCCATCCAAACTCACAAAAACAAAAAATGAAAAAAGAAAATCTGCATCTTCCTCAATCATTGTTTTTACTGTTCATGAACAGTAGTTTCTACTGTTCATGACCAGTAAAAAACACAGCAGCTTAAAAATGAACGGCGGCCATGAAGGTCGAAAGCTGCAAAACGTTAAAAAAAATATATATATATGAAAATCAAAAAACTAACCAACCTACATTAAAAACTATAGCAACTCGATGAAGAAGACGAAGATACCATGGATGTTTTAAAGTCGAAGGAGTAGCCGGCGGAGTCGAGGGCGAGCTCGGTGACGCGGGAGGAGGAGGAGTCGCCGGAGACGGTGGTGGCTTCGGAGTTCACCGTCGGTTTTCTAGAGAGAGAGAGAGGAAAGAGAAGAAAGAGAAATAGAGAGAGAGAGAGAGAGAGAGAGAGAGAGAGAGAGAGAGAGAGAGTTGTTCAATTGAGAGAGAAATAGAGAGATGAGAGAGAAAGAAGAGGGGAAGAAGAAGGATATATTAAAAAAAAAAAGAGAGGAAGAAAAAGGAGAGGGAAAGTGTATTTGAAATTTGATTTGATAAAATGAATAGTAATAGGGGTATTTTGGGGGCTTTACTCTTAAATTGGGCAAAATTTGATGTTTCTTAAAAATTGGCCAAAATTTAAGAAACACTAAGAGGATAGGGTAAAATGCTACATTTCCTCAATTATCGGTTTCTTTTATACAGTAGACAAATTCATTAATTTTAAGAAACAACACATGAATAACCAATGTATAATGTTGGATTGTGAATATCATGTTGACAATTTGTTTTATGCAATTGAAAAGATTAAATTATATTTCCTCCAGTCTATTAGTGTGATTTTTACTTGTTTAGAATTACTTTAAATTAGGAATAATATATTAAACTACTCATTCTAATATAATATAGATAAATCAATACTTATTCATTAACTTAAAAAATACAAATTCTACCCAATTTTTGCATGAATGGACATAAATATCTCCACTTTATGACTAAGTCAACTTCTACCTTTTACTTCTTGATAGCTCCATTCTCTCTCCTTCATCTCTATTCTCTTCACACACAAGCATAATCTCTTTCTCTCTCATGTATCTCCCACACCCCTTCTCTCTCTCTCTTCTTTTCGACGGGTTGGTGTTCACTAGTGGGCGGCAAATGTGGAGGAAGCGAACGGTGGTGGATGTGTTTGCGGTGGACGGTGGCGACGGGGAGGAGGATCTTTTCGCGGTGGATGAGGACAACCTCATCGTCTCCAAGATTGCCGCCTGCAGGTAGTGCATCTCCCATAGTTCATCGTAGTTGTTGATTTCTCCGACTTTCTTGTTGTTTTTTGGCGGAGATCGGTTAATTCCTGGAGGATTTTGGCCTCGATTGGTGACTGGATATATGGAGACAGTGGCGGATGCAGGATTTTTGATAAGGGGTGTCAAAGTTATAATTAAAAAAAAAAATTGTAATAAAACATACTATTTGCATAAATTATAAGAAGTTAGCATAATACATGTACTCCCTCCGTCCCACTTAATTAGTCTCATTTGAATATTATATACCTAGCATATGAATATCTAATGGGACTAATTAAGTAGGACGGAGGGAGTACAAACTAACATAATTAATCAAGAACTAAGTTAGCGTATTCATTTCCAACCAAAAGTACTGTTTTCTTCCCCATTTACAAAATACTGCGAAGAAGAAATAACTTTCAAAAGTTGGAGGAATCTCAATCTGTGCAGCCGTGTTTTTTTTAAATCAGAATTTTAGCTATTTAAATGATTTTATATACATTCAAAATATATTTATACATAATAATAATAATATTAGGGGTATAATAGGTATTTCACAATAAAATTTAAGAGGTGTCAATTGACACCCCTTGTCCAAGGGTCCATCCGCCCCTGTATGGAGATCAGCCAGAACATCCACGTCAGCGCCAACGACGTCGTATAGCGGCCGGCGAGGAAGAAGTTGTTCTAACTTTTTGTCTTCATCTCTCTTCGGTCTCTTGATTCAACCAATTTCTCCCATTTTCTATCTCAAACCCTAGACTCGCCTATGGCGCGCCGACGGCCCCTCCCCTCTCTGTCGCCCTTTACGAGGTTCTCCCTCTTTGCCATGATGAGTCATTACAGAGATTTAAGCGATTCACTTTCTCCAGAATCCATTCTGACTGAAGAAGAAGTGGATCTGGGTGTGCTGGGAACCCTCTGCAGTTAATTTCGATGATGTTTCTCAAAATCACACTTAGAAAATTATTTGGAGTTTTAGGATGACGGGTTCTATCAGTTAGGATAGAACTCTACTCTTCACTTCTAGAAAGACCGTTCTACATGTAAAGGACAAGGATGTTCTCAAACAACCTTTCCTATAGAAGAACAACTAGATAAACTATCATCTTTCTCTAATAGGTACTCTAGCTCGTTCTCAAGATTAGACATCAAGCTGCTGAAAGATACCTCAGACCGATGACCTACCTGCGTAACTCATCTTGCCGCCTAAGCTGGCACGTCAATTGCCAGCTAGGATAAAGATCCAACGTGGAGTGATGAGTCAGCCTCAACGGCTAGTGCCACGTCAGCAAGTCTTCAACGGCTAGTTGTCACGTCAACACAGACTCCAACGGTGTTTTCAAAACTATGCCTATGTAAAGCTCTCCACTTCAATGGAACAGTTTTACGGGAAATTCACGATTCAAAGCTCAAAATTGCTGCAGAAATTCTCTCTCATTGCAATATCCAATTCAACACTCGAAACCACTACATATTTCCATGTAGTGAAGTTAGAGAATTTCACCATTGAAATAACCCACCCAGATTGAAGTGTTTACTGCTGCTTCAAGCTACCCTTATACTTTTTCATAAATTTAGTTCAGGCTGGATAGTTGGGTTAGTAGATTCTTCATTCGGTAGTTTGAATTGAAATTGTATGATTGTATGAAACTATAAATAACAAAGAAGTAGAATCCGAAGTTAAAAAGGATTCGTAGATCTAGATTGATCTACCGTGGACGTAGGAGAGTTAACTTCAAACCACGTTTCAAAAATTGCTCTCTCTCTCTCTCTCTCTATATATATATATATATATATATATATATATATATATATATATATATATATATATATATATATATATTTTACTATACTGTTCTCCATCTCATATTATCTCGAACTGACTATCAACACCATTCATAAAGCTCATACAACAACCTCACCTTCAAAGGCAAAAAAGATTTTATAAAAAGAGTTTTAGCACAGCCTCACTTCCACCACACACCACATTCCGCACTAAGACAGATTGATAGCTCAAGCTTGTTCAACAACGAGCTTGATAGATCAACTCGCCTCACTCTGTAAGAACGACCTGACCAGTCTTCTTTCTAGACAACCTATTTAAAAAAATAAAAAAGAGGTATCAAAGCAGTGGTTCTTTTGACCGCTGCTTTTCAAACTAAAAGTTTTTTCAAAGTTTTCGGTCAATTAGAACCGAACCTTGCAAAATCTTTTCATTCATTTCATATCATTTCTTTTCTTTTATGAAGACCTCTCTACTCAGGGTATGTGAGGATTTTTTAGTCCAGGGATAGGAGGACTAGAGCTTTAGGATCAGGATGTGCCTACAAGCACATCACATCCTTATGTGGGACATTATTGAAAATGGGCCCTTACCCATATATGTTGATTTAGTCGATATTCAAGGTACTAATACTGGAGAAGCTACTTACACCAAGAAGCTTAAAAATCCTCGTGGTTACTCCACGAGGAATAAAAAGAAGCAAACCTTGATAGCTATGCCAAGGGCCTCATTTCTAGCACCGTCAAAGGTATTTGATTTCATTCAATAGATATAGAGAGAAATATTCCCCTATCTACCGTAAGCACTCTTAATGTGACCACCGGTGATGTGGCAGGGGTAGGGTTTACTTAGTTCATAAGCAATATCCATTATTTCTTGATGCATGATTAATATTTTTACATTCCCGAAAAAGATATACTGTACTATTATTGCAACGTATTCGTGATTACGGTTACAAAGCAAATAATATCATAAAATAACTATCACACATATAGATAGTGAATCAAGGATCATCTAGAAACACAATGCAAATAAAGCTAAGTTAATTTGAGGCATAATAATTCCTTTTTGAAGAAAACCCTTACTATTGACTAATCAAATCAAGACATACGAAGATGAAAACTTTACCATATATATGCACGAAGGAAGATGCAAATTCAAGGATAAAATACTAAAATGCCCAAAACACAAATATTGGGGAACAAAAGGGAAAAATGTGATGGAATCTCTACCGTAGATTTGGAAAAAATAAGCAATGAGGATGAGTATCTAGTTAACTTATGGGAAATAGTTTTTATTTGAAAATAAGCAATGAGGATGAGTATCTAGTTGACTTATGGGAAATAGTTTTTATTTGAACTCTTACCCGTCTCTCTCTCTATATATATATCTATAGGGAGTGGTTCGTGTGCAAATAAATCCTTACGTGCTAAAATGCGAAAGATGCTTAAAACTATACAAAATCATGCTTAAATCAGTATATATTTATGCTTACAACACCATTATGCTTTTTAATGTACAAATTCATGCTTAAACCTAGTCATGCTTATAATACCTTATAATCGTGCTTAAATTAATTACAACCACAGATCAAATCAAGATCAATGGTCCAGATCTATTCCTATTTCTCACACCAAGACTTATTTCTATATGATTCATCCTCTGTATCTACATATCTATACTTATATAAAAAGAGTCTTGTTTTACAAAATGTAGACTTCCTATTATACCCTTTTTTATTAAATTTAGATTAAACTTAATATAGTAGTTCAAATAATAACATAAATAGTCCTTTTATGATTTGGTATAATAATAAATAAGGTAATTGTATGATCTCAAAACTAAGCATTGAAACAATACGAAAATCTAAATAAATAATTTGACAATATTAATATAATTGAATCCATCAAGCATCAAAAGCTTACATAAACTTTTAAACAAAAATATACTTATATAAAATGAGTCTTATTTAATTTTACAAAGTATGTTTTGCCTATTATGTCCTCACTATATATTTTTGTTAATGTAATAATGTAATATACTATATTCATAAAGTAATTTCATTAAATATAAATTTTACATTATAATATATTAATTTAGTTTAATTATTTATGGATAATATATATAATCATTTGATCAAATAGTTACCTAACCATAATGAAATTTGTATACACGATACATCATATCTAAAATTTTAATTTAGCAATTTTATTTAATATCTAATGTTTTTTAAATAATTCTATATGATATAGAATTAATTAATTTTTTTGCATGCAATTGTTTGTAGACTCTTTGTATAGTATTATATTTATCATTTTTTTTTTATTAGAATTCTGATTAATTGATCGAAAAAAATATGTTGAAGATAGTACTATAATGATATCGAACTATAATATGCTCCCTCGTCCCACTTCACTTGGCTTATTTCATTTCGGTATAAAATTTTATGTACAGTGTTAAAAGTGAAAGATAAAGGGTCCATATTGAAAAAGTAGGGGTTAATTCTTTCCATTTTAGAAAACATGTCAATTGAAGTGGGACGCCCCAAAAGGAAACCGAGTGAAGTGAGACGAAGAGAGTAAATTTTAACATCCTACAAAATATGTATTAAAAAAAAACAATTCCTTTCATGATATATTTTTCAAAAAAAAAAAAATAAATAAAAAATCATCAATCAAAATCATACACATCACTTTAATCCACTACCTTTATTCACGTTTTAACTTTTGTGCCAAAGAATATCTATTTCTAGGATTGAGGGGGTATTTTATTTTGCTATGATTTTTATGACACAAGATTTAAATTTTTATAATGGTAGCATGTTAAAATGATTTTTTTGGATCCCACTTAATATTAGTGAGTATTAATTTGAAATGAATATTTAACTCCTCCCCCTCCGTGATCTTTAGGGTTCAAAGGAGTTGGCATGGAGTTTAATGTGTGTGGTGGTGACGTGTTAAAGTGATGTTTAAAGAGTATGGTTGTAATTTTTTATGTGTGGCCAACAGCCTAAAGTTAGAAGACCCTAAAGATTGTCAACAAATGAGATAAGAAAAAGACCCTAAAGATTTTGAACGGGGAGTATGTTTCAGTTAACTTTTGAGGTGTGAATGAAATAAAGTATATGCAGTCCACGTCTATAAATGGACGAAGCACAAAGATGGTGGACGACCAAAAATGTAATTAAAAGCACAAAAATAATGGACTAATGGAATATATTATAACAACTTGTTCTCTCTAGCTACCATACTAAGATATATGTACATATTATTTTTCACAAGATCGCACTATACATTACACTATAAGTGAAAACACATACTCCATTTTGATACTCCTTCTGTCAATGATCTTTGAACCGTAACTTTTGGGTACAGAGTTTAACGTGTTTTGATGATGTGGTAATAAATTAACGAGTCAAAATTGAATAATGGTGTACCCATATGAATTTTTAATTGTATTAAAAATTGATAAAGTAACCAGGTGACTTAACGCACCTGGCCACCAGGCTCCTCCCTTGAAGGATTGACCCGGGTTCGATCCCTGGTGGGAGCGAATTAGGGAGATATAAGGTGGCTTGAAGATTTTCTTGAAGTCCTAGGGAACTAGGCATACTAACATCTATTCCTAACATCTAACATTTGCCCGATCAAAAAATAAATAAATAAATTAAATTGATAAAGTTTTAAGATGTAAAATATGGAAATGATAAAGTGTTAAAGTGTATTACGAGGCCTACAACCAGATAAGAAAAATTTAAAAAGATGAGGCATTGTCTCACCCTCTCACATAAAATAAAATATTACTAATTTTATCATATTCCACGTGAGAGGGGAGACATTACAAATGGGGTAGCATATAGAATACCCAAAAGATGATGAACATGCGTTCCAATAGACCAATAAAGTCTAAAGACAGAGGACGGAAGAAGTACATAGTAATACACCTTTAAGTGTGACCCATATTTTTTTTCAAAATGGGGTTTTAGAAAAATAATGTATGTTTATTTCGGGGGGGGGGGGGGGGGGCATCATATTGAAAACACATTAATCGTTTATTTATATGAATATTCTTTTTTATTTATAATTTCTCAACCATATGCATATCAAGTTATTCCTCGTAAGATGATATGATTCTTTTCACTACGATAATTAAGTAATGATAAATTTGTGTGTTAAAGTGATGAGACATATGTAAAAGTGTCTTTTTCTATGAGATGTGTGAATTCTTAAATTATTTTGTTGACGGTGTTGAACCAGATGTTGTGGTAGCATTGAGAAGAACATTTTGATCTTGGGCTTATTTGTGGGTTTCATCAACTGCTCGAAATGTGGAGATTAACTAGAGTTAGGATTTTGTTGAGTGATTTGTTTCCATGTTTATCTTGTTACCATGTTAATCTATATGGAAGTACAATCCTTGTAGGATTAGGATTTGGTAAGAGCTATAAATATGTGAATCTTGTAATTGATTCAGCGATACGGTGAGACGGATGAGAGCATAAAATCGAAAGAGAGGGAGATAGAGATTATCGACTCGTTTCTTAGGATTAGAGAGAATAAGTTCTTGCCCAGTCTTATAATCGTCGTCGTTGGTTTAGTAAAATTGTTTCAGTCGTTTCTCCCCTGAAAGTAGGCATATTGTCGAACCACGTTAAATTATGTCTTCTTGATTTCTATTAGTTTGTGTGTTTGTCTTCCATACTAAATTTATTGCGCCTCATCCTTAACATTATTGTTTTTGTAATTTTTTTACACAATAAAAAAATCTATCGTCTTTTACAAAAAACATACCAGAAAGAGAATAATATAAAATAATCTTTTTTTTCCTCGAATTATTGAAATATTGTATGAAATTACATTAACTTATCTTATAGTATAACTTAATTATATAAATAAGAAAAAATTCAATTTTTATTTAACTTTTTTAATAATTCCTTAAATAAAAATAGTAATAAAATATAAACATTGAATCTTCTTTACAATAAAATATTTTAACTATTATTTATTTCTAACCCTATTTAATATCACAAATATAATTATGAGAAATTACATTTAATTCAGATAAAAAATATAAGAAAATATAAATGAAATAAAACTATTATAAAAATTGTCTTGTTTATAAAATTTGATTTACCTATTTTACCATTATCATTAGACTAATTCTTAAAACATTAATATTATGTTCTAATATCAGTAGTATATAAATTCTATATTAGTTATCGACTATATTATATAATAAGATAAGATATATCTTATACATTTAATTTCTAATATCTAATGTTGTCATTAGTATATTAACTAATTTTTTAAAAAAAGATAAGACCATATTTTTGTATAAGAATAATATATTTTATTTGTTTTGTATGATTGAAGTATTGAACGTAGAGAATTAAGTCCTAAACCAATTTCATATTTAAAATATCTTAGTTTATATAGAACTAGAATTGTTATAGCAAGATATAATAATACTTCTCCAATGCACATTACTCATACTAGGTTAGCTCATTACTTTTATTTTCTTTAAGGGGCATTATTTGAAATACCCATTTTCAGTTTTTAAAAATAAATTGTGTCCTCAAACTTAAGTTCCATAAAATATGTCAATTTTTTGTTTTTTTGGACAAAAATGCCCTTCAAATTTGAATGAGGGTATTTTTGCTAAAAAGTAGGAGACGCGGGCTTCTCCATTCTCATTCAACGAGCAGCCATCTCTCAAACCCTCTCTCTCAAACCCTCTCTGTTTACTCGCCGTCGTCGTCCAGTGCCTTCGCCGTCGCCGTCGCGAACACAGTCGGGGCCCTAGCTCTCATCGTCGTCGCCCTAGCTCTCTCTCAAACCCTCTCTCTTCACTCGCCGTCGTCGTCCAGTGCCTTTGCCATCGCCGTCGCGAACACAGTCGAGCTTCTTCATTCCATTCTCACCGTCGTCGCCCCCCCTCTCTCTAAACCCTAGATGGCCGCTTCTTCTACTTCGAATCTGGCCGGGGATGAACAACAGGTGGGTTTTAAGTGTACTTCTTTTTTGTAGGTGTTGGATCCGTGAAGATCGCTTGGATGTTAATCAACTAAACTAAAATATATCATGCAATTTCCTAGATCCTATAGCGAAAACAGATCTAGACTGCATACCTTGTCGGGGCAGATCCAGCTGGAGTAATGAGATTTCGGTGAAGAATTCCTCGCACTAGATCTCTGCACGCAAGATCTAGCTCTTCTCGTAAACCTCGAGATCTTCTAGAGTATTCCCGAGCACAAAGAAGAATTCCGGATGAACGGATATCTTTCTTCTTTCCCTCACAGTAAAACCCTAGCCGTCACTCTAAATCTCGTATGTGAACTTATTTCGTTGTTACGGAATCCCTAATCACCATCTATATATATAGAGGTAGATTAGGGTTAGAGTTTTCCTTACTGGGCCAGGCCTGCTTCTGTTGGGCTACACTAGGGATCTTAAGGAGGATATGGACTGGGCCTCCCAATATAATTAATAATCCAAGTATTCTCTGGGCCCGAATACTTTACTTAATTATATTAATATTATTTCACTCCACTAAAGAAATAATATTGCACTGTCGTCCATCTCCCAAATTATAACATACCGGGCTCCTTTTTGAATTATATTATTTCCCGTGTTTAAGATATCGCATGTCCATTAATTAATTAAGCTACTGATAGCTCTATTAATTAATATCTCAACCGAGAGCAGTACCCGCTCGACCTTATTATTATATCGGAACTTAATCCACCTGCAGGGTTTAATATAATAATCTTTGGA
The DNA here is from genome assembly GCA_029379335.1 of Thymus mandschuricus. Taxonomy (NCBI): domain Eukaryota; kingdom Viridiplantae; phylum Streptophyta; class Magnoliopsida; order Lamiales; family Lamiaceae; genus Thymus; species Thymus mandschuricus. The sequence continues at coordinate 14,074,734 of CM057071.1, forward strand.
GCGCCTCAAGGGGACATCATCAACTCGGACTCCGCCGAGACATGATTTCTAGCTATAATATTAATTATCATATTTGTAATATTATTACCCAAGATATCGAGATACTTTGAGTTGCAATAACTCTCACTCATTGATAAATCAAAGTAATAATTATCATAAATATATAATTCAATATTATACAACTAGAATTAAGAAATAATAATCATCTGAGATCTTAGATCCTTTATTAAATCAGTATAAAAGGATTTATCTCACCGCGATCTTGTTCAATGCAACTGGATGCATTAGTATAAGCTACTTAGCCAAGATCAGCTAATATCAAGCATTATACTACAACCTTAACAAGTAATTTGTCCATGATTACTTAGGTTGCGAACACCATTTAAGTATATAAGAAAGTGATAATATGATCTTTCGTGTGACTACCCACACCATATTATCTATATAATATATACTACAGGACGTTTATTTGCATAACCATAACACGAATAAATATGCAAAACATATGACTCCATTTATTTCATAAAACAGGAAGAAGTAGTATACAACTAAGCATAAAAAGTATGCTTTTCAGTATATAATCCCAACAATCTCCCACTTATACTCAAAAGCATGCTTTCAAGTATACTACTACACTACTATCTCTCCCACTTATACTCAAAGCAGTGCTGTCATGCATCGAACTCCCATGCCTCCAACATGCCTTTCGAACACCTTGATAGACAAGGCCTTCGTGAAAGGATCAGCCAGGTTTTCCTCCGAAGCAATCTTTGTCACCACGACCTATCCTCTTTTCACATACTCTCGTATGAGGTGGTACTTCCTTTCAATGTGTTTACTGGCCTTATGGGTTCGTGGTTCCTTTGAATTTGCCACTGCACCAGAATTGTCACAATAAATTGTGATCGTCTGAGGCAAATTCGGAATCACATCCAAATCCATCAAGAAGTTCCGGAGCCAAACAACCTCTTTTGCTGCTTCCGAGGCTGCCACATACTCAGCCTCCATTGTGGAGTCAGCAATGCATTTCTGCTTTATGCTCCTCTGTTGGTCCCGGTTTGTTATAGGAAAAATACGTGGGGGGGGGGGGGGGGGGGGATACGTATTTTGAAGTTTTTCAACTTCAAATTCCTTAACTCAGAGTATGAAGTAAAGTGCTCGTTAGAAATACTAAGACCTAGCCGCGAGCTAGATCTAAAGCAATCACGAATCTCTAGACCTAAGCTTAGAGCTTGATCAAGAGTGAGACTTTACTCTAGGTGCGGAATTCGGTGAGCTATTATCTTTTCCTAAGTAATTAAAATTCCAAGTTATGTTTGTTTAGATGCAAGTGCAATGTATAATCAAACAAGGAAATAAAGAGTTTAGGGTTAAAGAGATACGACACGAGATTTATAGTGGTTCGGAGATAAAGCTCCTACGTCCACTTTGTTGCACTCGGCAATTCGTTCTCTTCACTCAAGAACTTGAAGATTACGGGCTCTTCAAAAGCCTGGTCGAGATCGAGCTTCACTCGCTTGGATCTGACGACGGACGCAGTGATTGCGGGTTCACTACAAAGACCTAAACTGGACTGGAAGCTTCACTCGCTTCGGTCCGACAACAGGGAGATTGCGGGCTCTCCTTACAGCCTAGCTTCGATCGAGTTCACACAAATGATGTAAGTGCAAGCTTGGATCTAGACTCTATGATCGAGGCTTCTACAATCGATGAAAGTAGGGCCTTAGATCGAAACAACCTAACGACGAACACAAAAACCTAACAACAGAACTTAGGGTTAGGGTTTTTGGTATACGACAAACACACTGTTGGTCCCGGAAAAGAGTAATTGGTGTATGGGGGGGGGAATACACCAATAACCAACCGTTTTTGACTTTTTAAAGTTCAGGTCAATCTGCAGGTCGATTGTCAAGGTCGACCTTATCAGAGGCAGTTTGATCTATCAAGCTCGTATGGTATCAAGCTTGACTTGTCAAACTGTTAATGCGGAAGTTGGTGGAGGTTGATTACTCTTTGAAAAATCTTAGGCTGAATATGGATGGCAGGTTGATTCGTGTAATGCAGGTTGATGCTCGTTAGTTAGATAATAAAATGTAAGTGCAATAAATAGAGAGAGAGAGAGAAACACCGCGATGTAGCGTGGTTCGGAGAAACCCTCCTACGTCCACGTCAGGTCGACTCGACCTGAGAATCCCTTTTCTTTTGGATCCACCTCTCTCTTATTTATACTGACTGAGTATCAGTTCTAGATACAATCTAACTTGAGAGTAACTAGACACGAGTTTTGGGTCGTGACCCTTACAACCTTCGTACTAAACCGTACAAACAACCTTACGCTTTTACAGAGCTTGAGTAACTCTATAATGGCGAAAATAAAAACAAGCTTTCTAACTTCGAACAAGTTCGGAGAAGAAGTTGTTTGAACAATCGACAAGCAGCAGTGAACGCTTCGTCGTTGTGGTGTTTTTTTTGGACTCGGAAACCTCTCTTCGTCAAGTGTTTGGGAAACTAATCGGATTTCGAACACTTGAATGGATTTGAGCTTTGAGAGAGATTTGGGCAGAGATATGGCGTTGATAGCATGTGTTTCCCGTACTTGAATCCGAAAATGGCTGAAGTATTTATAGGCAGTTTTGAAAAACTAGCCGTTGGAGTCGGGCTGACGTGGCACTAGCCGTTGGATGCTGACTCACTTCTAGCCGTTGGGAATATTCGTCCTTGCTGGCACTCGACGTGGCAAGGATCAGGTCGTGTCGCTCCATGAAGGCGGAGCATCGACCTTGATTGACAATCCAGCTCTTGAAATCTTCTAAGGCAATGCCAGCTGGAAGCTTGATAGGGGAGGTCGATAGACAGGCGGATAAAGCCAGCTCGATCCTCTCGAGGCAGGTCGATAAACGACCTTCCTCTTACATTGTGAATTGAACTTGCATCAGAACATAAAGAGCATCGACCTGCACTAACAGGTAGCAGGTCGATCTATCGGCCTTGACCCTAAACAAAGTAAAAATATGCCTAAGTGTGGTTTTGATAAACATCATCAAAATCAAACTGCAGAGGGTTCCCAACAATTTCCCCCTTTTTGATGATGTCGAAACCAAACACTTTACAATTAATTCCTAAGATGAAACACTGAAAGAATGGTATCAGAGCTTCCCTTAATTTTTCAATTATGAAGATTGATAAGGAATTAAATGAAACAGATAATAAAGCATAATAAAGCAGTAAGGCAGATGCCTGGACAAAGAGGTATTGTCATCAGGACGAAAGATGATTTTGTTTCATTAAGCTCGATAGCAGAATACCTGAAGAATTTACATCGGGCTGAGAGCATAAATGAAAAACAAAATATTACAAAATCATCTACATAGCCTGGATCTTGGCACGGGCTGCTGTGCGCTCTTCTTGGATCTGCTCCCTTGACAACGTCTGCATGCTTGCGTAGATTCCATCCCTGATACGACGATAGTCGGGATCGGAATTCGATACGTTGACGCCTAGGCCGATGGCAGTTTGGGCGATGTACTGGTCGATTCGAGAGTAATCCAAATACTCCGAAGCACCAAGACGTAAGGGCGCAAAATATTGCTGAGCAGGGGCCCTTATCGTCACACCAGCCTCTGCAGCCTTTTTCTGTAGATCACCAATGAATTTTTGGTATGGAAACTTGCGCATATAGGCTGCATAAGCTTCATCGGCATCGGCAGGCAGGGAGGGATCCTTGATGAAGTAGTGCAGCAGGATGAAGCAAGAATTGAGCTCCCGCAGCAGGTTGTTCTGAGATTCATCAAGCCAATCAACGACCTGCTGCGATCCTCCTGCATTCAGAACAAGAGCGGACTGGCTGATCCAGTCCAACTCTCTCTTCCTCCTAGCTTCAGCAGCTCGGCGCTCGGCCTTGAAACGCTGCTGCTCCTCTTGATTTGCAGCCTGCTCCGGCGTAGCACCAGCCAGCACCATGGCGGAAATGAGATCGGCCTCGGCTGCCAATCGAGCTTTGGCGGCAGCAGCCTGCTCCGCACCAAGCTGAGAGATAGGATCGGCATGAGAGGCAGCGGCCTTGGGTGCAACGGCCTGGGAGGGCTTCTTTTGAGAAGGAGGAGCCTTGGATTTTGGGGCCGGGGTCTTCTTTTTCTTCGCGGCGGCGACTCTCTCTTCTTCCCCCTTTTCGACATCATCAGTCAGGGCCTTGATAAGGGAAAGAAGAGTCGCATCCTCTTGCTGGAGCTTGATCACAGCATCCTTCAACTCCATTTGCCACTGAGAAGGGAGGAGATGGTGCCGTGGATGGCGTTGATCTGGTCATTGGATGTCGATGCCGAGTTTGAGATAGCAGAATTCAGGTTGTCTACTCGCTCATCGACCTTGGATAAATCCTCCAATACCTCCGCGATCTGATCACGGGTCGCCATGTTGAGCTCCTCAAGCTGTCCCGGCAGGAGCTTGTCGGTATATTCTTTCAGAAGTCTCACTGCAAAATCAGTGACACGCTCCCTGGCAACTTCATCGGCCTGGGCTTTGGCATCTTTCACTATGTCGGCCCGGGCCTCAGCTACGGCCTGCTTGATTTGTTCTGGGAGGCTGGTGATGATCGACTCGAGCTTGGCAGAAATATCATCCAGCGCAGCCTCCACATCGACCCTTGGAGACGGAGCAGCAGCAACTAGAGGCTGATCATCACCCTCAATCCTGGGTGATGATTGCTCCGGAGTTTGAATCCGATCAAACTCGTCTCCGGCTTCGGCGGCGGAGTTGTACAGGGCGCGAGAGTGCGCGTATAGGGGGCGAAGGTCGATGCCCAAAATCTTGGCTTCGACCTTCATGCGGCGAAGCACCAGCTGTCGAAAATTGGAGGCCGCATCCCCCACGGTGTAGAAACCGAACTCCGCTTCAAGAGCCAGCTCCTCGACCTTCAGGTCGTCGAGAGTGACGACCTGCAGCAACGCCTCGAAAACATAATAATAACTCGACTTACAATCCAGGTAGAACTGGAGGCGAGTGGCGAGGTCGAGGGATTTGGGGAGTTGGGCTATCCCCGGCATCAGGTCGGTGACCTTCAGCCTGGCCTCCGCCTTCTTGGCAGCGACCTGGGAGTGAGCAGCAGAAATTGGCTGCTCAACGAACGGCTGGACCTCCAGCACGACGTCCTCCTCCACAGGTGCATCTCGAACTGGGGAAGGCAGGGATTCATCAGCAGTCAGATCCTGGATCTCAACAGATCCAGCACGTTGTACTGGGGGAGGCTTCTGGGGAGAGGGGGCAACGACCTGCTGAGAGGATGCAGGGCGTTGCTGCGAGGCGGACGGCTCGCCAGCGGAACGGACTGGAGACGGAGTCCGTTCGGCTGATGGAGAGCGCGTTGGAGAGCGCGAAGTCTCCGTGCGAGCTGCAGGCTCATCGAGCTGCACGGGAAGGACTTTATGCATCGGCCTGGGAGGTTCACCGGAGGCCGACTGCGTCTTACGAGGGGGAGTCCTCTTCACGGGCTGGCCCTTCTTGACAGGGCGAGAGGGGACCAGATCGACATCGGCCTTCCTTTTCTTTTGAAGGGGTCGAACTGGGATCCTCCAACCAACTTTGGAATGGCCCGTCTTGGCAATGTGCAACCTGACATCGTCAGAGGAGTTGTGATAGATCTGCGCCGAAACCCCTATCGCCATCTCTAGCTGGTGGAGATCCTTTGGAATAAACAGAGGGGGGAAGTCCGGATCTTTGGACCACGTCCTCTGCTTGAAGTGGGAGATGATGATGGAGGTCACCTTCGTCCCTAGGCGAAGCGGCTTGTCGTTGTGGAGAGACACTTTTACAATGGCCTCTCCCTCCGTCTCGCAGATGATCATCCTGGCTTCATCCCAAAGCAGGGAGACCAACAATTTGGCCCAACAGACGGGCAGGTCGAGCACTACGGCCGCCAAGATCTGGAATTTGAAAGGGGTGACCTGGTCGTAGTTCCCGAGAAGCCCCAGAAAACACTTCTGCACGAAGTCCATCAAGAGGCGATATTTAGGGCGGAGTTCGTTCCTCTTGAATGCGACTGGCACGAACTGCCTTTGCTCGATTAGGACACGATCTGCAACCAGCTGCAGTTGGTCCCTAGAAATGTCCGCGAGCTGCATTGTTCCCTCCTCATCAATGTCGAAGGCCGCTTTCACAGCATCAAGAACGTTGATGGTGGCCACGGACTTCGTGGTTCCAATAGAGACGGTGTGGGTGGATACGGAATCTCCTTCATTCCAATTGTAGAAGAAGGCACCCACAAGCCTGGGGAGACTCTTCGCCGGCCGGGTGGAGATGATCTGATGGAATGAACGGCACTTCTCCACCATGGCGAACATGGAGTCGAGATCGTGAAAACCGAAGTTTTCACGCACCATGTAGGGCTCGAACTTGATGCGAGCCGTCAAGAACTCTTCTATTTCCGACCACAGCATTTCTTTACGACCAGAGGGTAAGATATTTGCTGCCATTGTTGTTTTCTGCAAATTTTCGAAAGAGATTAGAAAGAGAACCAATCGTTTTTCGAGAGAAACACAGTGAAGAACTTGACAGGAAATTAAAAGCATAAATGGTAAAAAAAAAAAAAACACAAACCACTGCGAGTGATTCGATGCAGAGAGTGAAGAAGCAGAGAAACGATGATCACGACGGCGGCAGTTTAAAAATTTTGCAGAGAAAATTAGGTTTTAGTAGATGAAGATGATAAGAGTAAGTAAAGTTTTTGAGAGAAAACTGCATGACATATATAGATTTTTCGAACGGTTGAGATCGTTCGAATTTGAAAAGGCTAAAGTTGCAGTATTAACCCTCAACCGCACGATCGTGGGCGCGTGGAATGTGTAGCGTTTCACATCCGCGCGTGAAGAGGTTGGAACGTGCGTAAATATGCACTTTTACAGAAAAATGGCAGGGAATTAAATGTAGCCTCGGTCAACGTGTCAAAACTTGACACTTGACTAGATGTGTTGTAAAAATGGTAATCATTACTCCCTTTTTCCTCATTTTCTGCAAATTAGCAGTCCCTTAAATAATGAAACACATTGAGAAATAAATATCATTAATAAATGAAAAATTCAATGCGTATTAAAGAAGTTATAATACAAAAGGGTGACACTGCCCTTTTGATTCTTCCTTCATAAATGCAGTTGCATTCAGGTTGATATCGGTCTGATAATATCGGCCTGGTGATGGAGAACGTCTGTCGAAAAGAACGGCCTGTATTTGTGATATTGGCCTGGACATATGACATCGGTATGGCAAGGTAGAACTGCCTGGACTTAAGATATCGACCTGGCGAAACAAACGCCCTGGATACAGACATCGGCCTTTGTTCCCCCTCAAATGATGGATCACTTTGACTAAGTGTTCCCCCTTAATTTGAGGAATACAGGTCGATGCGTTAAATAATCGACGGCCTGAGGATGGACACGGCCTGTAGGTAGATACGGCCTGTTCAAATAGTAACGGCCTGTTGTCAGGTACGATCTGTGGGTAGACACGGCATGTCCATATTGTAACGGCCTGTTGAGAGGTGACGGCCTGTTCCCCCTTAATATCTGCCTGTTTGTAAAGAGACGGCCTGCTTGTTGGTCCCAGTTGGTCCCACACAAGCTTTTGAAAGATGTGGCAGGCTGATGAGGAGAAAACGGCCTGGAGGCTTATGATCGGCCTGAAGTCTCAACATTTAATAACCCTAGCTTTCCACATAGCATTTTGAATCTTTCTTCGGCTAGGGGTTTGGTTAGAATATCAGCTCGTTGAATGTCAGTGTGTATCTTCTCAATAACCACGTTCTTCTTTTCCACGTGATCACGAATGAAGTGATGTCGAATATCCACGTGCTTGCATCTTGAATGAAGAACTGGATTCTGAGTAATGGCGATGGCACTCGAGCTGTCGCAGAATATAGGCACTTCACTGACTTCAACTTCATAATCCTTAAGTTGTTGCTTGATCCACAAGATTTGTGCACAACAACTTCCTGCGGCCATGTACTCGGCCTCTGTGGTGGAGGTGGCTACTGAAGTTTGCTTCTTTGAAAACCAAGAAATCAGCTTGTTTCCGAGAAAATGGCAAGTACCCGATGTAGATTTCCTATCGAGCTTGCACCCAGCATGATCTGAATCTGAATAACCTGTAAGCTGCAAGTTATCATCACAAGGATACCAAAGACCTAAATTTGTGGTTCCTTTGATATAACGTAGAATTTTCTTTGCTGCTTCCAAGTGAGATTCCTTCGGATTAGCTTGAAATCTAGCACACACTCCAACTGCAAAAGTGATATCAGGTCGACTAGCAGTTAAATAAAGAAATGAACCAATAATACCCCTGTACTGTGTTATGTTGGCAGGTTTTCCTTGGGGATCCGGGTCGATCTTCCCACCAGAGAGCATTGGTATTTTGACAGGCTTGCTGTCTTTGACACCAAACTTGTCGACCAGCTCGTGTGCATACTTTGTTTGGCTAATGAAGATTCCTTCATCGGACTGCTTTACCTGCAACCCTAGAAAGAAATTCATTTCCCCCATCATAGACATTTTATATTTTTCGGTCATGAGGTTACCAAATTTTTCACACAAAATGGGAGATTTAGATCCAAAAATGATATCATCAACATAAATTTGTACTAAAAGGATATGTTCATTCACTTTGATAGTGAATAGCGTCTTGTCGACTGAACCACGCTTGAATCCTGATTCGATGAGAAAGGATGACAGCGTCTCATACCAAGCTCGAGGAGCTTGCTTAAGACCGTAGACGGCCTTGTGCAGTTTGTAGACTTTGCTTGAATCACCCTCCTCGAATCCAGGAGGCTGTTCCACATAGACTTCCTCTTCGAGAACGCCATTGAGGAACGCACTTTTAACGTCCATCTGGTAGACTTTGAATCGTTGATGAGCGGCATAAGCTAGAAACAGCCTTATAGCTTCTAATCTTGCAACGGGGGCAAACGTCTCATCATAGTCGATTCCTTCTTGTTGACAGTAACCCTTTGCAACCAATCGGGCTTTATTTCTGACAACTTCTCCAGATTCATCTCTCTTGTTCTTGTAAACCCATTTGACTCCAATGACGCCCTGATGATAAGGACGATCAACTAGAGACCATACCTCATTTCTTTTGAATTCATTGAGTTCTTCTTGCATAGCTTCAATCCAATCAGCATCTTGAAGAGCTTCAATGGCATCTTTGGGTTCTATGCGAGAGAGATAGCAGCTTAGCAGTGCGCTTTCACCAATCGTCCTTCTTGTTCGCACTCCTTGGTTTGGGTTCCCAACAATGAGCTCTTTCGGATGATCATCGATCCATCGTCTGCGTCGTGATCTTTCTTCATTTGAAATGATTGGCTCGGGCTCATTAATGGGTTCGTCAAACTCCGGATGAGTTGAAGGTTGATCAGTGGGCACATGCTGTTGCTTGGGCTGATGATCAGGCTGCTGTTCGGCCTGGATGTTGAGCTGCTCCATTGTGTTATCGAGCTGCTCAATTTGGGATGTAAGGTCGTGAACAGCATCAGTCTTGGGGACTGAGGGAGGGGGATCAGCCTGGTTAAGTCCGGCTGATGTATTACAGCTCGTATTATCATTTGCATCACTTCCCCCTTGCTGTGTGATCTTAGGATCAGATTGATCCTCTTCCTCCAAATCATTTGGAGTCCATACTAGCAGGTCGTCAATGGGGGAGTTAGACGGCCTGTTAGCAGCGGGCTGATCTGAACCTGTACTTGACTCTCTGTACAGACAAGTAGACTCATCAAATACAACATGAGGTGTTACCTCCACAACTAGGGTTTTCTTATTAAAAACTCTATAAGCTTTGCTAACCTCCGAGTATCCTAAAAATACTCCTGGATCAGCCTTGCTATCAAAAGTTTTCAATTGGGATTTCCCATTGTTATGAATGTAACACAAACACCCAAAAGCTTTAAAATACTTTAACCTGGGGAGCTTGTTGTTCCACAGCTCGTATGGAGTCTTTCCATGTCGGGTCGTGATGATCGACCTGTTTTGGGTGTAGCAGGCTGTGTTGACGGCCTCTGCCCAAAACTTCTTTGGAAGATTGGTTTCATCCAACATGGTACGAGCTGCTTCTTTCAGCGATCTGTTACGACGTTCCACCACGCCGTTTTGTTGAGGTGTACGTGCGGCTGAAGTTTGATGATGAATCCCACTCTTTGTGCAATATTCTTCGATCATCGCATTGATAAATTCAGTGCCTCGATCTGATCGAATGGAGATGATGGATTTCTCCTTTTGATTGCATAGCTTGCTCAGCAACGCGGGTAGCTTCTCCAATGTCTCCTTCTTTTTGAACATGAAAATAACCCACGTAAATCTAGAATAATCATCTATAATAACGAGAGCATATTTTCTACCGTTTATACTCAAGGGAGTGACTGGACCGAAGAGGTCGAGATGGAGAAGCTCAAGAATTCGATTCGATGAATGAGCCGTCACGCTTGGAAATGATGATCTTGTCTGCTTTCCAGCTTGACATGCTCTGCAGATGTGATCACGATCGAAGACTTGATCTGGCAGGTCGTTCACCAGCTTGTTGCGTGCGAGCTTGTTGATGGCCTTGAAGTTTAAGTGACTCAACCTCTTGTGCCATAGCCAGCTTGTCTCGGAATCAGCTTTTGTGACCAGGCAGGTCTCTATCCAATCAGTCCATTGAACTATATAGAGTCTATCCTGCAAAATCCCGGTAAGAAGTATTTCTCCTTCCTCATTTTTCACGAGACATTTGTTAGCAGTGAATTCTACTCGTTTACCACTCGAGCAGAATTGAGACACAGAAAATAGGTTATGATTAAGACCTTCAACATAAGAGACGTTAGAAATAGTTGTTTTACCAACTCTTAGATCGCCCTGGCCTCTCGTAAATCCCTTAGAATTTCCTCCAAAGGTTACAAGTGGCCCGTCTCGTTCTTGATAATTTGATAGTGGCGTTTTGTCACACGTCATGTGCTTGGAGCATCCACTATCAATGATCCATACAGCTCCATGAGTTGCTTGGCTCCTTCTTTGAGCCTTCCCAACCTGCAATTAGTTAAACTTAGCAACCCACTTGAGATTGGGTGCTACATCGGTTGCGGGAACGGCCTTGGGGACCCAAATTTGTTTCGCCGGTTTGCTTCTATCCGAGGCTGAGGACGAGACAGTGGCGGTCTTGGACTTGGGAGCCTTGGATTTCTTCGAGCGAGGGCGACAAGGCTGATAATATTGTTCTTCGTAAAACCCAGGTTGATACTGCCAGTCTTGAAAATTCGATTGTTGATAATGGCAGTAGCATCCTTGATAATCCGGGTGGAAGAACTCAGGGTGATACGGCCTTTGATAGTGCTGGCCTTGGTATCGCCCTTGATGAACAGCCTTATTTTGATGGTAGGGGGCAGGTCGACGTTGCTGGGCAGGTCGACTCTCCTTCTTTTGAGGAGCGGACTGTTCTTTCTTTCGTTGCTTTATGAGGATGGCCTGGGGCTATCGAGCTGGATTCTTCAGCTTGACCATCTTATCAGGGAGAGCTTGATTAGTTTTCCGAACATTCTTTGATTTAGGCTGCGCTTTCACGAACGTGATCTCGCAGTCTTTGTTCTTGCTTTTCTTGGATTCTCCATTAAATCCAATCCCAGAGTGATCGCGCGGATTGCGTTGCATGGATTGGACCTCTTCCAGCTTCTTTCCACTTTTCTTCAACTGACTCAATGTGAGTTGAAGTTTTTCTTCCTTTTTCACGAGGAGTTCGTGTCGAATTACCAAGTCAGCCAGCTTTGAGGTAAGGCTGTGTATTTCGGCATTTTTGGTCTTGAGGGACTCGTTCTTCTCGAGCTCCCTGGTATCGAACTCCTTGACCCGTAAAGTCAATTCGTCAACCTTTGACTTTAGGGCTTCGATCTCCCTTTCCTTTTCTTCATTGTAGGGAGAGAATATTTCTTCTAATGCTAGCTTGTATTTTTCATTTTTATCCAATAGCTCAGCATTGTCTTCAACGACCTCTTTGAGTGTATCCACGAGATCGGCATAGTCGTCGAGCTGTTTCTTGATTTCTTCCCAAGACACAGCCTCGGATAGGTCTTCATCACCTTCTTCTGCACAATCATCGTCAGAAAAAGAAAGTGAAATGGGTTGAAGATCTACCTTTGAAGATCCCTTGTTTTGTTGATGCTCTCCAACGAAGCATTCTTCATCATCACTTTCATCGAAAGCGATGTATCCTTCGTCATCACTTGACGAGCTGTCCGAGAGGTGAGCTTCCTTTGTTTCTTCGGCAATCATAGCAGCTCGTTGATCTTTGAGCTTCTTATCGCGCTTTGCACGGAGCTCGTCTCTCTCGGCCTTGGTAAGATCCGGGCAGTCAGTCTTGTAGTGACCTGGCCTGCCACAGTTGAAGCAACCACCCTCGGGTGTGTTAGAAGAATTGAAGGTTGAGGGTTTACCTTCTCCCTTTTTGTCAGGGCGGTCGTGGTTGCGGTTTGAGAAGTTTCGTTTGTTGTCACGGTAGAATTTCTTGTATTTGACAACCTTCCCTAGGAGCTTCTCATTTCTCCTAGCGGCTAGAGCATAGTCGAGAGTCATCTTCTCGAACTTCTTGACGATGGATTCGTCAATCGGACTTGGGGTAGCAGCTGAGGCTGAGTCGGCCTTGAAGGCTACTTCCTTGTTCTTTTCCTCAGCCTTCTTGCTGGTGGAAGGCTGGGTTGATCCATGGATGCGGATCATCTCATACTCATTTCCGACAAGAATGTCGAAAAGGTCTTCTGTGGTGAGGGAGTTGAAATCCGATCGTGCTGGATGCATGGCGGCGTATACGTGCCAATTTGCAGGGAGAGCACGTATCACTTTGAGATTCTTCTCGCGCTGCGTATATTTGTATGGGTTGATGGCAGCCACTTCAAGAACAATCTCGGTGAAGCGAATTTTCATCGCTTCAATGGTTTCTCCCGAAACCATCTTGAAGTCATCGAACTTGCTGCACGCCATAGACAGCTTGTTCTCCTTCATTTCTTCTGAGCCAAGGCTGATGGACCGGAGGGTGTCCCACATTTCTTTGGCCGTTTCAAGATTTCTGATTTTGGCCAGGTAGACGCCCTTCACGGTGCTGGAGATGAGTCCCTTTGCGTAATCATCGAGACCGGCCTCCTTCCTTTCCTCGGTTGTATAATCGCGAGGATTCTTAAGGACTTTCTCGTATGTCGCCTCCCCGGGGGCTGTTCCATCCACGATAATCTTCGCAGCATAAATGGGGGAGGGTCCGTTCTCGATGATGTCCCACATAAGGACGTGATGTGCCTTGAGACACATCTTGATTCGAAAGCTCCAATCTTCATAGCCTTGAACGGAGAAGTCTTCACATACCCTGAGAAGAGAAGCCTCCATAGCAAAATAATATGATATGAATGAATGAAAAAGATTTTTCTAAGGATCGGTTCAAAATGACCAAAAGTTTAATAAAAGAACTTTTAGTATGCAAAGCAGCGGTCAAAAGAACCACTGCTCTGATACCACTTGTTGGTCCCGGAAAAGAGTAATTGGTGTATGGGGGGGGGGGGAATACACCAATAACCAACCGTTTTTGACTTTTTAAAGTTCAGGTCAATCTGCAGGTCGATTGTCAAGGTCGACCTTATCAGAGGCAGTTTGATCTATCAAGCTCGTATGGTATCAAGCTTGACTTGTCAAACTGTTAATGCGGAAGTTGGTGGAGGTTGATTACTCTTTGAAAAATCTTAGGCTGAATATGGATGGCAGGTTGATTCGTGTAATGCAGGTTGATGCTCGTTAGTTAGATAATAAAATGTAAGTGCAATAAATAGAGAGAGAGAGAGAGAAACACCGCGATGTAGCGTGGTTCGGAGAAACCCTCCTACGTCCACGTCAGGTCGACTCGACCTGAGAATCCCTTTTCTTTTGGATCCACCTCTCTCTTATTTATACTGACTGAGTATCAGTTCTAGATACAATCTAACTTGAGAGTAACTAGACACGAGTTTTGGGTCGTGACCCTTACAACCTTCGTACTAAACCGTACAAACAACCTTACGCTTTTACAGAGCTTGACTAACTCTATAATGGCGAAAATAAAAACAAGCTTTCTAACTTCGAACAAGTTCGGAGAAGAAGTTGTTTGAACAATCGACAAGCAGCAGTGAACGCTTCGTCGTTGTGGTGTTTTTTTTGGACTCGGAAACCTCTCTTCGTCAAGTGTTTGGGAAACTAATCGGATTTCGAACACTTGAATGGATTTGAGCTTTGAGAGACATTTGGGCAGAGATATGGCGTTGATAGCATGTGTTTCCCGTACTTGAATCCGAAAATGGCTGAAGTATTTATAGGCAGTTTTGAAAAACTAGCCGTTGGAGTCGGGCTGACGTGGCACTAGCCGTTGGATGCTGACTCACTTCTAGCCGTTGGGAATATTCGTCCTTGCTGGCACTCGACGTGGCAAGGATCAGGTCGTGTCGCTCCATGAAGGCGGAGCATCGACCTTGATTGACAATCCAGCTCTTGAAATCTTCTAAGGCAATGCCAGCTGGAAGCTTGATAGGGGAGGTCGATAGACAGGCGGATAAAGCCAGCTCGATCCTCTCGAGGCAGGTCGATAAACGACCTTCCTCTTACATTGTGAATCGAACTTGCATCAGAACATAAAGAGCATCGACCTGCACTAACAGGTAGCAGGTCGATCTATCGGCCTTGACCCTAAACAAAGTAAAAATATGCCTAAGTGTGGTTTTGATAAACATCATCAAAATCAAACTGCAGAGGGTTCCCAACACACACTATGAAGAACTCTTTACAGTAGATGCAAAGATGGCTAGAGTTCTTCTTCTAAGCATGGATATGGAATGGGCTTAGATTCTAAGTGTGAAGGTTGTGAAGACAAGTTCCGATGAGACTGGAACTCGGAGAACACTTGGAAACAAAGACTCGAAATTTGCACTAAGGCTGGGAGTGTTTGTTTGCAGTAGGCGCTCGAATGCTCAGAAAGTGTTCTACTTCTCTTCGTCTTCATCCTTCACTATTTATAGGCGGAGAGATGGCCGAGATCCGTTGCTTGGTTGGTGGCCTTGTCCCTCCTCCTCTCGACAGTACTTGCACAGGCTGGCTGCTTTTCAGACGCACAGTTTTGGCTCTTTGTTGGAAATGGCTAAGATCCAAATTCAACAGTAACTGGAGCGAGCCAGTACTGTAGCGGCGCCTTTGTCGGCCTGGCAGTCAACTCCTCTGCACCTCTCCGCGTTCGACACGTGAAGATCTCGCAATTAATGCGAAGATCTCTAGTTGACTGGAGTTCAAAATCGGAGCGGGAATTGGGCTGTCGCTTTCTGGTAGGTGATGGCTCGCTTCGTTTTTGAAGTTGTAGCGTCCGCTTTGAAGTGAGTCGCTTTACGGTCAATTTGTAGCGAGTCGCTTGGGAAGTGAAGTTCCCGAGTGACTGCTTTAGAAACTGTTGACCCGCGTTGACTCGCTTCAGCTTTTCTTTGTAGCGCTCGCTCCGCTTCGCTTTAGTGGACTCACTTCGATTCCATTGTAGCGCTCGCTTCACTTCGCTACCTTTGACATGCTTCACTTCGGCTCGGTAGACTTGCTTCGCTTTGTAAAACACACTCAAGTGAGTGGCCTTCACTTGGAATTTCTGCAGTCTAAAAATCTAAGCAAATTGAAGCCATCCTAACAGTATAGGCTTAGAAAAATTTCTAATCCTATTATCTACATCAAAAATGGGTCGCTTGGGAACAGAACGCTTGGGGTTTTGGGATCAAATCAAAACAACAATTTGACTCACTTCGAAGTGTCCCATAGGAGTTCCCCCTTAACATTTTGTTCTTAACAATTCCCAACATCCTCCAATAAATGGCTCCACCTCCCAGTGTAAAAACACATCCTGGGGTAGACTTTCGAGAATCCTTATCTGATTGGAAATCAGAATCAGTGTATCCCAGAGGAAGTAGACTGTCAGACTGAAAGACCAACATATAATCCCTAGTCCTTCTCAGGTACTTGATTATATTCTTTACAGCAGTCCAGTGTCCTTTTCCTGGGTTAGACTGATATCTGGCAACCATGCCTACTGCATAACAGATATCCAGTCTAGTGCAAAGCATAGCATACATGAGGCTTCCCACTGCTGAAGCATATGGAACTCCCTTCATGTCATCTATCTCGCCTTGTTTCTTCGGACACATTTCTTTCGATAGATGGATTCCACTCTGGAGAGGCAAAGACCCCCTCTTGGAATCTTCCATGCTAAACCGCTTTACAACCGTATCTATATAGGTTGCTTGGGAAAGACACAACATTATCTTCTTTCGATCTCTAAAGATCTTGATCCCAAGAATGTGTCCTGCTTCTCCCAAATCCATCATCTTGAATTGCTTGGACAGCCACATCCGTACGTCCGATAACGTATCTACGTTGTTGCCAATCAATAGAATGTCATCTACATATAGTACTAGAAACACCAAGTCGTTTCCTTCACACTTCTTGTAAACACAACTCTCATATACACACTGCGTGAATCCATATGACTGGATTACCTCGTCAAACCGTGTGTTCCAAGACCTAGATGCTTGCTTAAGTCCATAAATGGATCGCTTAAGCCTGCACGCAAGATGCTCACTTCCTTCGGCAATATAACCCTCTGGTTGGCGCATGTAAATGGGCTTATCAAGACTACCATTAAGGAAAGCAGTCTTGACTAGGGGTGGGTCGGGATATCGTTACGCCGAAATACCGAACATACCGCGCCGAAAAAAAAAACCGAAATACCGAAAGAGACGGTATACCGATTTTTCGGTACGGTATCATACAGTACCGATAAGCTTCGGTACGGCAACGATATTCAAGATTACAATACCGCGGTATACCGATAAATACCGTACCGTGGTATATACCGAATTTACGTGCATGTTACAATTAATTATCACAAGATTTATAATGATTAATGAATACACTAGCATATATTATATGTTAATTTACACATTAAAACTTTAAAAGTATGATTGTATGTAAGTGTATGAACATGATAACTTATGTTACTAGTTTAATTAAGTTAAAACATACTAGCTAAAAATAAAAATTGAATGTAATAACCTATATGTTATATAAGTTATATTATCTAAGTAAAATACTACAAATAGTATTCTTTCAATAGTAGTTTGATTTATATTTAAGGCATACTAGCGTAATTTCTGAATATTTTAGTTTTTTAAAGTAAATATATCGAAAAATATTAGTGAAATGTATAAATGTTGATTCATGAAATATGTATGTATTTTAAATGGTTAAGGATTAATTAGACTTTTTATTAATGAATTGTAATTTCTTATGGATTTTATTGTATGGATTTTATTAGTTTATGAATTTTTAATGTTATGGATAATCGTATGTTTTTGGTATACGGTATACCGTACCATACCGAAGTACAGTACGGTATACCGAAACGACGGTACGATAACGGTATGGATTTTTTCCATACCGAATTATCGGTATACCGAACATTGGTATGCCGAAAGGTACGGTACGGCAACGGTATGAAAAATCTCATACCGCAACTAACGGTACGGTATACGGTATGACGAAAATTTTATGGTATGCCGTACCGAACCACCCCTAGTCTTGACATCCATCTGCAAAATCTCCAGATCTATATGGGCCGCAATGGCCAAGAGAATCCGGATCGACTTAAGCATGACGACAGGCGAGAAGGTTTCATCATAATCGATGCCCTCTTTCTGAGTGAAACCTTTTGCCACAAGTCTAGCCTTGAAAGTTTCAATCTTTCCGTCAGGTCCTCTCTTACGTTTGTAGACCCACTTGCACCCGATGGGTTTAACCCCTTCAGGAAGTTCTACAACGTCATACACATCGTTCTCATGCATGGATTCGATTTCCGAATCCATTGCAACTTGCCAAAGCTGTGCATCTTTGTCTTGGATTGCCTCTTTGTATGTCCAGGGATCAGAGTCATCTTCACCAGGTAAGTTGTCCGAAGACTCTCCCAAACACAACCATCTTTCAGGTTGAATGATGACCCTCCCAATGCGACGAGGCATATTATGAGGTTGTGTACTAGTGTCAACACGTGGTGCAGTTGATGGTGTCACATCTAGTACGGGTGGTTCAGGCGGGTTTGTATCCCTCATCTCTTCTAAGATGACCTCACTCATGGGTTTGTGATTGTTCATGTAGTCTTCTTCCAAGAAATGAGCATTGGTGCTGACAATGATCTTTTGGTCCCTTGGACTATAGAACAATCCACCTCTCGTTCCTTTAGGGTACCCAACAAACAGCCGTAATTCAGTTCGTGATTCCAACTTATCAGCATCCTTGCGCAACACATGAGCAGGACAACCCCAGATTCGAATGTGTTCAAGGTTGGCCTTTCGGCCTGACCACAATTCAAAGGGTGTTTTGGGTACCGATTTGGAAGGAACTAAGTTTAGAATATACGTCGCCGTTTCTAAGGCATAGCCCCAAAACGAAGTAGGTAGCTCAGAATAGCTCATCATCGACCGAATCATGTTTAACAATATTCGGTTCCTGCGTTCTGCCACACCATTCTACTGTGGTGTTCCTGGCGCAGTAAGCTGGGACGTGATCCCGGCTTGTGACATGTATTCCAAGAATTCAGCGCTAAGGTACTCTCCACCTCGATCAGATCGAATGGACTTAATGGATTTATTATGCTGATTCTCAACTTCTGCCTTAAAAGCTTTGAATTTATCAAAGGATTCAGACTTCCGTTTCATCAGATAAACGTATCCAAATCGTGAGTAATCATCAATAAAAATGATGAAATACTCAAAACCACCTTTAGCCTAAATAGACATTGGACCACACACATCTGTATGAATCAAGTCCAACACATTCTCTGTTCTGTTGCCCTTGGATTTGAAAATCCTTTTCGTCATCTTACCTTCTAAGCAAGATTCACAAGTTGGTATCGGTCCAATTTGGAGTTTATCCAAGGGACCGTCTTTCAACAACCTTTGAATTCGCTTGAGGTTAATGTGTCCTAGCCTCAGATGCCAGAGAAGTGTTTGATTCACACCTGAAGAAACCTTATGTTTCTTCGAACTCGATGATGTGCTATAAATAGCAGGTACAGTACAGTTAATGGTATAGAGATTGTTAGACATAATACCTGAACAAATGACATCATTGTTACGAAAAATAGTAACGTCATTTAAACCGAAAGTAACCAAATATCCATCCAAATACAATTTGGAAACCAAAATAAGGTTCCTTTTAAAACCAGGTACTAACAAAACGTCTCTCAAAACCAATGTTTTATCCAAAAACGGCAAACTGACAACTCCCACTGCAGAAACCGCCACGTGCGTAGCATTCCCCATGGTGACGGTAATCTCTCTAGCATTAAGTCTTCGGGTTTGTGAAAACCCCTGCAAGTCAAAACACACATGATCAGTGGCTCCCGTATCTACAACCCAAGAGCATGTAGAACGAGCCGCTAAACAGGCTTTGACAACTAATGCACAAGATATACCTTTAGGATTGCCTCTTAACTGAGGACAAACCGCCTTGTAATGTCCCTTCTCTCCACAACGGTAACACTTCCCCTTAAGCTTCTTTATGCCACCCTGAGGTCCTCCCACTCTTTGATTTGCTCCCTTTTGAGCTTGGCCACCCTGTTTCTTCTTCTTCTTAATTCTACCTTTCGGTTTAGAAGATGTAGAAACAGTGGCTACATGCACCTGAGGTTCAACCCTAAGAACTTCCTCAGCTTGCACAAGCTCATTGAGCAATTCGGATAGCGTGTAAAACTTTTGATTCATGTTGTAGTTCATCCAAAACTGATCAAAAGATCTAGGAAGCGACTCTATAATAATATCGACCTGGGTTTCCCCATCGATCTCAGCACCAAGGACCTCAAGTTCATTGAGATGACCAATCATCTTTAGTACATGTTCCTTTACAGAATCACCATCACCCATGCGCATAGTCATAATGGCTCTCATAGCCTTCTGACGCGCTTGGCGACCATGGTGCCCAAACATTTCCGTAAGGCTATAGATCATATCAGCTGCAGATCGGACATGTTGATGTTGATGCTGCAAAATGCTTGACATAGAAGCCAGTATATAGCATTTTGCCATCTCATCAGCCCTTTTCCAGCTGGTATAAGCCTCACGCTGTTCTGGCGTGGATTCATCAGTTGGTTCAGGGGGGCAAGCCTGAATGAGGACATATTTGTGTCCGTCAGCAGTAAGAACAATATCCAAGTTTCTTTTCCAATCAATATAATTGGAACCCTCGAGTTTGTTTTCTTTGAGAATCGTAGCAAGCGGATTAAGAGACATAGTGAAGCTGAAATAAATAAATAAACCATACATTAGCACTCATATAAAAATTTGAAGCAAATTATATTGATAAGCCTTGAAACAATATAAAAAGCATCCCCCAACACCTTAAGTTTTTATACATAAGCCACTATAGGTGGACAGTACACATAATCCCTTAAGTAGATCTTTACATCTTTAACTTATTATCCAATCAACCTTAACCTTCTGATTGATAAGTTAATAGTTGGTCCTCCTAGCCATGCAAAATTAATTAATCACCTTTCATATAGGGAAATAATCAATTAATTCGCATATGTTGGTCCCGGTTTGTTATAGGAAAAATACGTGGGACTGGGCTTAGAATTCTAGGTGTGAAGGTTGCGAAGACGAATTCCAATGAGACTGGAACTCGGAGAACACTTGTAAACAAAGACTCGAAGATTGCTCAAAGGCTGGGAGTGTTTGTTTGCAGTAGGCGCTCGAATGCTCAAGTAGTGTTCTACTTCTTCACGTCTTGATCCTTCACTATTTATAGGCGGAGAGATGGCCGAGATCCGTTGCTTGGTAGGTGGCCTTGTCTCTCCTCCTCTCGACAGTACTTGCACAGGTGGACAGCTTTTCAGGCGTGCAGATTTGGCACTTTGCCGAAAATGGCTAAGTTACAAACCTAACAGTAACTGGAGCGAGCCAGTACTGTAGCGGCGCCCTTGTCGGCCTGGCAGTCAACTCCGCTGCTCCACTCCGCATTCGACACGTGGAGATCTCGCAATTAATGCGGCGATCTCAAGTTGACTGGAGTTAGAAATAGGAGCGGGTATTGGGCTGTCGCTTTCTGGTAGGTAGTGGCTCGCTTCGCTTTGAAGTTGTAGCGTCCACTTTGAGTTGAGTCGCTTCAAGGTCATTCTGTAGCGAGTCGCTTGGGAGGTAAAGTTCCCGAGTGACTGCTTTAGAAAATGTTGACCCGCGTTGACTCGCTTTGGCTTTTCACTGTAGCGCTCGCTTCGCTTTGCTTTGGCAGACTCGCTTTGAATCCACTGTAGCGCTCGCTTCGCTTCGCTATTCTTCGGCACGCTTCACTTCGGCTCGGTAGACTCGCTTCGCTTGAAAAACACACTCAAGTGAGTGGTCTTCACTTGGGATTTCTGCAGTCTAAAAACCTAAGCAAAATTTGAGCCATCCTAACAGTGTAGGCTTAGAAAAAAAAATTCTAACCTATTATCTACATCAAAAATGGGTTGCTTGAGAATAGGACACTTGGGGGTTTCGGGATCAAATCAAAATAATACTTCATTTCTTAAAAATGTCCCTTATTGGTTCCCCCTTAACATGTTTGTCCTAAACAATTCCCAACAATTTCCCCCTTTTTGATGATGCCAAAACCCAATGACTTTTAGGCTAAAGGAAATAGCCTGCCTAACCGTGGAAGGAACTTCAAGCGACTGCTTCCTTTGCATGTTTGTTTGAAACTATTCTTTTTTTTTTTTTTTTTTTTTTTTTTTTTTTTTTTTTTTTTTTTTTTTCGGTTAAGATGTTTGAGTTTTGTAGCATAAGGATAAATCATTCACAAAGCTTGTAAATGACACAAGGTGACAGAAATTTAAATGAGATAGATTTGAACAACAGTTCACAAAATGTGGAGACTTGAAATTCAAAGATTTCCTGCAGTCTCGTCCTTGTCTTCCTTTTCTTCTTCCTTCTTCTCCTCTTTCTCCTCTTCAACAGTGTAGGCAGAAAGGACTTTTACTTCTAGAGTACCAACATTGTAAATGCTCGGTCTCCTCCAGCTATACTCCAGTTTAAAGGCTTCATCCACCTCTTCGTCAATGATACTTCGATCGGGAACACCTGTGCCGGGCAAGAATGGCATGGGGAAGTCCTTCGCGGCAGGTACTTTGATAATTAAGGGTTTAGGCTCAGCAAGTTCTTCCACTGTGAAGATCTTCCGCCTCAATTTCTCATTGTATGCACAGAGAAAGTTGTTGAGTGCATTTATCCTCGAGCACTCATCCTGTAGTGGCACTACTTCCCAGTAGTAGTAAGCTTTGATAAACTTCTCCTTGTAGAACAGCCACTGCTCAAGTAGGTCACTAGGGATGAAGTCCTCGATTTCTCGAGCATCTGGATGTTCATTCCTCCGCACAACAAGCTCTTCTTCTGTCCTGCTTGTCATCTCCTTCATGATAGCATTGAATTTTGCACTCGACTCAGTGTTCCACTTCGGAAGTTTCTCAATGAGTTGCTTGCGGATGTATTCTTGCTCTTCCTTGCATGGGTAGCGGCCAGAGTCGATCATCTCCATCGTGGTCACATAGCAAGTGTCCATCCATGCTTGATTGACACTCACTTCATTGAAGTGTTCCTCGATCCGACCGTCAATGATTTCAAGACGTTTGGCCTTGATCCTTCTCTCCTTCTCTTCCTATCTTCTCCTCTCTTCCTTCTCCTCTCCATCTGGCTAGATCGTGAAGCGACCAACTGTTTGATCTTTCGGCGCTTGGCCTCGGGATCATCTTCTCTCGCCTCAGGCGCAGTCCGCTTCAATGTTTGTTTTGGTGGGGGTGGAGGCATGTCCTTCTTTGTGGCACTTGGAGGAATGACTGCTTGACTGGATGAAGTGGCTCCAGTAGTAGATGAAGTGAGTGCCAAAGTTGAAGCGATCAAGGTTGAAGCGGGCACTTGGAATTCGGTGAGAGCTTTCAGATCAAACTGTTTATCCATGTCGCGGGCGAGGGCCTCATCTGCTGCGATTTGCTACTCCCTTTGTTCCCTGGTTAACAAAACAACAGGAGGGTGAGTAGCAATGGAAGAGCCAAGCAGCTTCCCTTCAACCGGCCTGCGGGGCTCTTCAGTGAGTTTGTCCTTGCCCTTTCTCGCACGCTTGGCCCTTGCTTCATCATCCAATTCCTCTTCAACTCCACTTCCTCCAACTCCTCCTTGTATCTCCTGGATTTCTGTACTTCTCTTCACAACACTTTCCCCCTTTTTGGCATCATCACTGCCGGGGGTTGAAACGATCACCTTTCCAGTTAGAGATTGGCGTAGCTCCTCAAATTTGTTGAAAACGGCGTGGAGCATCTTCTCGGTCCGTGTCGCGAAGACATGTTCTTCAGACAGCACTATCTTCGCTGTTTTCATTGAGATTTCTTCTAGCAGGTACTCACACTGCTTCTCCCTCTCCTTGACAGAGACCATCAGCCTCTCAAGCGACTCGACGGATTTGAAGCGAGCGTCCAGCTCCGCTTCAATGTCTGCCCGAATTTGCTGGCGCTCCTCCTCGATAGTGAAATTGAGGAAGTCCTGGGAAGCTTCAAGTTCTGCCTTTGCAGTAGCTATGGCCCTCTCTTGACTGTTGAGAGTCACACGAAGTTGAGCAGCTTCGGCAATTCTGACCGCAAATTCACTGGCCCTCTCCTGTGCTTGGTTAACCTGGATAGCTAATTCTGCATGCTTTAAGTCCATGGCTTGAGCACTTCTTCGCCGGCTCTCCAGTTCGCCTTTCTCTTCTTCACGCTCGAGTTTAAGGATTTTCACTTCCTTTTCGAGCGTGTCAAGAGCTTTCTTGACTCTGGTCAACTCGCTTCCAAGCTTGACCGGTTCGTTCTCCTTCTTATCCACATCCTTCCTCTCCTTCTCAAGCTTCTTCCTCAAATCCTTCTTCTCTCCCTCCAACGCCACTAGCTTGGCATTCACTTCCTTCAGCCTACTCCTTTCAGCTTCAAGCAACTGCTTGAGCTCGGTAATTGATTTGTCCTGGTCTCCGACCAGCTTTACTTTCTCCTCCAGAGCTTTCTCCTTCACCTCCAACAGCTTCCCTTGTTCCTCCACCTTTCTCTCCAATTCTCCCTTCTTGTCAAAATCTTCTCGAAGACTCTTGACCTCCACTACCTTCTTGTTCAACTCCTCATCCTTCTTGGAGATCTCACTTCGAAGATTTGAGATCTCCACTTCCTTCACTTGCACCTCCTCTGCTTGATTTCTCATCAGCCGCTGCTCATGGATGGACGACACTCGCTCAGGGATTGAAGCGTCCGGATAGGCTCGCTTCACCTTTGCATCCAGCTTTTCCCAGAAGCTGGTCCCATCGAGAAATGCGTGGAAGCCATTCTCTCCAATAAAATTGAGCAGTTGTGCCTCCATCCGAATAAGTTCTTCTTCTTTGGAGGCCTTTAGGAGGTTGAAGACCTTGTAATATTCAGTGCCGCGGTAGGTGATGTAGGTGAGAAAGTCGACAGTTTTGGTGAAAAACTCGTCAGACATCGGCACTGAGGTCTAGCGAGTGGAGATTGTCTCTGCAGCCTGCTCTCTATTCTTCACATAACGTTCTAGAGCCTTCATCTCTACAGAGACCATGGGGATTTGGAATGGTGGGATGATAGTGCCGGTAGTTTGGGCGGTATCGGCTGTAGCTGCCGATGAGGAAGGGGATTGGGTTGATGATGAGGTTTGGGAGATTTCGGTGATTTGGATGGTTTCAATGGCTGGTTGCTGGGTTTGGGTTGGTTGGAATATGGTGAATGCAGCAGTAGGGTCTGTGCTGAGTAGGGGAATTGGGGGTAGTTGGAAAGAAGAAGCTGATTCTTCTTCGTGTGGAGAGAGGGGGGATTTCTGGGTTTGAGGTTGGGCTGAAGATGAGGCTTGGGGTTCTGGTGGTGGTTGGATTTGGGTTTGGATTGGGGGTGTCTGTGTTTGAGGTGGGGGAGTTTGAATTTTGGTGGGTGATGGCTGGGGTTGGGTTACTTCAGTCTCCTCAAGCGGCTGCTCCTCAGCCTCGCTTGACTTGACCAGCGAAGCGACTCGCTTCAATTTCTTCTTCGCTCGCTTTGGCGCAGCTCGCTTCCCGGGTGAATCGGCTCGCTTGGTTTGGATCACTTCAACTTGCCTTTCAGCAACTGGTACTGATGCGGGCACTTCAACAGCAAGAAGTCCCGAATCAATTAGTGATTTGTCCGACCTCCACAAGTCATAGAACACCAGTGTTCTTCTTGTAGTTGGTGATTTCTGGTTCTTCCCATATCTTGTTAGGATATCGTTCCTCCAGTGCGACGGAGAGTCTGGAGAAAAATTTAAGCTTCCCTTTCCGGAGAATCTTATTGGTGCTTCCTTTCACAAAATTGAAATCCTCGGCGGCTTCGTGGATCTGGTTGAGGAACCAACCATGCCAATTAAACTTCGTTCCTGTGAGGCTATCGACGATGACCGTCGTGGCGAATATTTTCGTGTCGGAAGGTTGACCCAGATTTCCGACGTAGCATGCGATAGATTTGGAGAAAAGTTCGCATACGAATTTGAAAGGAGACCTCAGATCTGTTCGAATGCTTCCCTTCTGTGTGTCGAATACTGCTCCTTCTACGCTGAAACGTGCAAACTCCACTCCAACAGACAGCTCCAACTCCAATAAGGAGTTTGCACCTTCCTTGGGCAGATTGAAGATTTCAACTAGATTACTCAAGTCCACCTCCACCGGCTCTCCGGTCTATAGATCAGTAAACACCGATGAGTTTTGTCCTTCTCGCAGATTTAGAAGGAGTTCGGCCACCGCCTTGGCCAAGATCTTCGATGGCACCGCCGTCACAAACTTCCATAAGCCGGCCGTGGTCACGGCCCTACGGAAAAATCCATGCTCTTCAACGATTGTTGGGTCGAGATGAGGCTCGACGTTGATATGTTTGTCGACCTCGGTGAGAAACTGCTCCATCGTTTCAACCTTCTGCTTCTTTCCCATGGTGAGAGATTTGAGAGTTTTTGATCGGAGTTTTAAGGACGAAAAGGGTTGAGACTCGTGAGTTGCAGTAGTTTGCAGATCTTGCACGAGAATGGCAAATATGGAGAATTGTGAAAGGTTTTGCAGTTCTGCAACGACGTCCTTATATAGAGGTAGGGTTCGGCTGACGTGGCAGGGGCAAGACAATAATATCGTCGAGGATCCTGTTTGTATACGGCGGCCAACGGTGAAGTGATTGACGTGTTCGGCGTCATCACAGTAAAAAGTGAACCGTCAAGTTGACTTGGCGCTCCACGTGGCCTGCTGTGATTCGTTTGTGTATACGGCGTTAGATCCAACGACTATAAATCAGGGACTGTTTAGATTCGATGGTTGGATCTTGTCCGTCTTTTCCCGCTTCGAATTCAAAGTGCATTGCACACGCCCGTTATTTTCGGCTGTACGTGAACCTGCATTAAATGCAAAGTAAAATGTAAAATTGCACTCGAGTGCAGACAACTCATACTCGCTTCGTACCCGCTCGCTTGAGTTTGGCCGCTTGGCTTTTACTCGCTTGAGAGGTACTCGCTTGGAGTGACTGTTCTGCACTCGCTTGCGATGGCTCGCTTGGAGTGACGTAGCACTCGCTTGGCCATCTGAAGCGACTGGAATAAGAAATGTAATTTCTTTGACATTATTTAAAATGTTTCTGACTTACATACTTCGAAGATAAACAAGAATGTTTTCCTCTTTGTATTTGTGTCAGATTCATTTCATATTTTCCACATAGTAAGTGAAGGTTTCTAGCTCTCTTCAGCTCACTTAGTGTACTTAAAATTGAAACACTTACCAGTCAATCTCACTTCGTAGGAGATTGATACCACCTATTGAAGTCACTTTGTGAATTTGGACACCACTTGTTGAATCCACTTGATGACTCAGACTTGTTGAATCTACTTGATGAATCACTTGAGTACTACATGTTGGGCTAGATCTTCATGGCATTCATCTTCCTCTACGAGTTAGAGAGTCCTCCATCGAAGTGAATGGAGGAGAAAATGAATATAGTACACATGCTTACTACAACCCGAAGGGAGCTTCACGTAAGTGTACTTATTCACGATGAATGGGAGATGAGTACAAGTCCTTATCTCAGAGCAGAATAGGACAGGATGACAATGAGAATGCTCTGACAAGACAATCTCGTTTTTACGCAGAAGCATGTCACCAGCCCTGCAACCTTTTGAAGAAAAAGGTAACCCTTCAAGCTTCCTCCTACGAGCTACAGCATGAATTTGCAATCGACTCGCTTGACCCAAACTAGGGTTGATTGAAGCGATGCAAATAAAAGTGGGGGAGGAATGGATAGACATTCGGCAGCTCAACTCAATGAAGAGTGAGTAAAGAATGAATATTTATCCACGATGAAGGAGATGAGAGGACTTGCTCCTCTTCGCGGAAAGATGGGAAGAGGACGCAAGGTCTAGGTGCCAGCCCTGTCTAAGCTTTAACCATTTTTACGTGGGAAGGCCCGATAAAAGACCCCACAACCGTTACTAGAAACGGCACTTGCGAGTGTTTATACCCACTCACTAGGAATCCTAGGCTAGGTAACAGCTTTCCTTGCTCGCTTTGGAAGTAGCTTGCTCCGAGAGCAGACAATAGTTCCCCCTTAACCAATGGCTTAAAAATTCCTGTAAGCGGGTAGGGAACGTCTTCCAACACTCCACATTTCTCCACCTTATTTCTCCTTTTTCAAGCGAGTGGAATTTTGATGTGATTCACTTGAGTTGGTGAAGATCCAAAGCGAGTGACGCTTAAAGAACAAGCGACCACTCCTTCGTGCATCCTAGATCTAGCACTCTTCACCAGGGTCTAGTAACCCTAATTCCATGCATAGCTGATTGAAACGAGACTCAGCTAGAGGCTTGGTGAGGATATCTGCTCGTTGGAGATCAGTATGAATTTTCTCGAGCTTGATATCCTTCTTCTCGACATGATCACGAATGAAGTGATGTCGGATTTCCACGTGCTTGCATCTGGTGTGAAGCACTGGATTTTGCGAGATGCATATCGCACTATTGTTGTCGCAGAATATTGGAATTTCATTCGCTTCAACTCTGTAATCCTTCAACTGTTGACGAAGCCATAGAATTTGAGAACAGCAGCTTCCAGCGGCCATATATTCGGCTTCAGTTGTTGAAGTAGCTACACTCGTCTGCTTCTTCAAAAACCATGAGATCAGCTTGCTTCCCAAGAACTGACAAGTGCCCGAAGTTGATTTCCTATCAATTCGGCACCCTCCATAGTCAGCATCTGAGTATCCAGTGAGCTCCAAATTGCCCTCCATTGGATACCACAGCCCCATGTTGACAGTACCCTTCAAATATCGAAGAATTCTTTTGGCAGCTTCAAGATGGTTGTGCTTGGGATTGCTTTGGAAGCGAGCACAGACCCCAACTGCAAAAGCGATATCCGGCCTACTTGCAGTGAGATATAGAAGGGATCCGATCAAAGCTCGGTAGTCTGTAGCATCCACAGACTTCCCATATAGGTCTGGCTCCATCTTCCAGTTGGTGTTCATTGGAATCTTCACAGCTTTGGCATGCTGAACACCAAACTTGGCAAGCATATCTCGAGTATACTTAGCTTGATTGATGAAGATTCCATCATCTTGCTGCTTCACTTGAAGACCTAGAAAGCAGCTCATCAAGCCAATCCTTGACATTTCATATTTGGTCTTCATAAGCTCTCCAAACTTCTCGC
The DNA here is from genome assembly GCA_029379335.1 of Thymus mandschuricus. NCBI lineage: Eukaryota > Viridiplantae > Streptophyta > Magnoliopsida > Lamiales > Lamiaceae > Thymus > Thymus mandschuricus. The sequence continues at coordinate 14,103,503 of CM057071.1, forward strand.
TAAGCGACTGGTTTGGTGATCCAAATATGATGTCGTCCACGTAGATCTGAACCCACAGCTATCCTCTCCATGGTTGATGGTGAATAGGGTTAGATCTATCTTCCCTTTGTGGAATCCATTATCCACTAGGAATTGGGATAGGGTATCATACCAAGCTCTGGGAGCTTGCTTCAACCCGTATAGGGCTTTCTTCAATCGATACACCTTATCTCCCTGCTCGAAACCCGGTGGTTGCTCCACATACACTTCTTCTTTGAGCTCTGCATTGAGAAATGCGCTCTTCACGTCCATCTGGTAGACTTTGAACTTCTTGGCTGCTGCATAGGCTAGAAACAATCTGATCGCTTCGAGCCTAGCTACTGGAGTGAAGGTCTCATCGAAGTCGATCCCTTCCTCTTGGCAGTAGCCCTTCGCGACGAGTCGAGCTTTGTTTCTCACGACGTTGTGGTCCTCGTCTGTCTTGTTCTTGAACACCCACTTGGTGCCAATAACATGCTGAAATCTGGGGCGATCCACGAGATACCATACGTCGTTTCTGGTGAACTGATTTAGCTCTTCTTGCATGGCGATCACCCAATTGGAATCAGCTAGGGCTTCCTCCACGTTTGATGGCTCAATGTTTGAGAGAAAGCAACTGAACATGGCACTTTCTCCAAACACCTGACTTCTGGTCACTACACCCTTGGATGGATCTCCAATGATTTGACTTGGTGAGTGATCCTTGAGCCACGCACGCTTGGATCCACCAGCTTCGTCTTCATCTTCTTCCTGGTCGCTTGTTTCCCCTTCTGAAGCGACTGGATTGGGTGCTTGGCCTGTACTCGCTTCAGGAGTCTTAGGGGCAGCTTCAACTTTTCTTTGGACAAACTGCTCGCTTGAGTCCTTGATTTTTTCATCATCTTCAAGCATGTCCCAAGTTAATGAGTTGATGGGTTCCTCGCTTGTCTTTCCTTCCTTTGATTGAACCTGTTCCTGTGGAAGACTCAAAGAGGATTTATCAAATACAAAATGGGGTGATTCCTCCACAATTAGAGTTTTACAATTGAATACCCTGTAAGATTTGCTTGATGTAGAATATCCTAAGAATATTCCTTCATCAGCTTTGCTTTCAAAGGCTTTCAATTGTGACTTCCCATTATCATGGATGAAGACCCTACAACAAAAAATATGGAAATAAGAAACGTTAGGAATTCTCCCTGTCCATATTTCATATGGTGTCTTGTCGTGCCGTTTATTGAGAAGCGTCCGATTCTGCGTGTAGCATGCTGTGTTGGCAGCTTCAGCCCAATATTTCATCGGAAGCTTCGAGTCAGCGATCATGGTGCGAACGGCTTCTTTGATGATCCGATTCCTTCTTTCAGCAACTCCGTTCTGCTGAGGTATGCGTGCTGCGGATGTTTGATGTGCAATACCATGCTCCGTACAGTAAGCTTTGATAGTAGAGTTTAGGAATTCTGTGCCTTTGTCGGAGTGGATGGTGGCAATCGCTTGGTTCTTCTCCACAGCTAGTCGCTTGAGCAGTTGTGGTAGCTTGGACAGTGTCTCCTTCTTGCTAAAGAGAAATACAACCCAAGTGTAGCGAGAGAAGTCGTCGACTACAACTACAATGTATTTTCTCCCATTTACGCTAACTGGAGTGACTGGTCCAAACAAGTCCATGTGTAGAAGCTCAAGCACTCGCTTGGATGAAGCTTCCTCAAGACTGGCGAAGTGCTTCTTCGTCTGCTTGCCTCGTTGGCATGGTGAGCATGGATGGTCTTTGACAAAGACTTCGTTAGGTATGCCTTGCACCAGGCCTTTGCGGCGATTGACGATCTTAAAGTTGAGATGTGTCAAGCGTCTGTGCCATAGCCATCCCATTTCTGTAGCACTCATCGCAACTAAGCACGTCTCCTCTTTGCAGCTGTCCCATTGTGCAATATAGACATTCCTTTGTCTAATTCCAGTTAATGCAACTTGGGACGTGAGCTTACTCTTCACAATGCACTTGTTGGAAATGAATTCCACCTTGTATCCTTTGTCACAGAATTGTGAAATGGATAGCAAGTTGTGCTTAAGTCCTTCCACGTAGGAGACTTCTTCAATTGTAAGCTTTCCAAACTTCAGTGCGCCGTATCCCTTGGTGCTTCCTCGAGAGTTATCACCAAAGGTAACGTGTGGACCCTTATTCTCTATGTAATCATAAAGTAGAGCTTTCATGCCGGTCATGTGTCTTGAATAGCCACTGTCCAAGTACCAGATTTGTTGACCCTCACTTGGCATGGGATCCACGGCGCTCACCTGCATTTAGACAGATTTTGGTACCCAAATCAGTTTGGGTCCTTGCAGGTTAGTTCCCTTATGTACCCACACTTGCCTCACTCTCTTTTGAGAGGTAGCTTGTGTCTTGGGTTTCTCGACCTTTGTAAACTGTGAGTTCTGCCTTGAAGCAGCTTCACACGTGCAGCAGTGTGTACAAGAGGGATAGCGACTCACTTGAGACTTACCTATGTTCTTACCCTTTTGCTTGTATCCTGAAGCGACTCGCTTCGGATTAGCGACAGGCATAGAGAGTGACTTAGGGTTTATAGTCTGTCGAAGCGGCTCGCTTGGTTTCTTTGAAGCGGTCAAACTAGGGTTTTGACCCCCGACTCGCTTGTGAAACCTTGGGAATCTGAAGCGACTTCTTTGGTGCTTCAAGTTCTTCCCCCTCAACGTTAGTCCGGTTGGACCATCTCCAGTCCGGATAACGTGACACATAGACATTACTCCTCTTTTTAGGAGGTAGATCCTTTGTCTCTCGTGTCTTGGCTTGAGACTTAGACGCTTCAACAGCTTTCCCATTACCCTTGGATTGGTAAATTTTAGCATAGTGAGTGCTAGGGACTGTTGAATTTTGCTTGCCCTTAGGATCTGCTCTTAAAGATATATACATCTTCATTGGCTTCCTTTTATGGTTCTCAGCCACTTTGCCTTTGTCCTTGTTGGTGGTCACTTTGGAGGCAGTGGGCACATCCAAAGGGACTGATGGTGTCGTGTTTGAAGCACCAACAAAGAAAGTGGATTTGGAAGGTCCACCCTCATATCCAAGGCCTGCTTTTCTACCAAAAGGTAAAAGCGAGCTCTCTAGTGCCTGCCTAGCGTATGAGGCTTTGTTCAAATTGGCAACTAGAGCGGACTGGGTTTCATACCTTCCCTCCAAGCTTTGAGGTCTTGCAAAGAGATCCTCGAACTTACTAGTCATAGCCCTTAAGTTAAGTTTGACTTCGTCAAGCTCATTGGCTAGCTTTTGGTTCTCCTTCTTGCTTCGAGACATAGCTTGTTTTAACATTTCGTGGTCGCTTGACAATTTCTTGTGTTTGTCAAGTAACTCACTCCATGTCGATGAATTAACTTCCTCATGATCAGTGTGTGCCAATGTAATTGAAGTGATTGAAGGGTAGAAGAATACCTCCCCAGTGTCTTCATCGGTGAGCGTCATGAGTCCCAGATCCTCTCCCTCGCTTGAGTTAGGATCTGTAAATGCATCGAAGTCGCTTGATAGATCTTCAGTTGAAGCGACCGGCATTTCATTCGCTACGAGCGCTCGCCTGGGAGCATCTCTCTTGGCCTTCAGTTCCTCACGTTCTTTGGCACTTAGCTTTGGGCAGTCAGATTTGTAGTGGCCCATCTTGTGGCAGTGATAGCACTCCACATCCATCATGTCGCGTGGGATCGGCTTTGTCGTCTCTTCTCTTTTCCTTTTTCCTTCTCGAGCATCAGTGCTCCTCCCTTTGTACTGCTTGTAGAATCTCTTGTACTTGCCCACACGTGAGTTCATTTTGTTGAAGTTCTTTGATAGAAATGCAACTTGCTCTTCCAGCTCTTCCCTTGTCATTTTGGCTAGTGACTGGTCTCTTGGCCCTTCAGCAGCTTTGAAAGCTACACCCTTTGACGTCGTGGGAGCTTCATCCTCTTCGTCGAGGTTCATTCAATTTAGATCGAATTTGTGAGCTTTGAGTTCGGAGAACAGAATCTCCGGTGTGAGCTTTGATAAGTCCTTCGTGGCTAAGTATAGTTCCTTCATAGTCTGCCACTTCCGTGTGAGAGCACGAACAATCTTGAGGTTCACCTCTTTGTCAATGAGTTCCTTCCCAAGTGAGTTAAGAGTTGCAGTAATGTTGGTCACTCTCAGCTCGAAGGCGTCGATCCCGACTTCATTACTAGGCTTTCAAACTCTCGCATCTGTACGGCGAGCTTGTTTTCTTTTATTTTGTCTGTGCCTTGAGATATGAGAGCTAGGGTTTCCCACATCTCTTTTTCCGTTGCGCACTTCCTTATCCGTGGTAGATAGGCGTCCGACACGGTGCTCTGCATCGTGTGGCGTGCGATCTTGTCGAGGTTGGCAATTTTGAAGTCAGTAGGATTGTACTCATCTTTGTCCTTCTCCACGAATGTTTGTCTGACGTGGGCTGGACGGCCTTCAGCGGCTGGAACATCCACAGACATGGCTTTCTTGATTTCAATCGGCCCATCTTCAATGACCTCCCACATCCGGTCATGGATGGAGCATAGGAAGCTCTCAACGCGAAAGCTCCAGATCTCGTAGCCTTCTATGGAAAATTGTGGTAGACTAGATGCATTGTATGTAGACATAGCAAATTGTCAGTAGTAGATGCAATATGCGTGGGTGAGATTTTGATGCACTTAGGAAAATAGGATCCGGTTCAGTGAGACAACAGAAGCGAGAGGGGACTCGCTTCGGATATGCAAAGCAGAGGCTCGAACGAACCGCTGCTCTGATACCACTTGTTGGTCCCGGTTTGTTATAGGAAAAATACGTAGAGGGGGGGGGGGGGGGGGGGTGAATACGTATTTTTAAGTTTTTCAACTTCTTTTCCTTAACTCAGAGTATTAAGTAAAGTGCTCGCTTGAATTACTAAGACCTAGCCGAGAGCTAGATCTAAAGCAATCACGGTTCTCTTGACCTAAGCTTAGAGCTTGACCAAGAGTGAGACTTTACTCTAGATGCAGAATTCGGTGAGCTAAATCTTTCCTACGTATTTAAAGTTCCAAGTTATGTTTGTTTAGATGCAAGTGCAGTGAATAATCAAACAAAGGAAATAAAGAATTTAGGGTTTAGAGAGATACGACACAAGATTTATAGTGGTTCGGAGATGAGGCTCCTACGTCCACTTTGTTGCACTAGGCAACTCGTTCTCTTCACTCAGGAACTTGAAGATTACGGGCTCTTCAAAAGCCTGTGACAAGATCGAGCTTCACTCGCTTGGATCTGTCGGACGCTGGGTGATTCCGGGTTCACACCAAAAACCTAAACTGGACTGGAATCTTCACTCGCTTCAGTCCGATGACAGGGAGATTGCGGGTTCTCCTTACAACCTAGTTTCAATCGAGCTTCACTTAATGAAAGTGTAAGCTTGGATCTAGACTCTATGATCGAGGCTTCTACTATAGATGAAGGTAGAGCCTTGGATCGGAACAACCTAACGACGAACACAAAAACCTAACGAACAGAATTTAGGGTTAGGGTTTTTGGTTTACGACGAACACACTATGAAGAGCTCTTTACAGTAAGTGTAAAGTAGGCTAGAGCTCTTCTTCTAAGCTGAGGTATGGAATGGGCTTAGAATTCTAGGTGTGAAGGTTGTGAAGACGAATTCCAATGAGACTGGAACTCGGAGAACACTTGTAAACAAAGACTCGAAGATTGCTCAAAGGCTGGGAGTGTTTGTTTGCAGTAGGCGCTCGAATGCTCAAGTAGTGTTCTACTTATTCACGTCTTGATCCTTCACTAATTATAGGCGGAGAGATGGCCGAGATCCGTTGCTTGGTAGGTGGCCTTGTCTCTCCTCCTCTCGACAGTACTTGCACAGGTGGACAGCTTTTCAGGCGTGCAGATTTGGCACTTTGCCGAAAATGGCTAAGTTACAAACCTAACAGTAACTGGAGCGAGCCAGTAATGTAGCGGCGCCCTTGTCGGCCTGGCAGTCAACTCCGCTGCTCCACTCCGCATTCGACACGTGGAGATCTCGCAATTAATGTGGCGATCTCAAGTTGACTGGAGTTTGAAATAGGAGCGGGAATTGGGTTGTCGCTTTCTGGTAGGTAGTGGCTCGCTTCGCTTTGAAGTTGTAGCGTCCGCTTTGAGTTGAGTCGCTTCAAGGTCATTCTGTAGTGAGTCGCTTGGGAGGTAAAGTTCCCGAGTGACTGCTTTAGAAAACGTTGACCCGCGTTGACTCACTTTGGCTTTTCACTGTAGCGCTCGCTTCGCTTTGCTTTGGTAGACTCGCTTTGAATCCACTGTAGCGCTCGCTTCGCTTCGCTATTCTTCGACACGCTTCACTTCGGCTCGGTAGACTCGCTTCGCTTGAAAAACACACTCAAGTGAGTGGCCTTCACTTGGGATTTCTGCAGTCTAAAAACCTAAGCAAAATTTGAGCCATCCTAAAAGTGTAGGCTTAGAAAAAAAATTTCTAACCTATTATCTACAACAAAAATGGGTCGCTTGAGAATAGGACACTTGGGGGTTTTGGGATCAAATCCAAATAATACTTCATCTCTTAAAAATGTCCCTTATTGGTTCCCCCTTAACATGTTTGTCCTTAACAATTTCCAACAGCATCTAAGTGAATACCATAATTTAATATTTCAAAAAATGATTTCTATAAAGAGTAACCCTACCAGAAGGAGCCTAAATAAAACATTTTTCCAATATTATCAATTTGATTTAACCAACGAATTCTATAATCAGTGCCTCCTATAGGGAGGAAGACTCATTGTCAATGCGAACACTGATTATTTCATCTTAAATCAAATTATCTTTTATGAAGTCTAAACCAATAAAATCTATAATCAGCATCTCCTATAGGGAGGAAGACTCATCGTCAACGCAAATGCTAATTGATAGGGACTAATATCATCCATATTCCATAAATAAACCAAATTAATGGAGAAGCGCACCTTCCTTAACCTTAGAACATAGTTTCTAGGAAAAATAGTATACTAGATGCCACGATAAATACAGAAATCTTACTGAAAAGGAATGGAATGATAGGCTCTGGGTGAGATTAGCCTTATCATCGTTATTAAGAGAAATTGATATTCATTCCAATAGAGATCAATAGAAGTTATCCCGCACAACAGTGTATTATCAAAGAGATTTCATGAGCACCAGATGCTCAACACAATCAAGAATCGTATGCCATGCAGGAGCTGTGAGGTTCTAACTCTTCCCATAAGCCAGGTGGGATCTGTAAGCATCTGCAAAGGCAGAGGGACCTAACTAGATCCTATAAGTGTTTAGCAGAGCTCGAGGTTCTGCGTGTCATACGGGCCGCGTGACTCTATGTACTATAGAGTGAGGACCACTGCATTCATGACAGAGGGTGCTTCGTCTCTGTCGAAATTCCTTTCATGTCCTTCCTTCACACGGATACTCACTTTTCACCCTCCTCACATCTATAAATACCAAGTGATCGCACATTCCATTCATCATCACATCATCACTCTCTACGAACAACACGCATCTTTGCTTACTGTTCCATTCAATTCCATACTCTCTTACGAGCTCCTCCGAGCCCAAGCGGTCAAGGCGTTCGGAGCTTTCTTCCGGGAAGCCCTAGTTCCTTTTCACTTCCATCCATTCTCCTCGACGCCGGGAAGAATCTCTCTCTTACACACACTATATTGAGCCTAAGGTAAAACCCTTATTACCTAAAAGGGAATGAGGCTCAACGGAGCTCCGTGCTCCTCGTTTCTCTCTTTTTCCTACCTCGTTTCTGCGTTATCTGCTTATGTGAGTGCAAAACTCCATGAATCTTGCTAGTTTATGGCTAAATATGTCCTTTACACACAGCACACATCTTGATTATTATTCATTATTCCTGCGCAAATCATGCTCTGTACAAAATGCTTAGTTATGGCTTTCTATACGCATGAAACTCTTGCTCTTTACCGCTGTAATGCTTTATCCATGAATGTTCTTTGCAAAACATGACGAATAATACCCTAAATTGTTGTGGATCTCCAACCCGGATCTATCAACTGGCGCCGTCTGTGGGAAACTTTGAGTTGAGATGTCGATTTCCCCTGTTTTTATGCTAAATTCCAGCTCGTTGTTATAATGTTGTCGGTGATTTCCCCTAGTTATGTCCTTATGTGGAGAATATGAGGAAATCTGATGTTATGTTGATTGGGAATGTTCTGTTCGTTGTTTGATCAGCAAAAGCCCAAATGTGCATATTGTTGCTTGATATTTGCTAAAGCTCTTCATGGTTATGAGCTGTTGAATATGATGTGATTCTATGATTATGCTCTCTTTGAAGCGGAAATTGTGGTAAACACTTTGATCGAAAAGAAACTCATGTTTGAGAAGCTGATTTTCTCTCTTTGAATGTGAATTAAGATTGAATATCTGTAAGTGTTGTCAAAGCCCGTGGATCTAGAAGGTTAATCCTCTGTTTATCTTTGAAGCTCTAACTGATTTTGATGATACGTGCATGAATTTGTCATGTCATTTACTCTGTTATGACAATCACCTAGAATGGTGGCCATATAATAGAAGGAATATGTATTGAATGCGAGATTGATATTATTCTCGGAGAATTCTAGCATGTGCACCCTGAGTTTGTTTTGGCTACATTGTTCATAGCAAGCTAATCCAGTGATTAAAAACGATCTCGAGGCCATATCTCTTTCATGACACGAATTGTGATGGCTAATATGTTGTTGTTTGTCAAAATCTTAAGGTTGTGAAGGATTCAGAATAAAGCCGGGTCAAAAACTGCATCAATCTCAAAACGCATTCAATTCACCTTGTGTACTTGGTGAGCATACAATTCTATCTGTTATCTACCAAATATGAAATCTATCTATGAGTTGCAAAGGATTGGTGATTACAGAGGAAGCATCACTACTAAAGCTAGTCGAGTGCCCCTGAATCGCCATGACTTGAAAACCCACAAAATAATAAAAACATTAAAAAACGGAGAGCCGAAAGATGACGGGGTCACCCCATTCACTTTGATGAAGGGAGCCTGCATCTGAAAGCAGAACCTCCTCTCAGAAGCCCTGTCTAACATGCAACTCTCTCTCGTAAGCCCCGTATAACGGGCAGAACCTTCTCTCAGAAGCCCTGTCTAACAGGCAATTCTCTCATAAGCCCCGTATAACGGGTAGAACCCCCAAAAGCCCTACACAGTTGGCAACATCCTCGTAAGCCCCGTATAACGGGCAGAATCTCCTTTCAAAAGCCCTACACAGTAGGCAACACCCTCGTAAGCCCCGTATAACGGGCATAATCTCCTTTCAAAAGCCCTACACAGTAGGCAACACCTTCGTAAGCCCCGTATAACGGGCAGAACTTTCTCTCAAAAAGCTTGTTTAACAGGCAACATCATCGTAAGCCCCATACAATGGGCAGAATACTTCATAAGCCCTATCTAATAGGCACCTTTTTCGTAAGCCCCATTCAATGGGCAGAACCCTCTACAAAGCCCTATCTAATAGGCACCTCTTTCGTAAGCCCCATTCAATGGGCAGAACCCTTTACAAAGCCCTATCTAATAGGCACCTCTTCCTTAAGCCCCATTCAATGGGCAGAACCTTCTACAAAGCCCTATCTAATAGGCAACTCTTTCGTAAGCCCCATGCAATGGGCAGAACCTTTCCTAAGCCCTACTCAGTAGGCAGCATACTAACAAGCCCCATACAATGGATAAAGCTCCTTGCAAGTCCCATTAAATGGGCAATGCGCCCCTAAGTCTTGTTTTAAAGGTGACATTTTTATATCACTCCCATAAGCTTTACCCATCGCATTACTGTGGACAGAACCTTACCTAAATCATGCCTCATAAGTGGTATACTGGGAAAACTCTACTTGATAGACAATACCTTTATAAATCTCTACGGAGGATATTACTTTCATAAGCCCAATCTGATAAGCAGCGCTTCTGTAAGCTCTATAAAATAGACCAAACTCTCGTAAGCTCGGTTCAATAAGTAATACTCTCATAAAACCCGTATAAGGGACGTCACCCTCATAGTCCTTGGCTAATAGGGAATTTCCCATTAGATAGTCCTATAAAATATGTGCTATATATATAAAAAGGGGCTATATAGCCGAAACATCTCGCATCAGGCATTAATAAAATAAGATGCTGTACAAATTCTTAATAACCTCCCCTCGTGATCAGATCCTTCCCAGAAGCTTCATAAAGAAAGCCTTGGGAAATCAAACACTCTAATAAGTGAATTTTGTGAAGGCAGATGTTACTGACCTCAACCTCATTTTGGCAAAAGCCACCTTTGAAAAGCCTTATATTAAGTAAACAACGCTTGTTAAAGCCACCCTAAATGGTTGGCGGTTATAAAAGGATCTGCTAAATCAGCAGCATATTACAACTAAATCTCACATGACCAGATGCCTCGTGTCAAGAGGAGGGGATTGTGTCAAAACCCTTCGTCGTAATCAGCTTTCCATCTTTAAGTCGTCACTTACCTTCATCACATATTGGCAGAAGCCACCCCTTTTAAGAGTCTTATAACGAATAGGCTATACTCATTAAAGCCACCATAAATAATGCTCAAATGCAGAAAATTTGCTAATAACAAATTACATATATCTCAAGTCTCTTTCAAAGAGCATCTGGAATTAATCCTCTAAACGTCCTCAAATCTTCGCAGATTCTTATAAGGATGAATGCTGCATCAGATGCTGCTTCCAAGGAGGCTGGTCAAGCCACTGGAAATCCAGAAGATTCTGTAATTGGAAACAAAGGAAAAGGCACTATGCTGATAGAGGCTAGTGTCAACATGGAGGCTCAATTTTCTCCAGCTATGCTCCTCCAAATGAAAGCGCTCGTAGAGGGTGTAGTAGAGGGAGCTGTTGAGAAAAGACTTCATACCTTGGGGGTAAACCCCCAAAACACAGATCCCGTGGGCGAGACCCAGGAGGGAGGAAGAAGTAAGAGCACTCCTGCAACGCACAAGCAGAAGCCTATGCATCAAGGCATAATCCAAGAGCTAGTCTCCAAGCTGCCCCCGATAGTAGCTGAAGGAGAAGAAGGTTTCTTCACTGATTGGGAATCCCCAGATGAAGGAGGACCTGAAGAACTTGAGGAAAATCTCAATGAGAATACTGATACTACATGGGCCAAGAAGTATGCCCAGCAACAAGAGCAGATGAAACTCTTGGCAAAAAGAAGTCAAAAGAAAGGGTCTCAAAAGAAACGGAGACTAGTGAAAAAGAAGTTCGTAACCCAAACAAAGAAGGAAACCCAAAGCCTTCCTTAAACAATAGGGAAGGAAGAGACAAATCAGAACTCTTCCCCATATATTTACGAGAATAGCCCGTTCTTAGTAGACATCCATACTGATCCTGTTCCAAGTAATTTCAAAACAATCTCTTGCGAGTATCAGGGGAAGGAGACCCCGAAGAGCACTTGATGAAGTTCGAAAGCTTATGTCTCCTTCATCAATATTCAAAGGGGGTTAAGTGCAGGGTATTCCTCACAACCCTGTCAGGAACCGCTCAACACTGGTTCAAGCAATTACCAAAAGCCTCCATACACTCCTTCATGGATCTGAGAGAAGTTTTTCTACAACAATTCGTCAGTGCTAAAAGGACCATTCGGAACTCCTTGCATCTGACGACCATAAAACAGGGTGCCAACGAAAGTCTGAGAGACTACATGACACGTTTCAACGAGGCCGTCCTGGAAATCCCAGGAGTAGAGCCAAAGCTAAAGGTGCATGCTTGTGTGGATGGCTTGAAGCCAGGACAGTTCTTTGCTTCTCTTATCAAGAAAGAAGTTACCTCTTTCGAAGAGTTACTGACAAGGGTCCAAAAATATATCCATATGGAAGAAGCTCTGAGCAGCAAGAGGGCCGAGTTAGCCTCCCAAAAGGAAAAGAAGTCGGATGACAGGAAAAGGCCGGCTCCAGATGCTAAAAAGGCTGATAAGAATGAAAGGTTCTTAAGATCTTTCACTCCGCTAATCAAGCAACCAGTTGACCTGCTCGAGGTGGTCTTGAGGAAACCTGGGGTCCAGATCCCTGCTGGGCATAGACAACCACCAAGAAATCCGCCTTCTGAAAGGTTCTGTAAGTTCCACAATGACTTTGGTCACATGACCAACGATTGTAGAAACTTAAGAATTGCCATCGAAAAGCTAATCCAGGAAGGAGAACTCTTGGAATATGTCAAAAGAGAGACAGAGCAAAACAAGAAGCGCAAAGAAGCTCCTGAAAAAGCACCTGATGCTAGCCAAGGGTCAGAGCCCATAGGCGTTATTAAAATGATATATGGAGGACCAACCATGGGAGACTCCAATAGAAGCAGAAAAGCATCTGCCAGAGAATTACATATGCATGAAAGGCATGGGGTCTGGAAGGTCGAAGCAGGCCTACCCCCACCAGAAATCTCTTTCAGGCCAGAAGATAACCAGAAAGTGATTCATCCGCATGATGATGTGTTGGTCATCACAGTGGAAATAGAAGATATCAGGTCCAAAGAGTCTTTGTGGACACAGGAGCCGCAGTCAATGTTATATTTGAAAGTTGTTTCAACCAAATGAGCCTCCATAAGCCATTGAATGGGGTAGCTACGGCTCTACACGGTTTCTCAGGAGACCCTGTGATGTCGCTAGGATCAATTGATTTAATGCTCACTCTGGGCGAAGGGCCTACACGAGTGTCAAAGCCAGTCAACTTCTTGGTGGTGCGACAGCCATCTTCCTACAATATCATCCTAGGAAGGACTGCCTTAAATCCATTCCAGGCAGTAGTTTCCACTTATTATCTGATGATGAAATTCCCCGTAGGAAATAGGGTGGGGCAAGTGTCGGGAGACCAAGAGGTCTCGCGAAAGTGCTATGTCCAGTCGGTGCAAGCGGGAGAGGCCAAGAAAAGGCCGATGGCAGAACCCATCGCCGAAAGGGCTGAAATGAAACTCGAAGGGGAAAGACTTAAAACTCCGATCCCAACAGAGGAAGGTCAGAACCTCTCTGCCTCAATGGAACACTTGTTGATCGCTAGCAACAACCCTCCGGGGGAGCTAATGATATCCCAGGATCTAGCCAAACAACCGCTTCAACAGACAAAGGAAAGCAAAGGACTTGAAGCCGAAGTCGCAGGCGTCTACCACGCCCCAATTGTGAAAGGGCAGTGGGAAGCTTTGATAACCCAGGCAAGGGCAAAAGTCAAAGGTACAATGGAAGTGCCAGACCAGGAAAAAGGTATCACCCTCGAAACATGCAGGGGAAACTAGGAATTATTCTCAAGAAGAAAAGGAAATACTGATGGGTTATGACCCCTTATCTGTCTTTTGAGTTTATCTTATGATTGGCTGATGTGCGAAAACATTGGATCATATCCCCTTTACCTTGGAGATAATTGTGTTTCGTAAATGTTGAGCCTTCGAATGAGGCGTAATTCTTTCAGTTCCTTACACCTCACTTGGGGGGGGAGTAGGGGATACCCCTATCCCATTATCTTAAAATGTTATTGTCTTGTCTCATCATCTTAAAAATACTGGGAATATTCCTACCTCACCATATTAAAATGCTTTAGCAGGCAAAAAAAAAAAAAAAAAAAAAAAAAAAAAAAGAAGGAAGAAGGAAGAAGCCCATATAAATACAAGAATAGGAGGGGTAACACTCTAAGTTGATTAAGAAATAATATAAACATGTTAAAAGCAGGGCCTGGGAGAAGCATCTGGCCGAAATCAAAAGTAACGATTGTTTGTGCCCCAGCGGCACGATTTCAAGGCCATAAATAGCGCCCTATCACATACGTCAAAAAGAATAGATTGCTTTAAGCATGTTATCAAAAGTAGTTGGTCCAAAGAGTAGGATCTGGAGCGAATGCCAGATCCTCGGAACTAGATGAATGAGTTTCGCCCTTGGGAACAGGGGAAATATTAGTTGAAGGCAAGATCCAATTATCTCTGGGATGGCCTAGTGGAACGTTAAAGATATCATTCGCCCCTGATCCATCCTCCTCACTTGATGAGATGAGTGCGGAAGAAGTGGTTCCTTGAGAAAATGAGGGACACGCAATTTCCTTCCTCGCCAGTTCCTGAAAAAGGGGGGGGGGGGGAAAGGAAATAGAATCGCTAAATAGATAACAATAAACCCGTGATGGGTAGACAAAGCTCTAGCAAAGAAAAAAGGAGGCACTTCATCAAAGGCTTTTTTCATAAGCTGCATGGCAGTAGTGTCAACAGAAAAGAGAGGGAAAGGGGGAGCATCCCAAGTAGGAAAGCCCTCAAGGGCTTCAAGGGGCTGGCGAAGCGCTTCAGTAGCTTTTCTCAGTACCGGCATGAACCAAGGTTCCCCAGTAGGAATGAAGCAGTTTCTCTTGAGGGCCTCGGGTTTTGTTTCGAACAAATGTATTATGGGCACCAGATTGATAGAGTTAGCATGCTCCGGGACGCCCAGCTGGTTACAGTATTCAAAAACAACATTGCTAGCCCAGCTTGTAAGAGGGTCTATCATTCTGGCCCAGAAATAAGGAGAATTGATAAACGCTTCAGGCAAATGCTTCACCAAAGAGTCTATGAAAGCTTGACCACAGGGGGACATCAAGAAATTAGACCGGCAAACTTGTATCCCCCTGGAAATGCCTTCATCGGAGCCCTGCTTCATCCCTTCCATGAGAGAAGAAGTCCGGGAACGTTCCAACTCTTGTTCATGAGTAAGAGTTAGTTGTTCCGCTTGCATAGCAAAGTCTGCCTTCATTTCTAGCGCTTGTCCTAATGAAGCCTCTAGGGCCTTATCTAATTCCCTTGTTCGTTCTGATAATGAAGCAAGGCGTAGCTCAAGAGTAGAACAATATTTCTCCTTAGCACGGAGACGGTCTTGAAGATCGCAAGCCTCGACTTGGGCACGGTCCCTACTCTGTTCAACCTCGGATAGAATCTCCAAGAACGGATCAAAAGCCAAAGCCTGAGCGCCAAAGGAGGGTGTAGAAAGCCAGTTCACTTCTGTAAACACAAAGGAATGAAAATCACCTGCTCTTCAGAAACAGAGGCACAAATGCTTACTCCAATCAAAGGGGAAAAAAGGAAATAGGGCTTTACCATGATCAACTAACGGCGGTTCAGGAGAGTAGAGCCCTGAACGAGGTTCCATTATTATTGTTTCCTGAAGGTTTTCGGGGTCAGATTTCGAAACCCTAACGCCCGTAGAGGGTAATGCAGGGGCGTCGTCTAAGGAGGAAGTAGGCTCGGGGTTAAGGATTTTAGCCTCAACCATTCTCTGTTCCAACTTCATTTGAATTTTTCGTAGCAATTCCCCCGTATCAGCATTCATGGCTGAGAGCAAATGCAAATAAAACTCAATCTTCTAAGAAATCTTAAGATTTTCATGTAAAAATGCTCGTTATACTCACCCTTAAACCAGGGTTGCAAAAACAAAAATCGGTATTAACGATTCCTTCAAAAAAAAAGAAAAAAAAAAAAAAAGAGAAAGACAGGGGAAGAAAAGCCCCTCACAGGCAAAACCTGCACTAACGCAGGAGAGAGATATACGAAGATAATGAACACTAAATAAACTACCTGTGAGCAAGGAAGACGCAGCAATCACAGGAAACGTTGAGTAGAAAAGCGCGAATGTTCCCACTTTTCTCAGATGTATGATATAAAAGTGGAGAAGAAGAGAATGAAGGAAGTTAAAAAGGCAAAAGGGGAGTGGAGCGATGCCCCACTTGTTACTCCACGTCGGCCTGTAAAAAATAATAATAAAAATAATAGGAAGCGCCTCTCTACTCCCCAAAAAGTAACACGCCTCTTTTCCTACAAAATACATCCATTATAATATTCCTCTATTCGAGAGAGAGCCTCGATAAGGCAAAGTGAAAATAATTTCCCTACTAAGACACCTGCCAGAAGCCAACATATAAACGCTTCTGGACCTGGGGGGAGTAGCTGATAGGGACTAATATCAGCCATATTCCATAAATAAACCAAATTAATGGAGAAGCGCACCTTCCTTAACCTTAGAACATAGTTTCTAGGAAAAATAGTATACTAGATGCCACGATAAATACAGAAATCTTACTGAAAAGGAATGGAATGATAGGCTCTGGGTGAGATTAGCCTTATCATCGTTATTAAGAGAAATTGATATTCATTCCAATAGAGATCATAGAAGCTATCCCGCACAACAGTGTATTATCAAAGAGATTTCATGAGCACCAGATGCTCAACACAATCAAGAATCGTATGCCATGCAGGAGCTGTGAGGTTCTAACTCTTCCCATAAGCCAGGTGGGATCTGTAAGCATCTGCAAAGGCAGAGGGACCTGACCAGATCCTATAAGTGTTTAGCAGAGCTTGAGGTTCTGCATGTCATACGGGCCGCGTGACTCTATGTACTATAGAGTGAGGACCACTGCATTCATGACAGAGGGTGCTTCGTCTCTGTCGAAATTCCTTTCCTGTCCTTCCTTCACACGGATACTCACTTTTCACCCTCCTCACATCTATAAATACCAAGTGATCGCACATTCCATTCATCATCACATCATCACTCTCTACGAACAACACGCATCTTTGCATACTGTTCCATTCAATTCCATACTCTCTTACGAGCTCCTCCGAGCCCAAGCGGTTAAGGCTTTCGGAGCTTTCTTCAGGGAAGCCCTAGTTCCTTTTCACTTCCATCCTTTCTCCTTGACGCGGGAAGAATCTCTCTTTTACACACACTATATTGAGCCTAAGGTAAAACCCTCATTACCTAAAAGGGAATGAGGCTCAACGGAGCTCCGTGCTCCTCGTTTCTCTTTTTTTCCTACCTCGTTTCTGCGTTATCTGCTTATGTGAGTGCAAAACTCCATGAATCTTGCTAGTTTATGGCTAAATATGCCCTTTACACATAGCACACAGCTTGATTATTATTCATTATTCCTGCGCAAATCATGCTCTGTACAAAATGCTTAGTTATGGCTTTCTATACGCATGAAACTCTTGCTCTTTTTTTACCGCTGTAATGGTTTATCCATGAATGCTCTTTGCAAAACATGACGAATAATACCCTAAATTGTTGTGGATCTCCAACCCGGATCTATCACTAATTATTTCATCTTTTTAAGTTAATTATGGAGGCTAGATTATCATAGTCTCTCGAATTAAATCGAGTAATGATAAAATTTTCACACTTAGTAATTTTTAATCAAGGTTTTTACCATTTTCAAGCATAGCACATAAACAATTATCGCGAATAATTAAACAACATGCTATCCACCACATCGAATAATATAACCATGAAAAATAAAATAAATTATCCAATCATCATGGTCTTCATTTTTTTTCGAACGAGCTTGAAAATTTGGATTCTTCGAGTAACGGGCTGATCCTCACGAGAAAAATGGGCCTACGAATCGGCCCGTAGGGTTTCGGCCCGTTAGGGTTTGGAGAAAACCCTAACCGCAAACCCTAGCCGCCCAAGCCGCCGCTGCCGTCGCCCTTCCTCCGCTGCCGCCGCGTCGCCGCCGCCTGAAGCTGGAGGGGACCTCGCCGGAGGTCTCCCACTGGACGCCACCACCGCCGGTCGCCGGAGAGACGTAGGGCAGTAGCAAAATCGTTGTTGCCGCTGCTGCACAGTCGTGAAGCGACTGCCGCGGGCAGCAGCTGCTGCCGCCGCCTTTCCTCCGCCCTCCACGCCGCCGTCTGTCGCCAGGGAATCGCCGGCGTTCAAGGAGAACGCCGGCCAGCCGCCTCGCCGAAGGGTAGTCCGCCGCGAAGCCGCTAGGGTTCCGAGAAACCCTAGCTAGCGCTGCCGCCAGGCAGCAGCGTTTCCACCGCCGCCGTCGCGCTGGGCTGCAGCTGCTCCCTCCTCCGACCTTCTCCCGTCGTCGAGGGGGTCGAGCGGTGGCTCCCACCGGCGAAGCCGAGCTGCAACAGCCGCGTAGGGTGAAACCCTAGCGCGTTGCGCCCCTCGCCGTCGAGCCGCCGCCGCTGCCTCAATTTCCGACGAGACTATCGTCTCCTCTCCTCCGGATTTGATCGGTTACAATGATAGGAAATATTTACATCGAATTTACATGGAAAAACGAAAAATAAAACCTAATCTAACACGATCAACCCTCGTGTTTTACAAACGCAGCCACAAACAGACCGATTTTAATACATAATTAAAACCCAAAAACATTCATATTAACCATGACAATTGGATCTCTGCAAAATACAAAATTCGCATCCAAGAACAAATAATATGAAACATATAATTTTAATTAATCAATTAACAGAGCCGAGTTGGCTCTGATACCAATTGTTGGATCCGTGAAGATCGTTCGGATGTTAATCAACTAAACAAAAACATATCATGCAATTTCCTAGATCCTAAAGCGAAAATAGATCTAGATTGCATACCTTGTCGGGGCAGATCCAGCCGGAGTAATGAGATTTCGGTGAAGAATTCCTCGCACTAGATCTCTGCACACGAGATCTAGCTCTTCTCATAAACTTTGAGATCTTCTAGAGTATTCCCGAGCACAAAGAAGAATTCCGGATGGACGAAAATCTTTCTTCTTTCCCTCACAGTAAAACCCTAGCCGTCACTCTAAATCTCGTATGTGAACTTATTTCGTTGTATCGAAATCCCTAATCACCATCTATATATATATAGGTAGATTAGGGTTAGGGTTTTCCTTACTGGGCCAGGCCTGCTTATGTTGGGCTACACTAGGGATCTTAAGGAGGATATGGACTGGGCCTCCCAATATAATTAATAATCCAAGTATTGTCTGGGCCTGAATACTTTACTTAATTATATTAATATTATTTCACTCCACTAAAGAAATAATATTGCACTGCCGTCCATCTCCCAAATTATAACATACCGGGCTCCTTTTTGAATTATATTATTTCCCGTGTTTAAGATATCGCATGTCCATTAATTAATTAAGCTACTGATAGCTCTATTAATTAATATCTCAACCGAGAGCAGTACCCGCTCGACCTTATTATTATATCAGAACTTAATCCACCTGCAGGGTTTAATATAATAATCTTTGGAGCACCTCAAGGGGACATCATCAACTCGGACTTCGCCGAGACACGATTTCTAGCTATAATATTAATTATCATATTTATAATATTATTACCCAAGATATCGAGATACTTTGAGTTGCAATAACTCTCACTCATTGATAAATCAAAGTAATAATTATCATAAATATATAATTCAATATTATACAACTAGAATTAAGAAATAATAATCGTCTGAGATCTTAGATCCTTTATTAAATCAGTATAAAAGGATTTATCTCACCGCGATCCTGTTCAATGCAACTGGATGCATTAGTATAAACTACTTAGCCAAGATCAGCTAATATCAAGCATTATACTACAACCTTAACAAGTAATTTGTCCATGATTACTTAGGTTGCGAACACCATTTAAGTATATAAGAAAGTGATAATATGATCTTCCGTGTGACTACCCACACCATATTATCTATAATATATACTACAGGACGTTTATTTGCATAACCATAACACGAATAAATATGCAAAACATATGACTCCATTTAATTCATAAAACAGGGAGAAGTAGTATACAACTAAGCATAAAAAGTATGCTTTTCAGTATATAATCCCAACAGTAGGTTAATTGGGCGTGTCCGAGGGCACAAATGTAGACAGGGAAATACAAGTTGTTGTTGGCAGGGAAAGAAAATGTTCAAGAAATGATAAGGTCCCGGTTGGTTCTTCACAAGGTCGACCCTCAAGAAGCCATGGACTTATCAGTCTTTGGGGTATATTTGCGTTACCCAAGTAAGATAACAAAGTCAAACAAGTTGATCCACTACTTGATCGCTCGGGAAGTGGTTGGCGATCCCGACCCTGATCCAACGGCGATCTTCTTCCGGGTGAACAACGAAGTTGTTCGCTTCGGAAGGATGGAGTTTGCCGTGGTGACAGTGCTCCATTTTGGACCTTGCGAATCCGATCCTTTCGCCCTAGTCGAACTCCAACCACATTCCCTCTACTCGAAGTTCTTCCACAACCGTCCCACTACTGCAGATGAGCTATGGAGCTTTTACACCGATGATTCGAAGTTCAAGGAAGCCAATAAACCTTTGATTTCTTTGGTGGATTGCATCAAGTTGAGTCAACTTGTGATTGTCGTCTTGATAGTTCTCGGCTTGGAGTAGGGCACCAAGATTCCCGAATGGCTGTGGGTCTTGGTTGAAAACAAAAAGGCGTGGAATGAGTTCCCGTGGGGCAGCGTCTCCTTCCAGATTCTTCTCAAAAATCTGAAGGGTGTGAAGTACACCATTCCATCCAACTCATACCATTTGAACGGCAACACTCTCGCTTTCATGGTACGTTCATTTTCACAACATATAATTCCATACTTCATTTTCATTTTGTGGATATTGATTCTGATATACAAAATTTATTCATTTATTTATAGGGCTGGATTGACGAGGCATTCCCAAAAATGGGGAAATTAGTTGGGGGAAGGATTAAGGAGAATGAGAGTCATCGTCTTCGAGGCGTCCGGTACAGCAACTCAAAATCTGATGCGTATGCAAAGACCCAGATCGAAGAGGTTAGTTGTTTAAGTAGTTTGTGAAAAAAAAGTTATATATTCCAACTGTATTCAGTACCAACTTTTATTTGAAACAAGTTCCATATGTTCCAACTTTTAATCTGTTCCAACTGTTGGTTGAAAAAGTTCCATTTGTTCCAACGTTAATCTGTTCCAACTGTTTTCAGTTCCAACATTAATCTGTTCCAACTTTTATATGTTCCAACTGTTTTCAACAACTGCTTTCAGTACCAACTTTTAAGTTTCAATATATGTTACAACTGTGTAATTGAGTTCCATTTTTTGTTAACAAGTTTTTGGTACTCTTATTTGAAGGTACGTACCTCGTTGAATGCTGACCCCAATGAGCTTAAGGAGAGTTACATTCCACCCTCGAGCGCTCCGTTCAGCTTCCAGTATGATCAGTCCCGTACAGCCCATGCAAAGAGGAGGAGGGAGACTGCTGTCCCAGAAGAGGTTGTCGAAGTAGAGGAAGAAGAGGCCGAAGTCCCAACCCAAAGCAGGAGGGGTAAGAGGGGCAGGGGAGTCAAGGAGATTGTTGCTCGAGAAGTTCAGAAAGTGAAGGAGGAGTTGAAACAAGAGATGATGGGGACGTTAGCCGAACATGTGGCGGGGTTGGTTTTTGAGAAGTTGAAAACGTTCAACTTCAACCAATTCGGGCATGCAGAGGCAGGTGGTTCTCGAGAAGAAGTACGACGAGGAGAATCAAGTGAAGGTAGTGAGAAGGACGAGGAGGAGGAAGTGGAAGGTAGCGAGATGCAGGACGAGGAGGGTGAGGGTGATGCAGATGAAGAAGAGGTATACATTTTTTTTTTTAATAAATAAACTCAGCAAATTTCTTTAATTTTTACTATAAACCAATGGCAGGAGGATGTTGATGGAGCAAGTGGTGCAAATAAGTTACCTCATGTGGGGGGTTTTATGTAGTGGTGTTGGGACCATTAAATGCAGTCAAAACTGCCATTTTGTGAAGTGCATGGGTCAGAACTGTCATTTTAACTTTTGCATGCATGGGTCGACTTTTGCTGTTGTGGCCTTTCCTTCTATTCTTTTTTTTTTTTCAAAAATTGACTTCTTCTAAATGCAATTAATAAGTAGTTATAAATTGTCTTTTTATAATATATATATATATATATATATATATATATATATATATATCAATATTAAATTACTACTTATTAATTATAAATTTTAAATAAATTAAAGGTATGAAATTTAATTCGTTGCATTCCAAAAGTAATGAAATAGGAGTAAATACTAAAATACTACTTATTAATTATAAAATTGAATTAAATTAAAGGTATTAATTACATTTAGAAGAAGTCAATTTTTGCCAAAAAAAAAAGGAAAAAAGAAAGGTAAAGAAAACCCACATGTGGGGCTGATATGGAGTGCCATTCAAAACTAAGCTGTCAATTTGTCAATTTGACCATTAAATACAGGCAAAACTGTCATTTTATGAAGTGTAGTCACTTTTGGTGTTGGGTCACGTCTATGTATTTGTGGTGGAAAGGCTCTCAAATGCTGCCATATTTGTGAATTGCAGTCACTTTTTGAAGTGCAATTTTGTTTCATTATTTGACCAGTCAACATGTTGTTGTTCTTGCATGCATGTTTATTTATTTATTTATTTTTTTCCATGTAATTTGAAGTATTTTTCGAGTTCTCTTAAGGTTAACAGGTATAGATCCAACAGATTCAACAGTTCCAACAAACAGAGCCTACAGTTCCAACGGAACCAATACAGTTCCAACACAACCAAGAAAGTTCCAACATAACTACGAAATACGAAATACAAAGATACAAAACCATATTGATAGTTAGCCCTTAACAATCCACTAAGCTAGTGATTAAGCAAATGTAATTTTAATCAGAACAGTTAAAATCAACAGTAAAACCCCTAGTTTCTTCATCGCGGTCCACTTCTTCGATACTTCGACCTGAACTGCAACCTCAAACTCAGCCTTAAGAGCTTCAAGCTCCTGCTCTTTCAACGTCAATTGCTCGATCAACGATTTCTCCACTTGTTGTGCTTCATATATTTGTTCAACGTACTCGAGTCTCTGCAAATCATTGCGACATTCGCAATTGTTTCGACAGTAGCTAGTAGGTTCAGGCCAATCCAGCCATTGGAAGAAGTCTCAGTCATCCCACTGCATAAACGAGGGATTTTGTAAAAAAACGATTCATTAAGCCCTAAACTGAGAGTAAGTTACATACCTTCCTCACTGCACAGCAGAAATATCTACGCCCAGGGTTTTCTTCCATGTAAGAGGTTAGAGTATCAGCTGCCACTCCGTGCACACAACTTGGAGGGGAGGTCAATCTAGGTCGGCAGCCAGAGGAAGAGGAGGCGGTGGAGGACGACATTC
Organism: Thymus mandschuricus; assembly: GCA_029379335.1. Taxonomy (NCBI): domain Eukaryota; kingdom Viridiplantae; phylum Streptophyta; class Magnoliopsida; order Lamiales; family Lamiaceae; genus Thymus; species Thymus mandschuricus. The sequence goes on from CM057071.1 coordinate 14,126,411, forward strand.
TTTCGATTTCAGATGATGAAGAACCCTAATATGATTCCTAAAAAACGCGACTGGTGTTGTTTAAATACAATATTTACCAGATATGTACCGGAAAAAACGAAGTCGTTTCGCTTGTAAAGTTGGAACAGTACAAATAGTTGGAACATATGACACTAATTGGAACAGATGATACTAATTGGAACTTAAAGTAAAATTGGAACAGATGATGACACTAATTGGAACAGTGTAATGGTTGGAACAGTGCAAATAAGGTGTAACTGTTGGAACAGATGACACTAGTTGGAACTTAAAGTATAATTGGAACAGTGTAATGGTTGGAACAGTGCAATATGTTGTAACTGTTTGAACAGATGACACTAATTTTGTAATATAATTTAATTTACACTAATTAACAACTTAATTTAATTTTAATTTTAATCATTATCACGGCAAGCAGGCTTTCAGTAATTAATCGAACATAAATAATAATGATAACCACACCAACTAATAACATTAAAAAACATAAAGAGTTGGAACATAAGGTACTAATGGATTACTAGCAAGTGATAGATCCAAACCATACAACATTTCAAACTTTAAGAAAAAACAGTGTCAACCATCAACAAATGATCGAAATAACTAACAGCCACCGTGAATAGATAACATAATTACGGAGGAGGAGGAGCTATGTCCTTGCATGTTAATCGAGTATGTCCAAAAACACCACAAATACTACACTTCTTCTGCTTCCTCCGTTTGTTTCCATTCGCACACAAAGATGAAACCTCAGTAGAATTGGGTAAAGAAACAGAACAAGTGTTTTGATAATGACCAGTTTGTGAGCACCTACTGCACCAAGGGGTATACGAATTTGAATTGCCATTACTATGGCTTCGAGACGAAGCTGACCCGGCCTTCATCCTTCTCTTGCGTGGACGGCCGACCTGTTTGGGATTATCCGGTGCTCCACCAGACCATGCCTCAATATCAGCAGGAACATTCCACTCTTTAGGAATAGGAATTGGCATCACTTCTCCTGCATAAGTTTCCCGCAACGATTCGGTACTGTAGTAAGAACTGACAAATGGTAATGGAGACTGCTTCGTATGACTGCCAAATAGAATTCAATAAATAAAAACGTAAGTAAGTAGAATTCAAATAGAATTCAAATAAAAACGTAAGTAAGTAAACACTATTAAAACACGGTTACCGAATGGCTGTTGCGGCATGAGAACACGGTATCAAGTCGAAATTAAAGATAAGACAGGTGCATTGCTTCTTCTCAAGATCCACTACGTGATGCTTTTCATCCCTGTCGATACCTTGAACTTTGTTAGAGAAATTGCTTCAACACTCATGGTCGACCCCAACTCCAATGATCTACCCAATCTAGACAGTCCATAACCAGTTAACTCATGAGTTCGGGCTGCAGCCTCAGCGTATGCATCGGGAGCAAATGAATTCAGATTATTCATTGTTGTAACGAAGTCTCGTTCACGGTAGGCGTATACAACTTGCTGGAAAATTGCAATTGCACGCTCTCTCTAAAACTTGATGTTGTTCTGTATATGATAAACACAAAGCCAGTGAGGTATGCCGGGGTATACAACATCCAACGCATTCTTGATACTAACATGCTGGTCCGAAACGATCTACAGATTTTCTGGACATCCAAAGGCATTCCGCAACTGTGTAAAGAACCAAGACCAAGACTCGTCACATTCTTTGTCCCCGAACCCAAAAGCCAATGGTAAAATCTGTTCGTTTGGATATTTTGTAACAGCCACAAACATTACGCCTTTGTATTTACCTTTTAGATGGGTAGCGTTGACCACAATCACAGGGCGACAAGCCTTGAAGCCTCTGATATACGCAGCAAGAGCCATGAAACAGTACATGAATTTCCCATCAGCATCGAGCTTTAATTCTATAACAGTTCCCGGGTTTGCATGCTCTAAAATCCAAAGGTACTTCGGAAGCCTCTCGCATGACTTAATTGGGTCGTCGTACACCATTATCAGTGCATGATTCCTTGCAGCCAAAGCGGTCTGGTATTTGATTTTTGCCCCAAATTTCCTCTCTACTTGTGCAATGATATCCATCGGCCTTAAAACGACGCATGCGGTCATCAAGTTTGGGATAAAATAATGCACCTAAAACCTTGGATCATATGGTTGGTTCGGACTGATATCTCAAATCCTTTTGACAACTGTGTGGACTCCATTCAGAAACCATCCATGCGGTACCAATTGCTTGTGCGCGTAAAACGGATGAACATTTAGCTACACGGTTTTTGCAAACAACGTGGTATCGAATGAAACACGATCGTGGCGTTGCAAAAAATACGTGATTAGCAAGATGATATAACCCTTAGACGGTTATCAATTTATCCTTGCTTGCAAATATAGCATCCTTGCGAAGTGTATCATCATAAATGCATTCAGGATCTACATTTTCTTGTGATGTGGGCTCTTTAAGATGATACGATGCAGCGGGTATGATCCATTGCCCAGTATATTGATGATCTCCCTCGAATACATGATTACTGCTTCCTTGAGACACCCAAGTCTGTCGAATGCTGCCACAATCAATATCGTCAAGACTATCTTTATCATATTCTTCATCATCGAGTCTAATTGTCACGAAGGGGTGATGATCATCCTCCTCCCTATCCAAATCCCGGTCCAACCCTCTATCCAAATCTCTATCCAATCCCCGATCCAACCCCCTGTTAAAATCCCGATCCAACCCTCTGTCTAAAACCCGGTCCAACAAATCCCGATCCAACCCCCTGTCCAAATTCAGATCCAACAATTCATGATCCAACCCCCTGCCCAAATCCCGATCCAATTCTCTTGTTTCCAAATTCCTAACCAAATCTGTACTACTATTCAAATTCCTGCCGGCGAATTTGTTCAACGAAGCATTAGTTGACAGATTTGTGACCTTAGCCTTAGTCCCCTGTGATGTTTGATGATTTACAATCTCTAATAATTCATCATTTATGGGAGTTGTAGTAATGTACAATATAGGTTTTTCTAATTCATTCAACACATGATCGACATCTATATCATCCATAATCTTCATTTTAATGATCTGACTTGACGGGGACCTCACAAGTGCATAGATTTCATACACATACCTACTTTTAGGCTTCATTATACGTTGTTCAATCTTGCTCAACAAATCTGTGAACTTTATAGGACCAACCGGCGGTATAAGCATCAACTCTTCATCATCGCCACTGTATTCTTTTCCAGTCCATGTCCCTCCATGAACAATCACTATCGACGAAGCATGCGGCATCTGCAAATGAAAATATAAAAACTTAGAATACTCAACTGTTGGAAAACAATCGAAACTCTTGGAACTGTGAACTGTTGGAACTATCAGAACTAGGAACTGTGAAAACTAAGAACTGTTTGGAAATATGAACTGTTGGAACAGTTAGAACTAGGAACTGTGAAAACTATTAACTGTTGGAAATATTAACTGTTGGAACAGTTGGAACTAATTTCGTTAATATAGTTTCAAGCTGTTCTATTCAATTCAATCCAAATTTTCATCTGAGAATCCAATCCAAATTTTTTGAGATAGTTTCAGCTGGGAATTCAATAGTTCCAGCTGGGAATTCAATAATTCATTTTCGAAACAAATGAAACTCCTAAATTCATGAAACAAGACAAGCCAATACCTTCAATTCAAATCAATCCAATTCACAAAAATAGACCCAGACTGAATTCGCCGGAATCGTCGCCGGAATCGTGCAATTTGTGACCAGACTAAAGTGCCCAGATGGAAGCTCGGGACAAAACTAAAGTGCCGAGGCTGAATATGCCAGAATCGTCGCCGGAATCGAGCAATTTGTGCCCAGACTGAAGTGCCCAGATGGAAGCTCGGAACAAAACTAAAGTGCCAAGGCTGAATATGCCGGAATCGTCGCCGAAATCGTGCAATTTGTGCCGAGACTGAAGTGCCCAGATGGAAGCTCGAGACAAAACTAAAGTGTTGAGGCTGAATTCGCCGGAATCGCGCAATTTGTGCCGGAATTAAAGCGGTATGTTTTGGTGCCCTAAAATGCCGACGGAATCCTCCACCAATATCATCTGAGAAAGATGAGGAGAGAGGAACGAGCTGAGCTAAAGGAGATAAGGAGATAGGAAAGAGATGAGTTGAAGGAGAGAGGAGCGAGAGGAGTTACGAGAGAGATGAGTTGAAGGAGAGAGGAGCGAGAGGGAGAGAGCTGAGAAAGTGTGAAAATTTTCAGCTCAAATTTTGGTGCTGAGGGAGGGGGGGGGGGGAGGCGGATGAAAGCTGAGAAAGGATGAAAATTTGTAAGGGTATTTTCGTCCGAAAAATGAAAAATTGGGTACATTTTATGAAAGTTATCTTAATGGACGTGCTTTATTTTCCGAAATTCAAAATGGACATTTCGCACCATTGTGAATTTCTTTAAAGTACACTTTTTATCTTTACCATCTACGTACTTTGTTTACTTAATTAAGGGCACTATAGTATTACAGTTACACATTGTGGTTATATAATGTTCTTCAAATTCTTACATATATATTGTGTTGGAATTCAATTCTATTAAATTCCTTCATTATTTTTGTCTTTCTTTTTGTTATAGCTACAATGTAGGGAACAAAGAAGACAACAATAGAGATCACAAAGGAGACGTTGATAAACGGTTCACCGAATCTATGCAGTTGCTGAATTCAAGGAAGAAAGTCAATTGAGAAAAATAAGGAGCATGAATCTCAAGGAGAATGAAAGCTAGAAGAGCAAGAATAGAAGTTAGTTACTAATTAACTAACTAAAGAAGTGGGAGAAAATCATGGGATTAATTATGCGTAACAACCTACTTGACCATCAAGCTTAATGAAACCTATAATAAGGAATATTCCTCAGTTGAAGAAGATACGGATATAGAGCTGGAAAATGGAATTAGTCGAGTATATCCGGTTTTCTTGAGATCTTACTAGCATAAGACAACTAACTTAGTAGATAGTTAGATGTCTTATGTAAGGATTTTTTGTTTTTCTCAACTTGTAGTCTTTTTATTCACATCTTAGTGGATTGTTTTGCCTTGAGACACGGCAAGATATTGATAAAATATCTTGCTAAAAACCAGATCTTCTTCTCCGTGTCGACTATTTTCCTCTTCGCGCTCGTCCAAAGTGTTCACCTTTGTGCAACCCATTGTGGATGCCTCTGTATTTTTATCATTCTGTTGTGTCAGTGTCTATCTAATGAGGCACTTGAAGATCAACCCTCCATGACAACCTCTGTTCGTACCCCCGCTTCCCATACCAACATATTGCTTGATATAAAGTATTCATTTTCTGTGTTATTTTAAATACTCCCTCAGGTTCAGAGAAGATGACCCCTTTCATTTCGGCACGGGATTTAAGACTGTATTTTTTAATGTTTAAAGTGTAATATTGTATATAAAAATATAACGTGTTTATGTATTTTAGGCATATTTTCAAACTAGAGGATCATAGATGTATAAATGATGTCTGATTTTAAATGAAAAATCGTGTCAATATAATTTGATAAAAAAAGTCATAAAAGTTGGCGAACAAACGAACAAGTTATGTTAATTTAAACTTTTGGAATTTAAATTATACAGTTAAATTTTGTATAATGATATTTTATATATATATATATATATATATATATATATATATATATATATATATATATATATATATATATATATAATTTTAATTTATTTCTATATATATGGAGGCATAAATCCTTAAGACGGGACCGGAAAAAAATATGTTTTATTACTATAGGGAGGTTATTACTACATAGAGTATCATTATAGAGAGGATTTACTGTATTGTAAAACATGCTGAGAGGTGAGTGAATTATGAAATTTATTTAGAGAATGTTAGTTGTAATAAGAGACTTACTAATGGTACAATTAGTTTCCTAATTATTTCTCAAATAGGAAAGGGGTCATGAATTGTGAGACAACACAATAAGAAAATAGGGTCATGATCTATGAGACGGAGGGAGTATTATTTTCATACGAAACTTATTTTTAAGTTAATATTAATTACAAAAATTCACGTGGATTCCGGTGTTCCACGTGGATATTCTGTTGTTGAAAAATTGCATTGAGAGTAGCAATAACAAATTGATAGTTTAGGATATAATTGCGTTTAGAGTATTTTTTTGATAAAGAAGGAATTAATCATGAATATTTAACCTAAATTAAATTAGTTTATACATATTTCGATTTTGTTTTTGAACAACTGTTTGTACGTATTTTATTAGTATTAGGCTTCACTAAAAGAAACTAGTAATTTAAAGAGTAAGTTTGATTTAAAAGATCGAGATATATATAAGTTAAGGTTATTAATCATAAAAATACTTTGCATACTATTGTGTGTAACTTATTGCTCTAAATGATAAATCCAAAGTAATATTCATAATTGTGGTTTTAAAATTGAGATGTTGTATCTTACAAGGTGTGACATAATCATAATAAAATGTTTCTACAACGTTTGAAACTAAGCGCAGTTTCATCTTTTCCTCCAATAATATAACATTATTAATACTTCATTTGAATCTGGTATAACATGAGGATATTGATGAATTAATTATAATACCTATACTATATATGTCATAATTAGATTGATGAATTTATTAAATACAATATATTATAATATATTTGTTCTATTACTCACTTCGTCCTATATAATTTTCTTTTATTGGTAAGAAATAATTGTCAAGAAATGAAAGGTGTTATAATAAAAATGAAAAAAAAAAAAAAAAAAAAAAAAAAAAAAAAAAAAAAAAAAAAAAAAAAAGGCCACTAGTAGAACTCGTGATGTTTGCTTTGAGTGACATGATTAATCAAAAGATAGAGAAATTTTGGGATACTACATATATAGGATGTAATAAGATTAGAGTAATCTCATATGCTTTGGTGTAAGCATTACTTACATACTCCCTCCGTCTCTTCCTAAGTGACTCCTTTCCTTTTTGACTTTTTCGGCACGCATTTCCACCGAGACGTAGTACACGTTTTACGATATAATTTTGAAATATTATTTCTTTTACGGGATACTACGATTGTTGTAGTATCCCGTAAAAGAAATAATATTTTAAAATTATATCGTAAAACCCGTACTACCTCTCGGTGGAAATGCGTGCCGAAAAAGTCAAAAAGGAAAGGGGTCACTTAGGAAGAGACAGAGGGAGTATTATGTAAGAACAAAACGCTTTGAGTACGCCTCAAGACTTTCACAACATTGGATATTGGTGGTCATGTTACATGCATGTTATGCTTGTGTTGTTATATTTGTTGCGATTTAATATTTTACTATTGTATATATACAAATTTGAAATTATTGATGTTTTTGTTGTCAGCATCATCTTTTCTTTCAAAAAACATCGATAATGTAAGAATTTCTTCAATAATAAAATAATTTTGAGTTGCAAATTTTGTTTGACTCAAGTTCTTTGCTAGTTTGATTGTAGAAGATTGTGTACATGCTGTGTTAATCTATACGATATTATCACTTAAAAAATAGAATTGGATAAGTAATTGCATACCGTTTGGTTTACAGATTATTGTCTGATTATATACTTACAAATACTATGTTGAGTTATATTTTTTTGTTAATATTACATTATTAGAATTTTTATTTTCATTCATTATGTATTGTTCTTTCGTTAAAGAGACTCTCACAAATGAGAAATTAAATATTATAAGTCAATTCATGCTATTAATTTGAGTTTCTCTATATTTATATTGATTATTCATGTCACAAGAATAAGACATTGCAAATTAATATATGAGTGTATTTTATTAGTATATTTTAACTTGATTATAGCTTAATTTATCGATCCTTTAAATTTAATGTTTCAATATTGTAATTGTAAAGATGGAGCATGTTATAGACAATCTCAAAATAGTGACTTTATTTTATGCTCTATTGACACAACAAGAATTAAAATTCTTAATATGTTATCATGGTTATTAGTAACAACACATAGATTTTATCTTAGTTTTTTAAATTAAGATTATAGTATTAATTATATGCATTGTCTTTGCACCAGACAAAGTTTTATTAATTAATGCAAACTATCAACAATGTTATGTTATTTGTGATTATTTAGACTGTAAATATATTATAAAAGAATATATGATAAATGAGCAGTTATACGTGCAACACACGTTTTCACAGCTAGTATATAAAATGAATCTCAAAATAAAGTACTAAGAAAGAAATACATAACACTAATAATTTACTACTCGTACTAGGTAATTAATTAATACCAGCAACATTCATTAAATCCAATCACAAGAACTAGCTATAGCTAGTAAGATTACCCAAATTATAAAGCATCAACCCTAAATTATAATCTTTTTTTTTTAACCCTAGCTTTGAAAGCAAAACACGAAAAAGAAAAATTCAACACCGGTTGGAAAATCACATGAGCATTACTCCAGCCAGCGCAGCAGCCAATGGGACGAATTCGGGAGCACCAAACACGGCGGCGGCGGAGCTTCTCTTAGCTGGGGAGAAGGATGGCGGAGACTCCGGCTCCAAAACCTTGACGACCATCTTGAGTCCCTTCTGGCAGTGGGTGGCGACACCGCTGATGAAGTAGTACAGCCCCGGCTGGGTGAGATTGTAGAGGGTGTCACCGTCGTTGTCGAAAAAATCCGGCTGCGAAGGCCGGCATTTTTCGTATTCTTCTTCCGTCACCACCATCACCGAGTCCTTCTTGTAAACAAACCCTAAAAAACCGTCGAAATTTTCTGAGATTTGAAATGCTGCTTGAGGTGAATATCAATGGTGAATATACATGTGTGCTTACTTAGGGTGTCGTTGACGTTGAAGCGGTTCTTGGAAGCCCAGTCGTTGTAGAAGAGTTGGTTCTTTGAGGGAGGGGTGGCCCATCCTTTGTCTCCTCCAACGTCAAACTGCACACACTCCACTTCCACTGTGCGTAGACTGATCAGCATTGAGATGATTACTAGTATGATAGGAGGGAGTAATATACTCGAAGCCATTATTGTTAGGGTTTTGCGCTTGGCTTCTGCAGTAGTAGTAATTGGAACGTGGATATATACACGATGCTTAAAGCCTCAAAACGTAGGTGAGGTGTATAAGTGAGAACCCTGAAATGGATACGTACAGTGTTATATATGAAGGCAGAGAGAGAGAGAGAGAGAGAGAGAGAGAGAGGTGGCGAATGTGGGTAGTTTTCTGGCGGAGTTTTAGGGGTAGTAGTGGAGTAGACCTGCCTTTGACCAATGGAAACTGTTTTTCAACTTTGAATAGTACTATTTTATTCGAATGAAATAGAGAGTAGACCGTAGACGGTATAAATTTCCTATTTGCATTGCAATTGTGCTATTATATTAAAACTAGAATTGTACTTCCGTGTTGCCGAGAATAATTTCATTACAATACTAATATATACAACGAATAAAAATATTCTCCAAAAGTTTAAATATAAATGTTATAAGTTTATATATTTTATAAGCATGTTCCACCTATTAATGGATCATAGTTTTAAATATTTTCAAGTATTCATCATATTTTTATTATTCATATAACAGTTAAATTATAAATTTTCAACTAATAAAATAGTAAAATCCTAGTCTCGATAATGAAATGATTCAACCATTAATATTTTTTGTTTTTAAATTGTAATTTGCAATTATGTATGAATATTCTTGGAAATTTAATTAATTTTGTTGAAATTTTGGTAAAATGAAAATTACTACCCTTGAGAATTCACACGTGTCCCTCATTATTTTTGCATCTATAAATAAAGAAAATTTATTTTTCTTGCATTTAAAATGTAGGGTTCATTAATGACTTTCTAAGTATTTGATTAATATTATGACCCTTAATATTGGAAAAAAGCAAAATTATATCAATAAAAAAGTAATCATAATCATAAAAGGAAGATAAATTAATAAGGTATAAAAAATAAGGATTTTGAATATTTGGAATGACTATTTTAGTTTAGTGTAATATATAGATAGCTGATTATTATAACAAAATTATTTCAAAAATATTTTACACCTATATTGTGTATTTCAATCAATTTCATCCCACAATAATCATCACTTCAGTAACAAAATAAAAAGTATAAATAATTACTTTATTATTTTTATTTATATATAAACAAGTATATATTGATTTTTATTTAGTTTTTAATTACTATTTAGTTAACAACTATGTGGTTTATACTCCCTCCGTCCCTTTATAGACATTACATTAATTTCTTTTAAAGGCATTATTTGAAATAGCCATTTTCAGATTTTTAAAAATAAATTGTGTCCACAAACTTAGGGTTCAATAAATTATGTCCATATTTTGTTTTTTAGGACAACTTTACCCTTCAAATTTGAATGTGGAAAATTTTGGACAAAATTAAGAGCGGGCTTCTCATTTCTCATTTCAACGAGCAGCCGATTTCTCTCAAACCCTCTCTCTCGAACCTCTCTGTTCCAGTCGCCGTCCGGTTGCCTTCGCCGTCGCCGTCGCGAACCCGTCCAGTCGTCGCCGTCGCTGTCCAGTCGTCGTCGTCGCCCTTAGCTCTCTCTCAAACCCTCTCTCCCAAACCCTCTCTTTCAAACCCTCTCTCTTCCCGTTGCCGTCGCCGCCCATCATCGTCGCCGTCGCCGTCATTAGCACAATCGTTGTTGTCGCCCTCTCTCTCTCTCTAAACCCTAGATGGCAGCTTCAAGTTCGAATGAGGTGGGTTTTATTTCAGCTTTTTGGGTTTGAATTTAAAGCTTAATTGTAATTTTATTGTAAGCTTAATGATGAATTGTTAGGGTTATGGTTTGCTTTGAGTTGTGACTGGAAAATTTCAGACTGGAAAATTTCAGATTTGAAGTGTTATGGTTTGCTTTGATTTGTGATTGTGCACGAATACATTCTTGGACTTTTTAGTAGAAAGAGGGAAAATAGAAGAAGTTGTTTTAGTGTTCTTCCTTCGACCTCTTTTTAGTAGAAAGATGGAAAATAGAAAAAGTATTTTTAGTATTCTTCCTTCGACCTTGCTTGTTTATTTTCAGATTTTGTAGGGTTTAGAAGGGACAAAGCTGAGGAAAAGAACTCTATGTTACCCTTTTTTGTTGAATTCAAATGAAAGCACTTGAATAATTTGATGTATCTCAGTAGGATGTATGAATAGTATAATATGAATAACTAGCTGCAGTGCCTAATTGAGGCGGATTTGATTCCATTTCACAGTAGGCTGCATAACTCTTCGTTTTGTTTAAGTGATTGATAGGGTTTAGGGTACTATATATGTTTTATTCCTTTGAATTGTAGGTATGACATCTATTTGTAATTTGCATACTTATACAGTGTTATATACACTGCTAATATATGTTTTATACACTGCTGTATATATTTGTGTTAGAAAGCAAGCATTCTCATTGCGAATTCGAGGATATACCATCTCTAGTTCAATTACATAATGCAACTTCTTATTCTTTTTTGTAGGTTAATTGGGAGTGTCCGAGGGCAGATATGCAGACTGGGAAATACAAGTTGTTGCTGGCAAGGAAAGAAAGCATTCGAGAAGTGATTTGGTCCCGGTTGGTTTTTCACAAGGTCAACCCTCAAGAAGTCATGGACTTAACAGCCTTCGGGGTATATCTGCGTTACCCAAATAAGATAACAAGATCAAACAGGCTGATCCACTATCTAATCGCTCGGGAAGTGGTTGGCGATCCCGACCCTGATCCAACGGCGATCTTCTTTCGGGTGAACAACAAAGTTGTTCGCTTCGGAAGGATGGAGTTTGCCTTGGTGACAGGGCTCCGTTTCGGACCTCATGGCGAATTCGATCCTTTCGTCCCAGTCAAATTCCAACCGCAGTCCATCTACTCGAAGTTCTTCCACAGCCGTCCCATTACTGCAGATGAGCTATGGAGCTTTTACACCGACGATTCGAATTTCAAGGACAAAGATGATAACTCTTTGATGTCTGTGGTGGATTGCATCAGTTTGAGTCAGGTTGTGATTGCCGTCCATATAGTTCTTGGCTTGGAGTCGGGCACCAAGATCCCCAAATGGGTGTGGGCCTTGGTTGAGCACCAACAGGCGTGGAATGACTTCCGGTGGGGCAGCGTCTCCTTCCAGGTTCTAGTAAAAAATCTGAAGGGTGTGAAGTACTCCATTCCATACAACACATACCATTTGAACGGCAACATTCTTGCTTTCATGGTACGTACATTTTCACAACATATAATTCCACATTTCATTTTCATTTTCTGGATATTTGTTCTGATATATGAAATTTATTCATTTATTTATAGGGCTGGATTTACGAGGCATTCCCGGAAATGGGGAAATCATTCGGGGAAGGATTAAGGAGAAGGAGAGTCATCGTCCTCGAGGCGTCCGGTACGCCTACTCAAAGTCTGCTTCGTATGCAAAGATCCTGATCGAAGAGGTTAGTTGTTTAAGTAGTTTGTAAAAAAAGTTATATTTTCCAATTGTTTTTATGTTCCAACATTCTGATCCAACTTTTTATATGTTCCAACTGTTTTATGTTCCAACATTAATCTGTTCCAACTTTTTATATGTTCCAACTGTTTTTATGTTCCAACATTAATCTCTTCCAACTTTTTATATGTTCCAACTGTTATCACCATATCTGCTTTCAGTACCAACTTTATATGTTCCAACTGGTATCACCATTTTATTTAACAAGTCTTTTGTACTCTTATTTGAAGGTACCTACCTCGTTGACTGCTGACCCCGAGGAGCTTAAGGAGCCTTACATTACCACCCCCGAGCCCTCGGGAACCCCGTTCAGTTTCCAATATGATCAATCTAGTGCAGCCCGTGCACCCCGTGCAAAGAGGAGGAGGAGAGAGACTTCTGAAGAGGCTGAAGTCGAAGAAGAGGAAGAAGAGGCTGAAGTCCAAGCTGAAGAGGCCGAAGTCCCAACCCACAGCAGGAGTGGTAAGAGGGCCAGGGGAGTCAATGATATTGTTGCCAGGAAAGTTCAGAAAGTGAAGGAGGAGCTGAAACAAGAGTTGATGGGGACGTTGGCCGAACACGTGGCCGGGTTGGTCTTTGAGAAGTTGAAAACGTTCAACTTCAACCAATCCGGGCATGTGGAGGCAGGTGGTTCTAGGGAAGTTGTACGATGAGGAGAAGGTAGTGAGAATGACGAGGAGGAGGATGTGGAAGGTAATGAGATGGAGGATGAGGGGGAGGATATGGAAGGTAATGAGATGCAGGACGAGGATGGTGAGGGTGATGCAGATGAAAATGAAGAAGAAGAGGTATAAACTCCGCCTCTTTTCAATAAATAATTTCCAATAAATAAACTCAATTCATCAAATTTCTTTAATTTTTTATATTAAACAATGGCAGAAGGATGAGGAGGACGAAGAGGACGATGTTGATGGATCAAGTGGTGCCGTGTCCGAAGGGCAGCAGACGGGGGTTAGATCTGGATCAAGTGGTGCCGTGTCCGTAGGGCATCAGACGGGGTTCAGATCTAGATTTCATTTGGTAATAAAACGAACAATTTCTTTAATTAATTTTTACTTTTGATAATATAACGATCAATTTTGATGCCAGGTCAATGAGCCAATCGACGCCGATGCCCCCCTCACGGAAAAGGATCATGAACAATTGCACGGGTTCGAAAGGGACATGACCACTACACCCTTTCCCAATCCTTTCCTCATGGAGGCAGCATCGACTAAGGAAGCGGAAACGACGACAGAGCCAGAGGAAGAGCCAGTAGGAGCGGCAGATCCAGGCGCAACGACAGCAGATGTAGTGGAGGCAGAAGCTGAACCAGCGGAGGCAACGGCAGAAACAGGGGAGGCAACAGCAGAGGCAGGGGAGGCCTCAAACGCCACACCATTGCAGACCTACAGGAGGACAAAAAGGCAGAGGAAACCCGCTGGCGCATTGAAAAGCCCGTATTTACAGAAATGAATTCGAGGGAGGGGATGTAAGATGGGAAGACAAACAATTTTATTCGATGTGGGTGTGAAACAAACAATGTTGCTTTGAAAATCAGGGGATGTTACATTTTGTTTAAGTAGTTTGTCTATCATTTGGATTTTTATGTGAAAACTTGGAAGTGTACTAAGTGCTCGTATTACGAACTGTTCTAACCGTTCTGACAGTTCTAACAGTTCGAACCTCTTTACCTATGTAGTATTTTGAGTTAATTCATAGTCTTAATTCAATTTGTATTTTGAGTTAATTCATAGTCTTATTCTAATACATCAAACAAAAAACACTTGGAACGCTTGGAACAAACAAACAGAGATGATTTTTGAAAAAACCCTAAACAAACATAAATACAGGAACTTAACACAAATACTGGGAAATTAAACGAACAAACATACTGAGAGTTGGAAACTAAACACAAAATACTGGAAATTAAACACATCAACAGCGATGGAAAGGAAACACAAAATACTGGAAATTAGGGAGCTTTGTGGAAATTTTTTTGAATCACGGTTTCCACCACATCAGCGGCGATGTCGAGGTTGACGAGCATCGAGAGCGATTGGTTTCATCTCTAGCCGTGCGCAGATCCTTCCCATGTGGGGGGCGTGCAGCGGAGGTTGACGGGCCGGTGAAGAGCCTACGACTTACGGCGTTAAATGGGGGAGAAGTAACTTCTTCTATGGAATCGTCATCGGAATCTCCGTGGTCGGGCACCTTTTTGTAGACACTTGTGCATGCATGAGTCACTTTTGTGAAAGTGCATTAACTTTATGAAGTGTAGTCACTTTATTTGCATGCATGAGTCAATCCTGTTACATTAACTTTTGCATGCAAGTGTCATATACTCTTGTTTTTATATTTGTTTATTTCATATAAATAGCACTCATAAGTCCTAAATTGAAGTTCTTTATTTTATATTTATTTTCAAGTTCTAAATTGAAGTATTTTTCAGTTTATGTACTGTTAACAGATATAAGTTCCAACAGTTCCAAGAAACATAATGAATGAGTCATTTGTGGAGTGCAACAAATTAAACCATTCAAACTCACATTCAAGACCGACATTTTATGCAGTGCAATTAATTCAATCTGCATGCAAGTGTCACTTAATGAAGTGTAGACACTTTTGCATGCATGAGTCCCTTTTGTGAAAGTGCATTAACTTTATGAAGTGTAGTCACATCATTTTGCATGCATGAGTCAATATTGTTTCATTATTTGACCATTCAACATGTTTTTGTTCTCTTGGATGCATGTGTATTTATTTATTTATTCTCTTCATGTAATTTATAATAACTTTTCGAGTCAAAACTGTCATAATGTCTTGGAATGCAACAAATTAAATTTCATATACTCTTGTTTTTTTTATTTTTATTTATTTCATATAAATAGCACTCATAAGTCCTAATTTGAAGTTCTTAATTTTATATTTATTTTCAAGTTCTAATTTGAAGTATTTTTCAGGTTCAGTACTGGTAACATGTATAAGTTCCAACAGTTCCAAGAAACAGAAACTACAGTTCCAACAGAACCAATACAGTTCCAACACAACCAAGAAAGTTCCAACAGTTCGAACAAATAGAACATACAGTTCATACACAACCAAAAAAGTTCCAAAATAACTATGAAAAGTTAGCCCTTAACAGTCCACTAAGCTAGTAATTAAGCAAATGTAAGTTTAATCAGAACAGTTAATATCAACATTAGAAGCCCTACTTTCTTTAATGCGGTACACTTCTTCAATACTTCGGCTCGAACTGCAACCTCAAACTCAGCCTTAAGAGCTTCAAGCTTCTGCTCTTTCAACCTCAATTGCTCGGTCAGCGATTTCTCCACTTTTTGTGCTTCAAAAATTTGTTCACCGTGCTCGAGGGTCATGAAGTCAATGCGACGTTCACAATTGTTTCGGCAGAAGCTGGTAGGTTCAGGCCAATCTAGCCACTGGAAGAAGTCGCAGTCATCTTCCTGCATAAACGAGCGAGCAATATTTTTTTAAAAAAAATGAATCATTAAGCCCTAATTAGATAACAGATGCACATACCATCCTGATTGGACAACAGAAATACCTACGCCTTGGGTTTTCTTCCGTGTACGATGTTAAAATATCAGCCTCCACTCCGTGCACACAACTTGGACGGGAGGTCCATCTAGGTCGGCAACCAGAGGAGGAGGAGGCGGTGGAGGACGACATTCTCTACTCGTTGAACTGAAGCGAAGTGAAGTGAAGAACGCTGGAATGAAGTGCTGAACCCTGGACTGAAGCTTTCTAACTCAGGAAAAACGGTGGACTGAAGTGAAGTGAAGAACCCTAGTTTTGTTTCCCATCGAATGGTGTTTAAATATAATATGTACACCGCAAAACGACGTCGTTTTGCGGCTGTGGTGGCCCACAGAGTATCGTAGCATAAAACGACACCGTTTCGCTTCGTTTGTAATGTTGGAACAGCGTACAGTTGGAACAGTTGGAAAAGATGAAACTAGTTGGAACATTGTAACGTGTGGAACGAATAGTGCAAAGTATAAGTTGTAACTGTTGGAACAGATGACACTTGTTGGAACAAAGGGGACACTAACTGGAACAGTGTAATGATTGGAACAGTAACAGTTGGAACAGATGACACTAATTTTGTACTTAACAATAATTGTAATCATTTTCACGGCAAGCATGCATGCTTTCAGTAATTAATCAAACATAAATAATAATGATAACCACACCAAGTTATAGATCCAATCCTTACAACAGTTTCGAACTTCAAGAAAAAAGGGTGTCAACCACCGTGAATAGATAACATAATTACGGAGGAGGAGCTCTGTCCTTGCATGTTAAGCGAGTATGGCCGAGAACACCACAGATGCTGCACTTCTTCTGCTTCCTCCGTTTGTTTCCATTCGCACACAAAGACGAGACCTCAGTAGGATTGGGTAAAGAAACAGAACAAGTGTTTTGATAGTGACCACTTTGTGAGCACCTACAACACCGAGGGGTATACGAATTTGAATTGCCATTACTTTGGCTCCGAGACGAACCTGACTTGGCCTTCATCCTTCTCTTGCATGGACGGCCGACCTGTTTGGGATTGTCCGGTGCTCCAACCGACCATGCCTCAATATCAGCAGGAACATTCCACTCTTCAGGAATTGGAATGGCATCACTTCTCCCGCATAAGTTTCCCGCAACGATTCGGTACTGTAGTAAGAACTAACAAATGGTAATGGAGACTGCTTCGTATGACTGCCAAATAGAATTCAAATAAAAACGTAAGTAACTAGAATTCAAATAAAAACGTAAGTAAGTAGACACTATTAAAACACGGTTACCGAATGGCTGCTGCGGCATGAGAACACGGTATCAGGTCCAAATCAAAGATAAGACAGGTGCATTGCTTCTTCTCAAGATCCACTACGTGATGCTTCATCCCTGTCAATACCTTGAACTTTGTTAGAGAAACTGGTTCAACACTCATGGTCGACCCCAACTCCAATGATCTACCCAACCTAGACTGTGCATAACCCGTTAACTCGTGAGTTCGGGCTGCAGCCTCAGCTCGTCAGTCTAGGAACCACTTCCCTATAAGAGAGCAAATACACTCAAAAAGCGTACAGACCGGCAACGCCCTAGCCCATCTTAGACACCCATTCACGCACTCAGCAGCATTGGATGTTAAAGAGCAATAATGGCGCACGAGACATTTAGAACGAGCCCATTTGATAGGATCAATACCCATGACCTTAGCGTATGCACCGGGAGCAAATGATTTCAAATTATTCATTTCTGTATCGAAGTCTCGTTCTCGGTAGGCGTGTACAGCTTGCTGGAAAACTGCAATTGCACTATCTCCCCAAAACTTGATGTTCTGTATATGATAAACACAAAGCCCGTGAGGTATGTCGGGGTATACAACATCCAACGCATTCTTGATACTAACATGCTGGTCTGAAATGATCAACAGATTTTCTGGACATCCAAAGGCATTCCGTAGCTGTGTAAAGAACCAAGACCATGACTCATCACATTCTTTGTCCCCGAACCCAAAAGCCAATGGTAAAACTGTTCGTTTGGATCTTTTGTAACAGCCACGAACATTACGCCTTTGTATTTACCCTTTAGATGGGTATCGTCGACCACAATCACAGGGCGGCAAGCCTTGAAGCCTCTGATACACGCAGCAAGAGCCATGAAATAGTACCTGAATTTCCCATCGGCATCGAGCTTTAATTCTGTAACAGTTCCCGGGTTTGCATGCTCTAAGATCCAAAGGTACTTCGGAAGCCTCTCGAATGACTTCATGGCGTCGTCGTACACCATTGTCAGTGCATGATTCCTTGTAGCCAAAGCGGTTTGGTATTTGATTTTTGCCCCAAATTTCCTCTCTACTTGTGCAATGATATCCATCGGCCTTAAAACGACGCCTGCGGTCATCAAGTTTGGGACAAAATATGCACCTAAAACCTTGGAGCATATGGTTGGTTCGGACTGATATCTCAAATCCTTTTGACAACTGTGTGGACTCCATTCATGAATCCTCCGTGCGGTACCTATTGTTTGTGCACGTAAAACAAAAGAACATTTAGCTTTACGATTTTTGCAAACAACGTAGTATCGAGTGAAACACGACCGCGACGTTGAAAAAGATACGTGATTAGCAAGATGATATAACCTTAAGACGATTATCAATCTATCCTTGCTTGCAAATATAGTATCCTTGCGAAGTGTATCATCATAAATGCATTCAGAATCTACATTTTCTTGTGATGTGGGCTCTTTAAGATGATACGATGCAGCAGGTATGTGTTTCACTAAAAAGTGTTCACAATAGAACGAAATCCTATCGTAGCACTAGCAAGTAAAACCTAAGTATCGAATCTCAAGGAAAACTTAACAGGGCAATTAATTATGTAGTAAACCTAAAACTAAGAAAGCAAGTAAAGAATATTTTGGGGTTTTTGTTTTTAAATCCTAGGCAAGAAAATAAAATAAAGCAATAAATAAAAGCAAGTAAATAACTAATCTAAGAACGAGGAAATAAATCTAGAATTAAACTAAAGAAAAACGATTAATCTACCTAGGCAAGAATCGAAAAGAAAGCAATTAAGAAAGCAATAACGAATCTAAGCATAATTAAACTAATTTGAAAATTTGGAAATTAAATAAATAAATCTAACTCTAAGAACTTTGAAAAACGAGAGAATTGAAGACGAAATAAAAACGAATCTAAACTAGACTTTGAAAACCGAACGAACGAAATTAAACTAAGGAATTTAAACGAAGCAATTAAGAAAACGAATCTAAAACTAAAGCAAGCAATTAAAACAAGTAAACGAAAGCAATAAAAGAACTTACGAAAATTGAGACGAAGAACGAAGAACTTGAAGTAAATTAAACGTCTTGAATTAAATTGCGATAACGAAGAATTCGGATCCGAACAATAGAAAGCTAAAAAGTGTTTAAGTGCTGGAAACTAAAGCTAAAATATGATAAAAGATGTCTAAAGATGATAAAGGATGATACAAATTCGTCCCAAAGCACTAGTATTTATATTAGGGAGAAAACCTAATTAAATAAGGAAACAAACAGCTGGACGCGGACATCTGGCCGATCGGCCATTGAGGACTTGGCCGATCGGCCAAATCAGGTGCTGGACGATTGCGCGCGACTCTCTTGTTTCGGCCGTATCTTCCTCATCCGAACTCCAAATTGACCTCCGCTTTCGCCTATGTGCTCCTATCGAACCCCTCTTCGATATAATGCTTTCATTACATCCAAAATGAATCTTCAATAAATTCATGAGGGGTTAGAACTCGAGGTCAATGATTGCTCAACAACCTTTCTTCTCATTTTCTTCTCGTTTCCGCCCTTTTCATCATACAAGTACCAAAAACTCCAAACAAACGAATTATAGCCAAAAGGCACACTAAAAGACACGAAACACAATGAAAACGAACACGAAAACACAACGAAAAACCTAACAACTAAACACCAATCAAAATCCCCCACGCATAGACCTTTGCTTGTCCTCAAGCAATATAAAAACGAAATAAACAATAGACTCAAGTATTGTGAACTATATTGGCCTCAAAACTTTTCGAAAACAAACTCTCATGATCATGATCAAAACTATGCACACAACCTTAGCATCAATCAACACAATCTATTCAACTAATTCAAAATATGCTAATCCATCAAAGAACACTTTCCAACATGTGAAATTTTATATATGAAAGTGAACACTCAACTCTCTCAAAGAAAAAATGTATAAGGTAATGCACATCATAAGGTTCACTCAATATCAATGCAATGCAACATGTTTACCATAGGCTTGCCTTCAATCTCAACATCTCCACCTAATGTAATACTTACAAATTAGGATCAAAAAGGTCTTTATATAAGCTTGTAATTAGGGTTGAAAACGGATCGGATATTTCCCGACCGATCCGGAACCGGATCCGGTCGGTATCGAATTCGGTTTAAAAAATCAGTATCCGGTCGGATACGGATTCGGATACGGATAGTTGAATTCGGATATCGGATCGGATTCGGATTACATAGTATCCGACCGTATCCGAAATTTACCGTATTTTTTCGGATAGTAACCGGATTCCTAATTCGGATATCCGAATAAATCTATATATTGCCCTACACGTGTAGCATGCAAGGTGGGCCCTGATGTCATGTCTGAACCTGCAAAATCAGCTTTTAATTAATGTTCAAATTCTTTTTTTATTTATGTGAGTTTTCTTTTCCTGTCTTGCATTTTTACATTTATAGTACTAGTATTTTTTTTCTTTCATTTTATTTAATCAATTGTTTTTATTCTCTTTCAAAAATTATAATTGAAG
This sequence comes from Thymus mandschuricus, assembly GCA_029379335.1. Lineage (NCBI taxonomy): Eukaryota > Viridiplantae > Streptophyta > Magnoliopsida > Lamiales > Lamiaceae > Thymus > Thymus mandschuricus. The sequence continues at coordinate 14,147,214 of CM057071.1, forward strand.
GAGGTTTTTTTCTATCGATATATATTTCTATCAAAATAATGTAAATTATGAATTTATTATAATTATATAGTTTGATTCATTAATTTTGAAATAATTACTACAGTTCCTTACAAGGGGCCCACAACAGTGTTGTGATGCATGCAACTTTTAATTTTTATATTTTTTAAATATACATAGATTTTCCTTTCTTTATTTATTTTCCTTATTTTTTTTTTTTTTTGAAATTTTACATTTATGTTATTCTTTTGCTTTCACTTCAACTAGTCCATTATTTCTGCTCTCTCTCAAAATTTATAATTGAAGAACTTTCTATAGTACGTGTACTTGACCAAAATAATAATGATGTGATTATGAATTTATTTATATTCCAAACATGTATAATAATCTCTCTATTTCATTCGAAATGCCATATTTTAGCACAGAAATAATCTTCGTACTAAAAAAAAATCATTTCAAAGAAATAGAGAAATTAATATATTGTTTGGAATATAACAAATTTATAAGTACATTATCCTGATCAAAATATATACATCCGATAGAAAAGAACTCCTTCAATTATAATTTTTGAAAGAGGGCAAAATCAATTAATTAATGGAATGAAAGAAAAAAAATGAAATATTATAGATGTGAAAATGGGAAAACAGAAAAAGAAAAGTATTACTCCGTTTTATATAAACATATGAAATATTGCATATTTTATATATTTCTTTATGTGTTTCAACCACATTTTGATGTCTTTCGTATTAAATATAATATCCGATTATATTTATCCGAATCCGGTTCGAATCCGTCCGTATCCGCCCCGTATTCGTCTTACCGAATAATCCGAATTCGTATCCGAATCCGGCTATTCCGTATCCGACTCCGGATCCGGAAAAAAAATATGGTATAGGATATGGTATGAGCAATATCCGTCCGTATCCGATCCGTTTTCACCCCTACTTGTAATGTAGGGACATTGGTTAAGGTAGGGAAACTATAGGCTAAGTGACTCAAATAAATCTAAATAATCAACCTCTTTTCAACTCCAACCAAAGTATGGATTTTTACTCCATCTTCTACAATCCAACACACCAAATACAAACTCAAAGATGCTAAAATATCAACTATACAAATCAAAGCTAACTATCCCCTTATGCTTATATTCTTATTCTCTCTTTCTTTTCCTTTTTTTTTTCTAGAGCTCCACTAATAAACGTTCTTTCTAATGTTGAACAATGCTCTATTTTTTTTTTTTTCTCATCTTTTTTTTTTCTTTTCTTTTTATTTTCTAAGCTCATAGGGATAGCTAACTACATAAATCAAGCATCTAAAACTCCTTTCTCCTCCTTCTTCACCACAACCAAATTTTTCTATTCAACTCCTTCCATACAACTAATTCCCAAAAGATACCCATAATCATCCAAACCTTCTATCATCCGGTTTTACAAAGAACGGCTAATAAAGGCTCAAAAGGGGTAAACAAAGGTTTATGAACAAGGTTAGTGTATAGGGATCATGTGGCTAAAGAAAGATGGCCTAATATCATCTCCTAGTTCGTAAATATACTAAGGTCTTGATGGAGAAACAAGGCAAGTTCTAGAAACAACGAAGCATGCATGAGCACTCAATCAAAGAATAGGCATAAATATGCACAAATAGCTCGATTCTCACGGGTTCAAACTAACTAGTTCCCGACATCATAGCATACTTCAAATTCATCGAATAAAATGCGTCGCTTCGCCAAGGTTCCATGCATAATAAAGATCATGAATTTTTCCAAAATCAACGCAATTCTCTATCATTGGCCAGTCCATAATACTATCATCACATGCTCATTTGACTCAATTAACACCTAAGACTCAACAAAATTAAAAACTACATGCCAAAAGTTCAAAGACCCCCCCCCCCCCCCCCCACACACACTTAAAATCAAGCAATGTCCCCATTGCGAGAAAATAAAAAGGAAAGGGATAAAGAGAACTTATCGCAATATGACGAACATAAATACCCAAAATCTTGAGAGACTCCAAGTATCACCTACAAAACAAACACAAAACACAAATACCAAAGCGTAAAATCGAACAAAATAAAGAAATCAAAATAAAAGACTCAAAACAAAACACGAAACAAGGCTATGATCAATTGAATGGACCTCCGAACTGTGGGTCATTCCATCGGGGATCGTACGGAGACCAATAACGGGGATCATTTGGGTTTGGTGGAGCGGAAGTGGAGCCAATGGAGAAGTCGGTGTATCAAATGGCCCTCGATGTTCGACACCCTCCTATCCAAGCCCGTCACTTGGATCGACAAAGAATCGAACCGATCAAACACACCTTGTTGAAAGTGTGTAAAATCAGCTCGAAAGTCGGCCCAATAGGGCGGGACTTCGGCCTCCATATTCTGACGAGCCCGGACGCGATCTCTCCTAGTGTAGTAGTGAACTATTCGCTCATCATCATCCGGGACATGCTGCTGCTCCTCCTCGTCTCCGTTCCCGTCGTCCTCGCCTTCTTCTTCCTCTTCTTGTGCCTCTGCTTGTTGCTCAGCGTCTTCCTCCTCTTGGTGCTCGGCTTCTTGCCCGGCTCTTCGAATACGACGCGGGTCAGCATAGTATGCACGAACATAGGCTCGGTCCTCAACCCGAGTAAACTCGGTTGGACTCCTCATCAAGTGGGCATTGATCAACTCGGTGGATGACATCTCCACACTCTGCACCAACCCTTCGGCCTCCGAAATATCCACTCCAAAGTGACGAGCTAGAGCCGTCGCGACATATCCAAGTGTGGGATGGGCGCCTTTCTTCGACTGCACGTTTGAGAGCTGCGTCCATATGAATGGAGCCAAGCCCACCTTCCGATTGAACATAGCACACCACAACAAATAAACCTCCATGCCCGTTACCTTACTAGCCTCCTTTTTACCGGAGACCATGTTAGATATGAAGCGATGGAGTATGATCAAAGCATCATCACGTAAAAAGGCACTAGACACACCCGAAGTTTTGAAATTATTAACACCCGTCAATTCCATCCAAGCCTCATTAATATTAAAATCCGCAGGCACACAATCAGAGATATTAGGATGAGCACGAAAACCAAATACCGTTTTCATCGTTTCCTTAGAAACTTCCCACAAGACACCACGAAAAGTGCATTCCATCACAACATCATTACCACGTCTAGATAATCGAAAACTACTACACATCTCCAGACACAAACTATCATGCGCCTCCCATTGTCTAGACATACATTGCATTAATCCTAATCGAAGAGCATATTCGCGAATAGTCGGAAAAATAGACAAACGCCTCAAAAAATCCATATTGTAATGCCTAGGAGGACGTATATCAAGACCTTTCAAACGGAGGTAGAGATTTGTAGTAGCGTACCTATCGGTTTCAAAAGGAACCCGTTGGCGACGCCCGTACTCTTGCTCATTGTCACCCGGTGAGTGGCGATCGAGACTCACAATAAAGGGAGTACGATTCATGGTGATGGTGTGAGGATGTTGACGAAGAATGGCACGCGAACGGAGCACGAACGACGAAGACGAAAAACTGGGCAGCCGTCAATCTGGCCGGTCGGCCAAATGGTGTTCTGGCCGGTCACGGGAAGCTGGCCGAGCGCGGTGCTGCGACGGCGAGTGCTGAGCGACGGCGACTTGGTGGCTGAAGGTGGAGAGCTGCAACGGCGGTGGCTGAGGGAGCTGTGCGAACGTCCTCGTCGGGGCTGGCGGCGACGGTTGATGCGGGTGGCTGCCGGCGGCGGTGCGGGTGGCTGACGGCGGCGGTGTGGGTGCGGCTGTGGGAAGCTGAACGGCGGCGATTGGTGCTGAACGGCGGCGGCGGTGCTGCACGGCGGCGGGTTTGGTGAAGTGGCTAGTCCTTGGTGCTGTGGGAAGAAATAGAATGGAGATAGGAAAAGAGAGGTAGGTTAAAAACAATAATGGGCCAGATCTTGAGTTTGACTCGGCAAAGGAATAGGGCCCACGGGTTTTGGCCGATCGGCCAGAATTCGTAAAGAATCTGGCCGGTCGGCCAGATCAGCTACTGGCCACGATCTGCTTTGTTCAGTTCTGGCCGATCGTCCAGAATCCTTAGGGAATCTGGCCGATCGGCCAGATCAGCCGCTGGACAATCGACACCTATTCCTGTAAAAACACACTAACTAACACGAAAAATCAAATATTAACACGAAATACTATGAAAAATACAAAATGTAAATCTTTTTTTTTTTTTTTACGTGGGTTGCCTCCCACCAAGCGCTCGTTTATCGTCATTAGCTTGACGTACCAAATACTCAAGAGGAAAGTGGGGGGTCGGAGATGAGAATCGTCTCCACCGTGTGAGGAAGTGTCGTCCCTTCGATGTACGGCTTCAATCGTTGCCCGTTGACCGAGAAGATGTATCCCGAATCCTCGTTCTTGATCTCTACCGTGCCATGAGGGAAGACTTGTACCACCGTGTATGGACCTCCCCACCTAGACTTAAGCTTACCCGGAAATAATCGAAGACGAGAGTGAAAGAGTAGTACCTTCATTCCGGGTTTGAACTCCTTGTAGGCTATGCGTCTATCATGTAGACGTTTCACCTTGTCCTTGTAGATCTTGGCATTGTCGTAGGCTTCGTTCCTTAGCTCATCGAGCTCCTCCATTTGCAAAATCCTCCGATCATGAGCATCGTCGAGGTTGAAGTTGATGCGCTTGAGGGCCCAATATGCCTTGAACTCAATCTCTACGGGCAAGTGACACGATTTACCATACACGAGCCTATAGGGACTCATCCCAAGCACGCCTTTGTAAGCCGTGCGATATGCCCAAAGAGCGTCGTTCAACTTGTCGGCCCAATCCTTCCTCGATGGCTTGACCGTCTTCTCTAAAATCCCCTTGATTTGTCGATTGCTCGTCTCCGCTTGTCCCGAGGTTTGTGGATGATAGGGAGTCGCCACCTTGTGAGTGATGGTGTTCTTCTTCATGAGCTTGGCGAACAATTTGTTGCAAAAATGCTTTCCCCCATCACTAATGATCACACGAGGGAAACCAAACCTACACAAAATATTTTCCTGCACAAACTTCAAGACAACGTGAGAATCACACGTCCTTGTGGGGATGGCTTCAACCCACTTGGACACATAATCAACCGCAAGTAAAATGTATTCAAAACCATGGGATTTAGGAAAAGGTCCCATAAAGTCGATGCCCCACACATCAAAAATCTCAACCACTAAAATAGGATTAAGGGGCATCTCATTACGGCGACCTATAGAACCTGTGCGTTGGCAACGATCGCATGCAAGGTAGAAGGCTTGAGCATCCTTGAACAAGGTAGGCCAATATAATCCACTTTGTAGCACCTTATGAGCAGTCTTTTGGCCTCCAAAATGTCCTCCACTCGGCTCCTCGTGACAATGTCGCAACACCTCGGTTTGCTCGTGGTCGGGAACGCACCTTCGAATCACCTCGTCCTTTCCAAGCTTGAACAAGTGAGGATCCTCCCAATAGTATTGCCTACACAAACGAAGAAACCTTTTCTCTTCTTGAGCGTTAAGGACGGGTTTAGTGTCCTTATCGGCCAAGTAATTAGCAATATCGGCAAACCAAGGAGTAGCATTCACTTCATTAACATTCTCAAAGGGAAAGGAATCACAAATATCATCAAGAGAAGCATAAGGGGGAGGTGAATCGAGACGAGATAGATGGTCGGCCACAAGATTGTCACTACCTTTCCTATCACGAATTTCAATATCAAATTCTTGCAATAATAAGACCCATCTAATTAACCTAGGTTTTGCTTGGGCTTTAGTCAAAAGATGTTTAAGAGCACCATGATCACTATAAATAATCACCTTAGACCCTATGATGTATGATCGAAATTTATCTAAGGCAAAAACAACAGCAAGCATCTCTTGTTCGGTGGTGGTGTAATTCACTTGAGCAGGATTTAGAGTTAAACTAGCATAGTAAATCACACGAAGCATCTTATCGACTCTTTGACCCAAAACAACCCCTACGGCATTATTCGACGCATCACACATAATCTCAAAAGGCAATGACCAATCGGGACCAACTACAACGGGAGCAGAGATGAGTTTTTCTTTTAAAGTGAGAAAAGCATTCATACAAGAATCATCAAAGTGGAAAGGCACATCTTGAGCAAGCAATCGACAAAGAGGTTGGCTAATTTTAGAAAAGTCCTTAATAAATCGTCTATAAAAGCCCGCATGACCAAGGAAACTCCTAATACCTTTGACATCACTAGGTGGTGGCAATTTTTCAATCACCTCCACTTTCGCTTTGTCGACCTCTATGCCCTTACTCGAAACTACATGGCCTAGAACAATTCCACTTCTAACCATAAAATGACTCTTTTCCCAACTCAAAGTAAGACCACTCTCAATGCATCTTTTAAGGACTCTCTCTATTTTCATCAAGCAATCATGGAAAGACGACCCAAAAACAGAAAAATCATCCATAAAGATCTCTACAAAATCACCGATAAATTCCGAAAAAATAGACATCATGCATCTTTGGAACGTACCCGGTGCATTGCAGAGACCAAATGGCATCCTCCTATAAGCGTAGGTCCCAAAAGGGCTTGTGAAGGTCGTCTTTGCTTGATCCTCCGGAGCTATCGCAATTTGGTAGTAACCTGACAAACCATCTAGAAAACAATAAAATTCTTGCCCGGCTAACTTATCAAGCATTTGATCAATAAAAGGGAGAGGAAAGTGGTCCTTTTTGGTGGAAGCATTAAGCTTCCTATAATCGATGCACATCCTCCAACCGGTAACCGGGCGTGAGGCGACCAACTCGTCCTTCTCGTTCTTTGACACCGTGATTCCTCCCTTCTTTGGAACGACGTGCACCGGGCTAACCCACTCGCTATCGGCGATGGCGTAGATAATACCCTCCGCCAATAGCTTGTAAATCTCCTTGCGCACGACCTCCATGAGCATTGGATTGAGCCTCCTTTGTCCATCTCGTTTGGGGCGAGCGCCTTCTTCGAGATTGATGCGATGCATGCACGTGGCCGGGCTAATTCCTCTAATATCTGCCAAGCTCCATCCAAAAGCGAGCTTGTTCTCCTTGAGTATGCCCACCAAAGCTCCTTCCTCTGCAAGAGACAAAGAAGAAGAGATGATTACGGGTTTTTGATTGCCTCCCTCTAAAAATATATACTTCAAATGCGATGGCAGCTCTTTCAACTCCAACGGCTCCGGAATCTTTGAGTCGGGCTCGGGGTCTTGAGGGGGAAACGGGAGTTTGATCCCGATGTCTCTCTCCATTTGCTCCCATTCCATTTGATCTCCGGATCCCCAACATACTTCCTCGGTGTCGAAATCCTGCACAAAAGAGCACTCGGCCAAGGCATCAACCTTATCGATGAAAGAACAATTATCAATTAAATTAACCGATGACATAGGCCGACTTTTATGCACAGAAAACGAAACATCCTCTCCTAAAACAGACATCTTAATCACACCACTCTTCACATCAATCAAGGTATTAGTAGTAGCCATGAAAGGATGACCTAGCAAAAGTGTGTGCTCAATACCATTCTCTTGCACCTCACCTATCTCTAAAACCACGAAATCAACGGGAACTATCAAACCCCCTACGCGAACAAGAATATCCTCAATAATACCTCTAGGGTACCTAATAGACCTATCCGCCAATTGAAGGCTCATGCGAGTGGGTTTAAGTTCTCCTAACTCTAATTGCTTAAAGATAGAATAAGGCATGAGATTAATACCGGCACCCAAATCTAGCATACCACATGCTTCCTTACCATTACCTAAAGAGATAGTGATAACGAAAGAACCTGGATCTCGTTGCTTAGGTGGAAGAGGGTGTTGCATAATTGATGTCGCCACCTCCGATACCGCAATCGTCTCCATCTCATCGAACGGCTTCTTCCTCGATGTCAGCTCCTTCACGAACCTCACGAACGGTGGCACGTTGCGAATAACATCAAGGAGAGGCAAGTTCACGTCCACCTTTGAAAGAAGCTTATAAAGATCGGCGAATTGTTGATCACGCTTCTTGTTCTTCACACGACTTGGATAAGGAATAGGAGGAACATAAGGATTGGAAGTCTTGTGTAGAGGTGGAGCTTCCTTCTCGGGCTCCTCGGACTCCGTTTGCTGCTCACCAGGTTTGGCCGATCGGCCAGAGTCGGGGTGACTTGGCCGATCGTCCAGATTGGTTGCTGGGTGCTCGGGCGAGTTTGGAATTCTGGCCGAGCGGCCAGAATCTGGCCGACCGTCCAGATTGGTTACTGGAGGGGGCTCGGGCGCCTGCGTTTTGGCCGATCGGCCAACATCTGGCCGACCGTCCAGATTGGGGGCTGGACGGACGTGTTGATGTGGAGGTGCCGCCGGCGTCTTCGGTCCATTCCAACGGGGGCTCGGGCCCCATCTATCTCCCATGCGTCCTTGAGGTGACATTGTCACTCCATTATCCACGTGCCTCCCGCTCCGCAACACCGAGACAGCTTGGGCTTGATGCGGTGGAAAAGGAGGAACGTATGGGGGATATTGCACCTCGTTAGCTTGTTGTGGTTGAATCCCTTGGCTCGGAATCCGCCCCGGTTGTTGCATCAAGTGCATAGATCCAGAAATTTGGCCAATGGCCGTCTCGAGCCACTTTATGTTTGCATCAAGTGCATGGAAACGATCCTCATCGGCGGGAGGCTTTTGTGGAGGTCCTTGAGGACGAGAATTTGGGTATGGTGGTGGTGGGCTAGGAGTAGGTTGAGGTGGGTAGTATGGAGGTGGTGGATAATATGGGTTTGGAGGGTAGTGAGGAGGTGGATAATATGGTGGAGGTTGAGAGTAGTAGGGATTTGGTGGAGGAGGATAGGGATTATTATATGATGGAGGACGCCTATTTGGATAGGTAGGGGGGTTACCTTGCCCTTGTGTCGGCCTCGGATTTTGGTAGCGTCCATTATATCCCCCTTGGTATCCTTGAGGTGGTACTTGAGGTGGGTATCCTTGAGCGGCGTACACCTCGGCTCCTCCTTCGTATGGAAACTCTCCCATGTTGTGGCACACCTCCTTGATGTGACCAAGCTCTCCACAAATCTCGCATTGGTCCGGCTTCCTCTCTTCCTCCTTCGGGGCCGGTGCACTTTGCTTAATCTTCAAGTTCTCGAGATCCCTATACATGTCGGCAATTTGCTTCTTCAAGTCGGGGCTCATCGAAACTGCACTCGCCTCCGGCCTAGCTGATTTTTGTTGAGAACTCGCAGCGAGCGTCTCGAATATATCCTTCAACTCTTCAGCTGTCTTGACCGCAATGTTGCCTCCGGCCGAACTATCCACCATGAACTGACAAGTCTGGTTGAGGGCGTCGTAGAAATATTGCCAGAGCAACTCCGGTGCCATTTGATGATGAGGGCATTGTTGAAGTAGCTCTTGGAACCTCTCCCATGCTTCGTGAAATGGCTCATCGTTGTCTTGGGAGAAATTCATAATCTTTGACCGCACCTCTTGAGTCTTGCGGTTGGGATAGTACTTGAGCATGAACTTCTCGCACACCGCATTCCATGTGGCGAGAGAGTTGGCCGGGAGTGCCAAATACCACGACTTTGCTCGATCCTTCAAGGTGTACGGGAAGCACTTCATCTTCAGATTGTCCTCCGTGAGTTCCGAAAGTGGGAAAGTCTGAACCACCGTGCAAAACTCTCGGATGAACGTCAAGGCATCTTCGTTGGGCAGCGCGTGGTAGGATGGGAGCAACGCCATGTGGTGAGGTTTAAGCTCATGATTCCTGACCGCTTCCGTCAGGACAATCGCCGAAGTGGTGGCTGTGAATGTGGGGCGAGCAAAATCGCCCATGACTCTAGCTGTCATGGCTTCGGGCTCTGCAAACAACAAGACTAAACCAAAGTCTTGAGAATCGATCTCCTCCTTCTCCTTCGCGGCTAAGATCGCTTTCCTTTGATGGATGTTGTCGAAGTAGGGCGCTAAATTCCTTTGAAGACTTCGGCGACCATGCATAAACAACACTCAACAAAAGGGTTAAACGCACCGAGTGGGAGAAACAAGAAATCGAATAAACACAAATAAAAATAAAGCAAATAAAAATACTACACAATCAAACGCCTAAAGTTTTCCCCGGCAACGGCGCCAAAATTTGTTTCACTAAAAAGTGTTCGCAATAGAACGAAATCCTACCGTAGCACTAGCAAGTAAAACCTAAGTATCGAATCTCAAGGAAAACTTAACAGGGCAATTAATTATGTAGTAAACCTAAAACTAAGAAAGCAAGTAAAGAATATTTTGGGGTTTTTGTTTTTAAATCCTAGGCAAGAAAATAAAATAAAGCAATAAATAAAAGCGAGTAAATAACTAATCTAAGAACGAGGAAATAAATCTAGAATTAAACTAAAGAAAAACGATTAATCTACCTAGGCAAGAATCGAAAAGAAAGCAATTAAGAAAGCAATAACGAATCTAAGCATAATTAAACTAATTTGAAAATCTGGAAATTAAATAAATAAATCTAACTCTAAGAACTTTGAAAAACGAGAGAATTGAAGACGAAATAAAAACGAATCTAAACTAGACTTTGAAAACCGAACGAACGAAATTAAACTAAGGAATTTAAACGAAACAATTAAGAAAACGAATCTAAAACTAAAGCAAGCAATTAAAACAAGTAAACGAAAGCAATAAAAGAACTTACGAAAATTGAGACGAAGAACGAAGAACTTGAAGTAAATTAAACGTCTTGAATTAAATTGCAATAACGAAGAATCCGGATCCGAACAATAGAAAGCTAAAAAGTGTTTAAGTGCTGGAAACTAAAGCTAAAATATGATAAAAGATGTCTAAAGATGATAAAGGATGATACAAATTCGTCCCAAAGCACTAGTATTTATATTAGGGAGAAAACCTAATTAAATAAGGAAACAAACAGCTGGACGCGGACATCTGGCCGATCGGCCAGATTCATTGAGGACTTGGCCGATCGGCCAAATCAGGTGCTGGACGATTGCGCGCGACTCTCTTGTTTCGGCCGTATCTTCCTCATCCGAACTCCAAATTTACCTCCGTTTCGCCTATGTGCTCCTATCGAACCCCTCTTCGATATAATGCTTTCATTACATCCAAAATGAATCTTCAATAAAATCATGAGGGGTTAGAACTCGAGGTCAATGATTGCTCAACAACCTTTCTTCTCATTTTCTTCTCGTTTCCGCCCTTTTCATCCTACAAGTACCAAAAACTCCAAACAAATGAATCATAGCCAAAAGACACACTAAAAGACACGAAACACAATGAAAACGAACACGAAAACACAACGAAAAACCTAACAACTAAACACCAATCAGTATGATCCATTGCCCAGTATATTGATGATCTCCCTCGAATATGTGATTACTGCTTCCTTGAGACACCCAAGTCTGTCGAATGCTGCCACAATCCATATCGTCAAGACTGTCCCTATCATCTTCTTCATCATCATCATCGAGTCTAATTGTCACGGAGGGGTGATGATCATCCTCCTCCCTATCCAAATCCCGGTCCAACCCTCTGTCCAAATCTGTATTCATTCCCCAATCCAACCCTCTGTCCAAATCTTTATCCAACCCCCTGTCAAAATCCCAATCCAACCCTCTGTCTAAATCCCGATCCAACCCTCTGTCTAAATCCCGGTCCAACTAATCCCGATCCAACCCCCTGTCCAAATCCCGATCCAACCCTCTGTCTAAATCCCAGTCCAACAAATCCCGATCCAACCCCCTGTCCAAATCCCGATCCAACAATTCCTGATCCAACCCCCTGCCAAAACCACGATCCAATTCTCTTGTTTCCAAATTCCTACCGCCGAATTTGTTCAACGAAGCTTTAGTTGGCAGATTAGTGACCGTAGCCTTAGTCCCCTGTGATGCTTGAAGATTTACAATCTCTAATAATTCATCATTTATGGGAGTTGTAATAATGTACAAGATAGGTTTTTCTAATTCATTCAACACGTGATCGACATCTACATCATCCATAATCTTCATTTTAATGGTCTGACTTGACGGGGACCTCACAAGTGCATAGATTTCATACACATAACTACTTTTAGGCTTAATTATACGTTGTTCAATCTTGCTCAACAAATCTGTGAACTTTATAGGACCAACCGGCGGTATAAGCATCAACTGTTCGTCACCGCCACTGTATTCTTTTCCGATCCATGTCCCTCCATGAACAATCACTATCGACGAAGAATGCGGCATCTGCAAAATGCAAATAAAAAAACTTAGAACTGTTGGAAAACAATTGGAACGCTTGGAACTGTGAACTGTTGGAACTGTTAGAACCTAGGATGAACTGTGAAAACTAGGAACTGTTGGAACAATTGGAAATATGAACTGTTGGAACAATTGGAACTAATTTCGTAAAGATAGTTTCAAGCTATTCTATTCAATTCAATCCCCAAATTTTCATGAGAATTCAATCCAAAATTTCATCTTGAGAATTCAATCCAAATTTTTTGAGATAGTTTCAGCTGGGAATTCAATAATTCATTTTCGAAATAAGACAAGACAAAATACCTTCAATTCAAAATCACGAAAATTGCCCCAGAAGACTGAAAACTGAATTCGCCGGAATCGTCGCCGGAATCGCGCAAATTGTGCCCAGACTAAATGCCCAGACGGAAGCTCCGGGACAAAACTGTAGTGCCCAGACGGAATCGTTGTCGGAATCGCTCAATTTGTGCCGGAATCGCGCAATTTGTGCCCTAAAATGCCAACGGAATCCTCCACCGAAAATCGTCCGACGAGGAGAGAGGAACGAGCCGAGCTAAAGGAAATAAGGAGATAAGAGAGAGATGAGTTGAATGAGAAAGGTGCGAGAGGAGTTACGAGAGAGATGAGTTGAAGGAGAGAGGAGCGAGAGGGATAGCTGAAGGAGCGAGAGGTTGAGCTGAGCTGAAATTTTCAGCTCAAATTTTGAGCTCAAAATTTGGTGAAATTTTGGTGCGGGGGGGGGGGGGGGGGGGGGGGGGGGGGGAATTAGTAAGGGTATTTTCGTTCGAAAATACAAAGATGGCTATATTTTATGTAAGTTATCTTATCGGACGTGGTTTAATTTCCGAAATTCAAAACGGACATTTCGCACCATTGTGAGTTTATTTTAGGGCACGAGAATTAAGAAATGGTGGATTTGTGTGTTAAAGTGACAAGTGCATGTGCAAAAACTGTTTTTTCTTGAGTAATTTTTTACAAAATAAGGAAACATAACGTCTTTCGCGGAACGTACCAAAAAGGAATATGTATCGTCTATAACAGGACGGAGGGAGTATTTTTTTAGGTTGTATGATACTCATGTATAACGTCTATAATTTGCAATTTTATTATAAGATTTTAAACCTTATAAAATTTTGTTATTATAATTAACAATTGATTAATTGGTTAACCGAACCGATTTATAGATTAACCGTTACAATGGTTAATGAGTTTTGTCTATCATGTTTTTATAATTAACCGACCCGCTTAAAACCGGTACGGTCAAATATTTTTATATGAAAAATGGTCTGTGACTCTGTTAAACAAGCGGAAAATAGTTCGAATTACCCAAATTTATTTAGGCAACAAAAAGGAAAAGAATTGTCTAGAGAGAGTAGAGACAGACGCGTACGTTTGGCCCAATAATCAATGGCGGGAACTCAATAATCCCTCGCCGTCGGAAGCTTCATCCACACTCCCCCTTTCAACTGCGTACACAAATCGAAATCGACGCGCCGGCGGAGGCAATACTGAAGTGAAATGTACGGGAACGCCCCATTCGACGGCAGCGCCGCCTTTTCCGGTGGCGGCTTCATGCCTTCTCAGGCTACCCAAGCCTCCGACACCTCCTTCACTCCAGCTAAGGTGCGGATTCTTAAAGGATATTTGATCTTCTTCTTATTCTTCTCCGTTTGATACTTTTTTTTTTTGTGTGTGTGTTGCAGTTTGGTTGATTGAATTTGTGTATTTTTACCTTTTTTTTTTCCGAAAAATATTGAGAGAACGGAACGGGTGACAAGCTTTTAGGGGAATGATCCATGGCTTTCTTTGTACCGTTTCGTACCAATAATTTTATTGCTCTTTGTTATTTGGATTTATGTAGAGTCGCGAGGCGCAGAGTTTACTTCCATTGACGGTGAAGCAAATAAGTGAAGCTTTTCTAGCGAGCGACGATAAGGCGAATTTTCTTATTGATGGAGTTGATGTGAACAATGTAAGTGATTCTTCACATACATGTATGTTTGTATGTGTTTTGGGGGTGGGAGGAGAAGAAATATTATGTCGTATCGTTTGAGTTTCGAATTATAATTCACTGCTTTGATTGTTAACCATGTTTCACTTTAGGTAAAACTGGTGGGTTTGCTATTTGAAAAAAAAGAAAAGGTGACTGATATTGCTTTTGTACTTGATGATGGAACTGGTCGAATGGATTGCCATAGATGGTATGTTCTAGGGGTTCTTTGTTTTGTAAGTTATTAGGTTGTTCTTATGCTTGATGAGAGAGATATATAACTGACTTGTTCTTTTTCTATGCCCGACGTAGGATAAATGAAGCCCTTGATTCTAAGGAAATGGATCCACTATCGTACTACCTTTTCCCCATATTGATATTGTCTGTTTTTTGTGGCTTTATGTTTTCACTTCTTGTTCTAACTCATCTTTCATTTATGACTAAATAGAGATGGCATGTATGTCAAGGTTCACGGGCAATTGAAGGGCTTTCAAGGGAAGAATCAGTTGATTGTTTACTCTGTGAAGTATGGATTCTTTCCTTAGCATGGTTCTTGTACTCATTCATGCGGAAAATATGCATCTTAATCCTCATAAAGGCATTATAATATTGTAACTACCTTGAATTTCTTTTTCACTCAACCTGCTAAAAATCTGAAATTAAGTTTATCAGGGGTTGACTTTAGCTGGTTCAGCTTTTTAACAGAGTCGCTGATCAAGTTCTGCTTTTGAGTATATTTTGTTGTGTGTGTGTGTTTTTATATATATATTTTAAATTCATCTGTAATAACAAGGTTCAATTCTATATGTTGCTACTATTAGACGTATTACAGACTACAATGAGATTGCAAACCACTTTGCTGAATGCATGTATGTCCATTGCTACAACACTAAAACACGGGTATGTTGTAAACTAATCAAAATTTGTATTTTATGCTTTCGTATTAAAGAAATTGTCATCTTCCTTCTTTATATTCAGTCTTTTCTTCTTCCACCACTTTCTCTTCTGTAGAAGAGGCAGGATGCTCCCCAAGTCACAGGTCAAATGCCAAATTCAGCTGTTAACACCCCTTCAAAAAGCTACCAACCTACCTCATCAAATCATGTAAGTGCAGGTTACAGTCTGCCGTCATAATCCAAATTATTACAGTTTTTATGCAATGAGGGGTTGATCTACTTCCAATCTCAGGTTTCTGTTCAATATAACAATGACGGGGTCAAGGGCATTGATAAACTTATCTTGGACTATTTGCAGCAGCCATCATGCGTGTAAGTTATATGAATGTCGATCATCTGCATACGGTTTTTTTTTTTTTTTTTCCTTCAATATTTTGATTGTTTTCACAAAAAGATTCTTTCAGTGAATGAGGTTTCCACACATGTAAAACCATGGAACCCTACCCTACATATGATGATACACATCATAGTGTTCCTGACGAGTGATAATTGGTGTAATATATTCAATGTACATTTGAATGGTAATTTTTTCCTGTTGAAGTGGGATAGTGTAGGCAGACTAATGTTGCAAAAGATTTTTTTTAAGTAGCAAACAGTAGTTCCTCTGATTATGTTATCTAGAATAAAAATACTAGGTTGTTTGAGAATCAAGTCTGATAAACTAGTTTTCTTAGTTTTGATTTACCTCTATGCTGGTTCTTAAGTCTAATAATGTTTTAATTACTGGGAATCCAGAAAGTTAAATTGCAAAAACTTCTTGTGGAGTCGTGGACCACTAGAATGCATTTGGGGACGAACAAGAAGGCATTAAATGCTGGATGAGAATGTATGCAAACATTTGCTAACAGAAACATGTCGAATAACATTGTTATTTTTCCAAAAGGCAGCTTTAATTTATCTGTCTAGTTCACATCTCTTTGAGCTTTTTAGTATACAAACCATTGTTTCTTTCTTGTATATAGTAAATAGGCATCTGTGACCTATATTACGAACTGTCAACTCTCCACAAATTTTCTTCTCTGTGTACTAAGGAAGTACTTGTGAAGGTATACTTTGGTTATGTCACTGATGAGCAAATTTCTTGCAGAAATACATCCACGTGTTCTATCGATTGCTGCTATTATTCTTTTCTTATTTGACAATATGAAGCTCTTTCCTGTTGCAGAAGCCAAGTTAAAGGCATCCATCGTGCTGAAATTGCCCAACAACTGCATGTTCCCGAGCATAAGATTAAGTAAGTTCTCTCTGTCTCTCTCTCTCTCAACACAAGTCTTTTTTCTTTTCTCTCGTTGAATGTATTTGCATCTCTCTTGAGCAATATATTCATTCTATGATTTTCATATACATACAGGGAAGCTATTGAAGTTTTGGAATCAGAAGGTCTAGTTTATTCAACAATTGACGACTTTCACTTTAGGTCCACGACCAATGGTTGAAATTGAACATAGGACTCGTCAACTCTTTTGTTAGTACCATATCTACAGCTATCGTTCGTATTTCCTTCTAACAATGTAGCTCATCACGCCAGTAGCCGTGAGCTTGACTTGAAGAATCGGATACACTTCTCTAATTATAGCGCTTCTACTATTTCACTAATATTGCTAGTTTTGGTTTTGATTGGAGTATGTTTTAATTCAATTTTGTGAGTTAAGGCGTGTCTGTACAGCGCACAGCCCTTCTTATTTTTTCTAACAGTACCGTTGATGCTCCGTTAGCTGTGGGACCGAACATTTTTCCGACGTTGATAGCAATCTCTCCGAAACTGACACACAACTTACAACAGTTATTCCTTGAAAAGTCAGATTCTTAACCAAAAGAAAAGCCGTAGCTTTCATGACCGTAGCCGAGCCGTTCGATATGTAGTAATTCTCCTTGTTTCGTTTCATGTGATCTGGATCTGTTAAAGCTTCAAAATTTTGTGAAATTTGACTTCTACCATTTTATATTTTCTGCCATTGTTACTTCGATGTATAGTCGATTGCTGCTCCATAGCAGTTTACATCCGTACTTGAATTGAAAAATAGTACTCCCTCTATCGCACTGATAACCCTTTTGGGGACGTCCCATTGATATAAGGACCTTTTTCGAAATAGAAAATTTTAACCCAATAAAATTCAGACACATCACTTTAACCCACTACCCATCACTTTAACACATTATCATCACTCTTTCTTAATTTCCGTGCCGAAAAAAAAAGGTCTCTATCCAAGTGGGACAGAGAGAGTATGTTTTAGCCTAAAATTGTGGCAAAGAGTGAACGTTCTTTCACCCCATATTTTTTAAGCGAAGAGATAAATTCTTCAGATCCTCTTCTTAATTGTGTCCATTTTTTTTTTGTGCATTTTGATGTTATATTAATACATTAATGTGTTAGGGTGTTAAAGTGGAATAATTATGAGTCAATCTAATATTTTTAGTGATACTAGCGGAGATTACGTGCGATGCACGTATAATGTTACTAGGCTCGCCAGAATCCTATGTAAATAATATGCTTGTCACGTAATAAATAAATAAATAAATTAATTAATTAATTAATTAATTAATTAATTAATTAATAAAAACCTTGTTTATCTCGTCGAGTTTGCCTTGCTAAATTTTGCTTATGAGAAACTAAGATAAATATAAAAATAACATAAATCAATATCGAAAAAAAAAAAAACAAAAAAAAAAACAAAAAAAAAAAAAAAAAAAAGTGGACTTAAAGCTCGGCTGAAAATAATACTCCCTCTGTCCCACTGATAAAGGGACATTTTCTTTTTCGGGACGTCCCACTGATGTAGGGACCTTTTCCAAAATAGAAAATTTTAACCCAACAAAATTGTGACATGTCACTTTAACCCACTATCACCACTCTCGTCTTAATTCCCGCGCCGAAAAAAAGGTCCTTATCCCAGTGGGACGGAAGGAGTTTGTAAATAGCAACTATAAAATAAAATTAAGAACTAAAAGTTTTTCATTTACTTTTGATGTCTTGAAGTTGATCATGAAATAAAACGTAGCATGACAAAATCATGAACGCTAATTTTTTATTATTTTTTTAATTTTGATGTGACTAACATATTATTTACGTAGGATTCCGGTGAGCCTAGTCAATGTTTAATTACCTGAAAAAATGTTCTCGGACGATAAGTGTAAAAAAGGAACAAAGTTCAGACGATTTTTGTATTTTTTAAAAGATAAGGCCATAATTGTAGGAGATGAACAAAGTTCGGGCCACATTTGTTTTTTTAAAAGGTTAGGCTATAAAGTAATTACAGTTATAAAGGTTGGATCATAAGTGATAATTAACCCATTATTTTTCAAAATACTTTTGACGCCTAATAATCATCGATACCGTTGCAAACCAATAAATAATACAACATCGAAATGCAATCGAAATTCCGTTTCCACTTGTAGACCGGCATTTTTTGGGGTTAGATGTGAAATCTATTTTCCCATGTATAGCTCCATATATATAAAATAATCGTCTACATTTAATTAATTTTTATTGCAAGAGAAGTTGTACACTAGGGTTCTTATTTCAAAATATTCAAAGTCTTAACACTACTACTCCTCTTTTCTCTACCAACGACGATGCAAATTTAAATCTGAGGGCAAATCGGAGGGCGGACGCCGCAGGCGGCGGGGAGCTTCTTCGTGTTGGGATTATCGATGTACGGCGTACTTGCAGAAGCACGGCACCTGCTCCTTCAGCTTGCTGCAGCACTCCGCCGTCGGGCTCTGCCCGGTGGCGATCGCCGGAAGGCACGACTTCAGCTCCGCCGGGTCGCAGGTCACCGCCGCCGCCCCGTGGAGCTGCGCCGCCGCCAGAACTACGTACTATGCACCATGCTGCAAACACTGCCACCAAACTACCCTTCAGGCCTTCATCATTTTGGATAAAAATATATTTAATTTATATATTTTGGAATTTGTGTGTGTTTTGTGTTGAAGAAATGTTGATGTACTTATAATGATTGAGGCGTTGAGTTGGCGAATTTAATTTAATTTTTGTTTATGGAAACTAATTAATTTCAGATTATGAGTACGATTCGTTAGAAATTTTATTCGTTTTGGTAATTGACCATGAGAATTAAGTATCAAAGTATCAAATTATTCACTAGGATTTTTCAAATTGGATTATTACTACTATTTCTATAAAATATTATTGTTAGTATTATGAGTATATAAAATTTGAGGTGTCCAATTTATCAAGTTGATAATCATATGGTTCTTACTCAAAATCCTATTGAAGCCGGTGTCCTAAATTAGTCACAATATTTTTCGTCTGATTTATATGTAATCTGTTCAGACAATAAGCGAAAGGTCATTAATTTGACATTGAATCTTAATCAATAGTCTATATGTGTTAATTAATTGGACGCGTAGGTAAACTATGCATTTTATGCATGCATTATTTTTTATTTATAACTATGAAATTAGCGTATTAATTGTCAAATTATGCGCTTTTATCATGAATTTGAAAATAATATAGTAAGAATAGTGAAAATAAACATTTTAATCCATTCGAGCCCACTTGATCCCGCCGAGGCGCTAGTCACATATCCACGGTTTTATTAACGCATAACGATTTTTAGATACTAGTGCAGTGCCCTTCAAAATTCGACGAGATTCAATTTATTTCGTGATTTTACATAAATTTTTTAATGAAAATACAAAATTTTGTATATTAATTAATTATTTCAAGCAGTCCGTTACTCGTAGTAATATGAAATGAGTTAATAAATTAATATTTTTATGATTATGTCATCCCGTCAAAATTTGATATGAATCACTTTGTAATGTTATTTTAATCAAAATATAAAATAAAATAAAAATATATTAGGCCGCCCCTTTTTTATTTTAACTAAAGCACCCTTCAGATGGATCTTTTTGACCAAATAAAAAGGGATATTTAGGGTTAATATTTATGAAATAACTATATAGTTTTACTAAGTCACGCCAAAATTCGACTCTATATTGTTAATTTAAAGCAAAATATAAAAGAAAAATATCAAAATATATCAAGTCACCCGTTGTTTATTTCGATGAAACTAATAAGATGTTGTATTTATTTTATATTTAAAGCACCCGTCAAACATGTATATTGAAATAAAAATATGTGGCTAACATTTCTCAAATAATTATACGTGGTATGAATGTCAAACCTCCGGTTATTTATTATAACAATTATTCTCCTCAAAATATATAAACATAGAGAAATAAATATTACAAATTATTATAAATTATTTTAATCTGCCCGTTACTTGTGACAATAAAAAAAAAATGTTAAGATGTATACAATTTTTCGATTAGCTCATTGCTCGATATCACTTTAGCATGAATAGTGCAAATTTGCCCGTTAATTTTTCTGTTAGCCCGTTGTTCGATATAACGTTAGCATGAATAGTGCAAATTTGCCCGTTAATTTTTCTGTTAGCCCGTTGTTCGATATAACGTTAGCATGAATAGTGCAGATCTGTCCGATAAAATTTCCGTGAGCCCGTTGTTCGATATAACGTTAGCATGAATTAGTAATGCATTTCCTCACATCAAATATGAATTTTGATGAAGATACATGATCTATTTATATATGTACTTTGTCACTAATTTCTTGTAAAAATTTTATATAATCAACGTGGGACAATTGATAGTGAATAGATTTAATGATTATTGATCCAAAATAAATTATTACAAATTCTTAGTAGATTAAAGAAATTTCCTATTTTTTAGTTACATGTACAATTGTACATGATTAGTATATCACGTTCCGTTATCTTTTTAGAGAAAAACATGTTCAGGATATCAAGTTGCCCGTTGGTTGTTATGTTAATGAAATATGTTAAATGCTAAACTAAAAATAAAAATCTTAGTTATAGTTCTCTTAACACAAAACCTATTGTTGCTTCATATAGTCTCATAAAATAAATTACTTAAGGAATGAGCTAAATTCTCATGAAGATATACCATTAAAATCTTAAGTCATCTGTTATTGAACATACTTAAAAATAAAAAATAAAAATAATTAGAGGAAAATACATAATTATTCATATGAATATATTGTTTAAAATAGCCCACTACGTGTGGTAATAAAAAATTAGGGTAATTTTTCATGATAGGTGTTATTATATCTCGTCAAAATTAACATAAATCACATTATAATGTTACTTTCAAGAAAAATACAAAAACATAAATATTAACATATGTCAAGCCGTCCATTATTTATATAGGTATTTTATCATCAAAATTATATAAAAAATTCGATGTGGGATAAAAAGTCCTTATTTTGAATTGAATAATAATATGAATTTAAGTATCCCTTAATCTCCTTACCCTCAGGAATATTTTTATTTATTTATTTGATTAGCATCTTTAAAATGCAATTCACGTATTATACCTATTAGTTTATACATGAGAAGTATCAAATACTATATTGTAATTTTGCGACAATTGTATGAATTAGTAAAAAAAAAAAAAAAAAAATCAACTCACAATAAAATGAAGAGTGAAATTTTAAACAAATAGAAAATCATTTGATTTTTGTTTTTGAGATTTTTACATTAATTATGTAGTTTCTCAAATTATAGATGAATTTTGTTGGAAATATATATAGATCTATTTAGGTAATACATTGTTAAGTTCTTGTAAAAAATCGATGTGGGACAGAATTCATTAATGTGGTATAATTGGATTAAATATACCACTCCGGTCCCAACCAGTTGAACCATTTGCTTTATACACGGGAATTAAGACGAAAATATTTAGTGTATATAGTGTATTTTGTAGGGAATGTAATGTAGTTTATGTATTTAGACATAATTTAGAAACAGAGATTCATAGATGCATAAAAACATGTTCTTGTTTCATCTTAAATGAAATATCGTATCAAGACCTTTTGTCACGGCCCGAATAAACCTTAAATTTAAAGTTATTTATTTATTTATTTTTAATGTTTAAAATCTTTTATTATAAAATTCATAGATAATTATGCTTGTTGAGCTCGTATTAGTCTAAGTCGTCGAGCCTCTAGTTTAAAAGTCGAGACTATAAAATAATTTAGCTAACTTGTATGTAGATAAATTTGTGTTAAATACTAACTAATAGCAAGCTTGTTTAGATGCTAAGAACGAATTCCTAGACACATATATAATATATACTATAATATACTACACACACATACTATAAATAGATAATCTATATATATATATATAGATAAACATGCGTGCATGTATGATACGTGCATGCAATGTGTACGTTTCCTAGCCATTTCCTCCTACCTCAATATTATAATATACATAATTCATCAAAAATATCTAAATCCTAAACTTAGTGGCCAAGACTTTCTTCCTATAAATAGAAGTCTAGGCCTTCGTTTTCCTTCGTTTTCCTTCCTCAAAAATATCTAAATCCTAAACTTAGTGGCCAAGACTCTCATTCTCTCCCTCTAGTCTCTCCACCCTATTAAGTTCTCTCTCTCTCTCCCATAGCCATAACCCCACCCCAACTCAAGCAATAACAGCAGCTCCCTCTCTACTCCCACATCTCTCTCGCACTTCGACACACACATAACAACCACCTTTCCCTTTCCTCCAAGCAGCAGCAGCTGCCGCACTCTCTTCACACCACCATAAGCATCTCCCTTCCTTCACGCTGAAATAGCAACCATGGCAGTCCCTCCTTTCACCGATCGCTTTCGTACTGTTTTTCTTGCCTAACTTTGTAATTAGTGAACGGAAACAGTGGCGGATTTAAGAAGGGGTCTTTGGGGGCTTAAGCCCCTACTAAATTAAAAAAAAAAATTAATTTTACACTTCCAAAATTATCAAATTACTATTATTTTGTGTAGATTATAGTGTAAAAGCCCCTACTACCAAACCAAATATCAAGAATATTTCTATTGAACTCAAAATTTATAATATAAAGCCCCTACTCGAAAATTTTTCTGCATCCGCCACTGAACGGAAAGGTGCGGCGCGACTAAGGCATTGAGTCGTTTTGATTGCTCGACTTTATATCAAGTGAAGGTTAAGGTGTGGTGAATTTATTCTCTTATGATGTTGATCATTATTGTTCACTTTAATAATGTGCGTTGGCCGTATAAATTTCCGCTTTAATGTGGATTAATGTTAATATGTCGAGAATGGAGGATGATGAGTTTATTTGTTATGGTGAGAATGAGGGTACGGTGAGCACACGAAGGTGAAGTTGATTATTATTGTGAGAATGAGGGTGAGCATGGAGGTGAAGTTGATTATTATAGTGAGAACGAGGGTGAGCATGGGTGAGCCGCTGAAATAGCAACCATGGCAGTCCCTCCTTTCACTGATCGCTTTCGTACCGTTTTTCTTGCCTAACTTTGCAATTAGTGAACGGAAAGGTGAGGCGCGACTAAGGCATTGAGTCATTTTGATTGCTCGACTTTATATCAAGTGAAGGTTAAGGTGTGGTGAATTTATTCTCTTATGATGTTGATCATTATTGTTCACTTTAATAATGTGCGTTGACCGTATAAATTTTCGCTTTAATGTGGATTAATGTTAATATGTTGAGAATGGAGGATGATGAGTTTATTTGTTATGGTGAGAATGAGGGTGAGCACACGGAGGTGAAGTTGATTATTATTGTGAGAATGAGGGTGAGCATGGAGGTGAAGTTGATTATTATAGTGAGAACGAGGGTGAGCATGGAGGAGAAGTTGATTATTATTGTGAGAACGAGGGTGAGCATGGAGATTGTGTTGATATTCATTATGAGTTTAACATGAGATGAAATTTTGAAGATAAGTATTAATGTTTGAGAATGTTATGATTTATTTGAGTACGGATTCCATTTTATTAACTTGAACAATAATTGCATATTTTCCCACACTGAGTATACATTGTATACTCATCCCAAATTTAACAATTTCAGGTGATTAAGCTCGGAGCTGCGGTGGAGGTCGAATGACGTGTCATTTTAGGACTCATATTTTGCATCTATCTTTATTAAAAGTACTTTCTAGAATAAAGACTCATAAATTCTAGTTTATTTTGCTCATATTATGTAAGTCGATATTATCACATATATCATCGCTAGGATATAAACCGAGAATGATATTTATAGTATTTGTCATATTTCCTACAAGTTTTATCTATTTTAAAAAGGTCTTATTCTTTTTCAAAAAAAGAAAAGAAAAATACTCGCAATTTCCGCATAAATATTTAAATATAAGTTTTAAACACTTTAATTAGATTAGGGTGTTACAGCATGGTATCAGAGCGGGTCTACTTTCCTGTAGACACCGTGAAAAAAAAAATGCGTATAGAGTTTATAAGTCAGTGCATTAATGTCATTCGACCACCACGCACTCCGACTCAAGGTAAATGTATGTTAATTTATTTCAAATGTACAAGTATTGCTTTAAATTTTTGAAAAATTTGTATGAGTTTACTGCAAGTATTGAAGTTAACATGATATGTTAATTATCTATGTTTATTGCAATAATGATTTACATTTTTGAAGCATCACTGTTTAGTTTATTTGGAAATCTTAATTTGTGAAATATTTATAACCAAAAAAGTTAGTCCATGAACTTAAGAGAACTTAAGAAGCCTCTTACCGTTAGCACCGAACTTAAGTACAAAATCCGATAGACCTTGTTAAAACATTAAGTTAGCATGACCATCCCTTACCATACTAATGATAGATAGTTGCTTTGAACTCATAATCATGCCTATTACTCGTTCGCGTGCTTGTTCTTCGGAAAGTGATGGCTCAAGTGCCAACCGAGATCAAGATGGAAATCCAACTCAGAATAAGGACGATAACCATCAAATTCCTCAAGCTAATGAGGTAGAGAACTTAGCCTTGAACATAAGTATCCCTTGAGAATGCATTAGATCTAATAAGATTGCACGAAGGGTCATTTTAGATTTTTGGAAATAGAACACTAGAATCCGACCTATATTGCATCGAGATGCGAGACTTTGATGTGATTCTAGGAATGGATTGGTTAAGTCATAACTACGCGACAATCAAGTGTCGTGAGAGAGTAGTTGACTTTTTCAAATTGGGAGGAGAAAGATTTTAGGTCCCGAAATCATCCAAGAAACAATCGAAGTGGTCGAAAAGATCAAAGAGAGGATAAAGGTTGCTGAAGATCGACAAAAGTCTTATGTCGATCGAAGAAGGAGGGAACTTTACTTTGAGGTTAGTGAGAAAGTGTTTTTAAAGATAGCACCGATGAAAGGAGTTTTGAGATTTGGAAAGAAAGGGAAACTGAGACCTAGATATATAGGGCCTTTTGAAATTTTGGACGCATAGGAGATGCGGCTTATCGTTTAGCATTATCACCCGACCTATCAGCTGTTCATAACGTGTTTCACGTTTCCATGCTTCTAAAATATTTGTACGATCCTAGTCACATCGTCCATCATGAGAATCTCCAAATAAATAAGGATCTCACTTATGAAGAAGAGCCAAGCGCTATCTTAGATAGAAAAGTGCATGTTTTGAGGGGTAGAGAAATACCTTTAGTAAAAATTCAGTGGACTAGACACGGACCCGAAGAAGCAACTTGGGAAAGTGAAGAAGAAATCTTAGCTCGCTATCCACACTTAGAGCCAAGTAAGGTAAATTTCGAGGACGAAATTCTTTTAAGTGGGTAGGGTTGTCACGGCCCGAATAAACCTTAAATTTAAAGTTATTTATTTATTTATTTTTAATGTTTAAAATCTTTTATTATAAAATTCATAGATATTTATGCTTGTTGAGCTCGTATTAGTCTAAGTCGTCGAGCCTCTAGTTTAAAAGTTGAGACTATAAAATAATTTAGCTAACTTGTATGTAGATAAATTTGTGTTAAATACTAACTAATAGCAAGCTTGTTTAGATGCTAAGAATGAATTCCTAGACACATATTATGGCCAAATAGCTTTATTGTATATAATATATACTATAATATACTACACACACATACTATAAATAGATAATCTATATATACATATAGATAAACATGCGTGCATGTATGATACGTGCATGCAACGTGTACGTTTCCTAGCCATTTCCTCCTACCTCAATATTATAATATACATAATTCATCAAAAATATCTAAATCCTAAACTTAGTGGCCAAGACTTTCTTCCTATAAATAGAAGTCTAGGCCTTCGTTTTCCTTCCTCACAACCGACTCTCATTCTCTCCCTCTAGTCTCTCCACCCTATTAAGTTCTCTCTCTCTCTCCCGTAGCCATAACCCCACCCCAACTCAAGCAATAACAGCAGCTCCCTCTCTACTCCCACATCTCTCTCGCACTTCGACACACACATAACAACCACCTTTCCCTTTCCTCCAAGCAGCAGCAGCTGCCGCACTCTCTTCACACCACCATAATCATCTCCCTTCATTCACGCTGAAATAGCAACCATGGCAGTCCCTCCTTTCACTGATCGCTTTCGTACCGTTTTTCTTGCCTAACTTTGCAATTAGTGAACGGAAAGGTGAGGCGCGACTAAGGCATTGAGTCATTTTGATTGCTCGACTTTATATCAAGTGAAGGTTAAGGTGTGGTGAATTTATTCTCTTATGATGTTGATCATTATTGTTCACTTTAATAATGTGCGTTGACCGTATAAATTTTCGCTTTAATGTGGATTAATGTTAATATGTTGAGAATGGAGGATGATGAGTTTATTTGTTATGGTGAGAATGAGGGTGAGCACACGGAGGTGAAGTTGATTATTATTGTGAGAATGAGGGTGAGCATGGAGGTGAAGTTGATTATTATAGTGAGAACGAGGGTGAGCATGGAGGAGAAGTTGATTATTATTGTGAGAACGAGGGTGAGCATGGAGATTGTGTTGATATTCATTATGAGTTTAACATGAGATGAAATTTTGAAGATAAGTATTAATGTTTGAGAATGTTATGATTTATTTGAGTACGGATTCCATTTTATTAACTTGAACAATAATTGCATATTTTCCCACACTGAGTATACATTGTATACTCATCCCAAATTTAACAATTTCAGGTGATTAAGCTCGGAGCTGCGGTGGAGGTCGAATGACGTGTCATTTTAGGACTCATATTTTGCATCTATCTTTATTAAAAGTACTTTCTAGAATAAAGACTCATAAATTCTAGTTTATTTTGCTCATATTATGTAAGTCGATATTATCACATATATCATCGCTAGGATATAAACCGAGAATGATATTTATAGTATTTTTCATATTTCCTACAAGTTTTATCTATTTTAAAAAGGTCTTATTCTTTTTCAAAAAAAGAAAAGAAAAATACTCGCAATTTCCGCATAAATATTTAAATATAAGTTTTAAACACTTTAATTAGATTAGGGTGTTACACCTTTAATTTGATATAAAAATCATAAAAATCCGATAACAAACGAACAAGTTATAATAATTTAAACTTTCAAATTTTAAATTATATTGAACTACGTGCAGAAAAATGAGTGAATGAGATTTAAGTATGAAATGTTAAGTATAATAAGGGGTTTACTAATTGTACTAATTATACTCTAATTATTTCTAAAAAAGGAAATGAGTCAATAGGTGTGGACGTCCCAAAAAGGAAAATGGTTCAACTGGTTGGCACCGGAGTGGTATAAAATAAGTCAAATCAATGAGAATATTCGAAAATATTCAAAAAAATCATACGTGATGCCACGTAGGATCGAGATCATTAACGCTATTATATATTAGGTCGTATCAATTATGGCCTAATATATAAATAGATGTATATAATATTCAAATAAAGATTTTTGTAAAATCTTACCAACCAACTATACTAATGTAATATGTTAGGTCGTATTAATAAAATCTTACTTTGGAAATATTAGAACATAATAATATATTTTTTACGCATGGTTTTATTGAAATGTAGTATAAGTTATATAACATATATAATTACTACTAATGGTCCGAGTAATACCTTTTTTTCTTTTAAGTTTACCTTTTCATTGTTTAAGTTATATCTTACCTCCTTTTATTTGTGTTTGAGTTGTATCTTATCATGTATTGTTACAATATGTTACTAGCTAAAATACTATTCTTACGTAAAATGTTGTAAACATAAGATTTTAATTCGTAAACAAATATCAAATTTGATTCGTATCTTATTAGCACTGGCATCTATCTCACAGATGTCCATGCTAACAAGATACGTATCAAATTTGATTCATGTTTTACGAAGTAAGATTTTTATGTTTTGCACCATTTTCATGTAAGAAATAATGTTTTTGTTGGTAACATATTATAACAATATATTATACGATGTAACCTGAACACAATTAAAGAGGTAAGATATAACTTAAGCAACGAAATGCAATACAAGTAAGATATTACCGGAACCATTAGATGTACTTCATATATGCTATATAACTTATACGTCACTTGCCAATTAATCATACATAATATATTACTATGTTCTAATTTTTCCTAGTACGATAATACTATTACTTACGGCCTAAGATATTACATTAGTGTCAATAGGCTATAATATATAGCCGGAAACTGAAATCTACCAACTTCTCAATTGGCATCTCTTTGCGCAGATCACCCCTTCCGAGCTCCATCATCACCTTTCTACCTCCATCATCTTGACACAAACTCCTTTGAGCTCCTATTGTATCTACACAATGATCTTCATGTAGACTTTTTTTTCCGACTTTATAGGGGGTGTCATCTAGGTTCATCAGAATCTTCGCGGGCTCTTATGTATTGTTATAATATGTTACCAAGTTCTACATCAAATAAATATTAATTACATATGAGAAATAATACATCATTACATCATTAAGATAAAGTGAAGTCACACATACCTTACCAAACACAAATCGTATAAGAAAACACAACACATAAGTATTCATCAGATTAACTCATCAGTTATGAGAAATAATACATCATTACATCATTAAGATAGAATGAAGTCACACATACCTTACCAAACACAAATCTTATAATAGGTAAGAAAACACAACACATAAGTTTTCACCAGATTAACACATCAGGTAAGATATTACCACCGTTTTCATGATCAACTAATAGCATTTTGTAACATTTTCTGTTATAATACATGTGACAATAAATTATAAACCAACGCAGTAAGATATTACTTAATATCAACAAGAGTAGTAAGATATTACATAAACCAACGCAGTAAGATATTACTTAATATCAATAAATTATATATCAACGCAGTAAGATATTACTTAATATCAACAAGAGTAGTAAGATATTACATAAACCAGTTATTACATAAGTTATAACGGGCGATAAGTTCGTATATCATTAACTTATGGTTAGAATTTTTATAATAGATGGTAATGTATGATTGAATCAATTCTTACTACCCAATCTTAACAAAAATCGTACAAATTAATATTTTTTGACAAAACAAAGCCTGTAAACAAACAATCACACAAAATCAAACAAACAATCACACAAAATCAATTTCTTTAGTACCAAATGGATTTTATACAGTAAACCCTAATTTCCTTACCTCGTTACTAATGAAGAGTTTGCCGTTGGGTGTACGAGCCTCGTCTCCGAAAACCTAGCAATTGTCGTCGTTGCCGTCCTCGCCGTCGACGAATCTTACGGGACCTTCTTCTCCGGTTCGGATGGAGCCGAGGTTTCTGACCCTCGTCACCGTAGCCATCGTGAAAACCTAGCGGCCGTCGTCACCCTTGTCATTGAAACCCTAGTCGTCCTCGCCGTCGCCGAAAGACTAATGAACGTTGGATATAGAAGCAAGGAGAGGGATGATGGGTGGTGGAAGAAGAGAGATCCGTTTTTTGCGCGAGAGAGAAGGGTTAGAGAGAGAGAGAGAGAGAGAGAGAGCGAGAGGGGGTTTTTTCTGAAAATGGGTGGAGATAATTGGGGGAAGGTGAAAGCTCGGCTAAAATGTGAAATGTGGGGTGGGTGGGTGGTGGTTTTGTTGTTGTTGTTGTTGTTGTTGTTGTTTTTTTTTTTTTTTTTTTTTTTTTTTTTTTTTTTTTTTTAATAATTTGAATTGAAGGGTAATTTTGTCTCAATACACTAAAATTGGGTAAAACTAGTTGATTTTTAAGTTTGTGTCAAATTTAGAATTCTCTTAAGATACTTAGGTACTTTTGTTTTTGCCTCTTTTTTTTTTAAGTGACTTATTTATGTACTTATTTATACACAATCTACAATTCAATTCAATTTCTCAATCTATACACTTTATCAACAACCCAACTCAATTCAACCTTCAAATCAAATAAGAAAATAAAAGCAAATTATAAATATTTGTTAAAATACAAAATTACAATTGTTTGAAATACAAAATCAAAAAATCAAAAAATAGAAAATGAGATGAGAAGATATATATATATATATATATATATATATATATATATATATATATATATATATATATATATATATATATATTTGTGATTCAAAGTATAACAATATTGGTGTCTATTTGTAGAGAATTGAAAATCATAATTTATGGTATAATTTTTAATTTTTTTCAATAAATATTTATCTACATTATTTTGAAAATAAAATTTATTTTCATGTAATTATTTCCACCAATAAATACTTGCCAAGTGGCAAGGAGGAAAGTGAAGAGGAGAAAGAGAGAAGAGAAGGTGACATATGATTTTTCTGCTTATACTTTTTACATTTAGACCACTGAAATTGTAACTTATTACAAAATTACCACTGAAATTGATTTTGCATCTGAGTAACCGCTATTTTTGAATATATTTATATTTATATTTATATATATATATATATATATATATATATATATATATATATAGGGTGACACTATGGTGAAAAGTAATCTTAAAGTGAAACTTAGTAACTCACCATATCCATTGATTAATGCTAGATCAATGGTTGAGATTAATCCAAATTATTGCATTTACAATAAAAAAACGTCCATTATGAAGGACAAATCTGTCCATAAATTTTGAAAAATATAGAAACAAATCCACCTTCCATAATATTAGGATATTTCCATAACCACCTACACTATCCCACTTCTCTCTCCAGCCGGAATTTGAAGGAGTAAATTCACTTACCAACAAAATTACCATCGACATCTTCATTCGAGAAATAAACGGCCGTCGGAAAAGGGGGGAGAAAACCAGTAAAAATCGGCGAAAAAAATCGATAGAAAAGTGAAGAAAACACAACAATTAATACGCCAGATACAATGCATCAAAATCTATTATAAATGCAGTAAAATGTATTGATTATGCATTAAAAAAAACGTGTACACGAAAAAACATAATACACAAAATTTGTTTAAGATGTTTCGAAAAATAAAACTAAAACCCTATTTTCAATCGAGAAAGAAACGATGATCAGAAAAGGGGGGAGAAAACCAGCGAAAATCGGCGGATAAGATCGATAGAAAAGTGAAGAAAACACAACAATTAATATGGCACCAACAAATACGCAGCAGAAAAAGAGAAGAAAATTGTAGAAAATAAAAGAGAGAAGAAAATTGCTACAAAAACAAGATTGTCGGCGAGTTGAAGAAGGAGGATAATACCAGATACAATGCAGCAAAATCTAATATAAATGCATTAAAATGTGTTTATTATACATTCAAAAATATGTACAGAAAAAACATAATACACAAAATTTGTTTAATATGTATCGAAAAACCAAACTAAAACCCTAACCCATTAGGAAAATCGAAACCCTATTTGGGAAAGTAAAACCCTAACTTGTATGGAAAACTAACCCTAATACAAAAAACTGAAGCCTCGAATAAAATGAAACGAAAATGCATTAGAATGATCTCTAAAATGCAACAAAATTGACATTATATGCATGTCTAGCAAAACTTGAGCGAGCAGCCGAGGACACGTGATGGTCCCGGGAAAGAGTAATTGGTGTATGGGGGGGGGGGGGGGGGGGGGAATACACCAATAACCAACCGTTTTTGACTTTTGTAAAATCAGGTCGATCAAAGGTCGATTGTCAAGGTCGATCCTTATCAGAGACAGGTTGATCTATCAAGCTCGTTTGGGAACAAGCTTGATTTATCAAACTGTGCTTATGCGGAAGTTGGTGGAGGTTGATTTACTCTTTGAAAAATCTTAAGGCTAAAAATAGATAGCAGGTTGATGCGTGATATGCAGGTTGATGCTCGTCAGTTTGATAGTAAAATGAAAGAGCGATAAATAAAGAGAGAGAGAGAGACAACCGAGTTTTATCGTGGTTCGGAGATAACCCTCCTACATCCACGTCAGGTCGACTCGACCTGAGAATCCCTTTTCTTTTGGATCCACCTTCTCTCTTATTTATACTGACTGAGTATCAGTTTCATACACCTCTCTTATTTATACTGACTGAGTATCAGTTTCATACACCTTGCAACTAGCAAATACAACTAGCTTTACAACGGCCTCAACCTATCTAACTGATGGGGGAGGGGGTTGTTTGGAGTACGAGCTTGATGCGGCAGTAAACGCTTCAAGCTTGCGGTGTTCTTCAATAGAGAAATTCTCTTTTCCAACACTTGGGAAATATCTAGGGTTTTCGAGTGTTGAATGGATAGAACTTGAGAGAGAATTTCTACAGCACTTTAGCTTTTGAATAATGAATTTCCCCTTATGTTCCATTGAAGTGGGAAGTCTTTATATAGGCATAGTTTGAAAACTAGCCGTTGGAGTCTGCGCTGACTTGGCAGCTGACGTGGCAACTAGCCGTTGAAGCTTTGCTGACGTGTCAACTAGCCGTTGGTGCTGACTCATCACTTCCCGTTGGGCATGGTCCTAGCTGGCATCTGACGTGGCAGCTTAGGTGGCAGGTTGACCCATGGAGGTAGGTCATCGGCCTGAGGTATCTTCCAGCAGCTTGATGTCTTGAACTTGAGAACAGGCTGGAGTACCTACAGAGCAGGTTGATGAAGACAGGCTGTTCTTCTATAGGCAAGGCTGTTGGAATAACAGCCTCTGCCTTTACATGGCAGAACAACCTTTCTAGAACGGCCTGTATGACGGCCTGTATGACGGCCTGTATAACGGCCTGTATGACGGCCTGTCTAGAACAGCCTTCCTAGAACAGCCTTTCTAGAACAACCTTAGACTAGAACGGCCTTAGACTAGAACGACCTGTCTAGTACAGCCTTCCTAGAACGGCCTTAGCTTGTTAACTCTATCAACCTTAACTCTATAAAATGTAGGATAAGCCTAAGTGTGGTTTTGAGAAAACATCATCAAAATTGACTGCAAAGGGTTCCCAACAACACGTCTCCGCGCGCAGCCGCCCAGATCCATCTCGACGGCGAACGCACACCCGGGGCGAGACACCACTTCCGCCGTTGGCTGAAATCGACGTATGACCGCCGGAGGAATTTGTAGTACCTATCTCTGGCGGCGCGGGATGACAGAGATTCGACCATGTCAATTCCGACGGCGGCTTCGCATCCCGATTCCGGACACAGAAGCGTCAGGCAGCCGCAACCGTTTTCGATTGCCGTCTCAAGGTCGTAGGTCTTCCAGCAACTGCCCAGCGCCGCCGTCTCAAGGTCCGCCCAGCGCCGCCGCCCTCCATTAAATCTCCGCCACCGATCAATCTTCAAAAGAAGAAGAAGAAATCTTCAAAAAAAGAAGAAGAATACGACGCAGAAGAAAAAGAATACGCAGGAAAATAAAATCATTTACATAAATACATACATAACCGATAAGGATAAATAATTAATGCGTATCCCATATTTTAGGAAAAGAGTGGTGCTATTCGGCCATAATTCAACTTTTTATTTATTTTTTTTAGTATCAAATAATTTATATATTTATGCCAAACTTTTTTAGACTATAAAAAACTCAAAAAGCGATACTCCGTATTTTTTACGTATTTTTTAAAATTATTCCTTTAATTATTTGATAATTTTTACTATTTTAAATGATTTGTTACCTTTTTTTCTTGAAAAAAATAGAAAAATATTTAATTTTGGGGGGAAAAATATTTTTAAATTAAAATATTAAAGTAATAAATTATAGTTATCATTTACTATTTTTAAAATTACATATATTATAAAAAATGTCGTTGTGTGGCCGACCACATTATGGCCAAATAACTTTATTGTTAGGAAAATTCAGTTATGTAGAAATAAAATGTCACTTTTAACCCTAGATAATACATTAAATAATATAAAAAATCGAAAATTGAATATTTTATATTTAATCTGAAATAAAATCTGATCCATTAAATCTTCAAAATTAATGGATGTGGTTGGTTTCTAAATTTCATTTTAACATTAGTTTTCACCTAATATATATATATATATATATATATATATATATATATATATATAGGGAGTGGTTCGTGTGCAAATAAATCCTTACGTGCTAAAATGTGAAAGATGCTTAAAACTATACAAAATCATGCTTAAATCAATATATATTTATGCTTACAACACCATTATGCTTTTTAATGTACAAATTCATGATTAAACCTAGTCATGCTTATGATACCTTATAATCATGCTTAAATCAATTACAGTCATAGATCAAATTTAGATCAATGGTTCAGATCTATTCCTATTTCTCACACCAGGACTTATTTCTATATGATCTGGTGTGAGAAATAGGAATAGATCTGAACCATTGATCTAAATTTGATCTATAACTGTAATTGATTTAAGCATGATTATAAGGTATTATAAGCATGACTAGGTTTAAGCATGAATTTGTACAAAGCATGATTTTGTATAGTTTTAAGCATCTTTCGCATTTTAGCACATAAGGATTTATTTGCACACGAACCACTCCCTATATATATATATATATATATATATATATATATATATATTATCGACCAAAATCTAACAAATACATCTACTATTAATTCGAAGTGAAACAAAAAGGGTAACCCGCACAAACAACGACGCCCAATATTAATAGCCGAACGGCTGCCGCAATTACAAATAAAACTCTCCCGTTCATCAGTGAATCTCTGAATCAACTTTCTGAATCATTGCGGCTGTCTGATTCTACTATGGAAGAGGAGCAAAAACCAAACCAAAACATATACAAAATTTCTCGGAGCATAAAGCGAAGAGACAGCAGTCTCTACAACGCCCTCTGCTCCATCTACGAGGACTCTACCTTCGTTGGAGAAATCTCTCAATTATGGCCGGACCTTCCGCTCGTTGCCAATCTCCGTTGCGGTCTCTGGTACTTCTCCAATTTTCACTCCAACTGTTACTTCAAATCCACCGACGGTCATACCAACAACCTTTCTTTCAATACCTCCCGCCTCAACCTCCATGTCGCCCTCCTCGCTGGTACTTTTTAGCCCTAGATGATTGATTGTTTCTATAATTTTTTTTTGTAATCGTGTTTGTGAATGTGTAGTGCGAATATAACTTTGATTTTTTGATTGGTGGGATTAATATAAATTCCTCAATTGGCGAAAAAACAATCTACAATCATGTTTCAATGTAAAGTTATGGCCTTCACAGTAAATGCTTGATATGTGTTTGCAAATTGGAGATGATCGATTGTTTTTTCAACAGGAGACAATTGTTATTGTAACTGAAACGTTTTATAAAACAAAACAGAATGAGGATAAGAGTTTTTTTTTATTATTATTATTATTATTATTATTATTATTATTATTATTATTATTATTATTATTATTAAGCAATGTTAGTTGTTAGATTAGATGTTAGTACACCAAGTTCTCAAAGTTAAGTCACCTTAGCAAATTCGAGTTAATTTTTTTTTGATCGGGCAAATGTTAGTTGTTAGATTAGATGTTAGTACACCAAGTTCCCAAAGTCCACAGATTAAATGTTAGTACACCAAGTTCCCAAAGTCCAAGTCACCTTATATCTCCCAAATTCTCCAAGCCACCTTATATCTCGCAAATTCGCTCCCAGAAGGTATCGAACCCATCGAACCCGGATCACTCATTACAGAGAGGAGCCCGATGACCAGGTATGCTTAGTCATCTGGTTGGATAAGAGTTTATAAGATTTGCAGAAAAATACACTTCTTTGGTCTGATCGGTGAAATGCAAATTATTAAATTTAATAAGGGCCAATGTGTGAAAATCTCTGTATTCTTTTGGCAGAGGTGCACTGTTAGTCTGAGCAGGTACTTTCCCAAAGAAGGAAACATTTTCTTAGGTCTTTTTGCTCCAAAAGAATACTGAGGGAGAATCCGCTTCTCAACCTACATACGACATGCTATGGGAGATCTTGCATGTAATATGTAATTAGATACATGGACTGCACCCTTAGGTTGGGTGGCAATAGTTGTTTATCAATTTTGTAATTATCCATATGACAAATTGCTGTTCTTTAGTTGACCAAACGACTCGTTAGCAAACTAATTTATACTCCCTCCGTCTCATTGGTAAAGGGATACGTTCCATTTTAGTTTGTTCCATTGATAAAGCAATATTACCTTAAATAGTCTAATTTTAACCCACTAAAACCCATTCATACTACTTTATCAACAACTATCACTCTCGTCTTAATCTCGTGCCGGAAAAAGTTATCCCTTTATCAATGGGACGGAGGGAGTATAAGATTAGGGGCAAATGAAGACCTTGTACCGTCCACTAATGTAAAATCTTAAGTTGTTTCTTACTTCAATTTGGTTTCATTTTGTAAAAACTAGAATATAACGTTTGGATCACAGTGTCGGTTATGAGCCCCATGGTTATTGAATTTCTTGTGCAACTTGGCAGAGTGGCAATAGAGAATGCATATACTGTTGATTTATGTAGTTTATCAATGTCTTTCTGAACCTTACCTGTTTCTTTGTGATATGATGCCAATGCATGTTTGAATTTGAAGTGGTTGTATTTTTCAAGACTAATTTCATATTTTTGTACTGTTAAGTAGTTATAATGGTTGGGGTGTACTGTCAAACAAGTGTTTTGAGAGAAAGTGGGTCACATTACCATGATTGAACTATGTTTCAAGTATTGTGTTGCATAATATAATTTTGGCCTTTTAAGTCTGTTGTTGCAGTATTTTAGGAAGCATATTGACTTATTTATTTACTTTTCCATGGGTAGCACAGAGGGGAGGATGCATCATTGTTGATTCAACACGAAAAGGAAAGAGATTTCCGGACAGCATGTCCAAGACTATTCCAATTTGGACCTGTGTCTTAAATCGTGCAATTCACAATTATAAGAGAAGACTGGAGTCACTTGATACATGTGATTGTCATAATGTGAGTGGAATGTTATTGATTCCTGGCCGTCTTGCTTTTTAAGTTTATCATTAACCTAGAAATTTCCAAATGTCCTCACACAGCTTGTCTGGCTTCAACTTTCTTTACGAAATCCCCTTTGATCATTGCATGTGGTCTTAAGCAACCCTTATAAATGATCAATTCTAACACTGAACATCACTTATGCTGTTTCTTGAGTTTGGAAATAAGAAATGCAGACCGGAAAAGATAGATTTAGAATTTTAGATGAAGAATGACGCAGCTGATGGTGCATTTTATTAAGATTTTTTACTGCTGTGTTCTGAGTCTTAGAGTTCGTCTTGAGTCTTGACTTAGATTCAAACAGAGGAATAGAACTTAACAATACGATGAGCCTGGGATATGGCTGTATTCTACTCTCAAGAATTGTAGAATTGTGAAAAATCTATGGTTTGAATGGATAACTTGTGAGGTGAAGCGTGATAGAAAGAATTAAAAAATCAAGAAATGTGCTACTTTTACACCTCTTGATTTAGAAAACTGTAAAACAAACTTCTTTATAAACTGCACTCACTAAACAGTATGACTGCCTCCTTTAATAATTAAGTACGGTACAAAGTAGAATACTTGCAGCATTGTTGTTTTAGTTTAGTTTCATTAGCTTATAATCTAATTTCAATCGAGCGTCCCCATACCTCCCTACCTTGAGATTCTTACTCGAGCCAGGTATAATCCATATAAGCTCGTGTTCTGAATACAGCTTGAAAATACATTGAGAAGATTTGAACCTGCAAGCTGCAACTACTGAATAGCTTGTTGGACTCTTATTAGTGACTGTATTTTTGCACCAATTGCTTTCTTCTTTTGATTTCATGCATGTTGATGAGGCCTTGACTTTCCTTCTCTTTCGTTTGTTGGATAATAACAGTCTCCAAATTTGTCCATGATTTCTACTATCTGGATGTCCTATTGAATATCCTCCTTGTTAGGCTGAACATGCTCTTCATAAAGGTACTGTTTCTTTGTTTTAACAGCAATCGGGCTCCTCAGGCGAGCTGGTGAATCCTGACAACCGTTCTTCTGATTGGGATTGTTCCTTGCATCTCCCTCTCTGGGTTTCAAACACTGAGAAAGAGATGATCAACAGGCGATTGGAAGGTTGGAACACGGAATTAGAGGCCAGCGGTGCTGACATGGCCTCTATTGCATTAGCTTTAAGGAAACCTCTAAGGCCCTTATGGATTTCACAGAAAACTGTTATATGGTTGAATGAAGTACCAGAATATGATTCTTGGGATTTTACACCTATCATACTTGTTTCAGGATCATCTTCAAGTGGCTCAATTCGGCAGCGAACTACATCCGAATTTAGTTGGAATTATATTGCTGGAGCTGGAGATGATGAGGAGAGTTGGGCTAGAGGCTTATCACCAGATCTTTTCTGGAAACACGCAACTGATATAATAAGCTCGGGTCCTGATCTGTGTAACCAAAAGGTAGCTAGTATTGTCGAGAAAGACCGAGTTTGTCGTACACAGAGGGGAGAGGACGCACCTCAATTGTTTGTTAGACCTTCTAAGTCCCTTGGAAATAAGGCTACGTTTCCGACGATTAGAGAGTCAGTACAGTTGGACAACGGAATGATGGCTGAGGGTACGAAGTCTAGTTACAATGATTGCATATCGTTTTTGGGCACAACCAACATTGCAGTTTGCAAATCTCAAATTGGTACTCTTCTATTACCTGAAAACTTATTGATTTGTGCTTTTGCTTCTAGTTACAGTTTCTAGTTAAAGTGAAAAAAAAATCAATTTCAGTGCTCCTAACTTGTGAAATGAGAGCCTAAGGTGCGTTCTCTTTGATCCGAATGGAAAGAGATATTCACCCTTTAAATTTTCTTTGTTTCTCACATTTTCTCACATTTGCTATTTATTCCCCTTCATTTGCACTACCATGGAGAGAAAATATTATGTCACCAATATGGTGTGGTGTTGTAAATATTCTTCAATTTTAGGAATAAAATTCTTCCTTGTAGATAAAAGGTGATAAAAAGTGTTAAAAATGTGAGATTTAAAGGGTGATTTTCTTTTTTCTCTCATTTTCTTTCGCATCAAAGAGAACACACCCTAACTAATATGTAAGTTCTTAAAAATATTGATGGAAGATTATCCAAGCTGGATTGGAGTAAGCATCATGAAGAGACAACATGCATGGGAGTAGAATAAACGGATCATTTTTTTTAAAAACAACCTAACAGTAAATTTAAAGACCACGCCATAAGATCTTTGGTCTCGAAACTTAACCCCCTACCGCATGGCCAAACACACGCATACAAAATTAACTGATTTATTGTCATTTTTTCTTCTAGATGCACATTGTGAAAATGTAAATGTTGTTGACCCTTGTTCTTTTGATATATCCTTATATGGCAGCAACAAAAGTCCCTCCAGCCTGCTGCTTGTTGAACTGTGAAAAGGAATCATTTTCTGTCCCTCCCTGCAATCCAGAGATGTATTTGCACTTGCCAATTCTGGTATGTATTATTGCTTATTAGTTTTATTCAATTTGGTATTCTGCTTTTCATTTATTTATTTATTCATTTTTCTCGTAGAATCATGACTG
Source organism: Thymus mandschuricus (assembly GCA_029379335.1). NCBI lineage: Eukaryota > Viridiplantae > Streptophyta > Magnoliopsida > Lamiales > Lamiaceae > Thymus > Thymus mandschuricus. Next base: position 14,187,155 of record CM057071.1, read on the forward strand.
TTTCTCATGTTTACTTTCCTCTTCTCTTGACAGGACTCAAAATTCGATCGTTTCTCTTTGTTGCGGAATCTCCCATCTGCTCTAAGCTTTGCCCGGTCGCAGTTGAGACAGGGGAATGCGCTTCTAATTTGCTGCTGCAATGGTAAACATTCTTATATTGCAAATAGTGTTTATAATGTAATGATATTACCCCTTCCGTCCCACTATATTAGTCTCGTTTAAATATTATATTGCACCTCACATATATTCAACAAATGAATGAGACTAGGTATATTCAGCAAATGAATGAGACTAGGGACAAAGGGAGCAATATACTTTTACCATTTTCGTCCCTCGTGCTTATTAGGCACATTTTCTTTATGGCAAAAGGTATTTGTTGCAATTAACGCCTTCTCCTTAGAATTGATTATAACCACATAACCCCTTCTTCTTTGTTTTCTGTGCCCAATTCATATGTTTATAATAAATGGGATGGAGGAAGTATTATAAGGGATATAAAAGTGAATGAATTGTCCCACGTATGTTGTTAAGAATGTGGTTTCATTATCATCACGAGGGAACTAACTAAGATTATATATATAAGGTTAGACTAGTGAGACAAAGCTAAAATAATTAGTAGAGACGAGAGGAATGGAAAAGGCAGAAGAAACTGAAACTGAATAATTTGTTCCCCAAGAGATGCCTTACAGAAAATAAGCTATCCATAATCTGAATAATTTTTCCCAGAATGAGTTACCCTAATTCCGTACTATGCTTAGATACTACTCTGACTCCATAAATACTCAAAAGCCCATGCAAACATGGGCCAAAAAATAAAAACTCCTACCAACTAATAATAAAAAACAGCATGAGTAATACTCCACCCGTATCCCCATATTAGCGTGAATATTTTTCATTTGGGACGTCCCTTAAATTAGTATGGTTTTCTAAAATGGAAATATTCTCTCATTAAATTTATTTTATTAACCTTGATATTTCAAGTTATCTACTACTATGTTTTTACTTGCTTTTTCTACTATCACCTAATTTTACCCTTTCTCTGTTCCTACTTTTTCACTATGTATTTTTTTCTTAAAACATGTACAATTTCTTTTTCCACACTAATTTGGGGGACAGAGGGAGTACTTATACTTCTACACAGCTATTACACTCAATACCAAGCCTATGGATAATAAACTCTAATGATCTAATGATGAACTATGATTGTATCTTATAACCACTTGAGAAAAGACATCAAAAGAAGTTAAAAGAGGAGCTCAAAATTTGGAATGATTTAGTAAAATATATGGCATCCCAAATTCTTACTCCACTATGTTATTTCTATTTAGTAGTTAGTTTATCTCTCCTCGGGTTCCCTAGAAAATTGCGTTTGCAGTTCCTTCTTGATCTCGATTTTATAGACAATTTTTGTTACATTATACTTCAATACATTATGATTGAGTTTCAAGTCTTTGATTGACTGATAAAAACATATAGTCTATTTTTCTTTGATTTTGCAGGAGAAGATATTAGTATATGCGTGTGTTTGGCTGTTTTTACATCATTTTATGATGAAGCAGGTATGGATAAGGAAATTGCACTGAACTCTTTATGTTTTGTGAGTTCATCTGTTAAAGCTTTTTCAATCAAGCATATGTTTAATAAATGTTTGGTGATAAAGAGTGATTATGCATATGTTAAGAGTATTAGGAGCTTTACATTATTTAATAAGCTCAAAATCGTCCAATTCCATCAAGTATGTGCGGATTAGACTATGTTGTTGTGATCTACATAAACTCGACGTGATATAATAATGCCCTGATTTAAGAATGTTGGACAACCGCAAGAATTTATTTTTTTGTCAAGTGGTGCAGCTATATATCTATGTAAAAAGAGCATTGATTGTAGTCATGCCCAAGTAATCTTGTTCGGAGTTCTTTCCATGTTCTCTAATTATGAAATGCTCTAACAGGAAGCTTTGATGATGGGAGATCGTTAATGGAGAGACGGATCACGAAATTGGAGCTGCGGAGACGATTGGTATTTGTATGCAAGTATATTGTTAATGCGCGGCCATCAAGGGGAAACTTGAAACAAGTGTTCGCGTGCCTCAGTGGAGAACACATCCCTGTTGTTCCATAATGAACTGTTCCTGTATGCAACCAAGTCCGTCACTTGCGGCTGTGCCGGTAGAGCCGTTGACGAGTTGGGTTGGCCTTAGCCCGCCACAAAATTTTGGCATTTTGGTTTAATTTTAGTACAACAGTCCTCGTCTAATCATATGGGAAACATCTTTTCAAAATTTTCGAATTGGAACATAGTAGAGTTGAGTTCACGCCAACGATAATTTCTGGCTCCGCCCTGTTTATCACTATTAGATGCTATCAAATGCAGCGAGATCCCCAAGTTTGTCATCCATTATCCATAGGTAGGATATTTGTGTAATCGTAACAGCGTAATGTATTACGTGTAAAATAATATTTTATACGTAGTATCTTGCATATATTCATTCTTGTGGACTAATTAAGTGAGAAGGGGGAGTAGAAATGAATGAAAATTTATGTCTAATTTTGCAATACAGTAGCTAAACTATCAAAATAAGACAAGAAAATGATTATTTAACACTTAGATAATATGCTAAAAATACACCCTATCACCTACCGTGAATATTCTTAATGTGTCCACCACTGATGTGATAAGGGTGAAGTTTACTTTTTTAGATAGGTAAGGGTATACATTTAGATTTTTTTTTTTTTTTTCCATTAATAATATGACACGTCATCTGTAGGCACATTAAGAATGTCCATGCTGGGTAAGGGATAATTCCACTATCTAAATAATAGGTCCCATTAAAACTCCGAATTGATACTCCCTCCGTCTCATTCATAAAGAGATAAATTCTATTTTCGTCTGTCCCACTCATATAGAGATATTACTTTAAATAGCAAAATTTTAACTCACTAAAACTCATCCACACTACTTTATCCACCATTATCACACTCGTCTTAATTCTTGTGTCGGAAAAAAATGTCCATTTATGAGTGTGACGGAGAAAGTATATAATTCATAAATATTGCTCCTCTATGCCATCGATATAGGGAAATAAGTTTCATTTATTTATATATATAGGGATTGGTTCATATGCTAACCATATTAGTTAGTGAGAACTAGGAACTAATCTAGACCCTCCATTTCAATAGATTAGTGGTTATGATTAATTCATGGAAATTAATTAAATACGGCATATTTTGTTTAGGAAAAGGGCATTAATATAATCTTTATTTATTTGTTCCATGTTTTAAGGGATTAATTGCTCATTTAATTTTCTCTCATACGTTTAGTCTGTCGTAATCTTCTTCTTCTTCTTCTTCTTCTTCTTCTTCTTCTTCTTCTTCTTCTTCTTCTTCTATCCTGACATTTTCATCTACTCCCTCCGTCCTCCATTTAGTGACGTTAATACTATATTGGGACGTCCTCCATTTACTGACAATTTTCATTTTTGGACGTAGACCCCACAATCACTTTAACACTTTAACACTTTATACATCTACTTTTTATTATTTTAATATTTTAATACTATTAAACAATTCAAATGGACCCACAATTATTCCACTTTAACACTTTAACACATTAATTTATTATTATACCATAAAATGCGAAAAAACGCGTGCCCAAACTCCCTCCGTCACTAAATGGAGGACGGAGGGAGTATGTTTTTTTATTCTACTTTTTTTTTTTAAATAATAATTTTCATATACAAGTATTAGGCATAAATAAATAAGAAGATAGCATATAACATGATTATTTAAGTATAGAAATAGGTCTTAGTTGCATACTTGCATTCGAATATTCATCTATGTTTTTTAATTCTGTTTTTTGTAATTTTCATATACAAGTTATTAAACATAAATAAATAGGAAGATAGCATATAAATATGATTATTTAAGCATAGGAATATGTCTTAGTTGCATTCGAATATTCATCTATTTTTTTTTAATTCTGTTTTTTGTAATTTTTATATGCAAATTATTAAGCATAAATAAATAGGAAGATAGCATATACATATGATTATTTAAGCATAGGAATAGGTCTTAGTTGCATTGGAATATTTCTGTTTTTTTAATTTTCATATACAAGTTATTAAGCATAAATAAATGGAAAGATAGCATATAAATATGATTATTTAAGCATAGGAATAGGTCTTAGTTGCATTCAAATATTAATCTATGTTTTTTATTATATTTTTTTGTAATTTTCATATACAAGTTATTAAGCATAAATAAATATGAAGATAACATATAAATATGGTTATTTAAGTATAGGAATAGGTTTTAGTTGTATTCGAATATTCATTGTCATTCACGATTTGTCATCGTCATTCAGGATATTTAAACATGAATTGATATTAAAAAAAAAAAAATGTAATTTTTTTATACAAATTATTAAGCATAAATAAATAGGAAGATAGCATATAAATATGATTATTTAAGCATATAAATAGGTCTTAGTTGCATTCAAATATTTATGTTAATTAATAGGATAGTTAGTTATAGGAAGTGGCGACAATCTTGGAACGCATAATCTTTTTCTCTTTTTTCCCCGTAAACTACCCTTGAAAAATAGAAATAAATCATTAAATAAGTAAAATAGATAATTTGAGAATTAATATTCACCATTAGATTCTTTAAAATGAGTGGATAGGATTGGTTCCTAGTTCTCAAGATTGATACCATCTCCCATAAGAACTTATATATATATATATATATATATATATATATATATATATATATATATAGAGAGAGAGAGAGAGAGAGAGAATAGATCATATGAGAACCTTTCATTTCGTGAGAACTAGGAATCTTTATGATCCGTTGATTTTAAGAGAATAAACGGCTGAGATTTAAAGATCATATTGATTAATTTTGGCAGTTTTATAAATTGAAAGGGTAATATTGTAATATGTTCTATTCGTTCCTTAAAACGTGGGATACTAAAGAATCCATTCTCTCTCTCACCACACTCTCTCGAACCTCTATCTCTCGCACGACTGCTGCCGGCGCCGCTCTCTCTCTCTCACACACACTCTCTCGAACCTTTCTCTATCTCTCTCGCACGACTGTTGCCGGCGCCGAAGAACGCTACTCCGGCCGCGGTCCCCTTTCTTCTCCTTCCCTATTCCACTCTTTTTTGTTTTTAGGATTTTGATAGGCAGAGGTTCCGCAACCTCCGGCTGAGATGCCGCTGTCGAGTCGCCGTCCACCGAAACAGTAGCATCCGCTGCCGTACAGGTTAGATTTCTCTCTCCCTCCCTCTAACTCCCGTCTCTCTCTTGATAAGGGTTCGGGATAGAAACAAGCCGCCGTGAGCCGCTGTCTGGGACATGGCCAGGTACTGCAACTCCGGCAAGGCTCCGATGAAGGAAGGAATTGTTCCGGCGAAAGTGTTTAGGCTGAGATCGAGATGCGTGAGGTGTTTGAGATTGAGGAGAGAGGTACTGCAACCCCGGCAAGGCTCCAATGAAGGAAGGAAATGTTCCGGCGAAAGTGTTTAGGCTGAGATCGAGATGCGTGAGGTGTTTGAGATTGAGAGGTGTTTGAGATTGAGGAGAGAAGGGTTGTGCTCGCCGTTCAAACCTTGAAGTGGAGATTGGAATGGATTACTACTTCCTTGGAGATGGAGCTCAAGAACAGGGCCGCTCTAATTGTTTCTTTTCATATAGTTATTTTTATATGCTTAATAAGCGTGTTGTTATTGATAATTAAGCATGACTCGCATTGTTATACAAACGTTTTTTATTATAACATATTTAGTTGTTCGATATAAATTCATACGTATATGAACTTTGTGTTGTCACCATTATTTACATTTTCGACATAGTTTCTTTCAATTTAGTTATTTTTATATGCTTATGATTCGTATTTTTATTGATATTATAAGGTTATAGATTTAGTTTTATAGGGTTTAGAGTTTAGGGTGTAGGGATATAGCATTGCTTATAAAAATATGTTTTTATGCTTATTACTCATAACAACAATGTTATATGTAAAAATGATAGAAAAAAGAAAACGATCAATTGTTCGATAAATAATCACATTATGTTTATTTACTTATGAAGCATATATTTATTGTTACTTAAGCATGAGTCATCGTATTAGTGCTTGTAAAGATACAGATAATGTTTTCTTAAAAAAAATTTAGCTTTTTATAATTTATTTGATGCTTATTTATTTTTCATATTTATCTTACTATTTTTTAGGCTTTAGGCTTATGGGGTTTAGGGGTTTAGCGTTTAGAGTTTTTGGGCTTAGGGTTTGTTTAGGGTGTAGGGTATAGGGTTTAGAGTTATGGTTGATGGCTATATAAATATTTTTTTGATGCTTATTACTCATAATGTGCAATGTTACATGTAAAAATTATAGGAAAAAAGAACAAACGGTGTTTTTCTTTATAGTTGCATGTTTATGTTCTCGTCTCTATTGTCGAAGTAAACTATATCGTTATATTGAATAAAAAGACCACATATAGCAAGTTATATTAGAAAATTTTATATATATAAGCAAAATTATATAATCAAGAAAGCATCAATATAATTGTTGTAATGCACTATTATATGCTTGATAAAACATATCAACAAAGACAAAAACTAAGGGTAATGTGCTAAAAGAAAAAATAATCAACATCCTTGAAATCAATTTCCAAGCAAAAAGCGTCTTCATCTTTCGCACTTATTTGTGTTTCCTGCAATCAAATTAAGCATGAAACTAATTAAAACTAAGCATAAAATCTGAAATCTGCTTAAATTATAGCATTCAAACTATGCACATTATGTGTTCGACAAAATGCTTTCATATAATCAAAAATATGCTTAAAATCTATGACAACACAAATTAAGCATTAAACTAGGATACAAACGTTTTAAGCAAGAAATTAAAATTTATTAAGCATTAATCGAAACTATAGACGACACATAAAATCCACGAAAAAAATAAAATAAGCATAAAATCTGAAACCTGCTTAAATCATATCATCCAAAAAAATCTATGCACATTAGGTGTTCGATAAAATAATTTCATATAATCAAAAATATGCTTAAAATCTACGACAACACAAATTAAGCATTAAACTAGGATACAAACGTTTTAAGCAATAAATTAAAATATATTAAGCATTAATCTAAACTAGACGACACATAAAATCCACAAAATAAAAATAAAAATAAGCATAAAATCTGAAACCTGCTTAAATCATATCATCCAAAAAAATCTATGCACATTAGGTGTTCGACAAAATGCTTTCATATAATTTGCTTAAAATCTATGACAACACAAATTAAGCATTAAACTAGGATACAAATGTTTTAAGCAAGAAATTAAAATATATTAAGCATTAATCTAAACTAGACGACACATAAAATCCACAAAAAAAATAAAATAAGCATTAAATCTGAAACCTGCTTAAATCATATCATTCAAAAAATCTATGCACATTAGGTGTTCGACAAAATGCTTTCATATAATCAGAAATATGCTTAAAATCTATGCACGTTAGGTTTTCGACAAAATGCTTGCTTTCATTGCTTTAATTCATTATGTAGTTCGAAATCGTTTCCCCAGGTTACACTCTCAAATCAATTCCTAAACACCCGTGTTGGTCCGGATTTGTTAATAGGGAAAATACGTAGAGGGGGGGGGGGGGGGGGGGTGAATACGTATTTCAAGCTTTTCAAATTTTTCCCTTTAACTCAGAGTGACACGTAAAGAGCTCGCTTGATACTTAAGACCTAGCTGAAGCTAGATCAACATTACGTAGCTTGCCTGCTTGACCGAAGTAAGGACTTGATCAAGAGGGAGTCTTTACTCGTGTATGCGGAAATTCGGTGAGCTAAAATCTTTCCTAAGTAATTAAAGAATCCAAGTTCGTTTGTTTAGATGCGCATGCAATGAATAATCAAAGTAAAGAATTTAGGGTTTAGAGAGATACGCCACAGAGATTTATAGTGGTTCGGAGATAAAGCTCCTACGTCCACTTGTTGCACGACGGCAACTGTTCTCTTCACTCAAGAACTTGAAGATTTCGGGCTCTTCAAAAGCCTAGTCAAGATCGGGCTTCACTTGCCTGGATCCGACGACCGACGTAGTGATTGCGGGTTCACTACACAAACCTAGACAAGACTGAAAGCTTCAATTGCTTCAGTCAAACACAGACAGGGAGATTCCGGGCTCTCCTTACAGCCTAGTTTCGATCGAGCTTTACACAAACGATGTAAGTGTAAGCTTGGATCTAGACTATATGATCGAGGCTTCTACGATCGATGAAGGTAGAGCCTTGGATCGAGACAACCTAACGACGACTCAAAAACCTAACAGACAGAGTTTAGGGTTTTTGGTGGACGAACACACTATGAAGAGCTCTTTACAGTGGATGCAAAGTAGGCTAGAGTTCTCCTTCTAAGCTTGGATATTTGAGGTGGGCTTAGACTCTAAGTGTGAAGGTTGTGAAGACGAGTTCCGATGAACTGGAAACTCGGAGAACACTTGAAAACAAAGACTCGAAGATTACTCTAAGGCTTGGGAGTGTTTGTTTGTTGTATGCGCTAGAATGCTCAAGTAGTGTTCTGTTTCTTCACGTTGTGATCCTTCACTATTTATAGGCGGAGGGATGGCGAGATCCGTTGCTTGGTTGGTGGCCTTGTCCCTCCTCCTCTCGACAGTACTTTGCGCAGGCAGACGCTTTTGCAGGTGCGCAGTTTGTCTCTTTGCCGAAAATGGCTAAGTTACAAACTTAACAGTAACTGGAGCGAGCCAGTACTGTAGCGGCGCCCTGTCGGCCTGGCAGTCAACTCCTTGGCTCCTCTCCGTGTTCGACACGTGGAGATCTCGTAATTAATGCGACGATCTCTTTGTTGACTGGAGTTCAAAATATGGGCGGGAGTTGTGCTGTCACTTTCTGGTAGGTGATGGCTCGCTTCGCTTTGAAGTCGTAGTGGCCGCTTCGAAGTGAGTCGCTTCAGGGTCAATTTGTAGTGAGTCGCTTGGGAAATGAGGTTCCGAAGTGACCGCTTTAATAAATGTTGACCATCGTTGACTCGCTTCGGCTTTTCTTTGTAGCGCTCGCTTCGCTTTGCTTTGGTGGACTCGCTTTGATTCCATTGTAGCGCTCGCTTCGCTTTGCTAGCTTCGGCACACCTCGCTTCGCTTGGAAAACACACTCAAGTGAGTGGCCTTCACTTGGATTTTCTCCAGTCTAAAGATCTAAGAAAATCAAAGCCATCCTAACAGTATAGGCTTAGAAAAATTCTAACCTATTTTCTACATCAAAGTGGGTCGCTTGGGAACAGGACACTTGGGGTTTTGGGATCAAATCAAAACAAATTACTTCATTGGTAAAATGTCCCATGCAGTTCCCCCTTAACAAATTGGTCCTTAACAATTCCCAACAATTTCCCCCTTTTTGATGATGCCAAAACCCAAAGACTTAAGATTATTGAAATCTAGTCTATCTAACCGTGGAGAGAAATTTAGGCGACTGCTTCCTTTGCAGCTTCGTTTGTATTTTTCTTTTAAGTTCCTTTCCCCTTTTTTCGGTTAAATAATTGAGTTTTGTAGCATAAAAGAAGGTCATTCACAAAGCGAGTAAATGACGCAATTTGATAGGAATTGAAATTTGGATATATGAACAAGCAGTTCACACAAGGCAAAAATATGAAACTTGAAACTCAACGGTTTCCTGCAGTTTCATCACGTTCCTCCTTCTCCTCTACTTTCTCCTTCTCCTCTTCTTTCTCCTTCTCAAAATAGTAAGCAGACAGGACATTCGACTCCATCGTCCTGATGTTGTATTGGTTCTCTCTCCATCTTTTCTCCAATCTCAGTGCTTCATCCACTTCTGCATCAATTACCTTCCGATAAGGAATCTCTGAATTCGGTTGAAGGGGCATAGGAAAGTCTTTCACAGCTGGCACTTTGACAATGAGTGGTAGGGGTTTTGCTTCTTCTGCCAGCGTAAAGATCTTCCGGCGCAACCTCTCGTTGTATTGACGTAGGAAGTTATTGAGAGCCTCCATCCGAGAGCACTTGTCTTGATACGGCACTACCTTCCACCAGTAGTAGGCCTGTCCTTTAGAATCAGCTAAGTGTCGAGGAGGTCTCTTGGGATGAAATCCTCGATTTGTCTAGAGTCCGGATGATGATCTCTCCGCATAGCCAGCTCCTCTTCCGTCCTGCTTTTCAACTCCTTCATGATTGAGTTGAATCGGGTACTGGCGTCACCACTCCACTTCGGAAGCATATCATTAATTCGCTTCCGAATGAAATCATGCTCTTCAGGCGGGTAGCGACCGGAATTTATCATCTCTTTTAGCGTGACTTTGCCAGTATCCATCCAGGCTTGGAGATGGACGGCTTCAGACTCTTCAGGCAAGTGAGGAATGTAGGCACTGCGCGCGATGGCAGATTGGATGAGCCTCACTTTATTCCAGTGGGACTCGATCCGTTCATCCAATTTCCTTAGCCTTTTCTCCCTCACTTCCTCATCCTTCTCTTTTCTCCTCTTCTTCTCCTCTTCCTTTTTCTGCCTCTTCTCGAAGCGACTAGCCCTTTCTGTGATCACTTGCTGCAATTTTTGGCGTTTGGCAGCAGGATCGTCTTCTCTAGATTCAGGCGTCGACCGCTTCAAGGAAACTTTCTGAACAGGAGGTGGTGGAGGCGGCATCACAACGGCAGTTACACTGGCTGAAGTGAGTGCAAGTGATGAAGCAGCTACGGAGGCCAAATCGGGCGCTGCGGCTGAAGCGGGCGCTTTGGAACCTGAAGCACCTGCAGGAGTTAGCTTTCTCAGATCAAATTGACGTTCCAACTCCCGAGCCATGGCCTCATCCCTTTCTATTAGCTTCCGCCTTTCCTCCTTGGTCAGCACCGTAACAGGGGGATGACGTGCGATTGAAGCACTAAGCACTTTTTCCTCAATCGGCCTGCTGGGCTCTTCGTGCTTCTTCATCAGCTCCTCCTCAGTGAGCTTTGTTTTGCCCTTCTTTGCAAGCTTCACCCTTGATTCTTCATCCATCTCCTCCAACTTCAGTTCCCCCTGCGATCAAGCCACTAGCTTCGATCGCTCTTCCTCCACTACTCGCACCTCCAACATCTCCAGATTCAATGAATTTCTGCATGTTTTCCCCCTTTTTGGCATCATCAAGACTGCCAGGGGCTGGGATGGTCACCGTTCCGCTGATGGATTGGTGTATTTCATTGATTCTGCTGAGAACGTCCTGGAGCATCTTCTCGGCGCGTTCTGCAAAGATATGCTCTTTTTCCAGCACAAGCTCTGCCGTCTTGACTGATATCTCTTCCAGTAGATATTTGCACTGGTCCTCTCTCTCCTTGACAGACCGCATCAAGTTCTCCAGCGGTTCTACTTCTCTAAAGCGAGCGTCCAGCTCCGCTTCAATCTCATCCTTCATCCTCTTTCTTTCCTCTTGCAGATTGAAGTACCAGAAATCTTTGGAAGCAGTAAGTTCTGCTTTGTCAGTAGTAACAACATTCTCTCTTTGTTTCAACATGACATAGAATTGAGCAGCGCCGGCCATTCTGACTGAGAAATCTCATGCCAACTTCTCTGCCTTGCTAATTTTGTTGGCAAGTTGAGCTTGCTTGAGAGCCACATCAATTCCTGCTTTCCTCTGGCTCTTCAACTCAGCATTTGCTCCGTCAAGCTTGCTGTTGAGGATTTCAATCTCCTTCTCAAGACCGAGAGTTTTCAGTTTAGCTCTCGTCAGCTCGCTTTCCAGCTTCCTTATCTTTTCTTCATTGTTGGAGATCTGCTTCTCCATCTTTTCAACATTTCCAGTTGCTTTGTTGATATTTTCTCGGTACTTGTCTCTCATGTTCCTTTTCTCCTCCTTCTCTGTTTCCACTTCCTTCTCTAACTTCTCCTTCTCTCCACTAACTTCCACCAATTTTGCGTTCATTTCCCTAAGCCTGCTCCTCTCAGCATCTAGGGAATGTTTGATCTCCTTGTTTCTCCTCTCTAACTCTTCTACCCTCTTCGATTTCTCCTCTAGTTCCTTCTTCCTCCTATCAAACTCTTCACGTAAATTCGTGACCTCCAACACCTTCGTAGTCAGCTCAGCATCCTTCTTGTTGATCTCACTCTGCAGATTAGAGATCACCGCCTCCTTCACTCCCACTTCGGCTTCCTGCTCCTTGATCAACTGGAGTTCACGCTGTGAAGGCTCATGTTCTGGGATGGGCGCATCAGGGTACTCCTTCTTCACCCTTGCGTCGAGCACTTCCCAGTAGTTAGCTTCATTGATGAAGGTGTGGAAACCATCAACTTCGGCAACCTTGAGCACTTCAATTTCCTTGGCCTCGATCACTTCTTCTTCCATCGCCTTGCGCAAATTGAAGATCTTGTAGTACTCAGTTCCTCTGTACGTGATGTACGTGAGGAAGTCTACTGCGCTGGTGAAGAAGTCATCGGCCATCTCCACAGAGGGGTAGCGTTTGCGGATGAGCTCGGCCGCTTGCTCCCGGTCCCTAGTGTACCGTTCGAGGATCTTCTCTTCCTCGGTTGGAGATGAGGGAGTTTCTGGGATGGGGATGGTTTCGGCTGTCTTGGCTGTTTGGGCGGTATCAGCGCTTTCGGCTGATGAGGACTGTGAGTTGGGGGTGGAAGCTTCAGTAGCTTCGGGTTGGTTGGTTTCTGTTTGAGGATTGAGTGGGGCGGAGAAAAGTTTGTAGGCATCGGTGAGGTCCGTGCCTAGAAAAGGTAGGTTGGGAATTTGAAAGGATGAGTGGGTTGATTCCTGTGGTGAGGATGGTGTTTGAGTAGTGGGAATGGCGGTGGTTGACGTTTGGGGTTCCGGTAGAGGCTGGGTTTGGGTTTGGATTTGGGTAGGAGGTGTTTGGATTTTGGTTGGTGAAGGCTGGGGTGGCTCTTTTTCCTGTGAGGGTTGGGGTTGTTCTTCTTCAGCTATCTTCACGAGCGGCTGCTCCTCAGCCTCGCTCGTTTCGATAATGGTTGTAACACTTCTCAATCTCTGAGGTCGCTTTGACCTCGCTTTCCTCGATACTCACTTCGATGATGAAGGAGCTTGGCTTTCTTCTTCCGCCTCGCTACAGGATTCAGCGACTGGAGCGGAAGGGAGGACTATTACATCGATGCAATCCCGGTCCATCGGGAGCTTCTCAGTTTTCCACGAATCAAAGTAGATGGTGTTCTTCTTGTATGGAGCTGTCTCATTCTTGCCTGTCCACCTCAGGTTTTCGAACAGTGTCTCCAGAGCGTAGGAGATCCTGGAGAAAAACTTCAATTTTCCCTTGCGGACGATCTCACTGGTACTTCCTTCCTCGTACTTGAAATCCACCGCAACTTCATGAATCTGGTTAATGAACCAGCGGTGCCAGTTGAAGCTTGTCTCTGTCAAGCTATCAACAATGACAGAGGTGGCGTAGATCTTGGTGTCTGACAATTGGCTCAGCGAACCAACTCCACAGAGTACAGACTTCGTGTACAGCTCGCAGATCAAGTTGAACGGAGCCTTCAAGTCGTTCCTGATGTTGCTCAACTTTGGATTCCCAAACTTCACGCCTCTTCATTTGGCAAATCGAGCGTACTCCACTTGGGTTGACATTTCAAGTTCCGACAGAGAAACTGGTCCGACCATCGGCAGATCGAACACACGGGCTATACTGCTTAGCTCGATCTCCACCGACGTTCCTCTCTGTGGATGAGTGAAGGTTGACGATTCTTTTCCTTCTTTGAGATTCAAGAGAATCTCGGCGACGGCTTTGGCCAGAATCTGCTGTGGCTTCACCGTTACGAACTTCCACAGGCCGGCCGTGGTCACAGCCCTGCGGAAGAAACCGTTTTCAGTCACCACATCTTCATCAAGATGTGGTTCCACGTTGATGTTATCATTGAGGGTTTTCAGAAAATCCTCCATCATTTCGGTCTTCTCCTTCTTTCCCATGGTTAATTTGTAGAGGGATTTGAGAAAAGTTTGAGATTTTGAGGGATTTTAGGCTACGTGAATTTGCAGAGGTGCAGAGATTTCACGAAAATGGCAATTTTTGAGAGTTGTGAATTTTTCTGCAGGTCTTTGGCGTTTCATATATATATAGAACTAGGGTTCGGCTGACGAGGCAGGGGCAAGACAGTAATATCTTTGAAGATCCTGTGCGGAGGCGGCGGACTCTCGGTGATGGATCTGATGTGTCCGGCGTCATCACAGGAAAAGTGAACCGCCAACTTGACTTGGCGTTGCCACGTGGCAGCCTTTGATTCGACTCTCCAATAGGCGTCGATCCAGCGGTTGAGATTTAGAAACTGTTCAGATTCGACGGCTGGATTGAGGGCGATTTTCCCGCTTTTCTCGGCTTGACGTCCACGCGCCTGTCATTTCTCTTTCTACGCGCCGCTGCATTAAATGCTAAAGTAAAAAGTGAAATATTGCACTCGAGTGCTGACAGCTCATACGCTTCGCTTCGTACCCGCTCGCTACGAGAGTAACCGTTTGGCTTCTACTCGCTTGCGAAGTACTCACTTGGCGTGACTGTTCCGCACTCGCTTGCGATGACTTGCTTGAGTGACGTGGCACTAGCTTCGCCATCTGTAGTGACTAGACTAAAGAAATCAAATTTCTTTGCTTAATTTAAAATGTTTCTGACTTACATACTTCGAGGATAAACAAGAGTGTTTTCCTTTTTGTATTTGTGTCAGATTCATTTCGTATTTTCCACATAGTGAGTGAAGGTTTCTAGCACGCTTCAGCTCACTTAGTGTACTTAAAATTGAAACGCTTACCAGTCAATCTCACTTTGTAGGAGATTGATACCACTTATTGAAGACACCGTTTGGACACCATTTGTTGGATCCATTTGATGAATTTGTTTGAAGCTTCTTGATACCACATGTTGGTATTTGTTGGATGCTTCAACTTCTTGGCATTCTTCTTTATGGCATTCATCTTCCTCTACGAATTAGAGCGTCCTCCATCGAAGTGAATGGGGGAGAAAATGAATATAGTACACAAGCTTACTACAACCCAGAGGGGAGCATCACGTAAGTGTACTTATTCACGACGAATGGGGGATGAGTACAAGTCCTTATCTCAGATCGGAATAGGACAGGATGACAATGAGAATGCTCTGACAAGACAATCTCGTATTTTATGCAGAAGCATGTCACCAGCCCTGCAACCTTTTGTAGAAAAAGGTAAACCTTCAAGCTTCCTCCTACTAACTACAGAATGAACTTGCAATCGACTTGCTTGACCCAAGGAAGGGTAGGATGAAGCGATGCAAGATTCAAGATAGCAGCATTCTTTGCTCGCTTTGGAAGTAGCTTGCTCCGAGAGTAAGCACTAGTTCCCCCTTAACCAAATACTTAACAATTCCTATAAGTTGGTAGGGAACTTCTTCCAATACTCCACCTTTCTCCACCTAACTTCAATTTCTTCAAGCGAGTGGAATTTTGAAGTGACTCGCTTGAGTTGGTGAAGATTCGAAGCGAGTGACGCTACGAAAAACTAGCGACCACTCCTTCGTGCATCCTGGATCTAGCACTCTTCACCAGGGTCTAACAACCCTAATTCCATGCATAGCAAATTGAAACGAGACTCGGCTAGAGGCTTGGTGAGGATATCTGCTCGCTAGAGATCGGTATGGATTTTCTCGAGCTTGATATCCTTCTTCTCGACATGATCACGAATGAAGTGATGTCGGATTTCCACGTGCTTGCATCTGGCGTGAAGCACTGGATTTTGAGAGATGCAGATCGCGCTGTTGTTGTCGCAGAATATAGGAATTTCATTTGCTTCAACATTGTAATCCTTCAACTGCTGACGAAGCCATAGAATTTGAGAACAGCACCTTCCAGCGGCCATATATTCGGCTTCAGTCGTTGAAGTGGCTACACTCGTCTGCTTCTTCGAGAACCATGAGATCAGCTTGCTTCCCAAGAATTGACACGTGCCCGAAGTTGACTTCCTATCAATTCGGCACCCTCCATAGTCAGCATCTGAATATCCAGTGAGCTCCAAATTGTCCTCCGTTGGATACCACAGCCCCATATTGACAGTGCCCTTCAAATATCGAAGAATTCTTTTGGCAGCTTCAAGATGGCTGTGCTTGGGATTACTTTGGAAGCGAGCGCAGACTCCGACTGCAAAAGCAATATCCGGCCTACTTGCAGTGAGATATAGAAGGGATCCGATCAAGGCTCGGTAGTCTGTGGCATCCACAGACTTCCCATCTATGTCTGGCTCCATCTTCCAGTTCGTGTTCATTGGAATCTTCACAACTTTGGCATGCTGAACACCGAACTTGGCAAGCATATCTCGACTATACTTAGCTTGATTGATGAAGATTCCATCATCTTGCTGCTTCACTTGAAGACCTAGAAAGCAGCTCATATTTGGTCTTCATAAGCTCTCCAAACTTCTCGCTAAGCGACTGGTTTGGTGACCCAAATATAATGTCGTCTACGTAGATCTGAACCCATAGCATATCATCTCCATGATTGATGGTGAATAGGGTTCGATCTATCCTTCCTTTGTGGAATCCATTATCCACTAGGAATTGAGAAAGGGTATCATACCAAGCTCTGGGAGCTTGCTTCAATCCATATAGGGCTTTCTTCAATCGATACACCTTATCTCCTTGCTCGAAACCCGGTTGCTGCTCCACATACACTTCTTCCTTCAATTCACCGTTGAGGAACGCGCTCTTCACATCCATCTGGTAGACTTTGAATTTCTTGGCCGCTGCATAGGCTAGAAATAATCTGATCGCTTCAAGCCGTGCCACAGGAGCGAAGGTCTCATCGAAATCGATTCCTTCCTCTTGGCAGTAGCCCTTGGCGACGAGACGCGCCTTGTTCCTCACAACGTTGTGGTCCTCGTCCGTCTTGTTCTTGAACACCCACTTGGTGCCAATCACATGCTGAAATTTGGGACGATCCACGAGATACCATACGTCATTTCTGGTGAACTGATTCAGCTCTTCCTGCATGACGATCACCCAATTTGAATCGGCTAGGGCTTCCTCTACGCATGACGGCTCAATGTTTGAGAGAAAGCAACTGAACATGGCACTTTCTCCAAACACTTGACTTCTGGTCACTACACCCTTTGATGGATCTCCAATGATTTGACTTGGTGAGTGATTCTTGAGCCATGCACGCTTGGATCCGCCAGCTTCATCTTCATCTTCTTCCTTGTCACTCGCTTCACCATCTGAAGCGACTGGATTGGGTGTTTGGCCAGCACTCGCTTCAGGAATCTTGGGGGCAGCTTCACCTTCTCCTTTGGGATTTTGCTCGCTTGAATCTTTGATCTCATCATCTTCTTCAAGCATGTCCCAAGTGAGTGAGTTTAAGGGTTCCTTGCTTGAATTCTTCTCATTCGCGTTAGCCTGTTCATGTGGAAGACTTAAAGAAGATTCATCAAATACGACATGGGGTGATTCCTCCACGATTAGGGTTTTACAGTTGAACACCCTATAAGCTTTGCTTGATGTGGAATATCCTAAGAATATTCCTTCATCAGCTTTGCTTTCAAAGGATTTCAACTGCGACTTCCCATTGTCATGGATGAAGACCCTACAACCAAAGATATGGAAATAAGATATGTTAGGAAATCTCCCTGTCCATATTTCATATGGTGTTTTGTCGTGCCGTTTGCAGAGAAGCGTTCTATTCTTCGTGTAGCATGCTGTATTGCCAGCTTCAGCCCAATACTTCATTGGAAGCTTCGAGTCTACAATCATGGTTCGAACGGCTTCTTTGATGATTCGATTTCTTCTTTCAGCAACTCCATTCTGCTGAGGTGTGCGCGCTGAGGATGTCTGATGTGCTATGCCATGCTCCGTGCAGTAAGCTTCAATGGTAGAGTTCAAGAACTTTGTGCCTTTGTCGGAGCGGATGGTCACAATCGCTTGAGCAGTTGTGGTAGTTTGGTCAGTGTCTCCTTCTTGCTGAAGAGGAATACAACCCAAGTGTAGCGAGAGAAGTCGTCGACTACAACTAGAGTGTACTTCCTTCCATTTACACTAACTGGAGTGACTGGACCAAACATATCCATATGAAGCAGCTCGAGCACTAGCTTTGATGAGGCTTCTTCAAGACTGGCGAAGTGCTTCTTTGTCTGCTTTCCTCGTTGGCATGGTGAGCATGGATGGTCTTTAATAAAGACTATGCCTTGCACCAAACCTTTCCGAGCTAAGCGGTTTATGGCTTTGAAGTTGAGATGGTTCAAGTGTCTGTGCCATAGCCATCCTATTTCTGTAACACTCCTTGCTACTAAGCACGTCTCCTCTTTGCAGCTGTCCCATTGTGCTATATAGACGTTCCTTTGTCTAACTCCAGTTAGCACAATTTGGGCAGTGAGCTTGCTTTTTACAATGCACTTGTTGGAAATAAATTCCACCTTGTATCCTTTGTCACAAAATTGTGAAATGGATAGCAAGTTGTGCTTGAGTCCTTCCACGTAGGAGACTTCTTCAATCGTGAGCTTTCCGACTTTCAGTGCGCCGTACCCTTTGGTGCTTCCTCGAGAGTTATCACCAAAAGTGACGTGTGGACCCTTCTTCTCTATGTAGTCGTGAAGTAGAGCTCTCATGCCGGTCATGTGTCTTGAACATCCACAGTCCAAGTACCAGATTTGTTGACACTCACTTGGCATGGGATCCACGGCGCTCACCTGCAATTAGACAGATTTTGGTACCCAAATCAGTTTGGGTCCTTGCAGGTTAGTTCCCTTAGGTACCCACACTTGCTTCACTTTCTTTTGAAAGGTAGCTTGTGCTTTGGGTTTCTCGACCTTTGAAAACTGTGACTTCTGCCTTAAAGCAGCTTCACACGTGCAGCAGTGTGTGCAAGAGGGGTAGCGGCTCACTTGAGGCATACCCATGCTCTTACCCTTTGGCTTGTATCCTGAAGCGACTCGCTTCGGATTAGCTACGGGCTTAGAGACTGACTTAGGTTTTACAGTCTGTCGAAGCGGCTCGCTAGGTTTTCTCGAAGCGGTCCAACTAGGGTTTTGACCCCGACTCGCTTGAGTAACCTTGGGAGTTCGAAGCGGCCTCTTTGGTGCTTCGAATTCTTCCTCAACGTTAGTCCGGTTGGACCATCTCCAGTCCGGATAACGTGACACATAGACATTACTCCTTTTCTTAAAAGGGAGATCATTTGTCTCTTGTGTCTTGGCCTGAGACTTAGAAGCTACAACTGGTTTCCCTTTACCTTTGGAATGGTAAGCTTTAGCATTGTAAGTGCTAGGGATAGTTGATTTCTGCTTGCCCACAGTTTCTGCCCTTGAAGATATAGACATCTTCATTGGCTTTTTCTTAGGATTCTCAGCCATTTGGCCTTTATCTTTGTTGGTGGTCGCTTTGGATGCAGTGGGCATTTCCAAAGTGACTGATGGTGTCGTGTGAGAAGCACCAACAAAGACAGTCGGCTTGGAAGGTCCACCCTCATATCCGAGTCCTCCCTTTCTACCAAAAGGTAGAAGTGAGCTCTCTAGTGCCTGCCTAGCATATGAAGCTTTGTTCAAGTTGGCAACTAGAGCGGACTGGGTTTCATACCTTCCTTCCAAGCTTTGATGTCTCGCGAAGAGATCCTCGAACTTACTAGTCATAGCCCTTAAGTTAAGTTTGACTTGGTCAAGCTCAGTGGCTAGCTTTCGGTTCTCCTTCTTGCTTTGAGACAAAGCTTGTTTCAACACTTCATGGTCACTTGACAATTTAATGTGCTTGTCAAGCAACTCATTCCATGTCGAGGAATTTGCTTCCTCTTGGTGAGTGTGTGCGAGTGTAATTGAACTAGGTGAGGGATAGATGAATACCTCTCCAGTCTCTTCGTCGGTGAGCGCCATGAGTCCAAGATCCTCTCCCTCACTGGAGTTGGGATCTGTGAATGCATCCGAGTCGCTAGCGATTTCTTCAGTTGAAGCGACCGGCATTTCACTTGCTACGAGCGCTCGCCTTGGAGCATCCCTCTTTGCTCTTAGTTCCTCTCGCTCCTTTGCACTCAGCTTCGGGCAATCGGACTTGTAGTGGCCCATTTTGTGGCAATGGTAGCATTTCACTTCCATCATGTCCCTTGAGATCGGCTTGGTCGTCTCTTCTCTCTTCCCTTTTCCTTCTCGAGCATCAGTGCTCCTCCCTTTGTATTGCTTGTAGAACCTTTTGTATTTGCCCACTCGAGAATTCATTTTGTTGAAGAACGCAATATGTTCTTCCAACTCTTCCCTCGTCATCTTGGCTAGCGACTGGTCACTTGGCCCTTCAGCAGCTTTGAAAGCCACACCCTTTGATGTTGTGGGAGCTTCATCCTCTTCGTCGAGGTTCATTCGATTCAGATCGAATTCATGAGCTTTGAGTTCGGAGAACAGAATCTCCGGTGTGAGCTTCGATAGATCTTTGGTAGCTAGGTACAACTCCTTCATTGTCTGCCACTTCCTCGTGAGAGCTCGAACAATCTTCAGGTTGACTTCCTTATCTGTGAGTTCCTTCCCAAGTGAGTTGAGAGTTGCAATGATGTTGGTGACTCTCAATTCGAATGCGTCGATGGACTCTCCTGGCTTCATTATCAGACTTTCAAACTCCCGCATATGAACGGCAAGCTTGTTTTCTTTGATTTTGTCTGTGCCTTGAGAAATGAGGGCTAGGGTTTCCCACATTTCTTTCGCCGTTGCGCACTTCCTTATCCGTGGTAGATAGGCGTCCGACACGGTGCTCTGCATCGTGTGACGTGCGATTTTGTCGAGGTTGGCGACTTTGAAGTCATTCGGAGTGTACTCATCTTTGTCTTTCTCTACGTACCGTTGTCGGACATAGGCAGCCCGACCTTTGGCAGCTGGGACGTTCTCAGAGACGGCTTTCCTGATTTCGATTGGTCCGTCCTCTATAACTTCCCACATCCGGTCATGGATGGAGCATAGGAAGCTCTCGACTCGGAAACTCCATGTCTCGTATCCTTCGATCGAGAACTGTGGAAGACTGGATGCACTATATGTAGACATAGCAAACTATCAGCAGTAAATGCAATATGCGTGGGTGAGGTTTTTGATGCACTTAGGAAATAAGATCCGGTTCAGTGAGACAACGTGAAGCGAGTGGGGACTCGCTTCGGATATGCAAAGCAGAGGCTCGAAAGAACCGCTGCTCTGATACCACTTGTTGGTCCCGGTTTGTTAATAGGGGAAATACGTAGAGGGGGGGGGGGGGGGGGGTGAATACGTATTTCAAGCTTTTCAACTTTTTCCCTTTAACTCTGAGTGACACGTAAAGAGCTCGCTTGATACTTAAGACCTAGCTGAAGCTAGATCAACAGTACGTAGCTTGCCTGCTTGACCGAAGTAAGGACTTGATCAAGAGGGAGTCTTTACTCGTGTATGCGGAAATTCGGTGAGCTAAAATCTTCCTAATTAATTAAAGAATCCAAGTTCGTTTGTTTAGATGCGCGTGCAATGAATAATCAAAGTAAAGAGTTTAGGGTTTAGAGAGATACGACACATAGATTTATAGTGGTTCGGAGATAAAGCTCCTACGTCCACTTGTTGCACGACGGCAACTGTTCTCTTCACTCAAGAACTTGAAGATTTCGGGCTCTTCAAAAGCCTAGTCAAGATCGGGCTTCACTTGCCTGGATCCGACGACCGACGTAGTGATTGCGGGTTCACTACACAAACCTAGACAAGACTGGAAGCTTCACTTGCTTCAGTCAAACACAGACAGGGAGATTTCGGGCTCTCCTTACAGCCTAGTTTCGATCGAGCTTTACACAAACGATGTAAGTGTAAGCTTGGATCTAGACTATATGATCGAGGCTTCTACGATCGATGAAGGTAGAGCCTTGGATCGAGACAACCTAACGACGACTCAAAAACCTAACAGACGAACACTCTATGAAGAGCTCTTTACAGTGGATGCAAAGTAGGCTAGAGCTCTCCTTCTAAGCTTGGATATTTGAGGTGGGCTTAGACTCTAAGTGTGAAGGTTGTGAAGACGAGTTCCGATGAACTGGAAACTCGGAGAACACTTGAAAACAAAGACTCGAAGATTGCTATAAGGCTTGGGAGTGTTTGTTTGCTATATGCGCTCGAATGCTCAAGTAGTGTTCTGTTTCTTCACGTTGTGATCCTTCACTATTTATAGGCGGAGGGATGGCGAGATCCGTTGCTTGGTTGGTGGCCTTGTCCCTCCTCCTCTCGACAGTACTTTGCGCAGGCAGACGCTTTTGCAGGTGCGCAGTTTGTCTCTTTGCCGAAAATGGCTAAGTTACAAACTTAACAGTAACTGGAGCGAGCCAGTACTGTAGCGGCGCCCTGTCGGCCTGGCAGTCAACTCCTTGGCTCTTCTCCGTGTTCGACACATGGCGATCTCGTAATTAATGCGACGATCTCTTTGTTGACTGGGGTTCAAAATATGGGCGGGAGTTGTGCTATCGCTTTCTGGTAGGTGATGGCTCGCTTCGCTTTGAAGTCGTAGTGGCCGCTTCGAAGTGAGTCGCTTCAGGGTCAATTTGTAGTGAGTCGCTTGGGAAATGAGGTTCCGAAGTGACCGCTTTAATAAATGTTGACCATCGTTGACTCGCTTCGGCTTTTCTTTGTAGCGCTCGCTTCGCTTTGCTTTGGTGGACTCGCTTTGATTCCACTGTAGCGCTCGCTTCGCTTTGGTAGCTTCGGCACACCTCGCTTCGCTTGGAAAACACACTCAAGTGAGTGGCCTTCACTTGGATTTTCTCCAGTCTAAAGATCTAAGAAAATCAAAGTCATCCTAACAGTATAGGCTTAGAAAAATTCTAACCTATTTTCTACATCAAAGTGGGTCGCTTGGGAACAGGACACTTCGGGTTTTAGGATCAAATCAAAACAAATTACTTCATTGGTAAAATGTCCCATGCAGTTGCCCCTTAACAAATTGGTCCTTAACAATTCCCAACAACCCGTAGAGCAGTAGCCTTTAATTCTAGAAAAATATGAGCTCTATGCACATTAGGTGTTCGACAAAATGCTTTCACAAAATCTGAAATATGCTTAACTAAACTAATCATGAAACTAGTTGAATACGAATTAAGCATTAAACTAAACTACCAATATTTCAAACGAGAAATTAAGCATGATTGTTAATCGACGAGAATACAATTGGAAATTTAAGTGTATGGTTGATTGTAGTGAAGCATCAAAATAAGAATACAATTGTAACTTTACCGTCGTTCGATTTCGATCTTGATTTTGATTCCGGTGGCTGGTTATTGCGTTTCGCCGGCTGTGAAGCAAGTTAGGCGGCTGGATGTTTCACCGTTCGCCGGCTGCGAAGCAATTTTCGACAGCTAGCTGCTCCGGTTCGTCGGCTGGATGCTGCTCCGTTTCGGCGCCTGTGAAGCAGGTTTCGGCGACCAGTTCCTGCTCTGTTTCACCGGCTGCGAAGCATGTTTCGGCGACTGGTTGCTGCTTGCTCTCGGCTGCGTTATCGGTGCCATAGTTCCTGCATATTTATGGAGGATGAAGAAATATATGTTTCTGGATTCATGTCTGCAATCGACGATTTAACTCGGCCGCGATTCTTCAGATTCTACAAATCAAACGTATCCTATAATTAAGGTAAGTGGATTAGTGTTGCTTTTTTATTGACAAATCTGCCCTTTTGCATAATAAAAATTAGATTTAAATCAATTAACTAATTAATGTAGGGATTAATCTTGTCCATAGATCTCGCATGATCTAATGGACTAGAATGGTTCCTAGTTCTCATGAAGTGAATGGTAATGGTTCTCATGAGAACCAGCCCCTATATATATATATATATATATATATATATATATATATATATATATATATATATATATATATTCATGCTTAAACCTAGTCATGCTTATGATACCTTATAATCATGCTTAAATCAATTACAACCACAAATCAAACTAAGATCAATGGTCCAGATCTATTCTTATTTCTCACACCAGGACTTATTTATATATATATTAATTCACTAAAATTCATTCACATTACTTTATTCACTACTATCACTATCGTATTAATTATCGTGCTAAGAAAAAATTATCTATACATCAATGGAACGAAGGAAATGCAATTCTAAGAGATATTATGGCGATTTGCTAAGATATGAATATATTGTTATATGATTTTTCTTAAGCTATATGTACGTAGAATTTGGAGAGATGCTTTGAAAGCATTACGTAGCCACCGTACGTAAGAGCATGTACAGTGCTAGTATTCCAAATTGGTTTCTTAGAGGTGCTACGTAGACAAGAACCAATTATTATTAAATAATCGTAGTGATAAGGTTTTTAACAACGGTCCTTATCACAATTAAAGGGTCTCACTTGAAGATTTTTTTAAGAACCTGGGTTCTTATTTAAGAACCCGAGTTCTAATTTTGGGGTTATCCAATAGTAGTGGGATTTAAGGAGGGAGCTCTTATTTTTGCCACGTAGACAAGAACCCCTTAATTGTACATGCTCAAAAAGCATGTACAATGTTAGAATCTCAAATGAGTATCTTAGAGGCCAGGTGCCGTGCCATCTAGATAAGAACTCATGTTTATTAAAATTTCACAGTACTAAGATTTAGGGCTGAGAATTCGGGGCGGGGCAGGTACCCAAACCCGAAAAATCACAAATTCTTAATTAACCCTGATCCCGAACCCGAACTTCTATTTGGGTACTCGAAAACCCAAACGGGTTTTCGGGTACCTGAAAAACCCGAAATGATTTTAAATTTTTATCTATTATCCACCTTCTTTAAAATGAATTAAAATACACACTAGAATTATTTAATTAGTACCACCTTAAAATTTTACTGTACATTACATTATAAAATCCATTTCTTAAGAATTTAAGATGATTAGATGATCAATTAGTTAGCATAAATCATAGCGATTTTGGAATATTAATTTAATCAATATGAATACTATTACTTTTTCAAAAGGGAAAAAATAATGGATATATATTTAGCTTTTCTATAATTCTTTCTTTCTTTTCGTAAATGAATAGTCAAATATACGTATAATATAATAATTAAAAATATTATTTAATTAATATATTTATATTTTCGGGTTTTTCGGGTATCCGAAGTTCGGGTTCGGGTAACCCTATACCTGAATTTTTAAAAAATATTAAACCCGACCCCGACCCCGAACCCGTACTTTCGGGTTTCGGGTACCCGAAAACCCGATCAGGTTCGGGTATTTTAGTCCCGACCCGAAACCCCGAACCCAAATTCCCACCCCTAGTAAGATTTTTGATAAGGGTTCTTACACAATTAAAGGTCTCACTTGTTATTTTTTATTTTATTTTTTATTTAATAATTAATTTTATTTTATTACCACATAATTGATAAACTTGATTTTAATGAACATAATTATATTTAGTTTGGTAAATATATATTTAATATATTAATAATCACTTCTTTTTTAATAAAAAAACTTAGTATTTAAATATTTTAGACGCTAATATAAGTAAAATTTGAAAATTTTAATTAATACTAGGACAAGAAAAAATATATATTAAAAATTATAAGGAAAATAAAAGCGAGATGTAGCGTACATAATTAAAACAAAAAATTGACAATTGAAATAATTAAAATCAACAAAAAAAAAAAAAAAATAGAGCAAAGGAAAATTGAATAAAAAACAAAAAAGATTAAAAAAAATGTGGACTCCACTTTTTTTTAAGAATCGAGTGCTTATATAATTATATAAGAACCCGAGTTCTTATTATGTGAATTTTCAATGAAAATGCAATTTAAGGAATGAGTTCTTATTTTTGCTATATAAACAAGAATCCTCCACATCTAATGAGACATCTAGCAATTATTTTTACTACTCCCTCTGTCCCATTGGTAAAGGGATAAATTTTTCTCGGCACGGAAATTAAGACGATAGTGATAGTTATTGATAAAGTAGTGTGAATGAGTTTTAATGGGTTAAAATTTTACTATTTAAGATAATATCCCTTTATCAATGGGACAAACTAAAATAGAACTTATTCCTTTACCAATGGGACGGAGGGAGTACTATTTATCCCACTTTTACTCGGTATTAATTAATACTGTATGTCGGTTTGATAAAAAAATTTAGTTTATTTGAAACTATATCATCAACTTCCTCTTCTATTTCTACTTTCTTCAGTTCCACGTTATCTTATATGTATTAAACATAACCTATATTGATTATTAGTATCGAGTAACCTCTTCTTCAAGGAACCCTAAAACTTTGTTTCTTGATTTCTCGTACTCTTTTCCTCAAATCAAAACAAAACAATGGCAAGCCCCATGCAAAATCGAGAGCCATGCCCCGATCGCATCCTCGACGACGTCGGCGGAGCTTTCGCCATGGGGAGTATCGGCGGCGGCGCCCTACACTTCTTCAGGGGGCTGAAAAGCTCCCCGAGGGGCGAACGCTTCGTCGGCGGCATCCAGGCCGTCCGCATGAACGCCCCTCGCGTCGGCGGCAGCTTCGGCGTCTGGGGCGGCCTCTTCTCCGCCTTCGACTGCTCCCTGGTCTTCCTCCGCCGGAAGGAGGATCCCTGGAACTCCATCGTGGCCGCCGCCGCTGCCGGCGGCATCCTTAGAATGCGCCAGGGCTTGGGCGTGGCCGGCCGCTCCGCCCTCTTGAGCGCCTCGTTTCTGGCTCTTGTGGAGGGTTTCAATATTATGATAACTAAGGCCGTGGCCGAGCAACAGAATCAGGATCGGGCGATTCTCGGAGTGGATCCGCCGCACCAGGAGAAGGCTGCAGCCGAAGCTACAGCGTCGTCTTCGTCTTGGTTCGGAGGTTTGTTTGGAAACGAGAAGGGGGAGGAGAAGAAGAGTGACGGCGGAGACAAGACGGTGATTCTCGAGAGCTTTGACACGCCCATCCCACCTACTTTCGAGTTCGAATAATTCTTTTTACTTATTATTATTATTTTTTAATTATTTTTTTAATAACTAGTACTATGAAGTGTAAATACTTTGATATAGTAGAAGAAGCATAATTAGAATTTAGAAGCAACGGAAATGCTACAATATAGTTCTCTAGTAAGATTTATTTTCAGGGTTTGTTCTATTTTGACATAAAAGAAAAGAAAAGAGACAATCACCCTTTAAATATCACATTTTCCTCATCTTTTATTAATGATAGAGAATTTTACTTCTTAAATTGAAGAAAATATGTTATACATCATATTGGTGAAATAATATTTTCTCTCCATTGGAGTTAAAATGAAAGGGGAAAAAAGAGCAAAGGTGAAAAAATGTGAGAAATAAGAAGATTTAAAGGGTGATGGTTCTTTTCCTCCTTTTCTTTTAAATGTATGGGTGTACACTGTTTGATTTGGTGAGGGTTAACGTAAAAACCAAACCACATTCATGCGGTCCGGTTTGCGGTTTAGTACGATATGTTTGTATTAAAGTGCTAAATAGTAAAACAATCTTTTATGAAATCTAAATTGCTGATGTGAAAGTTTTCATAAGATAACAAAAATTATGTGATACATTCCAAAGTAAATAACTTACATAGCATAAAAAAAATCTCTAAATAGTTGAAAGTAATATTTTTTATAAAAAGAATTCGATTAAATAATACTGCACATGTTGTAAATATATCTTTTGGATATATATCAAATATTAGTGATAATCATCCCTTAACCCCAAACCCTAGCTTTGTACCACTATAAATAGAGGTTTTCAGTCCTCATAATAATACACCTAAAATTCCTGCAGTTTTCTCTTCTTCTTCTTGATTCTTTCTCTTTTCCTTCTCTATTTTCTCTAGAGATTTTCTCTCTAGTTTATAACACGTTATCAGCACCATTGTTCTACTTCTTGAGTTGATGGGAGGTAAGTGTGTTGATATATAATTTCGTATATATTCTTGAGTTGATAGGAGGTAATTGTATTGTTTATATGTTCTAGATATATATGATCAACCTTCATAGTTAATTAATTTCCATTAGATGTTGAAACACATCAACGTCAATTGGGAATTGGGAGAAGAATTATATTTCAAAACATTTGTTATGCTTCGACAACTGATCTGTTGAATATTTCTTAATTGAATTTGTAACGATGATGCGTTCTTGTGGCATATAATAGTTGTAGTATAATCGATGATATATAATTTACGTTTTATTAAATCAGATCTATAATTTAGATATTTTCATTTTAGATCTAGCATCGATCTATATTTATATCTTAACTATTATACCATGAAGATATAATAATTATTGTTTTCCGAAGAAACATGAATTGTGAATCTTTAATAATCCCGAAGATTATTATATTTTTGTTTTCTATTTTGCTAAAATAGATCTAGCATAGATCTATATTTGTAAATTCTTTATTATATCATGATGATATAATAGTCATTGTTTCCTGAAGAAACATTGAATAAAAGTTATTGTTTCCTGAAGAAACATTGAATTGTAAACTTTTAATAATCCAAAAGATTATTATTATAGTTTTATTATCGAACCATTATTTGTTGCATAATTGGCTCGATTTACTTAATAGTAGCTCCTGAAGTAGCACGACCAATATTCACACGAGGAATATTCCATGTAAATCTTTAATAATCCTGAAGATTATTATATTCCATGTAGATCTTTAATAATCCGGAAGATTATTAATGTATTCTCATTTATTATAATTTTGTATTTTGTATTCTTGTGCTCCCTAGTTAGTACAAAACAAATCATAATTGTAAGCGTCAATTATGGACTAATACAAGTCAAGTAATTTTATTCAAAGTAGTGCCTGAAGCACACGATATTGTTTATAACAATAATATGGTCGAGAGAGGCTAAGAGTATTATTAATGTACAAATATAATGTGTGAGATAGATCACAATAAGATGAATCACATCATGTTCATTTGCCTGAAGCAAATTTAAAGACTTTGAGGCATTAGGGGGAGATATAGATGGAAGAATGCCGTCAAATTCATGTTGGATAATATATCCACACATATTATAAGTTAAAGTGTAAGTTCATACGAGTATTAACTGCCAATAGAGTGATAAACACAAATACTTGTATTTGCACCATACCACAAATAATAGAAGTTTGTGATGAACTATATGGATAAAGTTATTTTCTCGACGCCAGAAGCGTGAGACATTTTGGTGCTAACATAAATATCCGCGGAATACAAATTCAATTTAGATTATTTATCACTCATTAAATCTCCCGAAGAGGTTCGTCCTGAAGACGAGAATCCCAATATATTTGCACGTGCTCAAAATAATCTTAACATTGGGATTACGGAACGACCAGATCTATTATATTGTGGGAAATAATACAGATCTTATATAAGTGTTGATAGTGTCATGAACTTTGTAAGTACATGAGAAATGCATGATATAAATACATAGTTGTCGACAACACTTCTTGCCTCAATTCAATATGATTATTATTGGATCCAAGAGTTATATGCCAGAAGCATATTGACAAAAAGAAATTGAGGCAGAGCTTGCTTATAGACAAAAAGTCTTTTGCTTTATAGTAAATACACCAAAGAATGTGGTCAATGAATGACGCACACGATTATTTATATGGAAAAGAAATAAATTTTAATAAGGTGGTGTGAAATAAAGCGAGAAGCTCAAGACTTAGTGGAAACTCTAAGTAAAATTTATTCTCATGTTGTGACACTACGTTTCGATATATATATATATATATATATATATATATATATATATATATATATATATATATGACAGTGATTATGAATAGAGATACTCATTTGATGATAGTCATGACCATATTGTGTATAGGTCATTAGACGTGAATGTCTAAAGATATAGGTCCCAGTTTGGACTCAGACTTCATCATGAAAAGTAAAGAAAAACTCATAATGGAGTAATATCAATGAAGTCAATTCTTCATTGAAGTAAGAATATGTGAGCAATGTTAAATGCTCTAGCGTGTTTATCAAAAGTCGTGAAATGTTTATATATCATTATATATATGTTTGTAAATTGATACACGCAAATGAATTGAGATGATTTACTCATGCTTTGAGGAGGAGTATTTTAATAAATGTCATAAAAGCTTACAGAAATGTGTCGGCCTGCAGACCGAACATCTCTATGAGGCATTATTTGCATACAAGTTAATTTACTTGGAGAGAAATTCTATAAAGAATTTTCATATTTAATGAGTATCCCATGTCTCATTACTTGGAATAAATAAGATAACAAAGAAAGTACGAATCAGAAGTTCATTAGTTTGAGTACCAGAAGTACTACTCTATCAGGCCTGATACCTAATCTGAAGTTAATATGCTAGCAATATTTAGAGTTTCTCCCAGAAGGAGATATGTAAATATGCTGTAATCACATCATTTGTTATCTTCAAGGTGTAGGAAACCTTGACCTATTACAAGAAATTGAGGTTGACATTGGTGATACATGGATGCTAGATATTTGCATCATACAAGATCTCAAATTGAATAATGATTTGAGAGTTTCTCCTAAAATCCTTTACAAGGATAATGTATTAATTGTATTGCACAAATACGTTCCAGAAGAACGGTGAAATTTGATAACATTGTGATATTTGATCACTGAAATCATCCCTAGGTTTATGTAAGGACCATGTATTTATTGATATTGAAATATGATTCAAGATAGTTATCTTGAGGGGGAGTGAACAAGTTCAAAATGAACTCGAACATTTGGTCTTGTAAACCAAATGAATAATTTAGAAGACCCTGAAGGTCAAATAGTTGTACTCTTTTTCCCTTACTAAGTTTTTTCCCATTGGATTTTGTTATAGGTTTTTAATGAGGCAACTAGTGCAACACATAAGTAAAGTGTATGTTATGTACTTTTTTCCTCTACCGGATTTTTCCCATGGGGTTTTTACGAAGAGGTTTTTAACGAGGTATGGACATCACGACAGTAATGTATTATTAGTGATAATATTTGAGTGGACATTCTTTTGTAGCTTCATATATCAAAGGTGGTACGATACAAAGCATGATATTGCAAGCAACGGCGTGATCGATATTCAACTCATTGTTCAAGTGATGGTCATGGTGGATTCATTCAAGAACCAAATCCTTCGACGCAAATGATTGCATGCGCCAGCTCAAGATCTACAATGCTTAATTTCAGGGGGAGAGCTGTACTCTTTTTCCTTCGACCAGGTTTTGTCCCATAGGGTTTTCCTGGCAAGGTTTTAACGAGAGAGCACATGTATATTATTTTAGGGATGATCATCAAGGGGGAGTGTTGTAAATATAACTTTTGGATATATATCAAATATTAGTGATAATCATCCCTTAACCCCAAACCCTAGCTTTGTACCACTATAAATAGAGGTTTTCAGTCCTCATAATAATACACCTGAAATTCCTGCAGCTTTCTCTTCTTCTTCTTGAATTCTTTCTCTTTTCCTTCTCTATTTTCTCTAGAGATTTTCTCTCTAGTTTATAACAACACATTAGTTATTTATCTTTAGTTATTATTTTTCAACTATCCGGTGGTATATTAAAAGAAAATGTAAGTTGTGTCAAAATTAATACTCCCTCTGTCTCTTCCTAAGTGACTCATTTCCTTTTTGACTTTTTCGGCACGCATTTCCACCGAGACGTAGTACGGGTTTTACGATATAATTTTGAAATATTATTTCTTTTACGGGATACTACGAGTGTCGTAGTATCCCGTAAAAGAAATAATATTTCAAAATTATATCGTAAAACCCGTACTACGTCTCGGTGGAAATGCGTGCCGAAAAAGTCAAAAAGGAAATGAGTCACTTAGGAAGAGACGGAGGGAGTAATTAATATTGCATTTATTATAATTGAATTTCGGTTTAGCGGTTGATGGTTTAGTTTGATTTATATATTTTCAAAAATCAAACCTATACCATAAATCATAATTTGTGAAAATAAAAATTAAACCGTATTTTTTTTAAATCATAAATCAAAACAAACCGCAAAATACAGTTTGGTCCAGTTTAATTTACAATTTAAACCAAACTATAAACCCATCTTACCATCTATATGAAAGTGGCAGTGTTTTTGTGAAGCCTACATCCAAAAATAGAAAAGTTAAAAGGGGGTACACAAAGTGAATAAGTGTTAGAATTTAGGGGTGGAGGGACCGGTAGTAAAAATTAAAATAAAAGTGTGTATATGTTGATCAAAGCAATGTTTTGAAACCCGGACCGGAGACCGAACCGGTCATTCAACTGGGTCATCGGGTCACCGGGTCGACCGGTTGACCCGTTCTTAAAAAACCGGATGACCCATATATATATATATATATATATATATATATATATATATATATATATATATATTATATTGTTTAGTATTTCATATATTTATTGTAATTTTAGAACATACATGTGAAGTTAGTTCAGTTGGTAATTATCTTAGACTAACAAACTAGAGGTCACAAGTTCAAATCCTGTTGAACACAAAAAAAATATTTTTTTTAATTGAACCGGTCACCGATTCTGACCGGGTCTTGACCGGTTCAGACGGGTTTGACCGGGTCTGACCGGTTCACGCCGGGTCAGTGGAGAGGTACGAAAATCAAAGACCCGGACCGGACCAGGGACCGGTTCCCGGGTTTTCCGGTCGGACCGGCCGGTCCGGGTCGGGTTTAAAAACATTGGATCAAAGAGATTAAATTATGGGGCTAAAGGTCTCGAGTTCGAGTCCTCCGATCGATCGTTTAAATCTTGGCTTCAATACGACCATGATTTTGGGAAGTTTTATGCTAAATTCTTCATCCAAATCCCTATATTTTGGCTCGTTTCTTAGCATCACCCGCCAAATTAGATTCTTCTCTTTCAAACCCAGATTTGATCTCAGCTGTATACGTGGGCCTAACGATGCCATCGCTCTATTTCAAAAGATGGTGAGTATTCAACCACGCCCTTCCGTCATCGATTTCACAAGATTATTGAGCGTTGTGGTTAAGATGAAACAATTCAATGTTGCCCTCCACCTGTTCGGCGGAATGCTTCAAAGGAACGCTCCTGTAAATGACTACACCTTGAATATCGCGATCGACTGCTTTTGCCCCTTGAGAAGAGCTGATTTCGGATTCGCGATCTTAGGCCGCTTTTTCAAGCTCGGGTACGAGCCCGATCTCGTAACATTTAACACTCTGATAAGGGGGCTTTTGTTGGTTAAAAAGATCGACGAGGCAGAAAAACTGTTGAAGAAGATGGTGGCTCATGAACTCTACCCGAATGTAATTACTTGCAGTACTTTCGTGGATGCTTTTTGCAAGAAGGGTAGAGTCGAAGCTGCTGAACAGATTCTTGATATTATGAAGAAGATAAAAATGTTCAACCCAACATCATCACTTACAATGCATTGATTAATGGATATTGTTTGAGAGGGGAGATGGAGAAAGCCACAAAGATAATGGATGTAGCCGTGAATTCTGGCCTCAAGCCTAGCATTGTAAGCTACACGAGCCTGATGAACGGGTACTGCACAAAGGGGAGAACGGATGAAGTTTTGCATCTTTTTAACAAAATTCCTTCCCAAGGGTTAGAGCACAATGTTGTTTCGTATAACACGATGCTACATGCCTTTTTTAATGAAGGGAGATGCGAAGATGGCTTGAAGCTATTTGAAGAGATGCAAGGTCTACGATTATCTCCTAATATAAGAACTTACAATATCTTGTTGGATGGATTGTGCAGTGCTCGTCGTATTGTTGAAGCGTTTTCCATATTGCACATAATGCAAGATAAAGGTATCAATCCGGACATTGTAACTTATAGTATCCTCATTGAGGGATTGTGTAATGATAATAGAGTAAGAGAAGCGAAGGATCTTTTCTATGAGCTTCCATCCAAAGGTTTACAGCCTGATGTTGTGGCGTATACGATTCTTATTGGTGCACTTTGTGAAGAAAGGGCAGATAGACAAGGCTCAGGATTTGTTGTCGGAAATGGTGAAGAAGGGTTGCTTGCCTAATAGTGTGACGTATAAAGTTCTTTCTCGAGGTCTCCTCCGTAGGAACATGATGCATGAGGCATCTTCGCTCTTGGAAGAAATGATTTCAAGGGGATTCACACTTGATGCCACTAGTTTCTCGACGTTGATTCAGCATTTGGAAAATGGTTGTGGAGATAGCGTTACACTTCATAAGGTCGAGAAACTTGTACCAACTCGAGACTGGACGGCAGGCAGCCATCTACGTTCGCTAACTTACGCTTCACATTTTTCATCGTGGCTCAGTGTAACAACACCTGGAAATTAAATGTCTAGATTTGTATAGTATAGACATTTCTATCTCGACTTTCGCTGTCATGTAATATTAACAGTTTGCTGAAATGTAGAATGAGTTATTTCGTGAAGGCCAACACTTGTTTGAACTTTCCAAACTCTTTGCATATCGCAAAGGACAGCTCGCCGTAACCTAGTTTACGCTGTCGCCGCCGCCGCCGTAACCTAGTTTACTTGTGTGAATACACCAGCTTTTAGTAGTAAATGAGTGGTAAAACTTATAATTACGTAGTGTAGTAAGTGTATATCTTCTATTCACCATAGGCACTTTTAGTATAGTACTAAATGAGTAGTAAAACTTATAATTACGTAGTGTAGTAAGGGTATATCCTCTACTCATTGTAGGCATATTTAATGTGCTCATGGCTAACATAATTTAGGGAAATTATGAAAAATATATATCCTAAAATAAGTTTATCAAAAAAGCTACTCTACTGAAATTAACTAAATTTGAAATGTGAAAATTATTGATGTGACATCATCACATCAATCATGAGTGTATTAAAGTGTTGCGCATCAGGACGTTTTATATTTTCCTTTTTCATTTATCTAAGACGTTAAAAATGAAGTACTACTCCCTCCGGTCTTTTACAGTTGAGTCACTTTCCCGATTGGGCCGGTCTCTCCTAGTTGAGTCGTTTCCTTTTTGGGTAAAAATTAAGTATTAAACACACAACTAATTGTACCCCTTATTTTACTTAATTAACATACTAATTATGCCCCAATTTCTCAATTTCTCCATTATCGTCATTGCCGTCTCTCTCGAAATAATTTTAAATTAATTTAAAATAAATCCAGAAATGTTTTAATTTTATTTAAAAAAAAATCCTGAAAAGTTTTTTATTTTAATTTTAAACATCAATAATAATTTTATATAAAAAATTTCAGAAAATTTTAAATTAATTTAAAATAAATCCAGAAAAGTTTTAATTTTATAAAAAAAAAATCCAGAAAAGTTTTTTATTTTAATTTTAAACATCAACAATAATTTTATAAAAAAAAATCCAGAAAATTTTAAATTAATTTAAAATAAATCCAGAAAAGTTTTAATTTTATAAAAAAAAAACCAAAAAAGTTTTTTATTTTAATTTTAAACATCAACAATAATTTTATAAAAAAAAAATCCAGAAAATTTTAAATTAATTTAAAATAAATCAAGAAAAGTTTTAATTTTATATAAAAAAAATCCAGAAAAGTTTTTTATTTTAATTTTAAACATCAACAATAATTTTATAAAAAAAAAAATCCAAAAAATTTAAATTAATTTAAAATAAACTGAAAAACAAAAAAAATATTAATTAATAAAAAACATTTTTTATATTAATTAAAACAACTCTTCTCAATTATAAACATAATCTCATTCTCTTCTCAATTACCAAACATACTTAAAGTACTCAACAACTCTTCTTAATTCCCGTGTCGAAAAGTTTCGACTCAACTGTAAAAGACCGGAGGGAGTAGTATTTATTAGGATTGCAAGCAAATCGAATTGAATACCACAATATTCGATTCAGGTTTCTTAAATTGTTCGCAAATTCGTGATTGAATTCGAATTATATGCATATAGGAAATCATATTAAGGTATGAAATTTCGAATAGTTTAACAAATCCGAATTGTGATGTTCTCTTTGATTCTGTTCATTTATTTTATAAATGTTGTTATTTAACAATTATTTTTAAATGTTGGTTTAAAAATAATACTCTCTCTATCTCATTGAACAAGTCACATTTTTCATTTTGGACCATCTCACACAACAAGTCCACTTACCTTTTGTGACAAAATTTCCTTCCTTTTCACATAATATATACTACCTTTTACTCACAAAAGTAGTCATAGTTTGACTTGGCACAAAAATTAAGGAAAAAAAGAATGTGTAGTTGTAATTAATGTTGAGGAGAGAAAGTTAATTGTAGCCGATTATTATTTGTTATTTATAGAAAGTGGACTGATGTTAGAGATGGGCAAAAAGGAAAGATATACTATTTTTGTGAGATGGGGGTAGTATCTTTTACTCACCATTTATCGTTAAATTGATGATATATCCGCCTTGGGCTCGTCATCGCCACCTAAATTCACCGTAGAGAGCAAGCCTCCATCTTCTTGGAATAGAGAAAATCCTTCTTTTTTTTTTTTTTTGATCGGACAAATTGTAGTTGTTAGATTAGATGTTAGTACAACAAGTTCCCAATAACTCCAAGTCAACTTATGTCTTCCAAATTCTCCAAGCCACCTTAGATCTCCCATATTCGTTCCTAGAAGGAATTGAACCCGGATCACTCATTAAAGAGATGAGCCGGTGGCCAGGTGCGCTAAGTCACCTTATTAGAGAAATTCCTTCTAATGCCTGAGATATAGTCACCAATGGAGAGTATGCTGGAAATTGAGGCACCGACGGAGAGTATGCCGGTTATTATTCCCCCAAAGGAGAAAATTGAGAAAAACCCCGGATAATTATATCCGGGTGATGGAAAATGAGGAAATTTATATCCGTGGACCGGAGGATAGGGATGATATGCGTTCAGAGAATTGATGACTACCGAACGGAGGGTATTGACTATTGAGGATATGCACCTCCAATGAAAGGAGTAAATCCTTTGGGCCGAGAAGGTGGTGGTGTATGAATTGAGAGTGGATTTAGGGAAGAATTTGAATTTTCGGTATTTTCTTCACTAGTGAAGGTTGATAACCATTCTTGAAATGCTTTCATTATCTATTTGAGATTAAAGAAATGAAGGAGAAATGGAGGAGCTGTGATAAAGAACGAGGTGTAGGGGAATATTTAAAGGGAAAAATGATACAAAATTGAAATTCGAAATAAAATAATAAAAAATCGGGTCGATCTCCGTCAAACCATGGCGGCCAATCATAGCCCGCCACGTAGTGGTTAACTGCAATCCCCCCAGGATCACACAGCTCACCGTGACAATAACTGACGGTTGCCATGTGGCAATCTACCGCCGGTGTCCACTGATGTGCTTTTACAACCTCAGCTTACATTTTATGAACGGGAGACGAGCATAAATTAGTAGTAGCAGTAGAAGCAGTAGCAGCAGAAGCAGTAGCAGAAGTAACAGATAGTAGTAGCAATAGCAGTAGCAGCAGCAGTAGCATAAGTAACAGATAGTAGTAGCAGTAGCAGTAGCAGAAGCAGCAACAACACCACTAGTAGCAGTAGGAGGAGTAGGAGGAGCAGTAGGTAGTAGTAGAGGTGTCCACGGTTCCGGTTCCGGTTCTAACCGGAACCGAACCGCCGGTTACGGTTCCGTCGGGGGAGGAACCGAAACCGAACCACCAACACACGGTTCCGGTTACGTTTCCAGAACCGCCGGTTCCGGTTACGGTTCCGGTTCTAACCGGAAAAAATCAAACATTTTTTTTCTTCAAATTTTAAACTTTTATATTTCATAAGGCTTCAGACCTTCTTTCAATTATATAGTTGCATGTTCCTTCCACGCCCTTATTTGCTATTTTTTCAACGTGCGACAAATATATGTGATTTCATAAGGGTGACACTCTTCTCAAGTTTGATACTTTTTCAATATGGGATAATGAGATATGCTACTATTCTCATAGTTTGGGATGTGTTAAATATCTCACATAAAAAAACAAAAAGAAGAAACTTGAGAAGTGTAATACTATTATAAAAGCAATAAGCATATGAAAAACAAGTAGATGTTTGAGAGTAACACCTATATAATTGAAAAAAGTCCAAATTTTATATATATTTAGTTATTATTTATGAAGTTTAACAAATAATGTTATATTTGTTTAGAAATCATATTTAAGAAAAAATAAAAATAATAAAATTTATATAAATTGGGCGGTTCCAAAATTTGGAACCGCCGGTTTGGAACCGGAACCGGAACCGAACCGCCGGTTACGGTTCCAAGCCTTAGGAACCTTAACCGAACCGACGGTTCCACCGGTTCCTTTTCCGGTTCGGAACCGCCGGTTCCAATTCCGATTAAAAAACCGCCGGTTCCGATTTTACCGCCGGTTCCGGTTCTTTTGAACACCACTAGGTAGTAGTAGTAATTGATTTTTATTTTATTACTATTATTTTTCATTTTATTTAGTAATTGATTTTAATTTTATTACCAAATAATTGATAAACTTATTATAATAAATATAATTATATTTAATTTGGTAAATATATATTTAATATATAAATAATCAATTCTTTTTTTGATAAAAATTTTAGTATTTAAATATATTAGATGTTAAATATAATTAAAATTTAAAAATTTTAATTAATATCATAACAAGAAAAAATATATATTAAAAATTATGAGAAAAAATAAGAGAAATAGCATACATAATTAAAAAAAATGAAATCTATAGAAAATGAAAGGAAAAACAAAAGAAAAGAAATGGAGAAAATTAAAATAGAAAATTGAAGAAAAAACAAAAGAAAAAGGTATGTAAGCCCCACTTTTTC
This sequence comes from Thymus mandschuricus, assembly GCA_029379335.1. Classification (NCBI taxonomy): domain Eukaryota; kingdom Viridiplantae; phylum Streptophyta; class Magnoliopsida; order Lamiales; family Lamiaceae; genus Thymus; species Thymus mandschuricus. The sequence continues at coordinate 14,225,835 of CM057071.1, forward strand.
TTAAGAACCAAAGTCCAAGAGCTTATATAAAAACCTGGATTCTTATTGCAGGGATCTCCAATGAGGATGCAATTTAAGGAGTGAATTCATGTTTTTACCACGTACATAGAAACCCCTACATTGTACATACTCTAATAAATCAACCATCTAAAATAATTTTCCTGTGTGGCATCTTTATAGCCTCTCTCTCTATATATATAATTCGAGTTATTAAATTGAATCAACACTTCCTTCTCAATAAAAATAAAAAATATCGCATAACTATACATGGTCTAAATAAGAGAGGTGGAAATGGATTATAAATAACATGCATAATATTCTGTACATTTTTTTACTGGTATATATATATATATAGATATTATATGTACAACAGATTAGTAGGGCTAAAGAGGTTCATCATTTCCAGACCTTTATAGCTCCATCTCTGCTGCTTGATATGAGTAGTCTCTGGTTTAATTTCACAGACGCAAGAGAGAGCACCGAATCATGATGACACCCAGCGGAATCTGTAGCTGCAGCAGCCAGAATTGCTTTTCCGGTTAACCTCGTTGCTAGAGGTCGTCTTTTTGCTTCCTGCTCAAAATGATAAACTATATATAAGCTTGAGAGACAGATGGTAAATCAAACCAGTTATAAAGTTGATGGAATTGGAGTAGTGTGGTTAGATTTTGAAGAGGTTAAACAAGTCTAGTAACGGAAAACCTAGCCTATAAGAACAAAATACGAAATATATATATGAACTTATCAATCGGATTGAAAAGGCACAACTTCCCTAGAATCATTCAGTGTGATTGGGCAGTAATTACACATCACAGTGTTCAAGATATGATAAAAGGGAGGTCACAAATGGTTCGGTACCAAGCTTTAGCCGAAGATTCAGACTAGAGTACACAAAAATACTTTTCAGGTATCAACAAATAGAAAAGTTGCCATCCCACTCCATCCTCTAGGTAACAGAATTAAATGATAAAAGGAAAAGGGGGAACTTCAGACCTTTGAATCCTTACAACCTCAGCTGATAGATTTTGTGATTTTGAAAATTAATTTCCACATCCAGCTAAAAAAATTGCATGTTTTATCTAGCTTCACGTTAATAGCATCAACTTACACTGACCATAAATCCTTTTGCTTCAGCACTGAGGATTGCCAGACTAGATGTCTAATAAAGAAACACATGGAATATATCATAACTACTCCCTCCGTCTACCACTACCTGTCCCGTTTCATTTTGGCAAGGGGTTTTAGGTGTTGTGTTAAAAGTGAAAAGAATGGGGCCCATAATGAATTATGAGGGTTAATTAAATCCTTTTATCAAAACAAGACTAGTAGTATGGGACAACCCATTAAGGTATACAAGACAAGTAGAGTGGGACGGAGGGAGTACATAAAAATACTACCTGAGGTTTAGCAATTACAAGCAAGATGATAGATAGCTATAGGAAAGGCAACAGGAGAAACTTAAAGATGCGGTACATCAGTACATGCAATCACTGTGTGAGTGCATGGAAAAGTATTGTGAGATCAGGGTCACTAGTTGGAAAACAACAGCATAGTGCTTAATCATTCCACTATCTAAGAACAGTTATTTGCTTATCTATGTACCATAATTGGTTAAAGAGATGCATGAGAAAGGTATTTCAACAGGCCTAATTAATTCAATGAAGTAATTTTCTTGTCATAATAAAAACAGAGGATAACGAGAATGACGTGCACAGCATAGTAATAACTGCCACAGTGAGTGCTCCTCCTAATCGTCCCACCTACCATAACAAGTAGGCACCACTTTTCAAGCACGGGTTTTAATAGTTTTGTAATGAGTTAATATTAAATTGGAGTTTGTGTCCCACTTATAGTGTAAATTGGAACTTTTTATGTGGGGTATGAGTCCCGAAATGGAAGGTGCCTATTTTTTGTGGACAAACGAAAAAGGAAACACTGTCCAGATATTTACTGTGGGCGGAAAGTGTAATATTTATCAATTTATAAAAGAATTGTCACGGAAAAGGAAGCTATACAAAATTGTTCCATAACTTGTTATATTTATGCATATTCACAACTTCAGGCCATTAGGAAAAAATAAAAAAATAAAATACAATAAAAACTTGTAAACAGCATATCCATCACATGCAGCAAAATGAAAAGTAAAATTTTAGCCAAGAATATGAAATACCTGCACAACTTGCACTCCAAAACTAGATTTCGTCTCATAGAAATCATCATTTCCAATGCCTTTAATAGATGGTCCACATACACAATATGTCCGTTCCGGGCTGAAAATAAAGCGTGAAGATCAATAAACGAAAAATTCTCAAAGAAACCTTAAACCCAAAATCAAGCAACAATGAATACCTGCAGTGATCCCAACGACGGATTTTCAAATCAGTTCCACCAGTCAATAGATCTCCACCAGGTAAGGGGAGCAGTGCACGGATACCAGGAACTCGAATGGAGGGTTCATTCAGCTCATCAACCCTATACTTTGAGTTTGTACTTCGCCTTATCTCTGATTTAGCATTAGGTTTCGGAGATGGTCTGGCCAAGGCCCAAGGTGACTCACTACTCTCAGCATCAGATTCAAGGTTTGCTGCTCTCAAGATCTGCATGATTGGACAAATAAACAATTTTAGACTGGCTTGTCAGAGTTGTAAGACACAATTTGACTGGTGTTTAAGTTCGACACTTCAAGTGACGTTAACTTTACAGGATCATCTTTCGGGACATGTGTTCTGATCCTGGCTATTCATATCTATGTTTGACAAAATAGCAGTCCCTAAACTTGTTGGAAGATTTTTTATTTTTTGAAAATTATAAGAGATATTAAATTTTACAGTTCAAAGCTATAAATTGGATTATAATTCTCTAAAGTGGGAGGCACCATATTCCATTTCCTCAACACCATAGGTATGGAGCAAAAAATAACAGCAATCACACGAGAGTTATCAGAAAAGATGTTACAAGAAGTCTCGTATTCCGAAAGTCAATACTGACCAATATGGGAAGATGTCAGATAAAACACCAAAAGAATTCTCATATACCTGGTGACAGCTTCCATTTTCAGCATTCCAAAGAGAGACCTCATTACATCCTGCTGCCACATAAACAAGTGGCCTTGTGGCAGCAGATAAGGGGGTACCAGATGGAGGGACAAAGAGACACATCTTCTCAATTGGGCATGGAAGAGAATATTGCCATGAATTGACAGGAATGCAGAATCTGAGATCCCACAAAGTAAGCACACCCCTTGATGATCCAGATACAAACCAATTACCGCAAGGGTCTGCTACAAGAGAAGATATATAACCCTCCTCAGGAGAAACTTTAGTATTCCAACTATTTAAATTTGTTCTTGTATCCCATAGATGGACTCCACAATTCTGAGTGCTGTATAGAACCATTTGACTTGTAGTGCCATCAGCCGTGTAATTCAAAAGGCTAAGTATAGCACCTTCTCCAGAACTAGTTTTCTTAACATCAGTTATACCTGAATAATTTTCAACCACATTTCCAAGACCTCTGGACATGTGATCAACAGAAAACATATGCATAGTCCCATCACTAGCCCCAACGACAATCTGAGTAGTGCCTTGAAGCACCGCAACACACATTGCACGAGTTCCACCAAGAGAATAGGTTAGCCTAGACCGAAACGAGATGTCCTTTTCCAGCTTCTTGCAATCCCATATCTTTACAGTAGAATCTTCAGAAGCACTCACGAAAAACTGCTGGTCCATTGAAATGGAAATATCATTGACAGCAGATCTGTGCTCTTGCAGGTGAGCGACCAATACCCCACGAGGTCTCCATCCTGAATCAGGAATTGCTGATGACCAGGCTAACGATGTTGATTCTGTTGCCTCAACTGAGTTATCCCCCATGGTGAGAGTACTCCCTTTTATTCTGTCAGACACTCCTGTTTCATGAAATTTGCTACTCACAAATGCTGTTTCATCAGTTTCCCGGTCATCGACTTCATGAACAACTCTTCTCAACTGTGCAGGGCCATTACCAACATAAACTGATCCTGAAACAAGCTTGGGAGGAGGTATCGTACTTGCTAAACTAAATGATTTATTTACTGGATCCATCCAAGGCAAGGAAGAAGTACTAAAACCTAGAGAATTGTATGGTAAAGAAGCATCAGGAACAGCTGGAGGAGTGGCAGATGTCCGCCTGTTATCAAACTTAAAGTGGTATAGAGGTATGCTTTCTGATGATTTATCAATGAAGCTGTTCATACAGCTCATTTGAGGTGACATAAATCCAGAGAGTTGAGATTTTTCTGAAGCAACACGGTCATTGGCTTCCTCTTGACTCAAAGAATTTTGCATTAGATTTCCCATAGCTTTGAACCTCCCCTCGTTATCATCAGACTTAGTAGAATCAAACTGCTCCGCCATGGTGCTAGTAAAGCTATGATGTCCAAAGTCATTTTGTCTATCAGACATACATTTCATCGGATCCAACTCCTTGGCAGTTCTCTGAAGTAAGTCTACAGCATCAGATTTTTTAGACTGTGATGATACATTGTACCAAATCTTTCTCTGCCTCTCCAGCATATCTGAACTTCTGGCATTTTCTAAAACCTGATGGTATACTTCTCTTGAGACAGGCGGTTTCAGACACCCAAGAAGAGCTTTTTCCGAGGCTAATGATGCTGGTTGCCTACGCAAGAATGGGCGTATAACTGGAACCAGAAATACATAAGAATCCACTGCACCTAGGTTCTCACTACTAGCCACAATAAATGTGACAGCTGCTCTCCTAACCCACTTACTTGGATAACACAGCAACGGGAAAGCACGCTCTATCATCTCAAGGAGGATCCTCTTCCTCAAGAAACTGCTTCTGCAGAGAATGGCCAAGCAATCCAATGCATTGACGATCACGGACTCTGTAGTATCATTAAGTGCCTGCTCAATATAAGGTAAAAGATATTCCTCCACACTTCGTTGGCCGACAAAAAAACACACATATATTATTTGCCCGTAGAATACAGTTCTGAGCTGCTCATCACGATCATTTAGAAAAGCAGGGAGGATAGGTAGCAAGAAGTCATTACTCTGCTTCTGGCCAAAAAACCAACAAAGATTGCCAATATCCTGCAGGAGTGCTCTCCTTATGTTCGGCGTTTGCTTTGGACCCATCACAAGTTCTTGAATGACCTCAGCAATAGATTTCCTTAACTGTCCAAGCTGTGCATCATTATTCAGCCTCGGAGGCTCTCCAAACGCATCTGAGGCTGGCAATGATGACTTTCGTGATAGATTCTCATTAAGCACCCCTGCCTCAGTTAGGCTTATTGAGTGAATTAGGAAACCATAAGCAGTCAGTGCCAGTTTAGATATATTGCTGCCGTAGCAAATCCTTACACTTTCCTCAGGATCATCTGGAAGCATGGAAAGCATGGGAAGAATATACTCTGGAAAGATTTTGGCATCACTAGGAGGAAAGTCCCTGACTAGAGGAAGTATGTCACACAAAGTCTCTAATGCTGCACAACGGACAATGGCAGCTGGATCTGAAAGCACAGCTATAACATAGGGAAGGATGCGCTGCAGTCGATCTTCATCATCAATATACAATGAGCAAGACTTCAGCAGTAAGACAGCAGCCCTCCTTATAAAAGGGACCTTGACATTACGAATGCAGGAACATAGAAGTGAAGCAATTAAAACCATACCCTCACAGCTTAATAAATCCTCAGGTAATGGTAGAAAAGGCATTCCAAAAGTATCTGATTGATTATTAAAATCTGATACCAGTGAGCTCATATCAGTCATTGTAATCTTTTTCAGGAAAGGATGGTGACTCCGTTGGAATTTATTGGAGATACTTTGAATAACCTCAGCAGGGGATTGCAAAACGCATTGCCTCTGATGTTGAGAATCTATTGTCTTGACGATACTATCTTGCATAGTCTTCATATTCAAATTCCCACTGTTATGTTTCACATCCCTTAGCAAGGTACTCATATTATCCAGGAGATCAAATCGGTCACGTATAATGACCTTCCTGGTCTCTGTTCTTTCATTCGAATATTTATCTGTCCCAGTAGAACCATCTTTATCATCTTCTGGAGAGTGGCTTGTAACATTATTGGAAGTCTCTATTTCAGACATTAAATCGGCACCTGCCTTGTTTCCCAGCATATGTCTAAGAATTTCTTGGAAAGAGGTCTCGCAAGCTAGAACCTGCAGCATTGACCATCTTGATTGAAACAAAATAACTAGACACAGAGTAGAAAAATATAAAGGTCGACATGGTTCCCTTACCCTTGCATCACAACTCAAAGGATTTAATATGGAATAGAACTTATGAAGAAACGGCGAGAAGTAACTTGGGAACACAACACCCGCGTAGTTCTGCAGGTAGCTCTCTGCAGAGCACCTTGAGTCTGGATCTAGTTGAATCATATGGAGAATCATTTTACGGATCCCTGAATCTGGAATCTTCGGTCATGCAGTAAGACAAAGCAATCACTCATCAGAGATAAATTCATATGAACCAAAAAGTGAAGTTAACTTCAAATAATTTAGTGAGCACACTTATAGATGAGACATGATTTGAATACACCAGCAGATAATTGTGAACAAGAGAGGAACATAAAAATATCAAACTAGAAAGCAAAACAATGTCTTCTGAAAGATACACCCACAGCATGAGAAGGTACCTTTTCAAGATGCTGGGTAGGATCAAATTGTCCTCTTCGGTATGCTAGGAGTTGAGAAAGTTCAAATAAGGGTTGGCCTTCAAGAAACAGCTCGGCAATCACACACCTGAAATGGAGAGATTGTATGATTAAAATTGTGAATGCCAAGTGCCTTAAAGTTGCATGGAAGTACATATGTCAGGGTTATGCAAGACAAAGTACTATAAAATGAATATAGATATCACATCAGTAGATTTGACCCATTCTTAGTTAATATTAAATCTTAAAACAAAAAGAAATATCATTCAATGACACAAGTTAAACTGTTATGAACTGATAAAATAAGGTAGAGGTTTGTTTGCCTGCATATACTTTCTCTCATGACAATCTGCAATTTATTAAGATCCTATTCGCAATACTCTTGTGATTGACAGGCATTACATTATTATGCCACACATCTATACCTCCTAGAAAAAAAAACAGATGTTGAAAAAAATGAACATACTTCCTTATGACAATACTATAAGTAGCAAGAATCCTTATTCATTCATGAGAACGTAGTGAACTAGTAAGGCAGTTAATAATTTATTGATTTTAGTGAATTAATCCTAATGGCCTTCCCTGAGCTTCTATAGAATGGTTCCTGCATATCATTGTAAGATACATGGTCACAAGTACACAGCCGATTTATCACATTTTTATGTACTATAAAACAGAGTTATAGGAATCCTTTTGTAGGGAATAATGTATCCCAATGCAAGATACTTACCCTACAGAGAAAATATCCATTGAGGGCTTCAGATTTGCATCCTGGGCTACTTGTGCCCCCCCTCCGTGCTCATAAAACCTCTGGAAGTATTGGAATTGACATTCAATAAACATGAAAAGTGCACAGGATATCAGATTGATGCAAGAGGGTTTTAGTGGGAGATAAAGGGGGGAATGAATGCTCTATCAAAAGGAATAGCAACCCAGAAAAATAAAGAAGAAACTTCAGTCAGCGAAGCAATCAATATAGGCATATTAGTTGTGATTTTTGCTATAATGGATAAAAGTAATAGACAGGCGCATACTACTCGTCCTTCAATAAATCCAGTGTGACAAATGTATATAATTTATGAGGTGGAGAACTGAGATAGTGAGATATGATTGGAAAGCGGGGACAACCGAACAAGATATACCCAACTGTATTCTAATTTTAGTTAAGATCTTAAGGTTCACTCATATAAATATCCTTACAAAACCCTTCTACATTTCAGTAAACTATGTGAATAGCATTATATTATAGAGTCTCCACATTAACAAGATGGACGCTGATGAGACCACATAAGTGTATTATCCCTTCCTAGTAAAAGAATTGTTATTGCATTCCAGACCCGATTGTTATTATATGCCCTGAGGATATCAGTAGCTCCCGGCATTAAAGGATTTATAAATATCCTGATTGCACCTTCCAACTTCCAAGTCAATTAATGATATAAAAAGAAACTCTAAAGGAAATAGCAATGGTAAAAAGACAAGACAAAGTTACACACACCTCAGGTGCAACATAACAGCGTCTTCTTCCCCCGGTATCAAAGAAGAATGAAAAATCAGAGGGATCATCATATGGGATGTACGTAGGCTTAAATGAGGCAAAATCAGCAAGGTAGAGCCAGTTCCAGGAAGTCACCAACACGTTCTCACACTTGATATCGCCTGCAGTAAATTAAATTCCACTTTAGAAGCACCACAAAGACGTTTTAGGTACCTAAAAATAAATTCATATTCACTGACCGTGACATACTCCATGCTCATGACACTGTTTCACAGCATAAAGCAACTGCAAACAATAGTAAGTGAGAACTAATTTCCTACTTTCGTAAGTTACATTTCATATTGGACCCACAAATACAATACTTAATAAATAGAGAGAGATAAGAACCTGAAAAGCCAACCATCTCTTTTCAACAAGACTAAGGAATGGTCGAGTACTTAGACGATCATGAAGATTGTTAAAGAAATATTGCCTCAACAAATAAGCAGCTTTATCTGTTTCAAGCCAAAACTGCAAAAATGAATTCAATGAAAAGGGCACTCATCTGACAGTCTGAATAAATGAGAAACTGGTATTAGTGATGAGATCCAAAGAAACTAATACTCAAACCCACAACCAAACCCCATTCACTCATATGCAACCAAGAGATTAAAGCATAAGATTATATAAGATGTGTGCAGTAATGTCACAGGCAACTATACAAAAGTTAATATTAAATGACAACCAGAAAGAATATCTAGCAGAAAAGAAAGGATATATTAGAACTATGCACCAACAGCTTAATGCAATGGTCAGTTACGATCAAGGTAAGGCAACTAATCTCAAAATTGAAGCAGTCTAGATTCTGGGTGACGAGTAATGAGCATATTCAGCAAAACTGAAATATCTATTCTGAAAATGATTTCTTGAAACGTTTTTATAGAACATGTCACTCGGCTAATAATTTCAGCTAACTGAAAGTTCAGAAATCATCAATAGCTGAACAAGAACAAGAAAATTCAACTAAAATTTTCCGTAATCACATAAATTTATATTACCTTCACTTCCCAGAATCATATCACTGACATATACGCTCACAATTTTAGTTATGCACCGTGATTATCCACCATGAACCACTCACCATCCAGAACAGTGTAATCACAGTAGAACCCCAACTCAAATTACAAAATACAGATTACCTACCCAATCAACGGCGCCACACACACAAACGCGCACACACGAAAAGATTAGGATAACATGAGAACAAGAAAGAATATCTAGCAAAAAAGAAAGGATACATTATAAATATACACCAATAGCTTCATGTAGTAGTCAGTTACAATCGAGGTGAGGCAACTAATCTCTAAATTGTAAATTGACACAGTCTAGCATCTGGGTGACAAGTAATGAGGGTATTCAGCAAAACTGAAATGTCTATTCTGAAAATAATTTATTGAACCTTTTCAATGAATATGGCACTCGGCTAATCATTTCAACTAACTGAAAATTCTGAAATCATCAATAGCAGAACATGAACAAGGATGCCCCGTAAAGTCATCGAATTCGACTCAAATTCCCCTAAACCGCATAAATTTATATTACCTTCACTTCCCAGAATCATATCACTCACATATAAGCTCACAATTTTAGTTATGCACCATAATTATCCGCCAAATGGACCACTCTCTATCCAGAGCAGTGTAATCACAGTAGAACCCCCAACTTAAATTACAAAATATAGATTACCTACCTAATAAACGGCACCACACACATGAAAAGAGTAGGAAAACTGCAGCGCACCTGGAAGGGCCAGACATGGGGGTGATCGAGGTTGGAGAATATGTCACGAATACGGGCGAGGCGGCGCTCGTGGTCGCGCAAATCAATGGAGTCGCCGCGCTTGAAGTAGACCTTGACGAGCACCAAACCCTCGTCGTGCTTGCAGAGTATGGACTTGAGGAATCGATCCCTGCCCAGAACTTCCTTCAGCACCAAGTTGTAAGACGACGGCAAATCATGGAGGTAGTACTCCGTCGCCGACGCCTGCGTCGTCCGCGCAATCTTGTTCCCCATCAACCCAGCCTATCAATTTTCCCACCAATTCTATCGGGATTTCGAGAATTCTTGGTCTTGGACGAGTTTGAGTGCCTCTAGGTAGGGGTTTAGAAGTTGAGGATGGGGATCAATGGAGGAATCGCCATGGTTGCGAGGGAGGGAGTAAGGATTTGGAGCTGTGGCAAAATCTGTTTTCTCGTAACGATTTTGCTTGTGCAAAGATTAAAAGAGGCCCCCCCTTCTTTGGATTTTTTAAAACGCCTAGATTTTACATTACAAAACACGACCAAAATTAGTTTTAAAATCATAAATTGTTCCCTCGTCGTAACTTCAAAAGAAATACACATTTTATTTTATTTTTAATTTTTGTTGTCTTCTTTTCGATTCTGTTCGGTTCTGTTCGGTTCGGTTCGGTTCGTCAGTTCGGTTGCTATTGAATAGTCGAAGTTGAATCGGATAAGAGTAAGTGAAACATAATTGAAGTGTAATTTTTTGTTCTATAGTGCGGGAAAAAAAAAAATACCACGCTCCATGTCCAAAGGCGAAAAATAGACATGCAAAGGCAGCAAAGCTAATTGGCCCTCCACCATGATACAATACAGAGTATTATTTTTTAAGAATTTGTTAAGGTCGAGTTCTTTAATTTCGTGGAAGGTAACTAGTACTAATTGGAGAATATATAGGGTTGGAATATGGTGAAAACCCCCTCTAATATGAAATATAGAAACTAATGTACACCCTAGATATTATGATGAAACCAATAGTACACATTAAACATATTATTAAAAAAATGAGATTTTAAATTCGATTAACTGTATTAATCGTTTATTGAAGGGCAAACTAGGTAATTGGTAAAAAAAAAAAAAAAAAAATCAAATTAGGTAGTGTCCATATTTTTAGGGATTTTTCAAATCTTCATCATCACACAAATTAATCTAGATCTACTTCTTCAAATCTCATCGATGGTTTGCAGAAAGCAAGCTTGGAATGCGATAGCTGCTGCAAAAGTCGTTCGGTTCTTGACATTCAACAATTAATTTGTTGCATTTTGGTTGATTACGAATTAATTCTGAATCTGTAAGATTTAAAATCCACCTCTCTCTCTCTCTCTCTCTCTCTCTCTCTCTCTCTCTCTCTCTCTCTCGTTTCTCTCGATTTGTGTATATCAATCTTATGCATATATGTGCAATGATTTTGGTGCGTTTTGCTGGAATGTTCGTGATTTTTATGGGCTCTAGTAGATCAATCCCCATGTTTTTTTTTGGTAAATTCCTTCTACAATGATGTTTGTTTACACGCACTTGAGCGTGTTTGTGTGTGAAAAAATTAAACTTATCGCTCTCAATATCTCTATACTTGGCCTACGTGTATTCCCCCCGCTTCCAATACTAAAAAGTTCCCTCGATTTGGTTCATTAGAGGAATATAACATTAGTGTTCATATAATTCGACTGGATTTTTTTATTTTTTGTTGCATATTTTTCATGTTTTGATGCACAATTGTAACTATGATTTGTCAACACGTTTGGCTCAAGTGTTTTGTTGCATTTATAGAGTGTTTTGTCGCACTTATAGTAGAATTGTTGCACTTTTTATATGTTGGTGCATTTGGGTTATGTCGTTGCATATGTTGTGAGTATCTTTGCATTTATTGGTATGCGTGTTTATATTTTGTTGCACTTTTTGTTACTGTCGTTGCATTTTTCTATATATATTGATGCATTTTTTTTTTGTTTCACTAGTATTGAGAATGGTTACACGTGTAGGGATTCTTCAAAAGCATAAACGAAAATTGACGAATCGAACTCCATCGTGAAATCAAACTCTCCATCATTCTTAACTGACAATATTAAATCGATAGAGAGTTAATTCTACAGAACCGAGAGATGCAAGAATCGGAAACACGTTGTGTGTGAATCAAGAGACGCTAGAATCGCCTATTGTAAGTTAAGAACTCTTCATCGCTCTCCCACTAATGATTTTCGTTGCATAACTCTCTCTCCCAATCCTTCTCTCTCTCTCTCTCTCTCTCTCTCTCTCTCTCCACCACCCTCTCTTTATCTCTCTCACTCCCTCTCTTTATCTCTATCTCTTTGTGTCTCGCTAGGAAGCTATGGCCGATCGTTGTTGTGTTGGTTGATATTTTAGTGATTTCTTGTATTTTTTTTCTTTTTTTTTTCTTTCTATAGTGGGTTATAAAGGGTTGCAGACAATGTGTATGATCCAATGCACAAATTAGAAATTTTAGTGAGCTTAAACGTAGTAGAGTATATAAGTTGGGTTTTTTTTTTTGTTGCATTATAATGAATTATTGATTCATTTAGTTTGGTTTTGGTGATTCAGCTAATAACACAAAAAATTGTGAAGTGTTTACATATGACTTATTTGTTGCATAATTCAATATATTTTGTTGCATACATGTCTTCTTTTGCAACATAAAATAAGAAAAATGAAACATGAAACAAAAAAAAAAAAAAAAATGCATGATAATGAAAAATAGGAAAATGCATCGGAAAATGCAATGAGAAAAAGAAAAGAAACTTCAGCAAAAAATATAAAAACATTCAACGAAAACTGGTGATGCACACCATTATGATTTTTCTTGCATTTCAGGAAATAGATGTGATAGTTCGACACTAATGGAAAATTTTGTTTTTTCCTCATCAGAATAAGTTTAATGTATTAACACAAAAATGCAGCACACTAATTGACAAAAATGCATCAAAATATCAAAATATATTCATCAAAAACAATAATGGTAAATGCGATTTAAAAAAAAAGGTGTGTACGTGAATAAAGGAAGAAAATAACGACAATATCAAAAAGTAAAAAAAAAAAAAAAAAAGAAATCAAATCAAATTGATAAGATTAATATATTAAGTGAATCAAATACCTTACAAATGCACAAACCGGTGAGAGAGAGGGGAGAAAGAGGATAATAAATACATAATCAATTACAGATTTGAATGAATATAAAATTAAATATATCCCACTAAACAAGGAAGGTAATCAGTTACCACTCCGGTCCAGGCTTCTTGACTCATATTCCTTTTTGGGACGTCCCACACATATTGACTCATTTCCTTTTTTAGAAATAATTAGAGTATAATAAGTACAATTAGTAAACCCCTTATTACACTTAACATTCCATACTTAAATTTCATCCACTCATTTCTCTGCACGTAGTTCAATATAATTTAAATTTTGAAAGTTTAAATTATTATAACTTGCTCGTTTGTTATCGGATTTTTATGATTTTTATATCAAATTAAAGGTCTTGATACGATCTTTCATTTAAGATCAGACAAGAACATGTTTTTATGCATCTATGATGCTCTATTTCTAAAATATGTCTAAATACATAAACCACATTATATTTCCCTACAAAATACACTTTATACACTAAACATTTTCGTCTTAATTCCCGTGTATAAAGCAAATGAGTCAAGAAGCGTGGTCCGGAGTGGTATAAAATTGATATTTTACTTAATTACCCTCATCAATCAATCACGTAAATAATTAAAAAAAAAAAAGGCTCAAAATCATTATTGTTCTTGAATAATATCAACCGTCAGATTGTGTAGATCTACGGTGTACGGTGATAGGGTGTATTTTTAACATATTATCTAAGTGTTTAATAATCGTTTTTTTGTCTTATTTGATAGTTTAGCTCATGTTTTGTATTGTTTACGTTATTTCGAGCTAAATTACGTTTTTGGGTTGTTCTGAGTGTTTTTAGGGCTTTTGAGTCGAGAAAACCCAAGATGAGATAAGAGATGACGAAACAAAGGAAGATAAGGAATCGATGATCCCGAGTTCTGACTTTTCACGAGTTTATTGCATAGTTATTTTGGAAGTAATGAGTGCATAATATCGAAGAGGAGTTCGATAGGAGCACGTAGGCAAAACGGAGGTCAATTCGGAGTTCGGACGAGGAAAATATGGTCAAAACAAGAAACACACGCTGGACCTCTCGACCCTCTCGACCGAGAGCCCTGTCGAGAGGAGGGTCGAGAAGGATCTCTCGGGAATCCTGAAATCTTATATTTTTTATTCTTTAAACCTAATCCTTGTACACTTAGGTAACCGTTACGAATCCCTACCTTATAAATATCCCAAAACTCATCATTGTACCCAAGATTTGATAGTTTAGAGTTCTTTCTTACACTTTTATATCTTTAGATCTAGATTTTAGATTAGTTTTTACATTTATGTATGAAGACCATTGAAGATTGAAGATATATTCAAGATTCAAGAGTTTTTCTATCCCTTTCTCTTTTATTTATGTTTTTACTTATGTTTAATCTTCCTTCTACCTTTCTTTTAATTATGTCTAGCTAATTTTCCTAGATTGATTCTAGGGTTTGTATGTTTAATTGAATCTACATGAGTAATTTTTAGATCTATTTTAGCCTTTCAATCTAGATGTATGTTTCATGGTGCTTATTCTCATGCATGATTTGTTGGGTTGGCTACTTGAAAGCCACCCGAATCCCAGATCTTGGATTGGGTGTGGTGATTCGATCGTGCACACAAGTTCATACAACGGTTCGAGTACATACCTTATGATTATCGTAGACGGAGAATCTGAGACGAATCTGAACGATCTACGGTTCTGATCTTCTAGAATGTGATCCCACACCTCTAGATCCGAGACTTGGTGGGCGTCTCGAGATCACTGGAACCTTGATCTCCTTCCTCAGAAACTGGGCGGCCGCTACTCTCTCTCTCGTCTAGGTTTTCACGTAAAACCTAATCTGACAACTAGGGTTTTAGATGAGAGACTTAGAGTATTTATATGGTACATAAATAAGAAGATATGATTCCTTATTTATCTCTAACCATATCTGTGCCAATCCCTTATTTATTCTTTTCCATAACTACAAATCTTATTCCTTTAATTAATACAAAATTAATAAGGAATTAATTTGTTCTGTTATGCAACTGTATTACCGGAACAAATTCTAATAAATAGAATTAATCCTAATACCAGTAGAAGAATAAATAAATAAATATATATTAAAATATATTTAGATATGATATTATCCCCATAAGATTTAAATAAATAAATCTTATCCTATTAGATTTAATCTTATCCTTCAATAATTAAATAATAAATAATTAGATTTAATCTTATCCCATAGGATATAAATCTTAATTAATTATATTTAATATCCATTCACCGGATATAAATCCAATATATATCATATACTGGGCCTGAGTACAATTATTGAGTCCAAACTCAATAATACAATTTAGATCGATTCCCGAGGTCTGTTTGGGCCATCCTAGGGATCGGATACCAGATAGAGTGGGCCTTATCTAATAAGATATTTCCATGTCCACCCCTGAACATGTATGTTGGTCCCGGATTGATAGAGGAAAAACACGTAGAGGGGGGGGGGGGGGGGGGGGGGGGGTGAATACGTGTTTTGAAGTTTTTCAACTTCTTTTCCAAAAACTCAGAGTTTTAAGTAAAGTGCTCGCTTGGAAACTAAGACCTAGCCAAGGGCTGGATCTACAGTTTAAGCTAGTCTTTTGACCTAAGCAAATGCTCGATCAAGAGTGAGACTTTACTCAAGATGCGGAAATTCGGTGAGCTATTCTTTCCTAAGTAGAGGAAAATACAGTTTAGGTTTGTTAAGTATGCTTGTGCAATGATAAACCAAAACAGTAAACAAATAAAGAGTTTAGGGTTAGAGATACGACACAGTGATTTAGAGTGGTTCGGTGATAAAACACCTATGTCCACTTGTTGCACTAGGCAACTAGTTCTCTTCACTCAAGAACTTTGAAGAGTACGGGTTCTTCAAAAACCTATGTCAAGATCGAGCTTCACTTGCTTGGATCTGACGACGACACTGGGTGATTACGGGGTTCACCAAAAAGACCTAGACTGGACTTGAAGCTTCACTCGCTTCAATCCGACGACAGGGAGATTACGGGTTCTCCTTACAACTTAGCTTCGATCGAGTTTTAACAATCGAGGAAATCTAGATTCTATGATCGAGGCTTCTTCTATCGAGGAAAGTAGAGCCTTGGATCGAAAACAACCTCCCGACGAACACGCAAAACCTAACAGAACTTCTAGGGTTAGGGTTTTTGGTTTCTCGATAGACACACTAATGAAGAGCTCTTTACAGTAAGTGCAAAGATGGCTAGAGCTCTTCTCTAAGCTTGGATATGAAATGGGCTTAGAAATCTAAGTGTGAAGGTTGCGAAGACGAGTTTCGATGAAACTGAAACTCGGAGAACACTTGAAACAAAGACTTGAATGTATGCTGAAAGCTTGGAGTATTTGTTTGCAGTAGGCGCTGAATGCTCAGGTAGTGTTCTACTTCTCTTCGTCTTCATCCTTCACTATTTATAGGTGGAGGGTTGGCCGAGATCCGTTGCTTGGTAGGTGGCTTTGTCCCTCCTCCTCTCGACAGTACTTGCGTAGGCTTTTAGCTTTTCCAGGCGCACCAGTTTGTCCATTTGCCAAAAATGGCTAAGTTCCAAACATAACAGTAACTGGAGCGAGCCAGTATTGTTGCGGCGCCCTTGTCGTCCTGGCAGTCAACTCCGTTGCTCCTCTCTTCATTCGACACGTGGAGATACGCAATTAATTGCGTCGATCTCCTCTTGACTGGAGTTTTGAACTCGCAGTTCAAATTGGAGCGGGAATTGGGCTGTCGCAATCTGTTAGGTAGGGGCTCGCTTCACTTTAGATTTGTAGTGTCCGCTTCGATCGAGTCGCTTCAAGGTCATACTGTAGCGAGTACTAGGAAAATTAATTTCCCGAGTGACTGCTTTAGTAATCGTTGACTAGCTTTGACTTTCTACTGTAGCACTCGCTTCGTTTCGCTTTAGCAGACTCGCTTTGATTCTACTGTAGCGCTCGCTTCGCTTGGACTCGCTACGCTTCGGCATGCTTCGCTTCGGCTCGCTAGACTTGATTCGCTTGAAAAACACACTCAAGTGAGTGGCCTTCACTTGAAGTTCCTGCAGTCTATAACCTAAGCTACTAAAACAAAATAAGAGCCATCCTAACAGTATAGGCTTAGAAAAATTCTAACCTATATCTACATCAATTAGGGTCGCTTGGGAATAGGATACTTGGGGGTTTTGGGATCAAATCAAAACATACATTTTCAAGTGTCCCACTTGAGTTCTCCCTTAACAAGTTATATCCTTAACAATTCCCAACAATTTCCCCCTTTTTGATGATGCCAAAACCCACTAACTTTCTACTAACTTTTTCTAACCGTGAAAAGAACTTCAAGCGACTGCTTCCTTTGCAGATTTGCTCCTTTCTTTTTTTTTTTTTTTTTTTTTTTTTTTTTTTTTAGTGAGTTTGTAGCATAAGGATAAATCATTCACAAAGCTTGTAAATGACACATTTATGACAGGAAAATAAAATTGGATAGATGAACAAGCAGTTCACAACAAGGATGGAATTTAAAGGTCTTCTGCAGGCTTCTGCTCCTCATTCTTCTCTTCTTCCAAGTAGTAGGCAGAAAGGACCTTTTCTTCCATGGTCTTCACGTTGTACTTGTTTGGTCTGAAACTGCTCTCCAATCTCAATGCTTCATCAACTTCTTCATCAGTAACCCTTCTGTTTGGAATGCTTGAATTCGGCAGGAGCGGCATCGGAAACTCTGTTATTGCTGGCACTTTAACAATGATCGGCTTGGGATCAGCTTCCTCAGCCTGCGTGAATATCTTCCGACGCAACTCTTCATTATAGTAGCATAGGAAGTTATTGAGAGCATCCAATCTCGAGCACTCATCTTGGAGAGGCAATACTTGCTAGTAGTACTAGGCCTTGATGAACCTTTCTTTGCAGATGAGCCACATCTCAAGAAGATCACTGGAGATGAAGTTCTCAATTTCTTGAGCATCTGGAGGATTTCCTCTTCGCACAACTAGCTCCTCCTCCGTCCTGCCGGTCAGCTCTTCCATAATTTTGTGAAATTTTGCACTAGCATCGGTGTTGATCTGAGGCAGCTTTGCATTGACTAGCTTGCGGATTAGCTCACATTCATCATCGGTGTAGCGCTTGGAGTCAACCATTTTTTTGATTGTAACCCTGTAAGTGTCAATCATTGCTTGGGTCTGGCAGGCTTCAGATTCCTCCGACGTGAAAGGAATGTAAGAGCTCCGAGAGATAGCGGATTGAATGAGCCTCACTTCATTCCAGTGGGACTCAATCCGGCCTTCTATAACTTTAACTCTGGTGAGTTTAAGTCTCTTCTCCTTCTTGGCATGCTTCTTCTTTCCTTCTTCACTTCTATTCCTCCTCTCGTAGCGACCGATTTTTGTAGCGACTGTCTGCTGCATCCTTTGGCGCTTAGCCGCAGGGTCTGCTTCTCTTGTTTCCGGTGCTGTGCGCTTCAACTGAGTTTTCGGCGCTGGAGGTGGTGGGGGCATATCCTTCTTCTTTTCTGCCAGGGCAGAAGGCACAATGGCTTGGCTGGCTGAAACGGCATCAACAGTTGTTGAAGCGAGAGCCAGTGTCGAAGCGGGCGCTTGAACTGAAGCACTTGAAGCGCCTGCTTGGGAAGACGACACAGCTTGCAGTGGCTTTGCTAGAGGGATTTCAGTCACTCCCCTCCTCTTCAACTCGAATTCTTGCTGTAGGGCAAGGGCGAGAGCTTCATCCGCCGCAATCTGTTGCTCAGTTTGCTTCTTGGTATGTGTAGTAGCAACGGGATGAGCAGCCAGTGAAGAAGCTAGCAACTTCCCAGCTAGCGGCTTGCGGGGCTCCACGAAGTCTGCCTTGTCCTTTCCCTTCTTTCGTGCCAGCTCTGCACGTACTTCTTCATCCATCTCTTCCTCCTGTCCTCCACTTCCCGCTTCAATCAAGCTATCAGCTTCGATCCTTCTCTCTCTTTCAATACTTCCCCCTTGAACTGCACTTCTTTCCACAACCATTTCCTCCTTTCTTTCTACAATATCTTCCCCCTTTTTGGCATCATCAAGACTGCCGGGGGTGGTGGTGATTATCTTTCCGCTGATGGATTGATGAATGGCGTCAAATTTGTTGTAGACTGCATGAAGCATCTGCTCAGCTCGTTTCGCGAAAACGTGCTCTTGAGATAGCACGATTTCTACAGTTTTTGCTGAAATTTCGTCGAGCAGAAACTTGCACTGCTCTTCTCGCTCCTTTACAGAGATCATCAGACTTTCCAAGGGCTCAACTTCTCTGAAGCGAGTGTCCAGCTCCGCTTCGATTTCAGCGCGAATTCTCTTGCGCTCCTCTTGCAGGACAAATCCGAAGTGATTTTGGGCTGCTTCAAGTTCAGCCCTTGCAGTGGCAATGCTCATTTCCCTTCTATTCAGCGACACATTAACTTGAACTGCAGTAGCTATCTTGACGGCAAAATCACCCGCCAATTTCTGTGCTTCATCGATTTTAATGGCAAGCTCCGCCTGCTTCAAGTCAACGGCTTTGGCACTCCTCCTACGGCTTTCCAATTCGCTCAATTCCTCAGCACGCTTGAGTTTTAAAATTTGTGTTTCCTTCTCAAGCGTGTCGAGAGCCTTTTTGGTCCTGGTCAACTCGCTCCCGAGCTTGATCAGTTCTTCATCTTTCTCCTCCACTACCTTCCTCTTCCTCTATAGGTGCTTAGACACCTTCTTCTTCTCTTCCTCCACAGCCACTAGCTTGGAGTTGACATCTTTCAAGCGGCTCCTCTCAGCCTCAAGCGACCGTTTGAGCTCTTGAATATTTTTCTCCTTCTCCTCCACTAGCTTCACTTTCTCCTCCAACAACTTCATCTTTTCCTCGAGTTTTCCTTCCAACTCGGATTTCGACTTGTCAAAATCTGCACGCAGATTCTTGACCTCCTTCACCTTCTTCTCCAACTCCTCAGTCTTCCGTGTGATCACGCTTTGAAGACTGGCAATTTCTTCCTCCTTAACCACCTTTCCTCTTCATGTTCCTTCACCAACTTCTGCTCATGTACTGTTGGCACTCGCTATGGGATTGAAGCGTCTGGATATGCTCGCTTCACTTTTCCATCCAGCTTCTCCCAGTAGCTAGCCTCGTTGATGAAGACATGGAATCCATCGACTCCAATAAAATTGAGCATCTCCGCCTCTTTTGCTTCAATCACCTCTTCCGTGAAGGCTTTACGGAGATTGAAAATCTTGTAATACTCCGTTCCCCGGTACGTGATGTACGTGAGGAAGTCGACGACTTTGGTGAAGAAGTCCTCGGACATCTCCACGTCGGGGTAGAGGTTTTGGATTGTTTCTGCAGCTAGCTCTTTGTCCCTCAAATATCGGGTTAGAGCTCTCTCTTCTGCGGATGGGGGCGGGAGTTGAGTTGGTGGTTTGATGGTGATTTCTGTATTGCCGGTTTGGGTAGTGTCGGCAGAGGTGGCTGTTTCTGATGGTGAGTTTGATGTTGAGGCTTGGATTGTTTGGGGTGCTTGAGTTTGGGTGGTTTCTTGCTGGGTTTGGGTTGGTTGGAAGAGGGTATATACAACATCGAGGTCTGTATCTAAGAACGGTATTTTGGGAATGGTGGGGATTGAAGAAGTGGATTCTTCTTCATACAGAGAGTGTGGTGAGGTTTGTTTTTGTGTAGTGGATACTTCAGGTTGGGGTTGACTGTGTGGTTGAGCAGTGGATGAGGCTTGGGGTTCTTGGGGTGGTTGGATTTGTGCTGGGGGAGTTTGGGTTTAGATTTGAGTGGTTGAAGGTTGGGGAATGGTTTGATCTTTGGTTGGAGAGGGGATGATTGGTTGATCAACTTCAACCTCTTTCTCTAGCGGCTGCTTCTCAGCCTCGCTCGCTTCAAATAACGAAGCTACTCGCTTCACTTTCTTTGGTCGCTTCGAACCCACTCGCTTCGTTGGTGAAGCGGTTCGCTTGGCCTTCTTCGCCTCGCTTAGCCTTTCGGCGACGGGTGCTGCAGGGAGCACTTCAACGTAAAAAATTCCCTGATCCACTGCAGTTTTATCAGTCTTGTACAAGTCGAAAAAGATAGTGTTCTTCTTGTACTCCACTGTGTTAGACCATCTTCTGTTGGGGAACAGTTTCTCCAGTGCGAACGAAATTCTGGAGAAGAAACGGAGCTTCCCCTTCCGTAGAATTTGATCGGTGCTTCCTTCCACAAACTTGAAGTCCTTGGCAACCTCGTGAATTTGGTTGAAGAACCATCCATGCCAATTAAACTTTGTTCCGGTCAGGCTATCCACTATGACGGTGACGGCGAACAGTTTTGTGTCGGAGAGTTGGCCTTGAGTTCCGATACTGCAGAGTATCGCTTTGGAGTAGAGTTCACAGATATAGTTGAATGGAGTAACTAGATCCGTTCTTATGCTGCTGTACTTCGGCTCAAACTCAGCATCTTTATCGACGGCGAATCGGGCATACTCCACGTCGACGGACAGCTCTAGATCTGAAAAAGAGTCCGCTCCTTCTTCCGGTAGATTGAAAACTCCGGCGATGGCACTAAGATCCACTTCCACCGGCTTCCCGTCCTGCGGATCTGTAAACGATGAAGAGTTTCGTCCCTCCTTCAAGTTCAATAGAAGTTCAGCTACAGCCTTGGCCAGAATCTTCTCCGGTACCGCCGTGACGAACTCCCACAAGCCGGCTGTAGTCACAGCCTTGCGGAAGAAGCCATCGGCTTCTACAACCTTCGCGTCGAGGTGGGGCTCGACGTTGATGTTATCGATGACCTTGGATAGAAACTCCTCCGTAGTTTGAGTTTGAGCTTTCTTCACCATGGCTAAATATTTGTGAATTTAGAGTGAAGATTTAAAAACTGAGGTTGAGACTCGTGAATTGCAGAAAGATGCAGAAATTGCACGAGAATGGCAAATTTGGGGTGTGATGAAAGTTTCTGCAAGTCTTTGTGCGTAGACAGGGGCAGGGGCAAGACAGTAATATCCCCGTAGATGTTGTGCGTAGGCGGCGGCCATCGGCGATGTGACTGAGTGTCCGGCGTCATCACAGTAAAAGTGAGCCGCCAAGTTGACTTGGCACTCCACGTGGCCTTCTGCAATTCGCCTCTCCAAACAGCGTCGATCCAGCGGCTAGGATTCAAAAACTGTTGAGATTCGACGACTGGATCGTGTGCGAAATTCCCGCTTCAATTTGAAGTGAGTTGCACGCGCCCGAAATATCTGCCTTGTACGTGAATCTGCATTAAATGCAAAGCAAAAAGTAAAATTTGCACTCGAGTGTGTACAACTCATACGCTCGCTTTGTACCTGCTCGCTTCGGGTGTAGCTTCTTGACTTTTACTCGCTTGGCGTGACTGTTCCACACTCGCTTGCGATGGCTCGCTTGAGTGACGGAGCGCTCGCTTGCCATCTGAAGCGACTGGTATAAGAAATTTGAAATTTCTTTGACTTTATTTAAAATGTTTCTGACTTACATACTTCGAGGAAAAACAAGAATGTTTTCCTCTTTATATTTGTGTCAGATTCATTTCATATTTTCCACATAGTAAATGAAGGTTTCTAGCACGCTTCAGTTTACTTAGTGTACTTAAAAATTGAACTGCTTACCAGTCAATCTCACATTGTAGGAGATTGATACCACATATGTAGACTTCTTTTGGCTTGGTCTTCGTGGCATTTATCTCTTCCATCTTCCTCTACGAACTAGAGACTCCTCCATCGAAGGAATGGGGGGGAGAATGAATAGAGTACACAAGCTTACTACAACCCGAAGGGAGCTTCACTATAGTGTACTTATTCACGATGAATGGGAGATGAGTACAAGTCCTTATCTCAGAGCAGAATAGGACATGATGACAATGAGAATGCTCTGACAAGACAATCTCGGTTTTAAGCAGAGGCATGTCACCAGCCCTGCAACCTTTTGAAGTAAAAGGTAACTCTTCAAGCTTTCCTCTTAAAGTCTACAGAATGAATATGCATTCGACTCGCTTGACCCAAACTAGGGTAAATTGAAACGATGCAATATTCAGGTGGGAGAATAATGAATAGACATTCGGCAGCTCAACTCAGTGAAAAGTGAGTAACGAGTGAATGTTTATCCACGACGAAGGAGATGAGAAGACATGCTCCTCTTCGGCGGAAAGATGGGAAGAGGACGCAAGGTCTAGGTGCCACCCCTGCCTAAGCTTTCACCATTTTTACGTGGGAAGGCCCGATACAAGACCCCACAACCGTTACTAGAAACGGTACTTGCGAGTGTTTATACCCACTCGCTAGGAATCCTAGGCTAGGTAGCAGCTTTCCTTGCTCGCTTTGGAAGTAGGCTGCTCCGAGAGCAATCAATAGTTCCCCCTTAACCAATGGCTTAACAATTCCTGTAAGCGGGTAGGGAACGTCTTCCAACACTCCACCTTTCTCCACCTTATTTCTCCTTCTTCAAGCGAGTGAATTTTGAAGCGACTCGCTTGAATTGGTGAAGATCCAAGGCGAGGGTTGCTTGAAGGCAAGCGTCCACTCCCTTGTGCATCCTGGACCTAGCATTCTTCACCAGGGTCTAGTAACCTTAATTCCATGCATAGCTGATTGAAGCGAGACTCAGCTAGAGGCTTAGTAAGGATATCTGCTCGCTGGAGATCGGTATGGATTTTCTCGAGCTTGATATCCTTCTTCTCGACATGATCACAAATGAAGTGATGTCGGATTTCCACGTGCTTGCATCTGGTGTGAAGCACTGGATTCTGCGAGATGCATATTGCACTGTTGTTGTCGCAGAAGATTGGAATCTCATTTGCTTCAACTTTGTAGTCCTTCAACTGCTGACGAAGCCATAGAATTTGAGAACAGCAGCTTCCAGCGGCCATATATTCGGCTTCAGTCGTTGAAGTAGCTACACTGGTTTGCTTCTTTGAAAACCATGAGATTAGCTTGCTTCCCAAGAACTGACACGTGCCCGACGTTGATTTCCTATCAACACGGCATCCTCCATAGTCAGCATCGGAATATCCAGTAAGCTCCAGATTATCTTCGGCTGGATACCACAGCCCCATGTTGACGGTGCCTTTGAGATAGCGAAGAATTCGTTTGGCAGCTTCAAGATGGCTGTGCTTGGGTTTGCTTTGGAAGCGAGCACATACTCCAACTGCAAACGCTATATCTGGCCTGTTTGCAGTGAGATATAGAAGGGACCCGATCAACGCACGGTAGTCTGTAGCATCCACAGACTTCCCTTCTAGGTCTGGCTCCATCTTCCATTTGGTGTTCATCGGGATCTTCACAGCTTTAGCGTGTTGAACACCGAACTTGGCAAGCATATCTCGAGTATACTTGGCTTGGTTGATGAAGATTCCATCATCTTGCTGCTTCACTTGAAGTCCTAGGAAGCAACTCATCAAGCCAATCATCGACATCTCATATTTGGTCTTCATCAGCTCTCCAAACTTCTCGCTAAGCGATTGGTTTGGCGACCCAAATATGATGTCATCTACATAGATCTGGACACACAGCATATCTTCTCCATGATTGATAGTGAAGAGAGTCCGATCTATCTTCCCTTTGTGGAATCCATTATCCACTAGGAATTGAGATAGGGTATCATACCATGCTCTAGGCGCCTGCTTCAAACCATACATGGCCTTCTTCAGTCTATACACCTGATCTCCTTGCTCGAAACCCGGTGGCTGCTCCACATACACCTCTTCCTTGAGTTCTCCATTGAGAAACGCGCTCTTTAAGTCCATTTGATAGACTTTGAATTTCTTAGCCGCTGTATAGGCAAGAAATAGTCTGATCGCTTCAAGTCTGGCCACTGGAGCGAAGGTCTCATCGAAATCGATCCCTTCCTCTTGGCAGTAGCCCTTGGCGACGAGTCGAGCCTTGTTTCTCACGATGTTGTGGTCCTCGTCCGTCTTGTTCTTGAACACCCACTTGGTGCCAATCACATGCTGAAGCTTGGGATGATCCACGAGGTACCATACATCGTTCCTGGTGAACTGGTTCAGCTCCTCTTGCATGCCAATCACCCAATTTGAATCTGCTAGGGCTTCCTCCACGCTTGGAGGCTCGATGTTGGACAGAAAGCAACTAAACATAGCACTTTCTCCAAACACTTGGCTTCTGGTCACCACACCTTTGGATAGATCTCCAATAATCTGGCTTGGTGAGTGATTTTTGAGCCATGCACGCTTGGATCCACCAACTTCTTCTTCTTCATGAGGGTTGCTTGCTTTTTCATCTGAAGCGACCTGAATGGCTGCTTGGCCTGCACTCGCTTCAAGAGTCTTGGGGGCAGCTTCAACCTTCTCTTGGGCAATCTGCTCGCTTGAATCCTTGATTTCTTCATCATCTTCAAGCATATCCCAAGTTAGTGGATTAACAGGTTGCTCGCTTGGATTTTTGTCATTCGCTTGAACCTGTTCCTGTGGAAGACTTAAAGAAGATTCATCAAATACGACATGGGGTGATTCCTCCACAATTAGGGTTTTGCAGTTGAATACTCTGTAAGCTTTGCTAGATGTGGAATATCCTAAGAATATTCCTTCATCTGCTTTGCTTTCGAAAGCTTTCAACTGTGACTTCCCATTATTATGGATGAAGACCCTACAACCAAAGATATGGAAATAAGAGATGTTAGGAATTCTCCCTGTCCATATTTCATATGGTGTTTTGTCGAATCGTTTGTTGAGAAGCGTCCGATTTTGTGTGTAGCATGCTGTATTGGCAGCTTCAGCCCAATACTTCATAGGAAGCTTTGAATCAGCAATCATGGTGCGAACGGCTTCCTTGATGATTCTATTTCTTCTTTCAGCTACTCCGTTCTGCTGAGGTGTGCGTGCTGAGGAAGTCTGGTGTGCTATCCCATGCTCCGTGCAATATGCTTCAATGGTTGAGTTTAGAAATTCTGTGCCTTTGTCGGAGCGGATGGTGGCGATCGCTTGGTTCTTCTCCACAGCAAGACGCTTGAGTAGTTGTGGCAGCTTTGACAGTGTCTCCTTCTTGCTAAATAGAAATACAACCCAAGTGTAGCGAGAGAAGTCGTCGACTACAACGAGAGTGTACTTCCTTCCATTGACACTTACTGGAGTGACTGGTCCAAACAAGTCCATATTAAGCAGCTCCAACACTCGCTTGGAAGATACTTCGTCTAGACTGGCGAAGTGCTTCTTCGTCTGCTTCCCTCGTTGGCATGGTGAGCATGGATGATCTTTGACAAAGACCTCATTAGGTATGCCTTGCACCAGGCCTTTCCGAGCTAAGCGGTTGATCGTCTTGAAGTTAAGATGATTCAAACGTCGATGCCATAGCCATCCGATTTCAGTAGCACTCCTAGCGACCAAGCACGTCTCCTCTTTGCAGCTATCCCATTGTGCAATGTAGACATTTCTTTGTCTAATTCCAGTTAGCACAATCTGGGACGTGAGCTTGCTTTTCACAATGCACTTGTTGGAGATGAACTCCACCTTGTATCCTTTATCACAGAACTGTGAGATGGATAACAAGTTGTGCTTCAGTCCTTCCACATAGGACACTTCTTCAATCTTGAGTTTTCCTATCTTCAGTACGCCATATCCTTTGGTGCTTCCTTTAGAGTTGTCACCAAAGGTTACATGTGGACCCTTCTTCTCAGTATATTCTTGAAGTAGAGCTTTCATGCCAGTTATGTGTCTTGAACATCCACTGTCCAAGTACCAAATAGGTTGACCTTCATTTGGCATGGGGTCCATGGCGCTCACTTGCAATTAGACAAGTTTTGGTACCCAAATCAGTTTGGGTTCTTGCAGGTTAGTCCCTTTCGGTACCCACACTTGCTTTACCCTCTTTTGAGAGTTAGCTTGTGGTTTGGGCTTCTCGACCTTTTGAAATTGTGATCTCTGCTTAGAAGCAGCTTCACAAGTGCAGCAGTGTGTGCATGAGGGGTAGCGACTCGCTTGAGACACACCTATGCTTTTGCCCTTCTGCTTATATCCTGAAGCGACTTGCTTCGGATTAGCCTTAGGCTTAGAGACTGACCTAGGCTTTCTGTTCTTTGCAAGCGACTCGCTTGGTTTCTTTGAAACGGTCAAACTAGGGTTTTGACCCTGACTCGCTTGAGAAACCTTTGAGGTTTGAAGCGACCTCTTGGGTGCTTCATACATTTCCCCCTCAACATGAGTACGGTTGGACCATCTCCAATCCGGTTCACGTGACACATAGACATTACTACTCTTTTTGAAAGGAAGATACTTTGTCTCTCGTGTCTTGGTTTGAGACTTAGAAGCTTCAACAGTTTTCCCTTTACCCTTTGATTGGTAAGTTTTAGCATTGTGAGTGCTAGGGAGTGTTGGATTTTGCTTACCCGTAGATTCTACCCTTGAAGATATAGACATCTTCATTGGCTTCCTCTTAGGGTTCTCAACCACTTTGCCTTTGTCCTTGTTGGTGGTTACTTTGGAGGCAGTAGGCACATCCAAAGGAACTGATGGTGTTGTGTTTGTAGCACCAACAAAGACTGTAGGCTTGGAAGGTCCACCCTCATATCCAAGTCCTCCCTTTCTACCAAAAGGTAGAAGCGAGCTCTCTAGTGCCTGCCTAGCGAATGAGGCTTTGTTCAAATTGGTCACTAGATTGGATTGGGTTTCATACCTTCCTTCCAAGCGTTTATGCCTAGCAAAGAGATCCTCGAACTTACTAGTCATAGCCCTTAAGTTAATCTTGACTGAGTCAAGTTCAGTGGCTAGCTTTCGGTTCTCTCTCTCGCTATTAGACATAGCTTGTTTCAACATTTCGTGGTCGCTTAACAATTTAGAGTGCTTGTTAAGCAACTCACTCCATGTCGAGGAATGGACTTCCTCTTCGTGAGTGTGTGTTAGTGTAATTGAACTAGTTGAAGGATAGAAGAATACGTCTCCTGTATCTTCATCGGTGAGCGCCATCAATCCAAGATCCTCTCCCTCGCTGGAGTTGGGATCAGTGAATGCGTCCGAGTCGCTTGAGACTTCCTCATTTGAAGCGACTGGTGTCTCGCTAGCGACTAGCGCTCTCCGGGATCCTTCTCTCTTTGCCTTCAGTTCATCACGCTCCTTGGAACTGAGCTCTGGTCAGATTTGTAGTGGCCCATCTTGTGGCAGTGGTAGCATTCCACATCCATCATGTCTCTCGGGATCGGCTTGGATGTCTCTTCTCTTTCCTTTGCCTTCACGAGCATCAGTGCTCTTTCCCTTGTACTTCTTATAAAACCTCTTGTACTTTCCCACGCGTGAATTCATTCTGTTGAAGTTCTTTGATAAGAACGCGCAGTGCTCTTCCAGTTCCTCCCTTGACATCTTTGCAAGTGTCTGGTCACTTGGAGCTTCAGTAGCTTTGAAAGTGACCCCCTTGGATGTCGCAGGGCCTTCATCTTTGTCGTCAAGACACATTCGATTAAGATCGAACTCGTGAGCCTTGAGTTCGGAGAATAGAATCTCTGGCGTGAGCTTGGACAGATCCTTGGTTGCCAGGTACAGCTCCTTCATGGTTTGCCACTTTCGCATAAGAGCTCGAACGATCTTGAGGTTCACCTCCTTGTCTGATAATTCTTTGCCGAGTGAATTAAGAGTAGCAATGATGTTGGTAACTCTTAATTCAAAGGCGTCGATCGATTCTCTAGGCTTCATTGTGAGACTTTCAAACTCCCGCATCTGTACGGCAAGTTTGTTTTCCTTAATCTTGTCAGTGCCTTGAGAAATGAGGGCTAAAGTTTCCCACATTTCTTTTGCCGTTGCGCACTTCCTGATCCTTGGGAGATAGGTGTCCGACACAGTGCTCTGCATTGTGTGGCGTGCGATTTTGTCAAGGTTGGCAACTTTGAAGTAGTTGGAATTGTATTCGTCCTTGTCCTTTTCGACATATTCTTGTATAACATGGGCTGCGCGGTCTTCGGCGGCTGGGACATTCACAGAAATGGCTTTCTTGATCTCGATCGGTCCTTCCTCTATGACCTCCCACATTCTGTCGTGGATAGAGCATAGAAAGCTCTCGACATGCAAGCTCCATGTTTCATATCCTTCTATAGAGAACTACGGAAGATTCGATGCGCTGTAGGTAGACATGGTAAACTATCAGTAGCAATGCAGTATGCGTGAGTGAGGGTTTTATGCACTTAGGAAAATGGATCCGGTTCAGTGAGACAACGTGAAGCGAGAGGGGACTCGGTTCCGATATGCAAAGCAGTGGCTCAAAAGAACCGCTGCTCTGATACCATTTGTTGGTCCCGGATTGTTAGAGGAAAAACACGTAGAGGGGGGGGGGGGGGGGGGTGAATACGTGTTTTGAAGTTTTTCAACTTCTTTTCCAATAACTCAGAGTTTTAAATAAAGTGCTCGCTTGGAAACTAAGACCTAGCCAAGGTCTGGATCTACAGTTTAAGATAGTCTTTTGACCTAAGCAAATGCTCGATCAAGAGTGAGAACTTTACTCAAGATGCGAAAATTCGGTGAGCTATTCTTTCCTAAGTAGAGGAAAATACAGTTTAGATTTGTTAAGTATGCTTGTGCAATGATAAACCAAAATAGTAAACAAATAAAGAGTTTACGGTTAGAGATACGACGCAGTGATTTAGAGTGGTTCGGTGATAAAACACCTACGTCCACTTGTTGCACTAGGCAACTAGTTCTCTTCACTCAAGAACTTTGAAGATTACGGGTTCTTCAAAAACCTATGTCAAGATCGAGCTTCACTTGCTTGGATCTGCGGACGACACTGGGTGATTACGGGTTCACCAAAAAGACCTAAACTGGACTTGAAGCTTCACTCGCTTCAATCCGACGACAGGGAGATTACGGGTTCTCCTTACAACCTAGCTTCGATCGAGTTTTACACAATCGAGGAAAGTGTAAGCTTGGATCTAGACTCTATGATCGAGGCTTGTACTATCGAGGAAAGTAGAGCCTTGGATCGAAAACAACCTCTCGACGAACACGCAAAACCTAATAGAACTTCTAGGGTTAGGGTTTTTGGTTTCTCGATAGACACGCTAATGAAGAGCTCTTTATAGTAAGTGCAAAGATGGCTAGAGCTCTTCTCTAAGCTTGGATATGAAATGGGCTTAGAAATCTAAGTGTGAAGGCTGCGAAGACGAGTTTTGATGAAACTGAAACTCAGAGAACACTTGAAACAAAGACTCGAATGTATGCTGAAAGCTTGGAGTATTTGTTTGCAGTAGGCGCTGAATGCTCAGGTAATGTTCTACTTCTCTTCGTCTTCATCCTTCACTATTTATAGGCGGAGGGTTGGCCGAGATCCGTTGCTTGGTAGGTGGCTTTGTCCCTTCTCCTCTCGAGAGTACTTGCGCAGGCTTTTAGCTTTTCCAGGCGCGCCAGTTTGTCCATTTGCTAAAAATGGCTAAGTTCCAAACATAACAGTAACTGGAGCGAGCCAGTACTGTTGCGGCGCCCTTGTCGGTCTGGCAGTCAACTCCATTGCTCCTCTCTTCATTCGACATGTGGAGATACGTAATTAATTGCGTCGATCTCCTCTTGACTGGAGTTTTGCACTCGCAGTTCAAATTGGAGCGGGAATTGGGCTGTCGCAGTCTGTTAGGTAGGGGCTCGCTTCACTTTAGATTTGTAGCGTCCGCTTCGATCGAGTCGCTTCAAGGTCATACTGTAGTGAGTACTAGGAAAATTAATTTCCCGAGTGACTGCTTTAGTAATCGTTGACTAGCTTTGACTTTCTACTGTAGCATCGCTTCGCTTCGCTTTAGTAGACTCTCTTTGATTCTACTGTAGCGTTCACTTCGTTTGGACTCGCTACGCTTCGGCATGCTTCGCTTCGGCTCGCTAGACTTGATTCGCTTGAAAAACACACTCAAGTGAGTGGCCTTCACTTGAAGTTCCTGCCGTCTATAACCTAAGCTACTAAAGCAAAATAAGAGCCATCCTAACAGTATAGGCTTAGAAAAATTCTAATCTATATCTACATCAATTAGGGTCGCTTGGGAATAGGATACTTGGGGGTTTTGGGATCAAATCAAAACATACATTTTCAAGTGTCCCACTTGAGTTCCCCCTTAACAAGTTATATCCTTAACAATTCCCAACAATGTAACTAATTAGAGCTATGACGCACTCCACTAAAGTGTCATAACTGATTCACCGCTCTGTCCCAATTATGTAGATTGGGGCTGGTATTTTGTTTAGTTCGACCCCCGTGTTTAAGACCTTCCATATCCATTAATTAATTAGAGCTACAATGATTGCTCCTAATTAATTAACCTCTTATTCCCCAGGTAGTACCCGTTCACACCTTATTATTATACCTGAACTTAATCAGCATGCATGACTTGGTATAATAAACCTTGTGAACTCCCTGAGGGGATAATGTCAGCCTATACTCGATAGGACACGGCTTATTGATAACACTCATTAGACATAGTATGCATCTCCGTGTTACCCAAAGTACAACATGAGTTAGATGAACTATCGAGAAGTTCATATCTTTGTAAATCAAAGTAACATTGAAGAATACACACACATCTAATAGTTTACCAAGGTTAAGATCGAGCTACTAAAGCCTGAGACCTGTAGCTCTTCACCTATATCACCTTTGATACAGGGTCAGTATCAGAAGAGCATTATCTCCCTTAATCCTCAATACGTTCCACCGTACCAGCATAATTAGTGATTGGGACTCATCACTTCCATTAAGTTGCAGTCTAGACCGATAGCTCAGCCCAAACTATCTCGACTGTGATCTATTTATATCTCATCATTGTTAACGACCTTCGTGATCCCCTCCGAACTCAGATCGACACGTGGTCTAAAACATGAGATAATGGGCTTTATTCTTGCTTATACATATTCTTCCAGATAGGGATTGTTAACAGTGGACCGGCGTCGTAACCACTAAAACAACCGGTTTTGCTTTAGATATACAACGACCCCAACAATCTCCCACTTATACTAAAGTAAAACCTTTTAGTATACCAACGCGTCTACAGGAAACCATATGACTTCATCCATGTACAATGTTAACAATCGTAATCGTTAATAACCATCATATATTTTCTCCCACTTATACTCAAAGATTTTGCCTTGCCATGGGAGGCTCACTAAGACAATGTCAGCCACGTGCTACGGTATACCTGACATGTTACACTTAGTGAAGGAACCGTCATCGTACATTCCTCTAGTGTTTCTATTTTTCCTCGATATCGCCTTAATTGATACCGGCATTTCCAGATCTCAGAAATTTGTTACTGCACTTAGAATTCTTCCAGGGGTGTAAGAATTCTACCAAATTTGAGATTACTGCCAATTCACAAAGCCGAGCCCTGAATTATCTAGCTCCCTCTCAGCATTCTACTGCGTGAGAATCCTCAAGATAATTCTGCTTTCTACGTGAATACATCGTATAAGGTCGATAATGTCGTTTCTAGCTACCATTCGATTATCCGTGTCCTCAAACATTTAAGAATGATAGACTATATCCGTTACCATGCACTGAGCATTAACATATATATGGCTCTTTATGCAATGTCTAGGTGTATTGCAAACTTTGCCATAACAGTAGTCTATGAAGAGTACTTGAATAATGTTATACTATCCGTTAGAGTAGGATATATCCAACATTACTCCTAACCTTCATTCTAAACTGTTCAGATAATCACCACCTATTGTGTCAGATAATACTTTCACATTGTTGCCAAGTGCTAGTAATATTATCACACAATGTACAAGACAACAACTCCAACGTCTTTTGTAGATGAAAGATATACCATTTGTCAACACATTTCATAAACGAGTTTATCTGTGTTGTATGACAAATGAATGCTTTAATCATTGAACTACACATTTCAATGTGTTTGCCCCGAAACATGGAACTTTTGAGAGAAAGACTTACTTTTCTCAAACTACATCCATGTTCCCTCATGTATGTTCTCAACGAATATGAGCATACAACTTGCAAGTCTTCCGAGTGTTAAACTCATAGACTAATCAATAATATGCAACTACTTTCATCTAGCTAATCCTTAACAATCAACTTGGTTTGTTCATTATCCAAGAAATTAGATTTCTTGATGAACAATTCACAATTTTCGAGACACACCCGAAAATACTCCCACTGTGACAAGGATCCTTAAATAATCTTGTGCTGATCCTTGTGGTTATCTGTCTTGTACTTCCGGCCTTATAATGTTCCAAGCCATAAATCCCTTTTATTCTTGGACGTTAATCAAGAATAAATACCTGTCTTTTCTTGAAAGTGACTGCTTATCCAACTAATCACTAAATCTAACATTAAACTTGCGACACTTCGTGTGCAAATTATCCTTATTTCGTTCAACCAATGAAATCTATAATTAGCATCTCCGTAGGGAGGAAGACCCAAAGTCAGCGCGAATGCTAATTAATTTCATTTTAAATCACAATGAAATCTATGATCAACATGAATGTTTAATCATTTCATTTCAAATAAGGAGAAGAAATAGATTTAGACATATTGCAGTAGTACTTTATTAAAAGACAATTTCGAACAAGAAGTACAACATTTATCATAACACATTTTGGAATATTCTCAAGATTCAAAATTATTACTCCCACTACGAATGATATATCAAAACAACCAGTATTAAAGAAATAAATCCTTAATACAATGTAAGAAATCAATCATCCATAAATATCCAAAAACATAAGTATCCGCCAAAATAAGGCAACTAATGTAGTGAACAAGTAATAAACCAAATCTAATATCCAAAACCAAGACAAAACCTAAGATAAGAAATCTTCAAGTCTTCTGGACAACTGCATCATTTGAATGATGCTTGTCGAGCTCAAGAACTTGAAGTTGTCCTACTTTTTCCTCGTAGCCGAACCTACAAAGATTGCAACAAACCATAATTAATATCCACCAGTTAAATCCGTCTGCTAGGACTGAACTATTATAATTTGGTTTTTCATGTCACAAGAGTCTGACATACCTCCATCTATCTTCAACTTCTTGTTCCTCCTCTCATAGACCTTCACTATTGGAGGTCTCTTCTTCCTGGCATCATTCACCTCCTGAATGCGTTGATCAAAGTTCAGCTCATTCACATCATGAACAAGTCCTTCAAACCCAAAATCATCGATCCTCAGTGATTGAAGATAGTCATCTATGATGGTCTCGTTATCTTCAGCCGTAAAACGCCGATTAACATCCACGTTTTCATCAATAGGACTATCCCAAAAGGTCCTTTCCATCTCATAAGCAGCTTGCAACTGATCAATCCTCTCCCTATCAACCACGAGCAACTCCTCTATAAGAGCAATTGGATCCTCGTAAATGACATGGTACATGCAAGGTGAACCTCACAAACTGTCCTTCCCAACATAACGCCACCATATGACACATACATCAATACAAGGTTTTTGAACCTCATAAGAAATTTCTTTAAGTTGAGGAAATCCTCGAACTTCAAGAAACTTATCTCCTTCCGTGCCAGGAAGCCGAGTAGTCAAAATCGAAAGGAATCCGGAACATCATCGAAATAAGCTAAACGACAAATCTTCGTGCGAATAGAAACAATAGACATATCTGAAATAATAACAAGTAAATAAACAACTCGTAAGCAAAAATAATTTATGTTATCAATGTTAAAACCATAAAATAACATTGAACCAACAAACGAGTAGCCCGATACTATTTACAAATAGCCCACTATAGGTGGATGCTACCCATAAAATTATCGACCATGACCTCAGTCATTTTATTTCCTATCCCATCACATGGACCTTTGTGAAACAAAGAAATAATGACCCGTGCCTCAGGACCCTGCTAAATCGAGAAGTGACCTCTAAAGGAGGATTCACCAATAAGCAGCTAAGCTACAACCATATTTTAATATTCCGAAAAATTAATTCTATTAAGAGCAACCCTACCGAAGGGAGGAATTACCTTCATAAAATCATTTATCCTATATTATCAATTTGAATTTAACCAATGAACTCTATAATCAGCATCTCCTATAGGGAGGAAGACCCATGGTCAACGCGAATGCTAATTTTTCATTTTAAATCAAATTATGTTTTATGAAGTCTAAACCAATGAAATCCATAACCAGCATCTCCTATAGGGAGGAAGACTCAAGGTCAACACGAACGCTAATTATTTCATTTTTAAACCAAATACGGAGGTCCTCTAAATCAATTAACAAATAATTGATTAACTTTTACCGCTTAGTCTTTTTAAGGGTTTGTGTGACAACGTAGCACATAGACAATTAAGTCTTATCACATGATTTCTAAGAGCAAGTAATAAAACATGCTCGCATTGAAATCATAAAACCGGCATGCTATGACCCCTATGCATGTTATTTCTATTACGCAAATAATGAAAAGCAACTATAACATGCAAAACATGCTAATCATCTCATTGCGTAATTTAAATCATCGATAGCATGCAAATAATTAAAATAAATAAATAGGCTGCCGACCGGGAATAGTAAGCCCTATCTATTACATTTAATTAAAATAAATCCCGGAACAAGCTCCGGTCTTCAATCTTCAACTGGAAGTCAACCCCGGTCTTCAAGTCCACCTTCCAAAAATGGCAACTGCTCGAAATAACTAGGGTGCAGAAAACCCTAATTACCAAAAAAAAACGGAATGCGATTTAATTTCGAACGAACTAGGGTACGAAAACCCTAGCCGTCGACGATCATGCCAAGGTTTCAGAAAACCCTAGCCGTCGTCAACGTCATGAGCTGAACGTCAAAAGACGAACAGCTCATCGTTCGAAATCCGGCCACGCGCCGCCGCCGAGCCACGCGTGAAACTCATGCGCCGCCGCGGCACGCACCGGGGCTGCCGTCTCGGTTCACGACGAGCCTGACGTGGCTGGGTCTGGGCTGGTGCATCCGTTGCAGCCTAGCCCGAGCCACTGCTCGTCACCGTTGCCCGAGAACGTCGTCGCTGTCGCCGTTAATCGCTGCAAACTGCAGCGCCGCCGCCGCGAGCCACCGGTCACTTCCACTGGCCTCGCCGGCATCCCAGCACCACCGGAGGTGCTGGGTTCGAGCCTCAGCCGCCAAAGGGACGTCCGGCAGCGGCGCGCGCGCTGGGTAAAACCCTGGCCGCCGCTGCCGCCGCCGAAAACCCCACAGCCGCCGCCGCCGGTGGTCCGGTGACCACCGGATCTCCTGTCCGCCTCCGTCCAAGCCTCCCCGTGGCCGTCTAACCGCCGTCAAGCCACGGGCTTGAGCCCAGCAGCGCGCGAGCACGAGAAACCCATTAGGGTTTCGGCCGCCGCTGCTGCAACTCGTCGCCACTGGTCGTCCGGTGCCGTCACAGCTCCGTCCCGACGTCGAGCCGGGCGCTGGACCGCCAGGCAGGCCACGGTTCAGGCCCAGCAGCGCGTGTGAGCCAAAACCCTAGGGGTTTCACGTCGCCGCAGCTTCCTTCGCCCGTCCCGCCGTCCGCCGCCGTTTCTGCCGCCGCCGGCGTTCGTTCCGGCATCGCCTGAACCCTAGGATGAACCCTAGGGGTTCAGCCGCCGTGAACGACGAAGGGGCAGCCACGCAAAACGCGGCAGACTACGCCGCCCGCCGCCGTGCGTTGGCCGACGCGCCGCCGCCTGCGGCCGTCGTCGCCTTCGTCTTTGTGTTCGTCCCTCGGATCTCGATCTTCCACAATCTCTCGATTCCAGCAACAATACAATGCAAAATCGAAAAAAAACAAGGAAAAACGAATCCTAATCTAATCGGCACCTTATTATCTCGCCGATTTAATAAAAAACGAACAACGAAAAACACAAAAAACGATAAATAACGCACATAATTTCCCGGACAGCAGCATGCACATATAATCATAATAGACTCGAATGCATGAACATAAAATTCGAATCTACACAGAGCCAATCCAAAACCTCGGGCTCTGATACCAATTGTTGGGTTGGCTACTTGAAAGCCACCCAAATCCCAGATCTTGGATTGGGTGTGGTGATTCGATCGTGCACACAAGTTCATACAACGGTTCGAGTACATACCTTATGATTATCGTAGACGGAGAATCTTAGACGAATCTGAACGATCTACGGTTCTGATCTTCTAGAATGTGATCCCACACCTCTAGATCTGAGACTTGGTGGGCGTCTCGAGATCACTGGAACCTCGATCTCCTTCCTCAGAAACTGGGCGGCCGTTACTCTCTCTCTCGTCTAGGTTTTCACGTAAAACCTAATCTGACAACTAGGGTTTTAGATGAGAGACTTAGAGTATTTATATGGTACATAACTAAGTATGATTCCTTATTTATCTCTAACCATATCTGTGCCAATCCCTTATTTATTCTTTTCCATAACTACAAATCTTATTCCTTTAATTAATACAAAATTAATAAGGAATTAATTTATTCTGTTATGCAACTGTATTACCGGAACAAATTCTAATAAATAGAATTAATCCTAATACCAGTAGAAGAATAAATAAATAAATATATATTAAAATATATTTAGATATGATATTATCCCAATAAGATTTAAATAAATAAATCTTATCCTATTAGATTTAATCTTATCCTTGAATAATTAAATAATAAATATTTTAATTAAATAATTAGATTTAATCTTATCCCATAGGATATAAATCTTAATTAATTATATTTAATATCCATTCACCGGATATAAATCCAATATATATCATATACTGGGCTTGAGTACAATTATTGAGTCCAAACTCAATAATACAATTTAGATCGATTGTCGAGGTCTGTTTGGGCCATCCTAGGGATAGGATATCAGACAGAGTTGGGCCTTATCTAATAAGATATTTCCATGTCCACCCCTGAACATGTAACTTATTAGAGCTATGCGCACTCCACTAAAGTGTCATAACTGATTCACCGCTTTGTCCCAATTATGTAGATTGGGGCTGGTATTTTGTTTAGTTCTGTTGGTCCCGGTTTGTTAGAGGAAGAACACGTAGAGAGGGGGGGGGGGGGGGGGGGGGGGTGAATACGTGTTCTGAAGTTTTTCAACTTCTTTTCCTCAAACTCAGAGTGACAAGTAAAGAGCTCGCTTCATTCCTTAAGAACTAGCCGAGGGTTGGATCTACAGTTTCAACAATTCTCTTGACCTAAGCGAATGCTTGATCAAGAGTGAGTCTTTACTTGTAATGCAAAAATTCGGTGAGCTAATCTTTCCTAAGTAATTGAAAATGCAGTTTGAGTTTGTTAAGTATGCTTGTGCAATGGATAATCAAACAGTAAGGATATGAAGAGATTAAGGTTAGAGATACGACACAGCGATTTATAGTGGTTCGGAGATAAAACTCCTACGTCCACTTGTTGCACTAGGCAACTAGTTCTCTTCAATCAAGAACTTGAAGATTACGAGTTCTTCAAAAACCTATGTCAAGATCGAGCTTCACTTGCTTGGATCTGACGACGACTGGGTGATTACGAGTTCACCATACAAAACCTAAACTGGACTGGAATCTTCACTCGCTTCAGTCCGACGACAGGGAGATTACGGGTTCTCCTTACAACCTAAGCTTCGATCGAGATTTACACAATCGAGGAAAGTGTAAGCTTGGATCTAGACTCTATGATCGAGGCTTCTACTATCGAGGAAAGTAGAGCCTTGGATCGAAAACAACCTTACTACGACGAACACAAAACCTAACTGAACTTTAGGGTTAGGGTTTTCTGTTTCGACAGATACACTAATGAAGAGCTCTTTACAGTATGTTTGAAGTAGGCTAGAGCTCTTCTCTAAGCTTGGATATGAAGTAGGCTTAGAATTCTAAGTGTGAAGGTTGCGAAGACAAGTTCCGATGGGACTGGAACTTGGAGAACACTTGAAACAAAGACTCGATGAATAAGCTGAAAGCTGGGAGTGTTTGTTTGCAGTAGGCGCTGAATGCTCAAGTAGTGTTCTACTTCTCTTCGTCTTCATCCTTCACTATTTATAGGCGGAGGTTTGGCCGAGATCCGTTGCTTGGTAGGTGGCCTTGTCCCTCCTCCTCTCGACAGTACTTGCGCAGGCAGATTACTTTTCAGACGCGCAATTTTGGCCCTTTGCCGAAAATGGCTAAGTTCCAAACTTAACAGTAACTGGAGCGAGCCAGTACTGTTACGGCGCCCTTGTTGGCCTGGTAGTCAACTCCGCTGCTCCTCTCCTCATTCAACACGTGGAGATACGCAATTAATTGCAACGATCTCTTCTTGACTGGAGTTTGAACTTGACATTCAAATTGTAGCGGGAATTGTGCTGTCGCTTTCTGTTAGGTAGGTGCTCGCTTCGCTTTAGAAATGTAGCGTCCGCTTCAAGTGAGTCGCTTCAAAGTCATACTGTAGCGGGTACTTGGAAAATAAATTTCTCGAGTGTCCGTTTTTAGTATTTATTGACTCCGCGTTGACTCGCTTCATATTTCACTGTAGCGCTCACTTCGCTTCGCTTTTGCAGACTCGCTTTGAATCTACTGTAGCGCTCGCTTCGCTTCGCTATTCTTCGGCACGCTTCGCTTCGGCTGGGTAGACTAGCTTTGATTGGAAAACACACTCAAGCGAGTGGCCTTCACTTGAAATTTCTGCAGTCTAATAACCTAAGCGACTTAAGCAAAAACAAAGTCATCCTAATAGTTTAGGCTTAGAAAAATTTCTAACCTATTCTACATCAAAATGGGTCGCTTGGGAATATGATACTTAGGGGTTTTGGGATCAAATCAAAACAAATATACACTCACTTCAAAGTGTCCCATATGAGTTCCACCTTAACATGTGATCCTTAACAATTCCCAACAATTTCCCCCTTTTTGATGATGCCAAAACCCAACATAATGCTAGAGACTAAGTTTTCTAGCCTATCTAACCGTGGAAAGAACTTCAAGCGACTGCTTCGATTGCAGGCTTGTTTGAAAATTTTCTTTTAAGTTTCTTACCCCTTTTTTTTTTGGTTAAGTAGTTGAGTCTTCTAGCATAAGGATAAATCATTCACAAAAGCATGTAAATGACACATTTTGACAGAAATTAAAAATAGGATATATGAACAAGCAGTTCACAAGATAGAATGAATTTCAAGGGTCTTCTGCTCGCTTGTCCTTTTCTTCTTTCTCCTCCTTCTCTTTCTCCTCCTCCAGGTAGTAGGCAGAAAGGACTTTCACTTCCATCGTCTTGATGTTGTACTGGTTTGGTCTCCATCTACTCTCCAATCTTAGAGCTTCATCCACCTCTTCATCAATGATTCTCCGGTTAGGAACACTTGTGTTTGGCAGGAATGGCATGGGATAATCTGTCACTGCGGGCACTTTGATAATGAGGGGTTTAGGATCAGCTTCCTCCGCCAGTATGAAGATTCTCCGCCGCAACTGCTCGTTGTAGACACAGAGAAAGTTGTTGAGAGCGTTTAGCCTCGAGCACTCATCTTGCAGTGGCACTACTTCCCAGTAATAGTAGGAGTTGGTCCCGGTTTGTTATAGGAAAAATACGTAGAGGGGGGGGGGGGTGAATACGTATTTTTGAAGTTTTTCAACTTCAAATTCCTTAACTCAGAGTTTGAAGTAAAATGCTCGTAGAAATACTAAGACCTAGCTGAGAGCTAGATCTAAAGCAATCAAGCAATCAAGATTCTCTTGACCTAAGCTTAGAACTTGATCAAGGGTGAGACTTTACTCTTTAGTGCGGAATTCGTTGAGCTAATATCTTTTCTAGGTATTTAAGATTTCCAAGTTATGTTTGTTTAGATGCACGTGCAATGGATAATCAAACAATGAAATAAAGAGTTAGGGTTAGAGAGATACGACACAGGGTTTATAGTGGTTCGGAGATAAAGCTCCTACGTCCACTTGTTGCACTCGGCAACTATTCTCTTCACTCAAGAACTTGAAGATTACGGGCTCTTCAAAAGCCTGGTCAAGATCGAGCTTCACTCGCTAGGATCTGACAGACGCTGGGTGATTCCGGGTTCACACCAAAAACCTAGACTGGACTGGAAGCTTCACTCGCTTCAGCCCGACAGACAGACAGGGAGATTACGGGCTCTCCTTACAGCCTAGCTTCGATCGAGCTTCACACAAACGATGTAAGTGCAAGCTTGGATCTAGACTCTATGATCGAGGCTTCTTCAATCGATGAAAGAAGGGCCTTGGATTGAAACAACCTAACGACGACGAACTCAAAAACCTAACAACAGATTTAGGGTTTTTGGTTTACGATGACACACTATGAAGAACTCTTTACAATAAGTGCAAAGATGGCTAGAGTTCTTCTTCTAAGCTTGAATATGGAATGGGCTTAGACTCTAAGTGTGAAGGTTGTGAAGACGGGTTCCGATGAGACTAGAACTCGGAGAACACTTGAAAACAAAGACTTGAAGTTTGCTCTAAGGCTGGGAGTGTTTGTTTGCAGTAGGCTCGAATGCTCAGGAAGTGTTCTACTTCTCTTCGTCTTCATCCTTCACTATTTATAGGCGGAGGGATGCCGAGATCCGTTGCTTGGTTGGTGGCTTTGTCCCTCCTCCTCTCGACAGTACTTGCACAGGCTAGCTG
Source organism: Thymus mandschuricus (assembly GCA_029379335.1). NCBI lineage: Eukaryota > Viridiplantae > Streptophyta > Magnoliopsida > Lamiales > Lamiaceae > Thymus > Thymus mandschuricus. Next base: position 14,267,431 of record CM057071.1, read on the forward strand.
CTTTTCAGACGCGCAGTTTTGGCTTTTTGCCGGAAATGGCTAAGATCCAATTTCAACAGTAACTGGAGCGACCCAGTACTGTTGCGGCGCCCTGTCGGCCTGGCAGTCAACTCCGCTGCTCCTCTCCGCGTTCGACACGTGGAGATTTCGCAATTAATGCGAAGATCTCCAGTTGACTGGAGTTCAAAATCTGAGCGGGAATTGTGCTGTCGCTTTCTGGTAGGTAGTGTCTCGCTATGCTTTGAAGTTGTAGCGTTCGCTTTGAATTGAGTCACTTCGTAGTCATTCTGTAGTGAGTCGCTTGGAAGTAGAGTTCCCTAGTGACTGCCTTGGAAAATGTTGACCAGAGTTGACTCGCTTTGACTTTACACTGTAGCGCTCGCTTTGCTTCGCTTTGGTAGACTCGCTTTGAATCTACTGTAGCGCTCGCTTCGCTTCGCTATTCTTCGGCACGCTTCACTTCAGCTCGCTAGACTTTGCTTCGCTTGGAAAACACACTCAAGCGAGTGGCCTTCACTTGAACTTTTTGAAGTCTATACTCTAAGCAAAATAAAGAGCCATCCTAACAGAGTAGGCTTAGAAAAATTCTAACCTATTTTCTACATCAAAATGGGTCGCTTGGGAACAGAACGCTTTGAGGGTTTTGGGATCAAATCAAAACAATTATTTGACTCACTACGATGTGTCCCATAGAAGTTCCCCCTTAACATGTTCGTCCTTAACAATTCCCAACAATTTCCCCCTTTTTGATGATGCCAAAACCCAATGACTTAGATTAAAACAATCTAGCCTATCGAACCGTGGAGGGAACTTCAAGCGACTGCTTCCTTTGCAGGCTTCGTTTGAATTTTTCTTTTAAGTTCCTTTCCCCTTTTTTTTTCGGTTAAATTGATTGAGTTTGTAGCAAAAAGAATAAAGTCATTCACAAAGCAACTAAATTACACAAGAGAGACAGAAAATAAAATTGGATAGATTGAACATCAGTTCACAAAATAAGAACTTGAAACTCAAAGGTTTCCTGCAGCTTCATCCTTTTCTTCCTTCTTCTCCGTCACCTCCCCTTCCTTCTCCTTGTCCTCTGCCTCCAAGTCCTTCGCGATCATCTCTTCAGGAACAGTATATGCACTGAAGACCTTCACTTCCAATGTTCCAACATTGTGAATACTTGGCCTCCTCCAAGTTTCTTCGAGTTTGAAGGCTTCATCAACTTCTGCATCGATGATGCTGCGATCTGGGACACTTGTGCCGGGTAGGAAGGGCATGGGGAAGTCCTTCTTAGCTAGCACCTTGATGATTAGAGGCATTAGCTCTGCAAGCTCTGCAAGAGAGAAGACCTTCCGCCTGAACTTCTCATCGTAGGCACTTAGGAAGTTGCTGAGTGCGCTGATTCTTGAGCATTGAGTCTGCAGTGGCACTACCTCCCAGTAGTAATATGCTTTGATGAATTTATCCTTGTAGTATAGCCACAGCTCAAGTAACTCATCAGGGATGAACTGCTCAATCTCTCGGGCATCAGGATGCTCATTCCTGCGCACAACCAACTCCTCCTCTGATCGGCTGGACAACTGAGCTATAGTAGTATTGAACTTCATACTTAGCTCTGTGTTCCACTTCGGGAGCATGTCAAACAGTCGCCTCCGAATATATTGTTGCTCCTCTCTGTGCGGGTAGCGACCGGACTCAATCATCTCCGTGGTAGTCACATTGCAAGCATCTATCCAAGCTTGCTTCACACAAGCTTCCGATTCATCAGGCAGAAACGGAATGAAAGCGCTTCGAGTAAGAGCGGTCTGGATGAGTCTCACTTCATTGAAGTGTTCCTCGATCCGACTCTCGATGATTTGCAGACGCCTTTCATTGATCCTTTTCTCCTTCTTTGCTTCCTCCTTCTTCTTTTCTCCTCGCTTCCTCCTCCTCTCCATCTCACCAGCTCTTGAAGCGATCGTTTGCTTGATCTTTTGGCGCTTGGCCTCGGGATCGTCATCTCTAGCTTCGGGGACCGTTCGCTTCAAGGCTTGTTTTGGTGCTGGTGGTGGAGGCATTTCTTCCTTCTTCTTCTTTTCTATTTCAGTAGGAGGGATGACTGCGGAGGCACTTGGAGTAATAGCTTTACTGGATGAAGTGGCTCCAGCAGTCGAAGAAGTGGCTCCTGCAAAATCAGAGATCAATGCAAGAGTTGAAGCGGCCAAAGGTGAAGCGGGTGCTTGGAACTGGGCAAGAGCCGTCAAATCGAATTGCGTCTCCATGTCGCGAGCTAGAGCTTCATCTCGACGGATTTGCTCCTCCATTTGCTCCTTGGTAAGCACAACGACAGGAGGGTGAGTAGCAATCGAAGAGGCAAGCACCTTCCCTTCAAGCGGCCTGCGAGGCTCTTCGGGCTTCTTAGCGAGTTCTTCTTCTGTAAGCTTTACTTTGCCCTTTTTCGCAAGCTTCGCCCTCGCTTCATCATCCAACACCTCTTCTAACTCCTTCTCCACTCCACTACCTCCTTCAATCTCCAACCTCTTCTCTTCTCCACTACCACCAACTCCACCTTGTATCTCCAGAGATTCAGCAACTTTCTGTACAATACCTTCCCCCTTTTTGGCATCATCACTGCCGGGGGTTGGTGAGATCATCTTTCCAGTAAGAGCCTTGCGAAGCTCCTCAAACTTATCAAACACGGCGTGGAGCATCTTTTCAGTCCGTGTCGCGAAGACTTGCTCATCCGACAGTACAATCTCCGCCGTTTTGATAGAGATCTCTTCCAGCAAGTACTCGCACTGCTTCTCTCTCTCTCTGACCGAGGCCATCAGCCTCTCAAGTGACTCTACGTTCCTGAAGCGAGCGGCCAACTCTGCTTCAATCTTTGCGCGAATGTCCTTGCGCGCTCTTCCTTGATTGTGAGATTGAGGAATTCTTGAGAAGCTTCAAGTTCGGCCTTTGCCGCAGCCAAAGCGCTTTCTTGGCTGTTGAGAGTTGTGCGAAGCTGGGCAGCTTCGATGATCTTCCCTGCTAGCTCACTGACATTCTTCTGAGCTTGATTGATCTGCTCATGTAGTTCTGCTTTCTTCGGATTGACTGAGTCAATCTCTTCGGCTTGAGCAGCTATTTGAATTGCAGCACGAGACAGTCGACAATTCATCATGACCATTTCTCCATCCTTATCCTCCACTGTTCTAATCATCTTTTCAGCATATTTAGAGACTTTTTCCATCTCTTCCTTGTGACTTGCGATCAGAGCACTCTTCTCCTTCTCCAGATTGACCATCCTGCTGTTCAAGTCTTTCAGCCTGCTTCTCTCAGCATCAAGCAGCTGCTTGAGTTCAGCAATGGTCTTCTCTTGGTCTCCGACCAGCTTCACATGAATCTCTAACACCTTCTCCTTCTCCTCCACTAGCTTCGCCAGCTCCACCACCTTTCCCTCCAGTTCACCCTTTTTCCGGTCAAAATCTGCACGCAGATTGTTGACCTCTTCCGCCTTCTTCTCCAATTCCACATCTTTCCTGGTGATCTTGCTTTGCAGGCTCGAGATCTCCGCGTCCTTCACCTCCACCTCCTCCGAGTGCTCCCTCATCAGTCTCCGCTCGTGGATGGTCGGGACGCGCTCGGGGACTGTAGCGTCCGGATAGGCACGCTTCACTTTTGCGTCCAGCTTATCCCAGAAGCTGGTTCCGGTGAGAAATGCATGAAAGCCATTCTCACCGATGAAGTCCAGGAGCTTTCCCTCCATCTTGATTAGATCTTCCTTTGAGAAGGCCTCTAGGAGTTTAAAGACCATGTAGTACTCCGTGCCGCGGTAGATGATGTATGTCAGGAAATCCACGATCTTAGTAAAGAAGTCGTCGGACATCGGCACTGAGGAGTAGCGGGTTCTGAGGGTTTCAGCGGCCTGCTCTCTATCTCTCGCATATCTTGTGAGAGCATCCAGCTGAGTAGGGGTTTTGGAGATTTGGAACTGGGGAATTATGGTTGTAGCTGTAGTATGGGCGGTATCGGCTGTAGCTGCCAATGAGGTAGGTGACTGGGTTGATGAGGTTTGGGTTTCGGAGAGTTTGATGGGATCTGTAGCTGGTTGTGTTTGCTGGGTTTGGGTAGGTTGAAAAGTGGTATATGCAACAGATGGATCTGTGCTGAGAAGTGGGACAGTAGGGATCTGGAACGAAGAAGCTGATTCTTCTTCAAGAGGGGAGAGGGGGGATTTTTGGGTATGTGGTTGGGCGGATGAAGAGGCTTGGGGTTCTGGTGGCTGGGTTGTTTGTGTTTGTGATGGGGGAGTTTGGGCTTTTGTGGGTGAAGGTTGGGGTTGAGTCACTTCAACATCCTCAAGCGGCTTCTCCTTCGCCTCGCTTGACAGGATGAGTGAAACGACTCGCTTCAACTTTTTCTTCCCTTGCTTGGGCGCAGCACGCTTCCCGGGTGAAGCGGCTCGCTTGGCTTGGGTCGCTTCAGCTCGCCTTTCAGCAACTGGCACTTCAATCTGGAGAAGTCCCAAATCTATCGGAACTTTCCTTTTCATCCACTTGTCATAGAACACAGATTGCTTGTTGTAAACAGCAACAGCAGATTCCGGCCACACCTTGTCCGGATATCGTTCCTCCAGTGCAACGGAGAGTCTGGAGAAGAATTTCAGTTTCCCCTTGCGGAGAATCTGATCTGCACTTCCTTTCACGAACGCAAAGTCGTCTGCAGCTTCATGAATCTTGTTGAGAAACCAACCATGCCAGTTAAATCTGGTTCCGGTGAGGCTGTCGACGATGATGGTGGTGGCAAACAGCTTCGTTTCAGACAGCGTATCCAGGGTTCCGACGTAGCACGCGATGCTCTTCGAAAAGAGCTCGCAGATATGGTTGAAGGGGGTCTTCAAGTTTGAACGGATGCTGGCCTCCTTGAAGTTTGGTTCAGCTCCGGCGACGGCGAATCGACCATATTCAACTCCAGCCGAAAAACCTAACTCCAACAAGGAGTTTCCTCCTTCTCTCGGCAAGTCGAACACGCCGATGAGCTCGCTCAAATCCACCTCCACCGGCTTTCTGGTCTGTGGATCTATGAAAGAGGATGTGTTTTGCTCCTTCCTCAGATTCAGAAGATGCTCACCCACCGCCTTGGCCAAAACCTTTGACGGCACCGCCGTCACAAACTTTATAGGTCGGCCGAGATCACGGCCCTTCAAAAGAATCCATCTTTCTCGATGAAGACTGGGTCGAGATAAGGCTCAACGTTGATGTGCTTGTCGCCCTTAGTGAGAAACTCCTCCATAGTCTCAGTCTTTTGCTTCTTTCCCATGGTGAAATATGAGAGTTTTTGAACGGAGATTTATAAGTGAAAATAGAGGTGAGACTCGTGAGTTGCAGAAAATTTCAGATCTTGCACAAGAATGGCAAAGATTGAGAGTTGTGAAGGTTTTCTCAGTCTGCAACTCCACCCTTATATAGAGGTAGGGTTTGGCTGACGTGGCAGGGGCAAGACAGTAATATCGGCGAGGATCCTGTAGGTAGGCGGCGGACGCACGGTGATGGATCTGATGTGTCCGGCGTCATCACAGTAAAAGTGAACCGCCACTTGCACGTCGTCTCCACATCGCCTGTTGTGATTCATTTGTCTTATACGGCGTAGATCCAACGGCTACAAATCGGGGACTGTTAAGATTCGACGGCTGGATCTTCTCCGTCTTTTCCCGCTTCGAATTCAAAGTGTACATCACGCACCCATTATTTTCGGATGTACGTGAACCTGCATTTAATGAAAAGCAGAGTAAAATTGCACTCGAGTGCAGACAGCTCATACTCGCTTCGTACCCGCTCGCTTCGAGTTGGGCAGCTAGGCCTATGCTCGCTTTGAGAGGTACTCGCTTGAGTGACTGTTCCGCACTCGCTTGCGATGGCTCGCTTTGAGTGACGTAGCACTCGCTTGGCCATCTGAAGCGACTGGAATAAGAAATGAAATTTCTTTGCTTTATTTAAAATGTTTCTGACTTACATACTTCGAGGATAAACAAGAATGTTTTCCTCTTTGTATTTGTGTCAGATTCATTTCATATTTTCCACATAGCGAGTGAAGGTTTCTAGCACGCTTCAGCTCACTTAGTGTACTTAAAATTGAAATTCTTACCAGTCAATCTCACTTCGTAGGAGATTGATACCACTTATTGAAGACTTCATTTTCATGGATTTGGATAGCACTTGATGAATCCACTTGTTGATATTGCTTTGAAGCTTGTTGATACCACCTGTTGAGTATCACTCCACTTGTTGGATACTTCATCTTCTTGGCATTCATCTTCACGGCATTCATCTTCCTCTACGAATTAGAGAGTCCTCCATCGAAGTGAATGGGGGAGAAAATGAATATAGTACACAAGCTTACTACAACCCAGAGGGGAGTTTCACGTAAGTGTACATATTCACGACGAATGGGGGATGAGTACAAGTCCTTATCTCAGAGCAGAAATGGACAGGATGACAATGAGAATGCTCTGACAAGACAATCTCGTATTTTACGCAGAAGCATGTCACCAGCCCTGCAACCTTTTGTAGAAAAGGGTAAACCTTCAAGCTTCCTCCTACAAGCAACAGAATGAACATGCAATCGACTTGCTTTGACCCAGAATAGGGTTAATTGAAGCGATGCAAAATTCAAAGTGGGGGAGGAATGGATAGACATCCGGCAGCTCAACTCAATGAAGAGTGAGCAAGGAATGGACGTTTATCCACGATGAAGGAGATGAGAAGACTTGTTCCTCTTCGGCGGAAAGATGGGAAGAGGACACAAGGTCTAGGTGCCAGCCCTGCCTAAGCTTTCACCATTTTTACGTGGGAAGGCCCGATACAAGACCCCACAATCGTTACTAGAAACGGCACTTGCGAGTGTTTATACCCACTCGCTAGGAATCCTAGGCTAGGTAGCAGCTTTCCTTGCTCAATTTGGAAGTAGCTTGCTCCGAGAGCAAACAATAGTTCCCCCTTAACCAATGGCTTAACAATTCCTGTAAGCGGGTAGGGAACGTCTTCCAACACTCCACCTAACTTCACCTTATTTCTCCTTCTTCAAGCGAGTGAGATTTTGAATTGGCTCGCTTGAGTTGGTGAAGATCCGAAGCGAGTGACGCTACGAAAAACTAGCGACCACTCCTTCGTGCATCCTGGTTCTAGCACTCTTCACCAGGGTCTAGCAACCCTAATTACATGCATAGCTGATTGAAACGAGACTCAGCTAGAGGCTTGGTGAGGATATCTGCTCGCTGGAGATCGGTATGAATTTTCTCGAGCTTGATATCCTTCTTCTCGACATGATCACGAATGAAATGATGTCGGATTTCCACGTGCTTGCATCTGGTGTGAAGCACTGGATTTTGAGAGATGCAGATCGCGCTGTTGTTATCACAGAATATAGGAATTTCATTTGCTTCAACATTGTAGTCCTTCAACTGCTGACGAAGCCATAGAATTTGAGAACAACAGCTTCCAGCGGCCATATATTCAGCTTCAGTCGTTGAAGTAGCTACACTCGTCTGCTTCTTTGAAAACCATGAGATCAGCTTGCTTCCCAAGAACTGACAAGTGCCCGAAGTTGATTTCCTATCAATTTGGCACCCTCCATAGTCAGCATCTGAGTATCCAGTGAGCTCCAAATTGTCCTCCGTTGGATACCACAGCCCCATGTTGACAGTGCCCTTCAAATATCGAAGAATTCTCTTGGCAGCTTCAAGATGGCTGTGCTTGGGATTGCTTTGGAAGCGAGCACAGACTCCGACTGCAAAAGCAATATCAGGCCTACTTGCAGTGAGATATAGAAGGGATCCGATCAAAGCTCGGTAGTCTGTAGCATCCACAGACTTCCCATCTAGGTATGGCTCCATCTTCCAGTTCGTGTTCATTGGAATCTTCACAGCTTTGGCATGCTGAACACCGAACTTGGCAAGCATATCTCGAGTATACTTAGCTTGATTGATGAAGATACCATCTTCCTGCTGCTTCACTTGAAGACCTAGAAAGCAGCTCATCAAGCCAATCATTGACATCTCATATTTGGTCTTCATAAGCTCTCCAAACTTCTCGCTAAGCGACTGGTTTGGTGACCCAAATATGATGTCGTCCACATAGATCTGAACCCATAGCATATCCTCTCCATGATTGATGGTGAATAGGGTTCGATTTATCTTTCCTTTGTGGAATCCATTATCCACTAGGAATTGAGAAAGAGTATCATACAAGCTCTGGGAGCTTGCTTCAATCCATATAGAGCTTTCTTCAAGCGATACACCTTATTTCCCTGCTCGAAACCCGGTGGCTGCTCCACATACACTTCTTCCTTCAATTCACCGTTGAGGAACGCGCTCTTCACATCCATCTTATATACTTTGAATTTCTTGGCCGCTGCATAGGCTAGAAATAGTCTGATCGCTTCAAACCGTGCCACTGGAGCGAAGGTCTCATCAAAATCAATCCCTTCCTCTTGGCAGTAGCCCTTAGCAACGATACGCGCCTTGTTCCTCACAACGTTGTGGTCCTTGCCGTCTTGTTCTTGAACACCCACTTGGTGCCAATCACATGCTGGAATTTGGGACGATCCACGAGGTACCATACGTCATTCCTGGTGAACTGATTCAGCTCTTCTTGCATGGCGATCACCCAATTGGAATCTGCTAGGGCTTCCTCCATGCATGACGGCTCAAAAATTGAGAGAAAGCAACTGAACATGGCACTTTCTCCAAACACTTGACTTCTGGTCACTACACCCTTGGATGGATCTCCAATGATTTGACTTGGGGAGTGATTCTTGAGCCATGCACGCTTGAATCTGCTAGCTTCATCTTCATCTTCTTCCTGGTCGCTCGCTTCACCATCTGAAGCGACTGGATTGGGTGCTTGGCCAGCACTCGCTTCAGGAATCTTGGGGCCAGCTTCAACTTTTCCTTGGACATTCTGCTCGCTTGAACCCTTGATTTCTTCATCATCCTCAAGCATGTCCCAAGTAAGAGAGTTGATGGGTTCCTCGCTTGACTTTCCTTCCTTAGATTGAACCTGTTCCTGTGGAAGACTCAATGAAGATTCATCAAATACGACATGGGGTGATTCCTCCACAATTAGGGTTTTACAGTTGAACACCCTATAAGCTTTGCTTGATGTAGAATATCCTAAGAATATTCCTTCATCAGCTTTGCTTTCAAAAGCTTTCAACTGTGACTTCCCATTGTCATGGATGAAGACCCTACAACCAAAAATATGGAAATAAGATATGTTCAGAATTCTCCCTGTCCATATTTCATATGGTGTTTTGTCGTGCCGTTTGCAGAGAAGCGTTCGATTCTGCGTGTAGCATGCTGTATTGGCCGCTTCAGCCCAATACTTCATCGGAAGCTTCGAGTCTGCAATCATGGTTCGAACGGCTTCTTTGATGATTCGATTCCTTCTTTCAGCAACTCCATTCTGCTGAGGTGTGCGTGCTGAGGAAGTCTAATGTGCTATGCCATGCTCCGTGCAGTAAGCTTCAATGGTAGAGTTCAGGAACTCGATCTGTGCCTTTGTCGGAGCGAATGGTCACAATTGCTTGATTCTTCTCCACAACCAATCGCTTGAGCAGTTGTGGTAGCTTGGTCAGTGTCTCCTTTTTGTTGAAGAGAAATACAACCCAAGTGTAGCGAGAGAAGTCGTCGACTACGACTAGAGTGTATTTCCTTCCATTCACGCTAACTGGAGTGACTGGACCAAACAAATCCATGTGAAGCAGCTCGAGCACTCGCTTGGATGAAGATTCTTCAAGACTGGCGAAGTGCTTCTTCGTCTGCTTCCCTCGTTGGCATGGTGAGCATGGATGGTCTTTAATAAAGACTTCATTTGGTATGCCTTGCACCAAACCTTTTCGAGCTAAGCGATTTATGGCTTTGAAGTTGAGATGGTTCAAGCGTTTGTGCCATAGCCATCCTATTTCTGTAGCACTCCTTGCAACTAAGCACGTCTCCTCTTTGCAGCTGTCCCATTGTGCTATATAGACGTTCCTTTGTCTTATTCCAGTGAGCACAATCTGGGAAGTAAGCTTGCTCTTCACTATGCACTTGTTGGAAATAAATTCCACCTTGTATCCCTTGTCACAAAATTGTGAAATGGATAGCAAGTTGTTCTTAAGTCCTTCCACGTAGGAGACTTCTTCAATTGTGAGCTTTCCAAATTCCAGTGCGCCGTATCCTTTGGTGCTTCCTCTAGAGTTATCACCAAATGTAACGTGTGGACCCTTCTTCTCTATGTAGTCATGAAGTAGAGCTCTCATGCCGGTCATGTGTCTTGAACATCCACTGTCCAAGTACCAAATTTGTTAACCCTCACTTGGCATGGGATCCACGGCGCTCACCTGCAATTAGACATATTTTGGTACCCAAATCAGTTTGGGTCCTTGCAGGTTAGTTCCCTTAGGTACCCACACTTGCTTCACTTTCTTTTGAAAGGTAGCTTGTGCTTTGGGTTTCTCGACCTTTGAAACTGTGACTTCTGCCTTAAAGCAGCTTCACACGTGCAGCAGTGTGTGCAAGAGGGATAGCGGCTCGCTTGAGTCTTACCTATGCTCTTACCTGCTTGCTTATATCCTGAAGCGACTCGCTTCGGATTAGCTACAGGCTTAGAGATTGACGTAGGGTTTATAGTCTTTCGAAGCGGCTCACTTTGTTTCTTCAAAGCGGTCCAACTAGGGTTTTGACCCTGACTCGCTTGAGAAACTTTGGAAGTTTGAAGCGACCTCCTTGGTGCTTCAAGTTCTTCCCCCTCAGCGTTAGTCCGGTTGGACCATCTCCAGTCCGGATAACGTGACACATACACATTACTCCTTTTCTTAAAAGGGAGATCCTTTGTCTCTGGTGTCTTGGTCTGAGACTTAGAAGCTACATCTGGTTTCCCTTTACCTTTAGATTGGTAAGCTTTAGCATTGTAAGTGCTAGGGACATTTGATCTTTGCTTGCCCATAGTTTCTGCCCTTGAAGATATAGACATCTTCATTGGCTTCTTCTTAGGGTTCTCAGCCATTTGGCCTTTATCTTTGTTGGTGGTCGCTTTGGATGCAGTGGGCATCTCCAAAGTGACTGATGGTGTAGTGTAAGAAGCACCAACAAAGACAGTCGGCTTGGAAGGTCCACCCTCATATCCGAGTCCTCCCTTTCTACCAAAAGGTAGAAGTGAACTCTCTAGTGCCTGCCTAGCATATGAAGCTTTGTTCAAGTTGGCAACTAGAGTGGATTGGGTTTAATACCTTCCTTCCAAGCTTTGATGTCTCGCGAAGAGATCCTCGAACTTACTAGTCATAGCCCTTAAGTTAAGTTTGACTTGGTCAAGCTCAGTGGCTAGCTTTCGGTTCTCCTTCTTGCTTTGAGACAAAGCTTGTTTTAACACTTCGTGGTCGCTTGACAATTTGATGTGCTTGTCAAGCAACTCACTCCATGTCGAGGAATTCGCTTCCTCTTGGTGAGTGTGTGCGAGTGTAATTGAACTAGGTGAGGGATAGATGAATACCTCATCGGTTTCCTCGTCGGTGAGCGCCATGAGTCCAAGATCCTCTCCCTCACTGGAGTTGGGATATGTGAATGCATCCGAGTCGCTTGAGACTTCTTCAGTTGAAGCGATCGGCATTTCACTCGCTACGAGCGCTCGCCTCGGAGCATCCCTCTTTGCTCTCAGTTCCTCTCGCTCCTTTGCACTCAGCTTCGGACAGTCGGATTTGTAGTGACCCATCTTGTGGCAGTGGTAGCATTCCACTTCCATCATGTCCCTTGAGATCGGCTTGGTCGTCTCTTCTCTCTTCCCTTTTCCTTCTCGAGCATCAGTGCTCCTCCCTTTGTACTGCTTGTAGAATCTTTGTACTTGCCCACTCGAGAGTTCATTTTGTTAAAGTTCTTGGATAAGAACGCAACATGTTCTTCCAACTCTTCCCTCGTCATCTTGGCTAGCGACTGGTCGCTTGGCCCTTCAGCAGCTTTGAAAGCTACACCTTTTGACGTCGTGGGAGCTTCATCCTCTTCGTCGAGGTTCATTCGATTCAGATCGAATTCATGAGCTTTGAGTTCGGAGAACAGAATCTCCGGTGTGAGCTTTGATAGATCCTTGGTAGCTAGGTACAGCTCCTTCATTGTCTGCCACTTCCTTGTGAGAGCTCGGACAATCTTCAGGTTGACTTCCTTGTTTGTGAGTTCCTTCCCAAGTGAGTTGAGAGTTGCAATGATGTTGGTGACTCTCAGCTCGAAGGCGTCGATGGACTCTCCTGGCTTCATTATCAGACTTTCAAACTCCCGCATTTGTACGGCGAGCTTGTTCTCTTTGATCTTGTCCGTTCCTTGTGAAATGAGGGCTAGGATTTCCCACATTTCTTTCGCCGTCGCACACTTCCTGATCCTAGGAAGGTAGGCATCCGACACAGTGCTCTGCATCGTGTGACGTGCGATTTTATCAAGGTTGGCGATCTTGAAGTCATTGGCATTGTATTCATCTTTGTCCTTCTCGACGTACTCTTGTCTAACATGAGCTTCGCGTCCTTCGGCGGCTGGGACGTTCACAAATATGGCTTTCTTGATCTCGATTGGTCCGTCCTCTATGACTTCCCACATCCGGTCATGGATGGAGCATAGGAAGCTCTCGACTCGGAAACTCCATGTCTCGTATCCTTCGATAGAGAACTGTGGAAGACTTGATGCACTATATGTAGACATAGCAAACTATTAGCAGTAAATGCAATATGCGTGAGTGAGGTTTTGATGCACTTAGGAAAATAGGATCCCGTCAGTGAGACAACGTGAAGCGAGTGGGGACTCGCTTCGGATATGCAAAGCAGAGGCTCGAAAGAACTGCTGCTCTGATACCACTTGTTGGACCCGGTTTGTTATAGGAAAAATACGTAGAGGGGGGGGGGGGGGGGGGTGAATACGAATTTTTGAAGTTTTTCAACTTCAAATTCCTTAACTCAGAGTATGAAGTAAAATGCTCGTAGAAATACTAAGACCTAGCTGAGAGCTAGATCTAAAGCAATCAAGATTCTCTTGACCTAAGCTTAGAACTTGATCAAGGGTGAGACTTTACTCTTTAGTGCGGAATTCGGTGAGCTAATATCTTTTCTAGGTATTTAAGATTTCCAAGCTATGTTTGTTTAGATGCACGTGCAATGGATAATCAAACAAGGAAATAAAGAGTTAGGGTTAGAGAGATACGACACAGGGTTTATAGTGGTTCGGAGATAAAGCTCCTACGTCCACTTGTTGCACTCGGCAACTGTTCTCTTCACTCAAGAACTTGAAGATTACGGGCTCTTCAAAAGCCTGGTCAAGATCGAGCTTCACTCGCTTGGATCTGACAGACGCTGGGTGATTCCGGGTTCACACCAAAAACCTAGACTGGACTGGAAGCTGCACTCGCTTCAGCCCGACAGACAGACAGGGAGATTACGGGCTCTCCTTACAGCCTAGCTTCGATCGAGCTTCACACAAATGATGTAAGTGCAAGCTTGGATCTAGACTCTATGATCGAGGCTTCTTCAATCGATGAAAGAAGGGCCTTGGATTGAAACAACCTAACGACGACGAACTCAAAAACCTAACAACAGATTTAGGGTTTTTGGTTTACGACGACACACTATGAAAAACTCTTTACAATAAGTGCAAAGATGGCTAGAGTTCTTCTTCTAAGCTTGGATATGGAATGGGCTTAGACTCTAAGTGTGAAGGTTGTGAAGACGGGGTTCCGATGAGACTGGAACTTGGAGAACACTTGAAAACAAAGACTCGAAGTTTGCTCTAAGGCTGGGAGTGTTTGTTTGCAGTAGGCTCGAATGCTCAGGAAGTGTTCTACTTCTCTTCGTCTTCATCCTTCACTATTTATAGGCGGAGGGATGCCGAGATCCTTTGCTGGTTGGTGTCTTTGTCCCTCCTCCTCTCGACAGTACTTGCACAGGCTGGCTGCTTTTCAGACGCGCAGTTTTGGCTTTTTGCCGGAAATGGCTAAGATCCAATTTCAACAGTAACTGGAGCGACCCAGTACTGTTGCGGTGCCTTGTCGGCCTGGCAATCAACTCCGCTGCTCCTCTCCGCGTTCGACACGTGGAGATTTCGCAATTAATGCGAAGATCTCCAGTTGACTGGAGTTCAAAATCTGAGCGGGAATTGTGCTGTCGCTTTCTGGTAGGTAGTGGCTCGCTATGGTTTGAAGTTGTAGCGTTCGCTTTGAATTGAGTCACTTCGTAGTCATTCTGTAGTGAGTTGCTTGGAAGTAGAGTTCCCTAGTGACTGCCTTGGAAAATTTTGACTAGAGTTGACTCGCTTTGACTTTACACTGTAGCGCTCGCTTTGCTTCGCTTTGGCAGACTCGCTTTGAATCTACTGTAGCGCTCGCTTCGCTTCGCTATTCTTCAGCACGCTTCACTTCAGCTCGCTAGACTTTGCTTCGCTTGGAAAACACACTCAAGCGAGTTGCCTTCACTTGAACTTTTTGAAGTCTATACTCTAAGAAAAATAAAGAGCCATCCTAACAGAGTAGGCTTAGAAAAATTCTAACCTATTTTCTACATCAAAATGGGTCGCTTGGGAACAGAACGCTTTGAGGGTTTCGGGATCAAATCAAAACAATTATTTGACTCACTACGATGTGTCCCATAGAAGTTCCCCCTTAACATGTTCGTCCTTAACAATTCCCAACAGTAGGCCTTGATGAACTTTTCTTTGCAGAAAAGCCACTGATCAAGAAGATCTCTGGTAATGAAGTCCTCGATTTCTCGAGCGTCTGGATGATCTCTTCTGCGCACAACTAGCTCCTCCTCTGTCCTACTTGCCAACTCCTTCATGATCGTGTGAAATTTGGCACTGGCATCAGTGTTCCATTTCGGTAGTTTGTCATTGACTTTCTTGCAGATGAAGTCACATTCCTCAGTCGAGTAGCGACCAGAATCAAACATTTCCTTAATTGTGACATGGCAAGTGTCCATTATAGCTTGAGCTTGGCAAGCTTCCGACTCATCCGGCGTGAAGGGAATGAATGAACTCCGAGTGATGGCAGATTGGATGAGCCTCACTTCATTCCAGTGGGACTCAATCCGGCCTTCTATAACTTTAACTCGCTTGAGTTTAAGTCTCTTCTCCTTCTCGGCTTCATCCTTCCTCTCTTCTCCTCTCTTCCTCCTCCTCTCCAAGCAACCAGATCTTGAAGCGACTACCTGCTGCATCCTTTGGCGCTTAGCCGCAGGATATCTTCTCTGGTCTCCGGCGCTGTTCGCTTCAATGGGGCTTTCGGTGCTGAAGGGGGTGGCATTTCCTTCTTCTTTTCTTTGCCGCTAGAGGGAATAATTGCTTGGCTGGCTGAAGCGGCTGGAGCAGTTGCCGAAGTGAGGGCAGCAGTTGTAGCGGGCGCACCTGAAGCGCCTGCTTGGAAGATTTCAGATAGTCCCTTCCTCGTAAGCTCAAATTCTTGCTCCAAGGCACAGGCGAGAGCTTCATCCGCCGCAATCTGTTGCTCTTTCTGCTCCTTGGTTAATGTAGCAACAGCGGGATGAGCAGCAAGTGAGGAACTAGCAGCTTCCCGACAATTGGCTTGCGGGGCTCTTCAAGCACTTTGTCCTTGCCCTTCTTCCTAGCTAGCTCGGCCAGAGCTTCATCCTCCAACTGCTCCTGCTCTCCTTGTCCTCCGCTCCCTCCTTCGATCAAGTTACCAGCTTCGATCCTTTCAACACTTTCTCCTGCTTCCCTCCTTACTTCAGTACCACTTGTTTTCTCGATATTTCCCCTCTTTTTGGCATCATCAAGACTGCCGGGGGTGGAGATAATCGCCTTTTCGCTGATGGATTGGTGGATTTCGGAAAATTTGTTGTTGACAGCATGGAGCATCGGCTCAGCTCGCTCCGCGAAAACATGCTCCTAGGAGAGCACGATTTCTGCCATTTTTCTTGATATCTCTTCAAGCAAGTACTGGCATTGCTTCTCTCTTTCTTTGACAGAGACCATAAGGTTTTCCAGTGGCTCCACTGCTTTGAAGCGAGCGTCCAGCTCCGCTTCCACTTCGGCAGTAATTCTCCTTCTCTCCTCTTGTAAGACAAGCCCGAAGTGGGATTGGGTAGCTTCAAGTTCAGCTCTAGCAGTGGCAATGGCTCTTTCTTGCCTGTTCAACGTTACCCTAACTTGTGCAGCTCCGGCCAATCTGACAGCAAAGTCTCCTGCCACTTTCTATGCTCGATCAATTTCGATGGCCAGCTCTGCCTGCTTCAAGTCAACGGCTTGAGCATTCCTCCTCCTGCTTTCTAGCTTGCCCTTCTCTTCTTCACGCTCAAGCTTAAGGTTTTTCATTTCCTTCTCTTGCGTGTCAAGGGCCTTCTTCGTCCTAGTCAACTCACTCCCGAGCTTGACCAGTTCATCATCTTTCTTCTCCACTTCCTTCCTCTTCTTCTCAAGCTCCTTGGCCACCTTCTCCTTCTCTCCTTCCACAGTTACAAGCTTGGAATTGATGTATTTCAAGCGGCTTCTCTCAGCCTGAAGTGACTGCTTGAGTTCATCAATGTTCTTCTCCTGATCTCCCACCAGCTTCACCTTCTCCTCCAACACCTTCTCTTTCTCATCTACCAGCTTCGCCTTCTCCTCGAGCTTTTTCTCCAGCTCGGATTTCGTCCTGTCAAAATCTGCTCGCAGATTACTAACCTCCACTACCTTTTTCTCCAACTCCTCAGTCTTCTGCGTGATCACACTTTGAAGACTGGCAATTTCTTGCTCTTTCACCTCCATCTCCTCCTCATGCACCTTCACCAACCTCTGCTCATGGATGGATGGCACCCGCTCTGGGACTGAAGCGTCGAGATATGCTCGTTTCACTTTCACATCCAGCTTCTCCCAGTAGCTGGTCTCATTGATGAAGACGTGAAATCCATCCACGCCTATGAAGTTGAGCAGCTCCGCCTCCTTCGTCTCAAGTACTTCCTCAGAAAAGGCCTTACGGAGATTCCAGATCTTGTAATACTCCATTCCTCGATAGGTGATGTAGGTGAGGAAGTCGACGACTTTGGTGAAGAAGTCATCAGACATCTCCACGGAGGGGTAGCGATTGGTGATTGTCTCTGCAGCCTGCTCTCTGTCCCTCACGTACCGGGTCAGAGCTCTTTCTTCTGCAGATGGAGGGGGTTGGATTGTTGGTGGAATGATGGTAAGATCAGTGTCGGCTGTTTGGGCGGTATCGACTGAAGTTGCCGATTCGGAAGGGGAGTTAGGTGTTGAGGCTTGGGTGGTTTCGGTTTGGGGTGGTGTTTGCTGTTGGGTTTGGGATGGAGTGTACATGGTGTATGCAACATTGAGATCGGTGCTGAGGAAAGGTAATTTAAGGATTTGGAGAGAAGAAGTGGATACTTCTTCATGTGGTGATTGGGGTGAGGTAGGTTTTTGTGTTATGGATGCTTCAGGTTGGGGTTGGATGTGTGGTTGGGCAGTGGTTGAGGTTTGAGGTTCTTGTAGTGGCTGAGTTTGGAGTTGGGTTTGGACTGGGGGTGTTTGAATTTTGGTGGGTGAAGGTTGGGGTTGGGTCACTTCGATTTCTTCAAGCGGCTGCTCCTCAGCCTCGCTTGACTTTACGAGTGAAGCTACTCGCTTCAACTTCTTCACTCACTTCGGCGCAGCTCGCTTCGCAGGTGAAGCGACTCGCTTGGCATTCTTCTCCTCGCTTCGCCTTTCGGCGACAGGTGCAGCTGCGGGCACTTCAACATCATGAAGTCTCAGATCTATTGGTATTTTCTCAGACTTCCACACATCGAAAAACATGGTGTTCTTCTTGTAGTCGGTGGTGTCTGTCCATCGTTTGTTAGGGAATAGTTTCTCCAGTGCGAAGGAGATCCTGGAGAAGAATTTGAGTTTTCCCTTGCGAAGGATCTGATCATTGCTTCCCTTCACAAATTTGAAGTCCTGGGCAACTTCATGGATCTGGTTGAAGAACCAACCATGCCAATTAAACTTCGTCCCGGTCAGACTGTCGACGATGACCGTGGTGGCGAACAATTTGGTGTCAGAAAGTTGGCCCAAATTTCTGACGTAGCAGGCGATGGACTTGGAAAAGAGCTCGCAGATAAAGCTAAACGGAGGTTTCAAATCCGTTCGTATGCTGGCTTGCTTTATGTCGACCTATGCACCTTCGACGGCAAAACGTGCGTACTCTACGCCAACGGATAGCTCCAACTCCAACAGGGAGTTAGCTCCATCTTCCGACAAATCAAAAGATCCGGCTATTGCGCTCAAATCAACTTCCACCGGCGTCCCGTTCTCTGGGTCTGTGAATGTTGATGTGCTTTCTCCCTCCTTCAAATTCAATAGAATTTCTGCTACTGCTTTCCCCAAAATTTTCTGCGGCCTCGCCGTGACAAACTTCCACAAGCCGGCCGTGGTCACGGCCTAGCGGAAGAATCCATTTACGTCAACAACCATTGGGTTGAGATGAGGCTCGACGTTGATGTGATTATCGATTCCGGTCAAAAACTCCTTCATTGTTTGAGATTTCTGTTTCTTTCCCATGGTGATTATTTGAAGAGATTTGAACGGAGATTTAAAGACAAAGGGTAGGATGAGACTTGTGAGTTGCAGAGTGATTGCAGATCTTGCAAGAGAATGGCAAATTTAGAGATTGATGAAAGGTTTCTGCAGTGCTGCATCCGCCCCTTATATAGATTTAGGGTTCGGCTGACGTGGCAGGGGCAAGACAGTAATATCGCCGAGGATTCTGTTTGTATACGGCGGCCAACGGCGAAGTGATTGACGTGTCCGGCGTCAGCACAGTAAAAAGTGAACCGTCAAGTTGACTTGGCACTCCACGTGGCCTTCTCCGATTCGTCTCTTTATACGGCGTTGATCCAACGGCTGGAAATCAGGAACTGTTGAGATTCGACGGCTGGATCTTGTGCGGAATTCCCGCTTTTAATTTGAATAGAACTGCACGCGCCCGTTATTTCGGCTTGTACGTGAACCTGCATTTAATGCAAAAGCAAAAGGTAAATTTTGCGCTCGAGTGCAGACAGCTCATACACTCGCTTCGTACCCGCTCGTTTCGAGTGTAGCCGCTTGGCTTTTACTCGCTTGCGAAGTACTCGCTTGGCGTGACAGTTCCGCACTCGCTTGCGATGGCTCGCTTGAGTGACGTAGCACTTGCTTGGCCATCTGAAGCGACTAGAATAAGAAATTGAAATTTCTTGACTTAATTTAAAATGTTTCTGACTTACATACTTCGAGGATAAACAAGAATGTTTTCCTCTTTGTATTTGTGTCAGATTCATTTCATATTTTCCACATAGTAAGTGAAGGTTTCTAGCACGCTTCACATTACTTAGTGTACTTTGAATTGAAACACTTACCAGTCAATCTCACATTGTAGGAGATTGATACCACTTGTTGATGCTACTTGAAGAATCTGACCCCACTTGTTCACAACTTGTTGGATCTTTCTTCAAGCTTGGTCTTCGTGGCATTCATCTCTTCCATCTTGCTCTACGAACTAGAGACTCCTCCATCGAAGGAATGAGGGGGGAGAATGAATAGAGTACACAAGCTTACTATGACCCAAGAAGGGAACTTCACGTAAGTGTACTTATTCACGATGAATGGGAGATGAGTACAAGTCCTTATCTCAGGGCGGAATAGGACAGGATGACAATGAGAATGCTCTGACAAGATAATCTCGTTTTTAAGCAGAGGCATGTCACCAGCCCTGCAACCTTTTGAAGTAAAAGGTAACTCTTCAAGCTTCCTCCTACGATCTGCAGAATGAGTTTGCAATCGGCTCGCTTGACCCAAATTAGGGTTAATTGAAGCGATGCAAAATTCAAGGTGGGGGAGGAATGGATAGACATTCGGTAGCTCAACTCAATGAAGAGTGAGTAAGGAATGAACATTTATCCACGATGAAGGAGATGAGAAGACATGCTCCTCTTCGGCGGAAAGATGGGAAGAGGACGCAAGGTCTAGGTGCCAGCCCTGCCTAAGCTTCACCATTTTTAAGTGGGAAGGCCCTATACAAGACCCCACAATCGTTACTAGAAACGGCACTTGCGAGTGTTTATACCCACTCGCTAGGATGCTAGGCTAGGAAGCAACTTTCCTTGCTCGCTTTGAAAGTAGCCTGCTCCAAGAGCAAACGATAGTTCCCCCTTAACCAATGGCTTAACAATTCCTGTAAGCGGGTAGGGAAGGTCTTCCAACACTCCATCTTTCTCCACCTTATTTCTCCTTCTTCAAGTGAGTGAGATTTTGACGTGACTCGCTTGAGTTGGTGAAGATCCGAAGCGAGTGATGCTTGAAGACAAGCAACCACTCCTTCGTGCATCCTGGATCTAGCACTCTTCACCAGGGTCTAGTAACCCTAATTCCGTGCATAGCTGATTGAAACGAGACTCAGCTAGAGGGTTGGTGAGGATATCTGCTCGCTGGAGATCTGTATGGATTTTCTCGAGCTTGATATCCTTCTTCTCGACATGATCACGAATGAAATGATGTCGGATCTCCACGTGCTTGCATCTGGTGTGAAGCACTAGATTATGCGAGATACATATTGCACTGTTATTATCACAGAAGATTGGAATCTCATTCGCTTCAACTTTGTAGTCCTTCAACTGCTGACGAAGCCATAGAATTTGAGAACAGCAGCTTCCAGCGGCCATATATTCAGCTTCAGTCGTTGAGGTAGATACACTGGTTTGCTTCTTTGAAAACCATGAGATCAGCTTGCTTCCCAAGAACTGACAAGTGCCCAATGTAGATTTTCTATCAACACGGCACCCTCCATAGTCAGCATCGGAATATCCAGTGAGCTCCAGATTATCTTCAGCTGGATACCACAGCCCCATGTTGACAGTGCCTTTGAGATAACGAAGGATTCGCTTGGAAGCTTCAAGATGGCTGTGCTTGGGGTTGCTTTGGAAGCGAGCACATACTTCAACTGCAAACGCTATATCCGGCCTGCTTGCAGTGAGATATAGAAGGGATCCGATCAAAGCTCAGTAGTCTGTAGCATCTACAGACTTCCCATCTAGGTCTGGCTCCATCTTCCAGTTGGTGTTCATAGGAATCTTCACAGCTTTAGCATGATGAACACCGAACTTGGCAAGCATATCTCGAGTGTACTTGGCTTGATTTATGAAAATTCCATCATCTTGTTGCTTCACTTGAAGACCCAGGAAGCAACTCATCAAACCAATCATAGACATCTCATATTTGGTCTTCATCAACTCTCCAAACTTCTCGCTAAGCGACTGGTTTGGTGATCCAAATATGATGTTATCCACATAGATCTGGACCCATAGCATGTCTTCTCCATGATTGATGGTGAGGAGAGTCCGATCTATCTTTCCTTTGTGGAATCCATTATCCACTAGGAATTGAGATAGGGTATCATACCATGCTCTAGGCACCTGCTTCAAACCATACAGGGCATTCTTCAATCGATACACCTTATCTCCTTGCTCGAAACCCGGTGGCTGCTCCACATACACTTCTTCCTTCATTTCGCCATTGAGAAAAGTGCTCTTGACATCCATCTGATAGACTTTGAATTTCTTAGCCGCTACATAGGCAAGAAATAGTCTGATCGCTTCAAGTCGTGCCACTGGAGCGAAGGTTTCATCAAAATCGATCCCTTCCTCTTGGCAGTAGCCCTTGGCGATGAGTCGAGCCTTGTTTCTCACAACGTTGTGGTCCTCGTCCGTCTTGTTCTTGAACACCCACTTGGTGTCAATCACATGCTGAAATTTAGGACAATCAACGAGATACCATACGTCGTTCCTGGTGAACTGATTCAGCTCTTCTTGCATGGCAATCACCCAATTGGAATCTGCTAGGGCTTCCTCCACGCATGCTGGCTCAATATTTGAGAGAAAGCAACTGAACATAACACTTTCTCCAAACACTTGGCTTCTGGTCACCTCGCCTTTAGATAGATCTCCAATAATTTGGCTAGGTGAATGATTCTTGAGCCATGCACGCTTGGATCTACCAGCTTCTTCTTCTTCTTCTCCATTCGGGTCACTTGCTTCTCCTTCTGAAGCGACTGGATTGGGTGCTTGGCCTACACTCGCTTCAGGAGATTTGGGGGCAACTTCAACCTTCTCTTGGGCAATCTGCTCACTTA
Source organism: Thymus mandschuricus (assembly GCA_029379335.1). NCBI lineage: Eukaryota > Viridiplantae > Streptophyta > Magnoliopsida > Lamiales > Lamiaceae > Thymus > Thymus mandschuricus. Next base: position 14,289,507 of record CM057071.1, read on the forward strand.
AATCCTTGATTTCTTCATCATCTTCAAGCATGTCCCAAGTCAGTGAATTGACGGGTTCCTAGCTTGATTTTTCTTCATTCACTTGAACCTGTTCCTGTGGAAGACTTAAAGAAGACTCATCAAATACGACATGGAGTGATTCCTCCACAATTAGGGTTTTACAATTGAACACCCTGTAAGCTTTGCTTGATGTTGAATACCCTAAGAATATTCCTTCATCAGCTTTGCTTTCAATTGCGACTTTCCCATTATTATGGATGAAGACCCTACAACCAAATATATGTAAATAAGAGATGTTAGGAATTCTCCCTGTCCATATTTCATATGGTGTTTTGTCGAGGCGTTTGTTGAGAAGCGTTCGATTCTGTGTATAGCATGCTGTATTGGCAGCTTCAGCCCAATACTTCATTGGAAGCTTTGAATCAGCAATCATGGTGCGAACGGCTTCTTTGATGATCCGATTTCTTCTTTCAGCAACTCCATTCTGCTGAGGTGTGCGTGCTGAGGACGTCTGGTGTGCAATACCATGCTCCGTGCAGTATGCTTCAATGGTTGAGTTCAGGAACTCAGTGCCTTTGTCGGAGCGGATGGTGGCAATCGCTTGATTCTTCTCCACAGCAAGTCGCTTGAGTAATTGAGGTAGCTTGGATAGTGTCTCCTTCTTACTAAAGAGAAATACAACCCACGTGTAGCGAGAGAAGTCATCGACTACAACGAGAGTGTATTTTCTTCCATTTACACTGACTGGAGTGACTGGTCCAAACAGATCCATGTGTAGTAGCTCGAGCACTCGCTTGGATGAAGCTTCTTCAAGACTGGCGAAGTGTTTCTTCGTTTGCTTCCCTCGTTGGCATGGTGAGCATGGATGATCTTTGACAAAGACCTCATTAGGTATGCCTTGCACCAACCCTTTCCGAGCTAAGCGATTGATAGTCTTGAAGTTGAGATGATTCAAGCGTCTGTGCCATAGCCATCCAGTTTCAGTAGCACTCCTAGCGACCAAGCACGTCTCCTCTTTGCAGTTATCCCATTGTGCTATGTAGACATTCCTTTGTCTAATTCCAGTGAGCACAATCTGGGATGTGAGCTTGCTCTTCACTATGCACTTGTTGGAGATGAACTCCACCTTGTATCCTTTATCACAGAATTGTGAGATGGATAACAAGTTGTGCTTCAGTCCTTCCACGTAGGAAACTTCTTCAATCTTGATTTTTCCAATCTTCAGTGCGCCGTATCCTTTAGTGCTTCCTCGAGAGTTGTCACCAAAGGTTACGTGTGGACCCTTCTTCTCAATATAATCTTGAAGTAGAGTTCTCATGCCAGTCATATGTCTTGAACATCCACTGTCCAAGTACCAGATTTGTTGACCTTCACTTGGCATGGGGTCCATGGCGCTCACCTGCATTTAGACAAGTTTTGGTACCCAAATCAGTTTGGGTCCTTGCAGGTTAGTCCCTTTTGGTACCCACACTTGCTTCATTCTCTTCTGAGAATTAGCTTGTGTTTTGGGCTTCTCGACCTTTTTAGATTGTGATTTCTGCTTAGAGGCAGCTTCACAAGTGCAACAGTGTGTGCAAGAGGGGTAGAGGCTCGCTTGTGACATACCTATGCTCTTGCCTTTTTGCTTGTATCTTGAAGCGACTTGCTTCGGATTAGCTACAGGCTTAGAGACTGATTTAGGTTTTCCAGTCTTTTGAATCGGCTCGCTAGGTTTCCTTGAAACGGTCAAACTAGGGTTTTGACCCTGACTCGCTTGAGGAACCTTTGTGTTTTGAAGCGACCTCTTGGGTGCTTCGAACACTTCCCCCTCAACATGAGTACGGTTGGACCATCTCCAATCTGGCTCACGTGACACATAGACATTACTTCTCTTCTTAAGAGGAAGATCCTTTGTCTCTCGCGTCTTGGTTTGAGACTTAGAAGCTTCAACAGTTTTCCCTTTACCCTTTGAATGGTAAGTTTTAGCATTGTGAGTGCTAGGGTTTGTTGAACTTTGGTTACTCTTAGATTTTGCCCTTGAAGATATAGACATCTTCATTGGCTTCTTCTTAGGGTTCTCAACCACTTTGCCTTTTTCCTTGTTGGTGGTCACTTTGGAGGCAGTGGGCACATCCAAAGGAACTGATGGTGTTGTGTTAGAAGCACCAACAAAGACTGTGGGCTTGGAAGGTCCACCCTCATATCCGAGTCCTCCCTTTCTACCCAAAGGTAGAAGTGAGCTCTCTAGCGCCTGCCTTGCATACGAGGCTTTGTTCAAATTTACCACTAGATTGGATTGGGTTTCATACCTTCCTTCCAAGCTTTGATGTCTAGCAAAGAGATCCTCGAACTTACTAGTCATAGCCCTTAAGTTAAGTTTGACTAGGTCAAGCACAGTGGCTAGCTTTCGGTTCTCCTTCTCGCTATTAGACATAGCTTGTTTCAACATTTCGTGGTCGCTTGACAATTTGTAGTGTTTGTCAAGTAACTCACTCCATGTCGAGGAATGAACTTCCTCTTCGTGAGTGTGTGCGAGTGTGATTGAACTAGATGAAGGATAGAAAAATAACTCTCCAGTATCCTCGTCGGTGAGCGCCATCAATCCCAGATCTTCTCCCTCACTGGAGTTGGGATCAGTGAATGCATCCAAGTCGCTTGAGACATCTTCAGTTGAAGCGACTGGTGTTTCACTCGCTACAAGCGCTCGCCGGGGAGCTTCTCTCTTTGCCTTCAGTTCTTCTCGCTCCTTTGCACTCAGCTTTGGGTAGTCAGATTTGTAGTGGCCCATCTTGTGGCAGTGATAGCACTCCACATCCATCATGTCTCTGGGGATTGTCTTAGATGTCTCTTCTCTCTTTCCTTTTCATTCACGAGCATCAGTGCTCCTTCCCTTGTACTGCTTGTAGAATCTCTTATACTTGCCCACACGTAGTTCATCTTGTTGAAGTTCTTAGATAAGAACGCAACATGCTCTTCCAGCTCTTCTTTTGACATCTTAGCGAGTGTCTGGTCGCTTGGCCCTTCAGCATCTTTGAAAGCGACCCCTTTCGAAGGTGTAGGAGCTTCATCTTCATCGTCAAGACTCATTCGATTCAGATCGAACTCGTGAGCCTTGAGCTCGGAGAACAGGATCTCCGGCGTGAGTTTTGATAAGTCCTTCGTTGCTAGGTATAGCTCCTTCATGGTCTGCCACTTTCGTGTGAGAGCTCGAACGATCTTGAGATTCACTTCCTTGTCTGTGAGTTCCTTTCCAAGTGAGTTGAGAGTAGCGATGGTGTTGGTAACTCTCAGCTCGAAGGCATCTATGGACTCTCCCGACTTCATTATAAGGCCTTCAAACTTCCGCATCTGTACGGCGAGCTTGTTCTCCTTAATCTTGTCCGTTCCTTGAGAAATGAGGGCTAGGGTTTCCCACATTTCTTTCGCCGTTGCGCATTTCCTGATCCTTGGTAGATAGGCATCCGACACAGTGCTCTGCATTGTGTGGCGTGCGATTTTGTCGAGGTTGGCAATTTTGAAGTCGTTGGAGTTGTACTCGTCCTTGTTCTTCTCCACGTATTCTTGCCTGACGTGGGCTGCACGGCCTTCGGCGGCTGGGACATTCACAGAGATGGCTTTCTTGATCTCGATCAGTCCTTCCTCTATGACCTCCCACATTCTGTCGTGGATGGAACTGAGGAAGCTCTGGACTCGAAAGCTCCATGTCTCATATCCTTCAATAGAGAACTGTGGAAGATTCGATGCACTGTATGTAGACATAGCAAACTATCAGCAGTAATGCAGTATGCGTGGGTGAGGGTTTTATGCACTTAGGAAAAACTGGATCCGGTTCAGTGAGACAACTGAAGCGAGAGGGGACTCGCTTTGGATATGCAAAGCAGAGGCTCGAAAGAACCGCTGCTCTGATACCACTTGTTGGTCCCGGTTTGTTAGAGGAAGAACACGTAGGGGGAGGGGGGGGGGGGGGTGAATACGTGTACTGAAGTTTTTCAACTTCTTTTCCTCAAACTCAGAGTGACAAGTAAAGAGCTCGCTTCAATCCTTAAGACCTAGCCGAGGGCTGGATCTACAGTTTCAGCAATTCTCTTGACCTAAGCAAATGCTTGATCAAGAGTGAGTCTTTACTTGTAATGCGGAAATTCGGTGAGCTAATCTTTGCTAAGTAATTGAAAATGCAGTTTGAGCTTGTTAAGTATGCTTGTGCAATGGATAATCAAACAGTAAGGATATAAAGAGATTAGGGTTAGAGATACGACACAGCGATTTATAGTGGTTCGGAGATAAAACTTCTATGTCCACTTGTTGCACTAGGCAACTAGTTCTCTTCACTCAAGAACTTGAAGATTACGGGTTCTTCAAAAACCTATGTCAAGATCGAGCTTCACTTGCTTGGATCTGACGACGACTGGGTGATTACGGGTTCACCACACAAAACCTAAACTGGACTGGAAGCTTCACTCGCTTCAGTCCGACGACAGGGAGATTACGAGTTCTCCTTACAACCTAAGCTTCAATCGAGCTTTACACAATCGAGGAAAAGTGTAAGCTTGGATCTAGACTCTATGATCGAGGTTTCTACAATCGAGGAAAGTAGAGCCTTAGATCGAAAACAACCTTACTACGACGAACACAAAACCTAACTGAACTTTAGGGTTAGGGTTTTCTGTTTCGACAGATACACTAATGAAGAGCTCTTTACAGTAAGTGTAAAGTAGGCTAGAGCTCTTCTCTAAGCTTGGATATGAAGTAGGCTTAGAATTCTAAGTGTGAAGGTTGCAAAGACAAGTTCCGATGGGACTGGAACTTGGAGAACACTTGAAACAAAGACTCGATGAATAAGGTGAAAGCTGGGAGTGTTTGTTTGCAGTAGGCGCTGAATGCTCAAGTAGTGTTCTACTTCTCTTCTTCTTCTTTATCCTTCACTATTTATGGGCGGAGGTTTGGCCGAGATCCGTTGCTTGGTAGGTGGCCTTGTCCCTCCTCCTCTCGACAGCACTTGCGCAGGCAGATTACTTTTCAGACGCGCAATTTTGGCCCTTTGCCAAAAATGGCTAAGTTCCAAACTTAACAGTAACTGGAGCGAGCCAGTACTGTTGCGGCGCCCTTGTCGGCTTGGCAGTCACCCCGCTGCTCCTCTCCTCATTCAACACGTGGAGATACGCAATTAATTGCAACGATCTCTTCTTGACTGGAGTTTGAACTTGACGTTCAAATTGGAGCGGGAATTGTGTTGTCGCTTTCTGTTAGGTAGGGGCTCGCTTCATTTTTAGAAATGTAGCGTCCGCTTCAAGTGAGTCGCTTCAAAGTCATACTGTAGCGGGTACTTGGAAAATAAATTTCCCGAGTGTCCGTTTTTAGTATTTATTGACTCCGCGTTGACTCGCTTCATATTTCACTGTAGCGCTTGCTTCGCTTCGCTTTGGCAGACTCGCTTTAAATCTACTGTAGCGCTCGCTTCGCTTTGCTATTCTTCGGCACGCTTCGCTTCGGCTGGGTAGACTCGCTTTGATTGGAAAACACACTCAAGCGAGTGGCCTTCACTTGAAATTTCTGCAGTCTAATAACCTAAGCGACTAAAGCAAAAACAAAGCCATCCTAACAGTATAGGCTTAGAAAATTTTCTAACCTATTCTACATCAAAATGGGTCGCTTGGGAATAGGATACTTAGGGGTTTTGGGATCAAATCAAAACAAATATACACTCACTTCAAAGTGTCCCATATGAGTTCCCCCTTAACATGTGATCCTTAACAATTCCCAACAAATTTGACCCCCATGTTTAAGACCTTCCATATCCATTAATTAATTAGAGCTACCATGACTGCTCCTAATTAATTAACCTCTTATTCCTCAGGTAGTACCCGTTCACACCTTATTATTATACCTGAACTTAATCAGCATGCATGACTTGGTATAATAAACCTTGTGAATTCCCTGAGGGGATAATGTCAGCCTATACTCGATAGGACACGGCTTATTGATAACGCTCATTAGACATATTATGCATCTCCGTGTTACCCAAAGTACAACATGAGTTAGATGAACTATCGAGAAGTTCATATCTTTATAAATCAAAGTAACACTGAAGAATACACACACATCTAATAGTTTACCAAGGTTAAGATCGAGCTACTAAAGCCTGAGATCTGTAGCTCTTCACCTATATCACCTTTGATACAGGGTCAGCATCATAAGAACATTATCTCCCTTGATCCTCAATACGTTCCACCGTACAAGCATAATTAGTGATTGGGACTCATCACTACCATTAAGCTGCAGTCTAGACCGATAGCTCAGCCCAAGCTATCTCGACTGTGATCTGTTTATATCTCATCATTGTTAACGACCTTCATGATCCCCTCCGAACTCAAATCTACACGTGGTCTAAAACATGAGATAATGGGCTTTATTCATGCTTATACATATTCTTCCAGATAGGGATTGTTAACAGTGGACCGGCGTCGTAACCACTAAAACAACCGGTTTTGCTTTAGTTATACAACGACCCCAACATGATTAACTAGCCACTAATTATGTATGCTTGGTTATGTTTTTATGTCTTAGCCGGATAATTGCATAATGGATCTCATGAATACATGGTATGATGATTTAATTGTCTTAGCCGAAGTTAGATTATCATAGGTCTTGCGTATAGTTGATATAGGTGTCGTAGCTGAACCTTATTGATTATATCTATCGATACTTGATCTGTTTTGCACTTGATTTAATTTCTATGAGACCGGGAGGTGATTAAGATTTTATTGAGTGACGATCTATGTTGCATTAGCCGGAGTGTTAGATTATATTCGTGTATCGCATCTAGGTTGGATTAAATTGGTTAGATAGATTTATTAGTTATTTATGTATGTTTGATTAGATTTACTACCCTAGGATCAATGCTTTCTTTTATTTGTTAGTTTCGTTATTTTAGTTTGTTTTCGTATTTGTATCTTTTATTTTATTTTATTTTCTTTTTTAGATAGATAACCTAATTCTTGAAGTTTTGCATGCCTAGACATCGTTGAGAATGTCTAGTAGAGGTAACTCCTATATTTTCGGATATCGGTCCCTGAGGATACGACTCTTGGTTCATCACTTACCCCCTCCAAAAGGGGATTCGCCCTCGAATCCAAAATCTTCCCCGAGTCACCGTCTTCATTACCAACAAAACGAACCAAATGCTTAATATTAAAAACGTCGGATGTATTATGATGGGATGGAAGTTTCAAACGATAAGCATTATGATTGATACGTTCCAACACCTCCATGAGGCCCACTTTACGAGCCTTGAGCTTGTTGTAAGCATGACACGGATAACGATCCTTCGTGAGAACAGCCCACACGGAATCACCAGGTTAAAAAATGACTTGTCGGCGATGCCGATCCACCTCACGTTTGTAACGTGCGTTGGCCTCCTTCTCCTAGCGCGCTTAAGTGGTTGTATGAGTTCGAGTTAGAGCCAAGTCAGATCCGTGGCATGCACATCAACCCGAACGGGCAGTGGCAACGTCAAAAGATCAGTTGGACTTCGCGGAACAACATCATAAATAACCTGAAATGGGCTCAAACCGGTACTTCGATTTAACGTAGAATTATGGGCAAACTCCGCCTGTGGAAGGCGATCATCCCACATCCTCAAACTCTCCCCCACCAAGCAACGCAACAAATTCCCGAGAGATCTGTTCACCACCTCTGTTCGGCCATCCGTTTGAGGGTGATACGTAATACTAAAATCAAGTGATATGCAGTACGAAAAGAAGCTCAAGAAACGCGAGTTACGATCCAATACAATCGACGCAGGAAGGCCATGAATGCGATAAATTTCTCGAAAGAATAGTTAAGCCACATGACGAGCATCTGATGTTTTCTTAAAAGATATAAAATGTGCCATCTTTGAAAATCGATGGACGACAACAAAGATGGAGTCATACCCCCGCTGCGTGCGAGACAAACCCAGAATGAAGTCAATGCTAACTGCCACCCACGAGGCAAAGAAACCGTGAGAGGACGATACAAGCCTGCATTCGACGTTGTGCCCTTCGTTACCTGGCAAATTCAACAATTCGACACAAATGGCTCTACATCATGCTGAATGGAGGGCCAAAATATGAACGTTGTACCAGTTCGATCGAGCGATCGCGCCCCACATGCCCCGCACAATGTATTCCCCCACCAACTTGAGGCGTAAACTAGACTCGGGAATACAGATGCGAGTACCTTTGAATAGAAGGTCGTTGATGTGCACAAAGCCGAAAACTTCACCATTCTCGTACAAGTTAAAGTCAAGCCAAAGTAGGGATCTGAGGAGTACAAATCAGCCGACAATTCAACTTCCGGAATAGTCACATGTAGCTCAGAAACCACAAGGGTACGTCTACTTAAAGCGTCTGCTACGCGATTAGAAGTGCTCGAACGATGTTTGAGCACGAAGGTGAACTGTTGAAGGTAAGCGGTCCATGACGCGTGACGAGCATACAAGTTGTCTTGTGTGGCGAGGTGGTGAAAGAAGAACGGGCACACATAGTTATCAATTCTGTTTTCGCCACCTTAAATTTCACATCGACCTCGTTCTGTGTCCACGGGTGGAAGATGGGTGATGTTTATTGATGAATGTAAGCCAAAATATGAACGTTGTACCAGTTCGATCAAACTATCGCGCCCCACATGCCCCGCACAATGTATTCTACCACCAACTTGAGGCGTAAACTAGACTCGGGAATACAGAGGCGAGTACCTTTGAATAGAAGGCCATTGATGTGCACAAAGCCGAAAACTTCACCATTCTCATACAAGTTAAAGTCAAGCCAAAGTAGGGATCTGAGGAGTACAAATCAGCCAATAATTCAACTTTCGGAATAGTCACATGTAGCTCAGAAACCACAAGGGTACGTCTACTTAAAGCGTCTGCTACGCAATTAGAAGTGCTCGAACGATGTTTGAGCACGAAGGTGAACTGTTGAAGGTAAGCGGTCCATGACGCGTGATGAGCATACAAGTTGTCTTGTGTGGCGAGGTGGTGAAAGAAAACGGGCACACAAAGTGATCAATTCTGTTTTCGCCGCCTTAAATTTCACATCAGCCTCGTTCTGTGTCCACGGGAGGAATAGGGTTGATGTTTATTGATGAATGTAGGCATTAGGGCTGTGCAGCGGTCGGTTCGGCCGGCCGACCGACCTAAATTTCAAGAACCGATCGACCAACCGCTCATGAAAGTTACAACCGAAGCCGACCGAATCCCATCGTGCAACCGCACCGAAGCCGACCGTGAAAGTTTGGCCGGTTTCAATGTCGGTTCGGTTTCAACCGAATCTGCTGGATCTTTCAACCTTGAAACAAGAAATTATTGGGGAAGAGAAAAAGATACAATCCAAAAATATGATTATTTATGAAATACTCGACTGAAGAAAGAGTTAATGGATTTATTCCTTGCTCGACAACATTCCACGACTTTTGGAGGCCATCGTCTAAGCAGATTTGCATTTCCTAATAGCCAAAATACAGAGCGAAGGGAGAAGAAGAGAACTTGTACGAGAGAAGAAAAGGGAGAATTAATTTGTTGCAGAGGAGCTAGTTAATGGGGAGAGAGAGAAACGAGGGCAAGTATGGGGAGAAGTGCCATTGGGAGATGTGAGAAAGATGAGTGGAGTCTGTAGAGTAGTGACTAGTGGGCCACTTATTAATTATGTGAGAGAATATGTGTTATGAATATGAGTTTTGCGTGTATAAATGGATTCATTAATCGGTCGGTTTCGGTTTGACCGAATTCATTTGAATGGAAACCGATAGCCGACCGAAACCAATTCGGTTTTTGATATGCCTAACCGAGCCGCCAACCGAATTCCAATTGAACCGACCGTAACCGCCCGAAACCATTCGGTTCGGTTCGGTTTAGTCGGTACGGTCGGCTTTTGCACACCCCTAGTAGGCATACAAAGTGTGTAAAGTGTGTACTCCCTCTGTCCCATGCTAATTTCCACTAGACAAATGGCACAATAACCAATGCAAGAAGAGATAGAGGGATTTATATTATACTGTATATTAGATGTGAGAGTGTAAAGTTTCTATTTTGGGTAAATGGACAATTAATTGGGACGTCCCAATAAGGAAACATGGACAATTATTGTAGGACGGAGGGAGTATGTCCCTTTAACTCTAACCTAGCCTCTATATATATACAAGTATGTAGAGTTTCACTATAATAAGGACTCTTTCAAGTCTATCTCCTATTTGCGATAAACATCCAAGTCTCCTACGTCTCTTAGGGCTCGAATTGTAGTTGTTGAAGGGGTTCTTCATGGGCCGAGGTCTTCGTGGGTCGAACCGCATAGGTCGAACTTCGTTGTTAGGCCCTGTTTAGATTGGGTCCAATGCTTGGGCCTAGTAGTTGAGTCGTATCCTATCATCGATCATAATATAGTCAATAAAAATGAAATTAAATGATAAAAATAATTATAAACCCTAAACATGACTAGTAAATTCCATAAATAATTATAAAAATAAACTAGGGGGCGTATTCAATTGAGATTTTGTTTGATTTTTTTGGACTTTAGAAAGTAGGTGGATTTATGTGGATTCTGAAAGTCCATAGACTCTGCGTAGAGTTTGTATGACTCCTTTTATTGATTTATATGAATTTTCATAGATTTGATATAATTGCAACAAATAACAATGCTCTCTTAAACAATTAACCACCTTAATTACCATTGCACACCCTCTGAATATCAGTATACTATTGCAAAGGCAATAGATTACCGTGTTCAGTGCTCCGCCACCGTCCCCGACATGGCCATCGTGCCCAATTCTCTCCCTGGAAATTGTTGAAAAATATAAATATAAAAAAGTAATTTGCTTTCTTTTTTTTTTTTTTTTTTCCCTGTTAGAATTCATGAATTCACGAATTCGATTCGTGATTTCAGGTAATTATGTAAGTGAATTCAGGAACTGGATTTGGGAATTCGTGATTTCAGACAATTTTGTGAGTGAATTCATATCACGACCTCATATTTGTGAATTCGTCATTTCAGACATTTTTGTGAGTGAATTCACAACCTCATTTTCGTGAATTCGTGATTTCAAACATTTATGTGAGTGAATTCACGATCTCAATTCGTGAATTAGGAAAGAGAGGGGTATTATGGCAAGAGTAGGTATATATATAATTATATATCCTGGCGTGCTAAAATGCTAAAGATGCTTAAAGCTATACAAAATCATGCTTAAATCAATATGTATTTATGCTTGCAACATCATTATGCTTTTTAACGTACAAATTCATGCTTAAACCTAGTCATGCTTATGGTACCTTATAATCATGCTTAAATCAATTACAACCACAAATCAAATTAAGATCAATGGTTCAGATCTATTCCTATTTCTCACACCAGGACTTATTTCTATATGATCCATACTCTATATATATATATATATATATATATATATATATATATGTATATATATATATATATATATATATATATATATATATATATATAGTTTAATCTTTTTAATCTTAGTGGCTATAATCATTTATCTTCACTTTTCTCAAGTGTGCATTTTTACCCATTTCCCAATCCAATTTATTACTATTTTAAAGAATTTTTTACCTTTTTATCTAGAAAAAAAGAGAAAAATATGTATTTTTTGTGGAAAAAATATTTTTAAATTAAAATATAAAAGTAATAAACTATAGTTATCATTTACCATTTTTAAAATTACGTATATTATGAAAAATGTCGTGTGGCCGGCCACATTATGGCCAAATAGCTTTATTGTTTATCATATAAGACACTTTTATAATATCTATCGATTTGCTTTGATATTTTGTAAATTTAATCAAAACAACCGACAATGTCACAATTCACAAGATAATAAAATTTCATTATAGAAACGGTTTTAACGGGACCTTTATTAGAACTCAGAAAACCCATGTTTATCTCTACATATTTTGCAATCAATACCGAGCTTTCTTTAATTCTTTTATTTTGATTGTTATAAGTATTTCGATGACAGGCTAATTTTCCTATTCTACAGGTTCAGAGTATCTGAATAATAGTAGTAGAATGTGTATGAATTATTGCATAACCATTAACTGAACTTTGCTAATTTTTCTTCAATAAATCGACCCTTGCTTAGGAATTCAAGTCAATAATCAATTAATCCGATTATGGATTGTAACTATATATTAACATTTTTTTTCTGTTTAATTACTAAAATAAGCTAATTAAAATCTGAAGTTTTTTAGTTACTTGTTAATTGTATTCAACAGATTATATTATCATAAATTATGGTAAGTATCATAGTGATAATGAAAAGAGTATTATAATACGGTTAAAACATGAAAATGAGTAGAAATAATGATCAAGTGAGCATGCATTCAATATCACTTTTTCCTTATATTAACTTGAAACGATTGCACGATAACAATTGGTAATAGGCACTACCTTACCTTGTGATACATATTTATATAGTAGTGCACCAACATTAATTTGAACGTGATGAAAATATCAATAATTCAAAACCAATCTAAGAAGCAAGCCTAGCCAAGACACCAACAAGAGGTGCACCGTTTGCTACAGCAGGCTCAGCTTGCTGGAAGTTCTCTCTCGAGTCGTTGTAATTGTCGCTCTGGTCGGGCCCACCGACTATCGCCCCCTCGAGCACGTTAGGGTTATCAGCATTCTTATGGAACCACTCGGTGAAGCCTTCCTTGCAACCCACTGGCTTGGGGTCTTGCTTTATGGACACTATGGACGCTCCTCTGTGGTGAACCTGCTTCGGGTAGTTCGACCCGTACCCGACCATGTAGCTAATTTTCTTCGGGTTGGAACCAAGTATATAGTCCACCTAATTTCGTTCATATGTTTTCATAAACATTAAAGATTGCATGTAGATTGTTCCATGACAATACTAAATTATATTGTACGAGGGTAATGTCACATCACATCACATGTGATTAACCATTTTATCCTATTAATAGTACATAATAGTCGATTCTTAAAAAAAAAATAACAAGGTTATAAATCTAAAGTTTCGTACCTGAGACTTGGCAACGGAAATCAAATCGTTAGGCCCGACGGTGCCAGCGGAGCATTGTAGAGTAGTCTTGGTTTTAGCAAGAATATCGGCGTAAGCCGTGATAAGAAAGGAGGCGCTCGTAACATACTGAAGATTGGCCCACGGAAGGAACCAAAGCATCCCTCCGTTAGTCTTCGGCACGTTGTTGTTCCCTTTCTGGATGCAGTTGCACACAAATTCTTCTCCCTCCTTCTTCATCTGCTCCAAATTCCCATCTTTCGGCAACTTTCCCTCTAATATTCCCTGAAAATCATTCACATTATAAAAATTAGTCACTTACAAGTAATCAAAAATTGGAATTCTTACGATTATATACTTCTAGTTAGTATGCTTAGTAATTCAACTATAATTCAATGAAAACAATAAAATAAAGTTTAGGCTTTGAATAAAAAATTGGTTAAATTAAGTTCCGATCATTATTTAGAAAGGACTTTATATAACATATAGTTATATGTTTGTATACTTTTGCAACGAGAACATGAGCTCCGGCATATTTGTCGTCCCACGAAAACGTCGTTCTGGCTCCCCCAGAGTTAGCCGATTTGATGTATTGAAGGTATTTATCGTCGTTGGTTGCTTCTCGGAGCCATGCTGCAGCCCATAGAAGTTCATCCTGTCATCACGTGCAAGAGATTGAGATAGTTTGCAGAGCTTATATGCATAATATAATACTCGTTCCGTCTCTTTTTCTGAAACAATCACTTTCTTTTGGGCGCTATTTTTATTTTGACCACAGTTTTTATGAAAATTGAGGTATAGTGTATAGAGTCAGTGGTCCACATCGTGATTTAATGTATAAAATTAGTGTATTGAATAGGTTAACGGGTCATTAAAAAAGTGCCCAAGTGAGGTGATACATCATAATTGAAAATGTGGTGATTTCAAAAGAAACGATATTTAGCTACCATCAACAGCAGAGGCTGAATTCGAAAAATTCGAGAATTAATAGAATTAAACAAAAAATTTAGTACCTCATAGCTTCCACTTTTATAGAAATCCCCCACCAAAGGAATGCTATTTTGGTAGTAACCGGTGTGTTTCGTCGCAAACTCAAATAACTGTCATGGAAACACGTACGTCATCGTGCATGGGCCAAGCAAAAAAAAGAAGAAGGAAAAGAAAAGAAAAGAAGCAAAATTAGTACACAAATAATATAAAATAAATAAATTACAAAGTAAAGCAGAGACATATATCCATACCTGTTTCGCGTGGTTGATGAGCTTCGACGAATAACGGGGGTTCGAATGCCGGAAGGCAACGGCTGCCGCTGCCATAGCGGCGGCAGTTTCGCCTGCGAGGTCGGATCCAGGGTGCTGGTCGTCAATCTTGTAAGGAGTTCGGGGCGTGGTCATGTCCTCGGGCCGCTGCCAGCACGAGTGGTCGGAGTAGCCGTCTCCGACCTCTCCGTACAGAACATCGGGCTGCGGGTGGGCTTTGATGAGATAATCTGTGCCCCATTTGATAGCCGTGAGGGCGTTAGATAGCTCGTGTCGGGCCCTGAGACTCGACTCAAATTCGACCACGCTCCACGCCAGCATTGTAACCGTGTAAGCCATCGGAAACCCGAATTTCACATTGTCTCCGGCGTCGTAGTATCCCCCAACAAGATTCACCTGAGCCAAGAAAGTTGGAATGAATTTTTAGGTTTAGCATATTTATATTTTTTTAAATAATTGATGGAAAATATAAAGACAGTGCAACAGAGAACTCGATAACCTATGTGAGAATGTGATACAACTCCGTGCTTTGAATGTATATCTCAATAATTTTATTAGATTTATGATGTTGGAAGATGTTACGATACTAGTTTGAATGGAAGTACATTTTCGAAAAATGGACAATTTTTTTGGTTTTGTCCAATAGTATTTTTGTGATAGTATTATCGAACGAAAGTAAACCCCTTTTTTTTCGAAATACACCTTCATAAGTTTGAATTTCTCTTTTTTTTTTTTTTCTTCCCACACAACATGTATAATTTTTAAGTATATCTACGAAATGATAAACGATTTATTATTTTACGTACCCCAGCATCCTTGCCATCACTAAGTCCAGAATCTCCCCTCCACTTGATTCTCTGGTTAGAAGGCAATTTCCCCGATCTTTGTGCTTCGTAGAACAATAGAGATTTAGTTAAGGCCGTGCCATAATCATACGAAACCACATTATGAATTTGAACAAAAAATGAAAACCCAAAGGCTAAAAGAAGGCACAAATTAGACATGGACTTGCAAAATTTTGAAGTAAATTATAATGTTGCTACTTCGAGTGTGGAGTGTGTTGAAGATTGGATGAGATGTTAGCCTATTTATAGAGTTAACTTCATTGAAAATAATAATTGAGTGTTAATATTGTTTCCCGGGGGTGAAAAAGGTGCATCTCCCCTTTTTTGAGGTTATGTAATCTAGCAATTTGATTAGGTAATTATAACTTTTTTAGATAATTGAATTTAATAAATGTCATGTGATTCACATAATTCATCGATAGTTAGGCAAATTGTACCTACTAATTTGTTGATATGAACCTTAAATGATTAACTATAATGTTACAAAGTGAAAGTGATTATTGTAATTGCAAGAAAAGATAAAACATCATGATTTATTTTAATTTGCATCTAACACTTAATACAACTATCAAAAACTCAAAAGAAGTATATATTGAAATTAATGAAAGGAAAACTGGAATGAGATCCTCTATTGCCTACCGATGTCACATTCTCTATTTTATTCGTAGATAATTTGCACGTGACAAATCTTAAGGTTTAGAACTTTGAAATGGTTAGGGTATATATTTTCTTTAGGGGCAAGTAGGAAAATACCCACTTTGATTTAGTGAAATAAAAATCTAGCCACTTGGATAAAAAAGATAAAAACTACCCACTTTTTAAGCAAAAATACATTAATACCCTTAATGAATTGTAAGACAAACAAATTCCTATCTAAACACACACAACACACATCAACACACACAACACACAAACACACACTCGCACACACAAACGCACACAACGCACACACACATGCAGTACAAACAGTCAAACACAAATACACCCTCTCTCCCTTTCTCTCTCACACACATATCACAATAATTAATAAAAAATTTAATATAAAAATTAATTTTTTAATAATCATACTCTAATTTTATATTTATCGATCCTAAAATAATTAATAAAAACAAAATTAAATATTAAAAATAAGTATAAACTCTAAACGGGATTAGAAAACCCTATAAAAATAATTATAAAAATAAATTAAATTAATATGATTAAAATTGTTAAAAATATAATTAAAACATAATTTGCTTTTTTTAGTTAGAATTTTTGAATTCACGAATTTGATTCGTGAATTCGTGATTTCAGACATTAATGTGAGTGAATTCACGAATTGAATTTGAGAATTCGTGAATTCAGGCATTTTTTTGAGTGAATTCACGACCTCAAATTTCTGAATTCGTGAATTCGGGCATTTTTTTTAGTGAATTCACGACCAGATTTTATGTGAGTGAATTCACGACCTCAACATAAATTCGTGAATTCAGACATTTATGTGAGTGAATTCACGACCTCAAATTCGTGAATTGGGGAAGGGCGGGGGTATTATGGTAAGAGTGGGTATTTTTTATCTTTTTTATGTAAGTGACTATTATTTATCTTCACTATCCCCAAGTGGGTATTTTTACCTATTTCCCCTTTTCTTTATATAATTAAATCCTAACAGTGATTATGTCATGTGTCAATTATCTATGAATGCAATAGACAGTGCTCTAAAAATCGCTAGGCGCTAGTCGGGCGGTGGAGGGGTGACTAGCGGCTAGGCGGGAGCCTAGATGGGGCCTAGGCGGATTAGAACTACAATGCTTATTTTTACTATTCTTGCAATATTATTGTCAAATTTATAATAAATACACATAGTAAGACAACTGATAGACTAATTTCATAATTATAAATAAAAAAATCATGGATAGAGTAGCATAGTTCGTCTAAACGTCGATTAATTAATGCATATAGACTATTGATTAAGCTTCAAGATCGGCTCGTTGGGGTATTGCTTAAAGCCTAAACGAATTACGTATTAGTCGGACGACGATGTATTGACTAGCGTCTAGGCGCCACCTAGACGGGCCTAGGCAGCGACTTTTAAAACACTGACAATATAGAATGTCACATCGAAATATAATAGAGGATCCGAACAGGAGAACTACCATTGAATAGTAATTGGAAATTAAGGACCCTACACTATTTCTCTAGATCAAGGAAATTCTTTAAATGTCCAACCCTAACCATATATTAGTAGGTAATAAATAAAAGGAAAAATTACCATATGTTATATTGAAAAATATGTATAGGGTCCTACACTTTTATTCGGAACAAGTAACTGCTTTAAATGTTGAATTCCACCCTTTTCGAGTGTGTTAGATTTCTAATTTTCTTCTTTTCATGTGTTATGGCGATTGTATCGAAGCATTGTTACAATTATATTCAGGTAGAATTATACTCCTTTCTCCCTCTATACCATGGATATTGTTTTTATTTTCCGGTTGGGTTGTGAGACATAAATTGTAAATTAATTTTCATTCTAGATAAAGTAAATTAGATTTTCAAAAGGCGTATGTACTACTATTTTTTCATATTTGACTATTTTTTGCTTTAATTCTCGTATCGAAATGAAAAATACCATTTCTAACTTGTGATACGGGAGGAATATATGTTATCTATGAATTAATATGTGAGAAATCAATTGAATTATATTTCGTTCCTTGGGAAAATTAAAGATTTAAAATGGTAAACTAAAATTTTTTTCCCCTCCGGTCTAAATTAACTGTCCCACTCTATATTTAAATGAGTTTATTATAATAATGAAATGTGATGATTAATTGGGATGGAAGGGTTATTATATATGAAA
Organism: Thymus mandschuricus; assembly: GCA_029379335.1. NCBI lineage: Eukaryota > Viridiplantae > Streptophyta > Magnoliopsida > Lamiales > Lamiaceae > Thymus > Thymus mandschuricus. The sequence goes on from CM057071.1 coordinate 14,307,458, forward strand.
GTAGTTATAAAAAATAACCATTCATGCTGGTAATAACTTTTTAGCAAATTCTGTTTATCAAAGGCTAAACACCCCCCTTAGATATACGTTTCCTCATTTTTATTTTTCGTTTTCTATTTTCTTTCCTCTGTTCTTTTCGTGTTAGATTCTTCTTTTCTTATTCTTCGTTTTTTTTTTTCCTTCTCACTTCTTGTTAATTTTGCATGACTTTCGGTGAACATTTCTGATATGTTTTTTCAATCATTTTTGAGTTTGTTGCTTGTTAGCATATTGGTTTTTCCGATAATCAGGACCATGCATAACCCATGATACGATTATGGTCGTGAGTTTAATCGTTATAATAGATAATTGCTTTAATATTTATATTCCTCTTTTTTTCTAAAAATATATTAATAATGACTAATAGACCTATTGATTTCTCTTTCAAAAAAATAAAAAAATAGACTTAATGATTTAAAGATAACTCGTTTCGGTTGATGTCATTCATTCATTCATTCAACAAAGTTATCACATTTTTGAATATATACAAGATATAAAATAATAAAACGTATAACAATTTCAGTGGGTAAATGTAGGGGTGGGAAAAATACCGAAATACCGAAGATACCGTGTTGACAAAAAACCGAAAAAAAACCAAATTAACGGTATTACTAAATACCGTACCGAACAATTTCGGCACGGTATTGGTATGAATATTCGTCATACCGCGGTATACCGAGACATATACCGATTTTTCGGTACATACCGTACTCTCGGTATATTCGGTATATACCGAGAATTACTGATATTTATATATATTTTTATTTATTTTACAATTTCATTTTATATTTAGATACATTATTTTAAAAAATTAAAACTAAATTTTCGGTATAATATTCGGTATCAATCGGTATATTCGGTGTCACCTTGATTCATACCGAATTTTCGATATACCGGTATACGGTATACCGAAACTTTCGACACTATCGGTACGGCATCCAATTTTTGGTATGTCGTACCGATCCTGCCTAGGGGTGGGTCGGGATATCGTTACGCCGAAATACCGAACATACAACGCTGAAAAAAAACCGAAAATACCGAAAGAAACGGTATACCAATTTTTCAGTACAGTATCATACCGTACCGATAAGCTTCGGTACGACAACGGTATTCAAATTACAATACCGCGGTATACCGATAAATACCGTACCACGTTATATACCAAATTTACGTGCATGTCACAATAAATTATCACAAGATTTGATTAATGAATACACTAGCATAAATTATGTGTTAATATTTACGCATTAAAACTTTAAAAGTATGATTGTATGTAAGTGTATGAACATGATAACTTATGTTACTAGTTTAATTAAGTTAAAACATACTAGCTAAAAATAAAAATTGAATGTAAATAACTTATATGTTATATAAGTTATATTATCTAAGTATAATACTACAAATAGTATTCTTTCAATAGCAGTTTGATTTAAATTTAAGGCATACTAGCGTAATTTCTGAATATTTTAATTTTTAAAGTAAATATATCGAAAAATATTAGTGAAATGTATAAATGTTGATTCATGAGGTATGTATGTATTTTAAATGGTTATGGATTAATTAGACTTTTTATTAATGAATTGTAATTTCTTATGGATTTTATTGTATGGATTTTATTAGTTTATGAATTTTTAATTTCATAATAGTATGTTTTTGGTATACGGTATACCGTACCATACCGAAGTATGGTACAATATACCGAAACGATAACGGTATGGATTTTTTCCATACCGAATTTTCGGTATACCGAACATTGGTATGCCGAAAGGTACGGTACGATAACGGTATGAAAAATCCTACTACCTCCGTCCCGTCAAAGACGTTACATTTCTTTTTGTCAATTTCTGAAACGTTTTTCCACGCTTCTTGATGATGCGTTTTAAAATAGATTTTTGAAGATTTTTTTTTTTACGGGATACTATGATAGTTGTATTATCCCGCAAAAGAAAAAAATCTTCAAAAATCTATTTTAAAACACTTCATCAAGAAGCGTGGAAAAACGTGCCAGAAATTGACAAAAAGAAATGTAACGTCTTTGTCGGGACGGAGGGAGTATATCGCAACTAACGGTACGGTATACGGTATGACGAAAATTTTACGGTATGCCGTACCGAACCACCCCTAATCCTGCCTAATTAAATGGAGTCATATATTCAATATTCAAGGAATATATCCATATACTTCATTCTTTGAACGTGGGCAAATGAAATTGACAACTAATTAAAGATGACACATGATCCATGATACGTAAATGATATGATCACAAAGAAAGATCCAAATCATCGCAAGATCTTCTCGACATTCTTTAGTCATCAAAATTTTAAACCAAATAAACTTCGGCGCAAAATATGGCACAAACTTTCTCTCAATAATGGGGCTAAATTTATTCCAATAAAGGGAATACAATTCTCCCACAAGGGGAGAAAACATAAATGATGGAATGATACAAAGGAAATATGAAGAAAAAAGCAACCAAAGCAACTTATAAAGTAAATATAGGGGGATGGGCTAAGGAGGATAAGATTTTTGGATTTATATATGCTTAATTGAGAAAGAATTATAAAAGTAGTGAATTTTTATTAGAGCAAATGCACAAATTATTCATAATTTTGTTAATATGGTATAGTTGAAGAAATAAATGCTAGTGGACGCTAATGCTAATCAAAGATAACGAGATCGAGCTTTTGGTGGTGTGTCCTTTAAATTTCCTATTAAATATTTCAAATAGTCATTTTGTGTTAATCTCTTTCCTAGGTTTTATCGTACTTGAAACAAATTAGGAATTTAGGGAAAGATAAGTAATTACGCGGTGTTTAAAGAGTTTATAAACTTAAAAGTTGCCAAATAATTTGGATAATAAAGCTTTTAAGTTTTAAAATAAATAATTAGTGAATGAAAAAAAAAATAAAATAATAAATTATTCAAAATCAAAATATATAAATTTATATAGTTTTATGTAAACGTATACGCTGGAAATATATAAACATGCGTAAAAAGTAAAATTATGATAAAATAAATATAGCGAAGGAAATAATGTTTCGAAGAGCTTATAAGTTGATAAAACTTGTTTTTGAATCTTATAAACATTAAATGTATACTTTTATGGAATTTATTGGTTCGCTCGTAAATTTACTGAACATCATCTTCCTCTCAATTCTAGTACTCAATTAACAGAATCACACTGTATGCGTTAACCTATCTAAAAAATGGACTTTATCATTGGCACATCAACGACAATGGTGAACACAAAACAATGTTCACGGTGGGTAATAGAGTGTTTCTGTCACTACTACATAATTAGTGTGGGCATATTTTAAGGGGCAACCCTTAAAGTAGCCACTTTTGATGTTGCAAACATAAATATTAGTCACTTATATTATAAATATAAAAATTGGACACTTTTGCCAAATTATCCATATACACTAATACAAGACTCATGTATTCTTGTATTCTGAAATAAATTTATCTTAATGCATATGGAGGGTGGTAGAACGCCGACGGCCTAGGAGGGAGGGCAAGGGAGAGAGAGATTACGTGACTTTCTTCTTCCGTAATTTCCCAGAGGATTGCACAGTGGAGGAGCTCAAAAGAAGCTTTGGGAGGGTGGGGATGGTGGTGGACCTCTACGTTCCAATAAAGAGGGACAAATTAGGAAAGAGATTCGGCTTTGTGAGATTTATGTGCAGCGGGAGAGAAGAGAGTTTGCTAGAAAAGGTTAATAAATTATGGATCGGATCGTACGTCATTAGAGCTTTTCGACCGAGGTTTGAAAGGCAAAAGGATCGGGAGGTGAACACAAGGAGTAAACGAGCAGAAGAGAGAGAGCGGGTAATGAATAGGAATGGAAGAAAGGAGGATGGGAGTATGGTTGGGAAACGGCTGTTCTCTGAGGTGGTTAAAGGGATAACGGTGAACAAAATGGTAGAAGAAACGACGAAGGGGGGTGCGGGGGAGGGAGAGGAGACGATTTTGTTCCAGAGTGAGAAGAGGGATGGAGAATGGCTGAATGGAGCTTACACGGGCTGCCTCAAGAGCGAATTTAATTAGGTGGGAAGAACACGGAGATGAAATCCAATCAGAATGTGCTGGGTTACTTAAACTCACAAATATGGGCAACATTCTACTTCTTATTCAAGGCGTGAAGGAGAAAGGAGTGGTGGAGATTTTGAAGGGTCTAGACGAGTGGAGCAAGTTCTGGATGGAATGGTTGAGGCCATGGAAGTACACGGACGTGAATCAACATAGACTCGTGTGGACACGGTGGAAAGGTATCCCTCTTCATGCATGGTCGACAAGGTTCTTCGGCATTGCATGTGCTCAGTTCGGTAGACTATCAGAATTACATGCAAATACTGAACAACGGAAGCAACTCGATGAGGCGTACGTCCGGATCGCCACTGGACTAAACACTATAGACAGAGTGGTTTCCTGCAAAATTGATGGTGCGATATTCCGAGTTCGCATAGAGGAGATAAGGTGTATGGATAAAGTAGAGAAGTTGATCGAGTCCGACGAGACCATATCTGAAACCTCGTCGGATAACTCGGGATGGGAGGGGGACGAAGAATCAGTTCTAGCGATGATGGAGGACGGCGTGGAGGAGGGGGAGGAAGAGGACGGCGAAAGTGCAGCGGATGGAGGAAGAGACGCTTCAGTTCGAGGGACGCATGGGGAGGCGAGGATATCGATGCCGTTGGAGGGAGAGATTGAGGCGGAGTGTAATCATGAGGGAACAACATGTGTAGGCATGGGGGTTCCCGAGGTAATTTCGTTATTGGAAGGTGTCGAGGTCAATGGGCAGGGTGGGGTGATGGATGGTGGGCCAGGGAGTGAATTGGGCGGTGGGAGTGGGCCGAATACGGGGGTTATGAGAGGTTAATCAGGAAACAATATTTTGGGCCAAGAGAGAAGTGAGAGAAAAAGAAATGGGCCAAATAATCAATTGGGCTTAGAGCTTGGATATAGTAGTAGTAATATAGACGATATGGCAGGCTATGACGTGGGAAAAGAAAATAAAACCCAAGAGAATGAGTTAGGAGGTACTGGGTCAATGGGGGAAGAAGTGAGCGAAATAGGTGGTAATGGGGAGGCTGGTTTTGAGGGAGAACGGGATATGGAAGGAGGCGAAGATACAGAGGTGGGTGTGGGCACAAGAAGAATGGCAAGACACGAGAAGAAAAAAAAAACACCAATTTAACCATAGATAGTGGGATTCTTTCGTAGATGCGATGGAATCGGGAGGTTCTTCGGGGAAAGGGACAAGAAAGAAACATGGAAAGGTTAAGGGTAGTAAAGTGAGGAAGGTGCCGGAGATAGGAAAAGGAAAAAGAGTGAAGGGGTGGAAAGCTACTCAAAAATTGGGTATTGGGGTGGAGGGAGTAGGAAATGGCGTAGGAGTGAATGATAAAGATTTTAAATGAAGATAGGATCCTACAATATTAGAGGGATGGGAAGTGCAGTGAAAAGGGAGGAAGTTGGATCCTTCTTCAGGAACAATAAGCTAGATGTGTGTTGCATTCAAGAAACAAAAATGGAAGAGGTGTCGGCGGAGGACGGTAGCGAGATCTGGAGGGAGGATGGGGTGAGATGGGCGGTGGAAGGAGCTAGGGGGAGGTCCGGGGGTTTACTTACGTTTTGGAACGATAGTAGCTTAAGCGTATCGAGCTGCTGCTGGAGCATTGGGGGGGCACTGGTGGTGTGTGGATTTTGGAAGGGGACAGGAGAAGATATTTGCATTATTAATGTATACGCACCTTGTGGCCTTGATGAGAAGATCTTATTATGGGACAGATTGTCGATCGTGGCAGCACAAATGGGTTCTGTCCATACCTGTATTGTGGGGGATTTTAACTCAATTTTGGAAGCTGGTGAAAGGGTGGGGGTTGGGCGGAACACCTCTGCGCGGGATATAAAAGAATTTAGGGACTTTGTAGAGCGAAGCCAGCTGAACGATGTCAAACTACAAGGACGACGCTTTACATGGTACTGTTGGGATTATATACTGAAAAGCATACTTTTTATGCTGTGTTATATAGTACTTCTTCCTGTTTTATGAAATAAATAATGTCATATGTTTTTGCATATTTATTCGTGTTATGGTTATGCAAAATATCGTCCTGTAGTATATATTATAGATAATATGGTGTGGGCTCACACGGAAGATCATATTATCACTTTCTTATATACTTAAATAGTGTGTTCGCAACCTAAGTAATCATGGACAAATTACTTGTTAAGGTTGTAGTATAATGCTTGATATTAGCTGATCTTGGCTAAGTAGCTTATACTAATGCATCCAGTTGCATTGAACAGGATCGCGGTGAGATAAATCCTTTTGTACTGATTTAATAAAGGATCAAAGATCTCAGACGATTATTATTTCTTAATTCTAGACATATAATATTGAATTATATATTTATGATAATTATTACTTTGATTTATCAATGAGTGAGAGTTATCGCAACTCAAAGCATCTCGATATCTTGGGTAATGATATTATAAATATGATAATTAATATTAATGCTAGAAATCGTGTCTCGGCTGAGTCCGAGTTGATGATGTCCCCTTGAGGCGCTCCAAAGATTATTATATTAAACCCTGCAGGTGGATTAAGTTCCGATATAATAATAAGGTCGAGCGGGTACTACTCTCGGAATGAGATATTAATTAATAGAGCTATCAGTAAGCTTAATTAATTAATGGACATGCGATATCTTTAACACGGGAAATAATATAATCCAAAAAGGAGCCCAGTGCGTAATAATTTGGGAGATGGACGGCAGTGCAATATTATTTCTATAGTGGAGTGAAATAATATTTATATAATTAAGTAAAGTATTCGGGCCCAGAGAATACTTGGATTATTAATTATATTGGGAGGCCCAGTCCATATCCTCCTTAAGATCCCTAGTGTAGCCCAACAGAAGCAGGCCTGGCCCAGTAAGAGAAACCCTAACCCTAATCTGCCTCTATATATATAGATGGTGATTAGGGATTTCACACACGGAATTTATCGGCTCACATAACGATAAGTGGCGGCTAGGGTTTTACGGGGAAGGCGAGAAGAAAGATTTCCGTCCATCCGGAATTCTTCTCTGTGCTCGGGAATACACTAGAAGATCTCGAGGTTTACGAGAAGAGCTAGATCTCGTGTGCAGAGATCTAGTGCGAGGAATACTTCACCAAATATCATTATACCGGCTGGATCTGCCCCGACAAGGTATGCAATCTAGATCTGTTTCCGCTGTAGGATCTAGGAAATTGCATGTTATAATTTTTGTTTAATCGATTAACATCCGAGCGATCTTCACGGATCCAACAATTGGTATCAGAGCCAACTCGGCTCTGTCAATTGATTAATTAAAATTATGTGTTTCATATTATTGTATTGGATGCGAATTTTGTGTTCTTGCAGAGATCCAATTGTCATGGTTAATATGAATGTTTTTCGGTTTTAATTATGTATTAAAATCGGTCTGTTTGTGGCCGCGTTTGTAAAACACGAGGGTTGATCGTGTTAGATTAGGTTTTATTTTTCGTTTTTTGTTGTAAATTCGATGTAAATATTCCCTATCATGTAACCGATCAATTCCGGAGGAGAGGTGGTGAAGCACACGTCGGAAATCGACGGCGGCGGCGGCGGCTCGACGGCGACGAACGCAGCACGCTAGGGTTTTCACCCTAGCGACTGTTGTGGCTCGGCTTCGCCGGGAGGAGCCACCGCTCGACCCCCTCGACGACGGGAGCAGGTCGGAGGAGGGAGCAGCGGCAGCCCAGCGCGGCGGCGGCGGCGGAAACGCTGCTGCCCAGCGGCAGCGCGAGCTAGGGTTCCTCGGAACCCTAGCGACTCGCGGCGATCTGCAGCGGCGCGAGGCTGCTGGCCGGCGTTCTCCCTGAACGCCGGCGACTCCCAGACGGCAGCAGGCGGCGTGGAGGGCGGAGGACAGGCGGCGGCAGTAGCTGCTGCACGCGGCAGCCGCTTCGCGGCTGTGCAGCGGCGGCGGTGGCGTTTTGCTGCTGCTCTCCGTTTTCTCCGGCAACCGGCGGTGGCGACGTCCAGTGGGAGACCTCCGGCGAGGTCCCCTCCAGCTCCAAGCAGCGGCGGCTCGGCGGCAGCAGCGGTGATGGCGACGGCAGCTAGGGTTTGCGGTTAGGGTTTTCTAAACCCTAACGGGCCGAAACCCTAACGGGCCAATTCGTGGGCCCGTTTTCTCGTGAAGATCAGCCCGTTACGAAAAGAGTCAAGATTTTCAAGCTCGTTCGAAGATAAATGAAGACCATGATGATTGGATAATTTATTTTATTTCCATGGTTGTTTTATTTTCATGTGATGGATAGCATGTTTAAATTATTCGCGATAATTGTTTATGTGCTATGCTTGAAAATGGTAAAAACCTTGATGAAAAATTACTAAGTGTGATAATATTATCATTATTCGATTTAATTCGAAAGACGATGATAATCTAGCCTCCATAATTGGTTTAAAATAATGAAGTAATTAGCATTCGCGTTGACGATGAGTCTTCCTCCCTATAGGAGATGCTGATTATGGATTTCATTGGTTTAGACTTCGTAAAAACATAGTTTGATTTAAAATGAAATAATTAGTGTTCGCGTTGACAATGAGTCTTCCTCCCTTAAGGAGACACTGATTATAGTATTCATTGGTTAAATCAAATTGATAATATTGGAAAAATGTTTTATTTAGGTAACTGCTCCTTCTGGTAGAGTTACTCTTTATAGAAATC